>OY725338.1:14773529-15396654 GCA_963243735.1 Neocrepidodera transversa
CTTGGGGATTGGTTTATTGACAAAATGGAAGTAAATATAAAGGAGTAAAAATGCATACCTAGAAAAAAAAGGGATATATTTTTCAGTTCAACTATGAAATTGCATTTTTTTATAACTGTTTGTTCCTTAGGGAAAATATTAAATGTACTTTTTTAGTCATGATACGCCACTGTGTGGAAGTATCGTTGACGAGGGATAATGGATAATTTTTAACTTTTAATTTGGGTATTTGATCTTTCTTTGTCTCATATGACCCTTTTATTCTTGAAACTAAAACCAAAATTTAATAAAAAATGTTTAGATTCATAAAAGGAGTTAAAATATAAACTACATCAACAAACAATTATTTATTTATTTATTTATTATATCTTGTGTAACACAAAATTATATTGATTTATTTCGTAATGACATCTTTAGCTACGCTTTACAAATAGGCCTACACGATTGTCTTTTATATCAATATTCCATATGTTTATGTACAATCTTTTATATCGATAAATATCTAATTAGAAAAACAGATATTTCACATCGACTTATATTTAATAATGGTTATTTATGCAACAAGTGTGTAAAGTGACACTTTTTCACAAATGTGACATGAGTGACAAAAGGCACATTACAGACCAGTTGCATATAATATTTTTTCTACTACCAAATAATATGTAGGTATTAAATAATAAATAAACAATTTACTTTACGCCCTAGTGTGTAAAATACTTTACTTTAGGCACTAGTATTTCATTTTGCGCACTAGTGCGTAAAGTTGAACTTTACGCATGACAAAGTATGTGTAAAGATATAAATTTACACATGGCAGTAGAGAAAATAATTTTTGAATAGTTATGGAGCAAAAATAAAGGAAGTTAGAATTGGAAATAAACGTCACATAGTTTAGTACACTTTTTACGAACACTCTTCGAAAATCATGGTTTAAAAAAAAATTAGTTGATGCTCAAAAAAATTATAAACAAGAATTTAATTTTTTGCAAATATCTCAAAAATTATTGAGCAAAAACAAGGTAAAAGAAAGTTCCAACACCCAAGAACTGATATGAGTTCTAACTATGTATAATTTTTTTTTTTTACCTTTTATATATGAATGTTAAGAAACGAGAAAATTCAGGTACAATGAGTCAGAAAAAAAATTTTTTTTTACAATTTTTTTATTAATTATGGTTTTGTTAAACAATTAATTTTTACAATTTGTAAAAAAAACTAATTTTCAAACTAAACCTGAGATTTTTCTACTTCTGAAATCCATTTTTTAGAGGGTTTAAAAAAATTGCGATTATACATTATTAAATTTTGATTTTTTTATTAACATTTAAAAAAATAAGAAATCAAATTAAACAATCAAAATTTTTTTTTACTTATTTCTTATAATAATGATTTTCATGACTTTATTAAAATTATTAAAATATTATAATTAACAAGAATATTCCAATTCCAACCACTTTTACAATATTTAAATTATGGATAAATTAATTTAATTAAATAATAATTTTTTTCTAAACTAAATTTTAAATGACATTCCTAAAGTGTAGTTAGTGATAGCTAAATTTACAAAATATCCCAAGTAAGTTATAATAAATTCATTTTATTTTTTATTGAATCCATAATATCAAATAAATGTATGTAAAAAAAAATTATTTTTTTTTAAATCATTGTTCACTTCCATCAACAACTCAATTATAAAAAAAGATATTTAATTAAAACAAAACAAAAAGTTTAATGATCAAATAAAAATCGTAAATTTTCGAATACTAAAATTTAAGTGGACGATTAGCAATTATCTTTTATTTAAATTTAAAATTTAAAATAATAGTATAATTTACTACAAAAATTTAAATTTCCAAGGATATACTTTTAACAAATTAATTTTTTTCCATGTTGAAAATACTTTAATGATTTGTATTTTAACAAAAAAAATTTATTGTAAGAGATATTTTATAATTTGTATTCACTATAAATATATTTACAAAATACTATAGTATCACACATTTCCCTATCCACATATGGATAATCTAAATATATTTACAAAAGAAGAAAATTACGAATAATAATATCACAGAATAATGTTACTCAACATTTATTTTATTTTAAAACCACAAACAGATAAACGTATAAGTATTAATTTTAATATTAATAGTTAACGTAACTCACTTAATTATTGTTCAGAATTTTAATAAACCATTGCAAATATTTATATTGATGAAAATAAATTGATGTAAGTCAACTACAGCCAGAATTTTTAAAAATGTTTAAAACTGAGTCCAAATATTTTATAAAATAAAAATCGATTTTTTGAAAACTTTAAGTAGGTAATACAAAAATTTTAAAAATATTAGGAATTTGAAAAATATCTTAAAAACTGAATTTTAAGAAATTCAAAAGTTTCGAAAATATATCATAAGTTTCAAAAAGTATTAAAAAAATTTGAAAAAAAAAATGTTAAAAAAGTTAAAAACATTAAAACTATATTGAAAATTTCAAAAATTATCCTTAGTATAGTTTTTTACGTTGACAAGTTCTTAAAAATATGCACCGGCTTTACCTAACGCAAGAGGGCACTGTGAGTATAGTAACGTGTAATAAATCCTCAATTTCTATTAATTAACATTAGTATGCTGCGCGCCCTCTATTTGTCAATATCCTAATTTCACACATATTGTAGATCTCTATTTATTCTTAAATACATTATATCAACCTTCTGTGCAAAAACTAACTAGACAAACTGTAAAAAACAGGTAATTGCTTTTGTCTTTTATTATTTTTATAATATTCGCTTTTGGTTATAAGAAAATAATGGAGTATAATAACTTGTCGCTATATTTTTTATAATATTGTAATTGAAATTCACATGATATTTTAATTGGTACTACACTGCAATCGTTTTGTAACGGTTTTTTTTCGTAATAATTAAAATATATAAATTAAATCGCGCACGGAACTAACTTAATATTATGGGAAAAGCTTCGAATATCAGGAAAGTCAGACCAGTTAAACTTTCGCCCGACCGATGGAGGTATTTGCGCCCGAGCTTTCTAGATCACAAGTTTTTATTGAGTAAGACGATTCAATCTGTTGTCGGCAGTTGCTGTAGCCATCCCAATTGGAGTTCAAGTGGCGACCTTTAGAGAGTGGTTAAGGTGAAGGTAGCGAAGCTAGTTTTTATTGTACCGGATCCGTCAATCCAATTTGGTAATTTGGTTTGTTTCTGAATAAAGAACTATTTCTACTTTTTGTTTTTAATTATTTATGAGTTTCAACATCCCAGCAACATAAATACCCAGGTACTCAACCCAGTAGGGCAACTAAAGACCGCCCTTCAAGCCGCCAGTGATTTTGGTCGATACTATAACGACCCCTGGAGTATTTATTATCTACTGAGGCTGCCCGTGCAGTTGCCTGCACACTATAAAAAAAGTAAATGTTTTTCGTAATTATTTTTTGTGGCTTTTTCTACAGTGATATACTCAATTTTTATTTTTCAATATTTATTTTTACTATTTTGTAATATTTTCAACATACGACGATAATTTTTCGTCACACTGAAGCAATTTTTTTCATACCAACATAAATTCTTTCATACTGAGGTATCTTTTATAATTGTATCAAAATTGGGATAACTTTTAACTTTTGGATCTAATATGTATCATTGAAGCAGAGAAAAAATAAAAGATCTACATTATGCAAAAATTTTCGCAAGTCATAAATATCTGGTGACTGCTAATATTAAAAGATAGGAGTGTTTGATGGTAATAATATAATAAAACAAACCAAGCGTACAATTTTTTTGAACCTAAATAGGTATGTTAATTTTTTTACTGCTATAAAATGGGATAAAAGTGAGGCAATAAATAAAAATTTGTTGTGTCACACCAAAACTTTCCAGACGAGTATCCAGAGACGAATGGTATAATTCTGAGGGTACTTTCTCTTCGGAAAAACGGTTAGCCTAATAAAATTTAAAAAACTGTAGAAATGTCTGTTATTGGTTTTAAATTTTAAGTCAATTGGTTAAAAAATGGTAAAATTTTCGTTTTTAACCTCAAAATTGGAGGAAAAATCAATTTCCACCAATATATAATGGATTGTTATTGCGTTGCCGTTTACCGAAATTGGTGCTAATACAGTCAATACATTTCAAGAAATTTAATGTAAAAGTTTTAAATTTTGACATTTTTTATTTTTGGCAGGTGACAGGTTGAGAAATAATCTTGACTTTTCTGATTAAAATTTTTCAAGGGTTTTTAAATGGCATATTTCAAGTTATATTCCGTGATATATTGCTTCTGTAATTTTAATGACACTTCTGTTTGACACACAGACCGACAGACAGACACATCTTGAAATGGTCCTAATCGTTTCAAGGGGCATCAAAATGGATATTTCCGTCTTTATCTCGAAAATTTTTTTTAGGTCATTAGCTATACTTTTCCTCTTTATAGGTCGGAAAAAGAATAAATGCAGAAAAATCAGGAGAAGGGAAGTGGTTGAAAAAACAATATGAAACAAAGGAAGTGAAAAAAGTGGAGAAAATGGAACAAAAAATGATATTATGGAAAAAGTGAACAAAAAAACAACAGTTGTAAAAAAAATGGGGTAAAACAACAAGTGTGGGAAAAAAGTGAAGGAAAGTTGGTGAAAATACAATAGTAAATAAAAAAGTGAAACAAAATAAAAAAAAGTGGAGAAAAATTGGACACAAAACGATATTTTGAAAAAAAGGTGAAAAAAAGTGAAGCAAAAAATTTTTTAATAAATAGGGAAAAACAACAAGTCTGAGAAAAAAGGGAAGTGAAGAGGGCGAAAAAACAATAATAGACAAAAAAGAGGGGCAACAACAAAAAAAATGGAATAAAAAAGTGGACAAAAATGGGACAGAAAATGATACTGTGGAAAAAAAGGAGAAAAACAATAGTTTTAAAAAAACAAGTGTGGGAAAAATGTCTGGGAAAAAGGAGGAAAGTGGGTGAAAAACAATAGTAAATAAAAAAATGGAGCAAAAACAAAAAAATGGACCAAAAACGAAAAAATGGAACAAAAACATAAAAAGTAGGTCAAAAAGTGGAGAAAAATGGGACAACAAAAGATATTGTGAAAAAACTGGACAAAAAGTGGAGCAAAAAACTAACAAGGTTCATCTCTTACTAATCATTTTTTCTAGTTTTTTTATTGATGGTGGTGTATTGGGAACTCCGAGGGAAAAAGTATGGCAAATACCAATAGATGTAAAAAGGGGTAAAAGTGCAGCAAAAACAGATAGTTGAAAAAATGGGGTAAATATAAGAGTGGTAAGTAAACGAAGGAGCAAAAACACAACTGGGAAAAAAGTACAAAAAAGTAAATAAAAAAAAATAGTAAAAGTGGGGCAAAAAAATAGTTGTAAGAACAAAAATAGAAATGAAGGGAAAGGGAAAAGTGGGCAAAAAAACATGGGAAAAACAGGGCAAAAATGTTGAAAAAACAAAAAAATGGGACAAAACTAAAAGAAGAGAGGAAAAATCGAACAAAACATTTAAAAATATGAAAAATGAAGCAGATCAAGCTTCACGGTCATATTCACAATGTGAAATTTTTTTCTATGCAAAAACGAAACAATTTATTTAAACAACTATATCCCAAAATCGAATCAATTCTTCTTTGAACTGATATAAACTAAATGCAAAATCTTGATTCGTTTATTCGTTTTAGTTTTTGAATTACCATCAGGACTAACTTGCTTGCTTTCTTAATTAAAAATGTTTTTGGGCATTTCTCGGAAATGGAATAACCGATTTGCATGCCGTTTTTTTTACAAATGATAGATAATTACCGGGGCAAACTTTGTCATTCATCATGTATTGGCTAAAATTTTGGCTTTTCTAAAACTGAATGCGATATACTGAAAAAAATAGGAAATGATAAAGTGATGAAAAATGGGGCAAAAAACAATATTGGAAAAACAAGAGGAATAAAAGTAAGACAAAAAACAATCGAGGTTGTTCTATTAGCAATTATTTTTACTCATTTTTTTAGGGTTGCTGCAGATCCACAACAAATGTAGTCATGTTTATATTTAAATATTAATAATAATGAAGTTATCAAATTTACGAGGTGATAGTATTTTCTTTACGTTGAAATTTATCTGAGTATTGATCTATTTCATATTTCATTTTAACAGTATTTGTCAAATTTATTTCCATTAGAAAACAAACAGTTTATTTTTGTTTATTCTTCGGGGCTGCAATAATTACAAGAATACACTGGCGCCCTATAAATCCAAATTTTTTAAAGGATAAGTTCAATATTAAAATATATGGACTATATATCAGCATTTTAAAAATTCTTTAACTTGACCAGAAATTAGATATAATAATATATGTTTGATAATAATAAAATTTTTATAATAGGACGGATATATACATATTAAATAATTAAAAAATAAAAATGTCGATATTTATAGTTTTTTTTTACATTACTTAAAAATAATTTATCAATTTTGTTAATTTTCTTCACGAAAATCTAATTTTTTATCACATAATTTTGAAATGTCTGATATAACGATATGTACACAAAATTATCACAAAAATTTTACAGATATTTAAAATTTACATTCATCGATTGTCACATTCCTTAAGACGTAAAAAAATAAATCACAAATCAATTTTTATCCCTAGTAGATTATTGGCATATTTTATATAGATATGACAATCATATTGAGACAAAACAATTGAGCGATATCATAAATTATAGCCGGGTCCATACATTTGATCACAATCGTATTATATCATACAATCTGTTTAACAAAATTTAATATTTCAAACCATCATAACAAAATCTTATTTGTTCAGAAATATATTTAAAAAAAGAACAAAATGGCAAATCGTCAGGCCAACATAATAACAAATATATAATTTATCAAAAAAAAATTCCCCAAACAGTTATTATAACGGAAGCTTATTAATTCAGACCAATATAAAGTTAAAACTGTATTAAATCAAACCAATAAAACTTCAAAACAAAATGATAAAAACTAAAATGGTAAACTGATAAAACAGCAAGAAATCATAAATCAATTCACCAAAATTTAATTTATCGGAAGCACAATGTGTCAAATAAGTAAAAAATCAGAGGCGTAAATCTACAAAACGTAAAATATCAAACAAAAATCTTGGACGATATGAATTTTGATGGGACTTTCTAGCTATACGCGAGTACGAAATTTACAATAGATTTTAGGGTTTTAAAAATATTTCCGTATCCATTTGCAAGTACTTTTTTGTTGATTTATTGTCTTGTCAAAAATTGATTTCATAACGTACATTTTATTTAACAATTATACCAATTTATACCTTAAACAATGAAAGTAATTCATTATTAATTTTATATCATGAAAAAATGAACAAGAATCGTTTAATCCTTGTGTAATGTATGTTGCATAATATACAGTGTGTCCACGAGTGGGGTATTCTATAGGCGAAATTTTTTTAAATTTTAGTTTTAGGGAAAGTGTCATTTTTGATAAAAAGTTTTGCTTGTTCTGAAATCTAAAATACAATCATCAGATATCAATTTTTTCTAGTAGTATACGCGGTTTGTCAAAAAATATGAATTTTACTCAAGAGTAAAGTACCTTTAAATTTGACAACATCGAAAAATGATATTTAAAAAAGTTGATCAGAACTAGTTCAAATATGCAATTACATCCATTTACATTGAAAATAGGTTTTGTGCTTGTTTAATATTGTTTATATTTTGAATGAACATTTATCTCTTGTGTTTATAAAAGTCATGATAACCTTCTCATTTTTTAATATTTTCTAACAATTTTGCAATTTAAACACGTAACTCCAGTAAAATTTGCATTGTTATTGTACCTAGAAATACATTTTTTCAATGTAAATGGATGTAGTTGCATATTTGAACTTAGTTCTGATCAAATTTTTTAAATAACATTTTTCGATGTTGTCAAATTTAAAGGTACTTTACTCTTAAGTAAAATTCATATTTTTTGACAAACCTCGTATACTACTGGAAAAAACTGATATCTGATAATTGTATTTTAGAATTCAGCACAAGAAAATTTTTTATCAAGAATGACATTTTTCGCTCAGACTTAAATTTAAAAATTTTTCACCTATAGGATACTCCATCCGTGGACACACTGTATATTAAAGCACAGAATCTTGTATCGTAGCGACATCTTAAAAGAATACCCGAAAGGATAAATGCATCTTGTTAAATTGTGTCCCCACATATAAGGCGATTTGGCAATACCCGTTTGATTTTTACGGTTTTGATGCTTTATTATTCTATCTGTTTCTAGTTCTGACTCATTAAATTCTGTTTCATTATTCATATTCTGTGTAAAGTATGTTGCATAATATACATTAAAGCACAGAAACTTGTATCGTAGCAACATCTTAAAAGAATACCCGAAAGGATAAACAGATCTTGTCAAATTGTATCCCCACATATAAGACGATAATTCAGATTTGGCAACATCCGTTTGATTTTTTACGGTTTTGATGCTTGACTATTCTGTCTCCTTCTGGTTCTGACTCTTTAAATTCTATTTCATTATTCATATTCTGTGTAATGTATGTTGCATAATGTACATTAAAGCTCAGAAACTTATATCGTAGCGAAATCCAAAAAGAATACCCTAAAGGATAAATAGATCTTGTTAAATTTTATCCCCACATATAAGGCAATAATTCAGATTTGGCAACATCCGTTTGGTTTTTTACGGTTTTGATGATTTACTATTCTGTCTCTTTCTGGTTCGACTCTTTAAATTCTGTTTCATTATTCATATTCTGTGTAATGTATGTTGCATAATATACATTAAAGCACAGAAACTTATATCGAAGCGACATCTTAAAAGAATAACCGAAAGGATAAACAGATCTTGTTAAATTGTCCCTCCACATATAAGGCGATAATCCAAATTTGGCAACATTAGTTTGATTTTTTACGTTTTTGATGCTTCACAATTTTGTCTCTTTCTGGTTCTGACTCTTTAAATTCTGTTTCATTATTTTCTGATGTTGTAGGGGTTTGATATTCTGAGTTTATAAGAGTTCGATCTATTGGTAATTTGATAAATTAGTGTTATTGTATTTTACGTTTTTGATGTATTAACAATTTGAAGTTTTAACGTTCTGGTCTTTTAGTTTTTTGATATTTTATTAATTTGATTCTTTAATATTTGTTTTAATACGATTCGATTTTTTACGGTTTTGATAAAATATCATTTTGGTATAATATATGTTTGATTTTTTATTAATTAGATATAATAACCTTTTGAAAAAGTATTGGTTTGATCTGTTAAATTCTACTAAATTATGCCCTCCCCATAAAACTTTAGATATTGCTCATTTTTTTTCTTAAGAATAAAATAATTTTAAATTTAGAACTTACTTAAAATTTCTGTTTGTGGTTTATTTACAACAACAATATATGAGAAAAAAACAACTGAGTCTTGAATTATTGCTTTATGTATGTAACTGTTCCACTTTATATAACTTAAAGCATAAGTTAATACTGAATTTAGAATTAAAAAAACATGTTAAAGATTATAGTAACATTTGTAGCACAGACGTTTTATTATAAATTTTTTTCTGCTTCTATTTAATTTTTGTACTAAGGTATCATTTTTATAGAAAAGTAATACAGTAGAAAATATGATTTTCGAATATTTTGCTCCTCAGAAAATTATAAATAATAAACTGGAAAAATAAAAATAACCAAACAAGTTTTCACTTTGTAATGTATATTGGACGTTTAATATTTAATAACGTCAATCAATTTGTGTATTGATATTTTTTAATAAGTATTATTTAAAAATCGTTTTTTTATTTATTGCAACTGATTTTCAGATAATATTAATAAAAAACTAACTCTGATTTTGTCTTAATACCAACTTTAAATTTAGTTAAGGAGCAAAATATTATAATTTCATAATTTTAAAAATCCAAAATATCACAATCATTTAAAAAAATATAGATTAAAAAAAATATTATCCATACTCAAATGTGGTATATTATTTAAAAATGAATAATTCTTTAATATAAATACATAAAGTCAAAAGGGCGACATGTTTCGATCTACAAGACCATCATCAGGCCTATAACAAAAAAAAGCAGTAAGTAATTTTATAAATTCTTTTATTATTGATATTTCTTCATAATGTCTTTTTTGCTTATAGTCCTGATGATGGTCTTGTAGACCGAAACACGTCGCCGATTTGACTTTTTGTCCTTATATTAAAGAACTTTATTGGTATAATTTTATCATATAAAATAATAAAATGTTGGTTTCATAAAATTTCAGTTTAAAAATAAAATATAATTTTCATTTGTATTTGTAATGATTGTGATACCTTTTTGTTGATTTCATCTGTAAATATTTAAGAGGAATATCGATTTCTTGAAGTAAATGGAGCTGAAGCTACGGCTACGAGCTGAAGTTGAATATTAAATTAAAATCCACTTTGTTGAAGCATTACGATTTCAGCTGAAACATAAATGTCTAAAATTAGATACAATAAGCGGATTAATAATTGTAAACTGTACTGAATTATCAGTGAAATCAAATTTGTATCAAATATGAGAATATATTTTGAACGATCAATGTTTACATGCTTTTTTGCTAAAACTGTAAAAAATAATAATAAACAAAATAGTGTATTTCCCTTAAAAAATTCAAAAACTGAATAAAAAAGAGGAAATCTTTAGAACAGGCATTATTTAATACTAGCTGTATTTTCCTATTTTTCCCTATTTTTTCCAATTTTGCCCCTTATTTTCCCCTATTTTTTACCATTTCTTCTTATTTTTCAGTATTTTCCCAAATTTATCTCAATTTTCCCCGATTTTGTCTCATTTTTTTATAATTTTCTGTATTCTACTTTATTTTCTCTAATTTCTCTATTTTCCTGTTTTTTCCTATTTTTTACATTTTTCCGTTTTTTCATTATTTTTTCCTGTTTTTGATATTAGTCCGTATTTGTCACTATTTTTATCTATTTTTGCTGTTTTTACTATTTTCTCTTATTTTCCCCTATTTTTCATTATTTTCCCATATGTTATTTCCTTATTTTCCAGATTTTTCTCTATTTATCTCTAATTTCCCTATTTTCTTTTTCTGATTTTTTCCTATTTTACCATTTTTTTCCTATTTAACACTTTTTTTTGCTGTTTTTCTTAGTTTTTCGTAATTTTCTTTTTTTATTATTTTTCCTATTTTTCATTATTTATACCTATTATTTGTACTTATTTTTCTCCATTTTGCTCTCTCTTCTCTTTTTTCCTATTTTCCCATGCTTTTTCCTGGTTTTAACTATTTTTCCCATTTTTTCTGTTTCCCTATTTTGCCGAATTTATTCTCCATTTTTCTCTATTTTCGTATTTTTTCTATTTTTTTCCAATTTTTACTATTTTAACCAAATTTCGCCATCTTTTCCCGATTTGCAATGTTTTTCCTAATTTATTCCATTATTTGCCTTATGATTCCTAAATTTTTGTTATTTTTCTTAAATTTTTCCCATTTCTTCTCCATTTTTCCCTATTTTCTCTATTTTTCCACGTTTCTACTTTTGCCCTATTTTTCATTATGTTTCCTTATGTTTCATTATTTTTCAATATTTTGTCCATTATTCACTATTATTTCTCATTTTTCCCTATTGTTTGCAAATTTCATTATTTTTCCCTGTTTTTTCGAATTTCCCCTAATGTTTCATTATTTTTCTACAGTTTCCCCATTTTTTCTGTTTTTTTTTTCTATTTTCACTATTTTTTAAATTTTGCCTATTTTTCCTATTTCTTCCATTTTTACCTTGGTTTTCATTGTTTTTTTTTAATTGTTTTTTTCTATTTTTTCATGATTTTTTTCCTATTTTTCCCTATTTTTATATATTTTGCTCTATTTTTTCCTGTTTTCCCTATTTTTCACAATCGCTATTTTTTTCCCTATTTTTCTTGTTTTTCCCTACATTAAACAAAATTAGAAAGAAATACGATAATCAATAATATTAAAATAATATATACAGGGTGGCTACATTTTTGATGGGATTGTATTAGTAATTTTCAAACCATACAAAATCGGTTAAAGGAAGAAAAAGTGCCTGGAAGCGGTGTATCAAAAAAGTACCAAAAAATATTTCTGAACTTTTTCATTTCTTTTTGATTTGATGTTTTCAGATTTTGCATCCCAGGTTTTGTATTCTTCGGACCACTCTAATCTATTTTTTTTAATAAGGACTTGGACGTATTTGAAAGCACTTAATCCTGCCTGAAACATTGATGCATGGTTGCCTAGGCTTAATCATACTTTTTTTGTCTTTTTGTTAGCATTGTAAATATCCGCTCCAACTACTTCATTAGTTTTTCTCTAATTTTCCTATTTTTTTTATTCGTATTTTTCTCGGTTTTTATTATTTTTCCAGTTTTTCCTATTTGCGCCTATTATTATCTGTTTTTATGAATTTTTACTATTTTTCTTTATTTTCTCTATTTTTCAAAATTTTCACGTTATTTGACTATTTTTTCTGATTGTTCTATATTTATCTCCAATTTTCCTATTTTCTGATTTTTTCCTATTTTTGCCTATTTTGCCCTTTTTTTCCTATTTTTCCTCATTTTTCATCGTTTTCTGTTTTTCATGATTTATCCTTATTATTATTTTCTATTTTTCCTGTTTTCCCTTTTTTACTTAATTTCCGCTATTTTTAACTATTTTCACATACATTTCCCCATTTTCTGTAATTTCCCTATTTTCGCTATTTTTTTTATTTATTCTTATTTGTACTTATTTCCCTTCTTTTGTCCAATTTTCCATGTTTTTTACTATTTTTTGCAATGTCCCCTTTTTTTTGTCTATTTTTAACTATTCCCCCTATAGTTCTTCGTATTTTTCTTGTTTCTATTATTTTTTTCAGTTTTTTACTACTTATCCCCATTATTTTCCATTTTTACCTGTTTTCCCAATTTTTCCATATTTTTCTCTATTTTCCCATTTGTTTCAGTCTTTTTCTCTAATTTTTTTATTTTTCCCTATTTTTTCTGATTTGTACTTATTTTTCCCTATTTGCCCTAATTTTTACCTATTGTTCCTATGTCCCCTACTTCTTCTGTACTTTTAATTATTTTCCCTATTTTTCTCTGTTTTCCCAATTATCTCTTTTTTCCCCATATCTTTCTTTTCCTATTTCTTCATATTTTTTTTGTTATTCATTACTTTTTTCTGTTTTCCCCATTTATCCTTATTCCTTATTTTCCATTATTTTTCTCTATTTTTCATTCTCTTCCCATAAGTTTCGTTATTTTCTCTATTTTCCCTATTTTTTCCTAATTTTTCCTATTTTATCCAATTATTTCCTATTCCCTATTTTTGTCAAATTTTCCTATTTTTCTTTGTTTTGCTCTATTTTTTCCTAATTTATTTTATTTCTTCCAAATTTTCACCATTTCTTTCCCTATTTATTCCATTTTTATACTGGCTTTCATTGTTTTTTCCTTTTTTTATTGTTTTTTTACTATTTTTTCATGTTTTTTTCAAATTTTTTTATATTTTTTATGTTTTTTCATATTTTTTCTACTTTACCTACTTTTTCATACTTTTCCCTATTTTTGGAAATTTTTCCCATTTTTCTATATTTGTCCCCATCTGTATAGGTTTTTCTATATTATTTCCTATTATTTATAATTTTCCTTTTCTTCCTGTATTTTTCCAATTTTTCCATGTTTTTCTCTATTTTTCTCAATTTTCTATGTTTTTTTATATTTATTTCTATTTTTCACTATTTTTGCCTATTTTCCATATTTTTTCTTATTTTCGCTCGAGTAAGTGAGTCAACGTATAGATATATTTATTCTATGTAAGATACCGTTTTTTTACCCTTTTCAACCCCTTAAATATCCTTTCTTATTGGGTGTCTATATTATGAACAGAAGATACTCACAAAATTTCAAGAATCTCAGTTAAGTAGATTTGCCGCTAAATTATAGATTGTACCTGAGCTCTGCTTTGAATTTTTTCATGACCCATTATAAATATATAATCCTAAAGAAAAACAAATAATAAAAAAAAAATACTTACTAAGAAAGAAGAAGAATACATAGAACACACACTAATATCACAGCCTTTCATCTTGATAGTAACCAGGAGACATATCTTGGGGCTAAAGGAACCTAGCCGGAGTTTTCCAACAACTGAAACAGCAAGGCAGTACACAAAGTAGTGTATCCATGAAGGCTTCCCGAAAGTCTCGGTTAAAATACGCATAAATTAGCGGATTTAACGCTGAGTTAAAGTAGCCTACCCAGAAGAGAAGTCCAACCAGCCAGTCTGGAGTGTAGCATGCTTCGCCACACAGATTTGTTATCACATACCTGAAAAATAATTATTTATGTTAGTTCTAAAAAATTATTTTTATCTCTTTTTTTGTCGTATACCCAAATTTAAAGTGATTAAAGTGAAAACTTGAATTTCCACGTAGACAAAGTAGTTTTATCATCAATTTAATCACATATTGCACTTTGTTCTCAGTGCATTGTGGTAAAATCATTTTAAGTTAACGGAAATAGACGTAAAATGTTCATCTACGTAATAGAAGCACAAAGAAGAGTAACAGGTGAATTCAACATGAAAATGGTGTTAAATTCGTTTTAAACCTTTCAGTTTTAAGGAGCCACTAAAACCATCATTCTGAATATGGAAACGAGTTAAAGTTCGGAGGTATTACGATCGTGCTTTTAATGGATTTTTAAACGATAATAAATTTGGCAGCGAATAAATTTACAGAATTAATTTAGATTTGTTTAATACGTTGTAGTATTGTGAAATTTATTATATAAAAAAAGTTAAATTTATGCAATAATTTTTTTTTATTGGTTTATTACTTTTTTTTACTAACAAGAATAATATTGTTAGATCTAGTTCGTACTGCTTTTACTAGAACCTCTATAGTCAAACTAATAAACCTGTGTAATGGAATGGTCTAGGATCACCATGTGGGATAGTGAGGTAGTCATGTAGAGTATCTCAATGTTGGGAAGATAAACAGTAGATATTTTCAACAACAAATTTATTCACTGGTACATGTTTACTACAATATAATAAATCGATAACTCATCGATAATGAATCAAGAATCGAGAATGAATAACAAATCAGAATCAAGAATGACTCAACTCTCTCAAAGAGATAACGAACTATATATGCAAACTCAACAATAAACAATTCCTGACCTATGGGCAACAACCGGCGTTTAACCTGTCGGTGTTACATTGGTATATCAGGTTATGTATACCTCACGTCTTAACCTTTATATTGTTTAAATTATAACTAGTTTAATGAACTACGATATACAGGGTGCTTCATTGGGAAAGGGGCTTACGTTAACTGCAGATAGGGGACACCTAGGTAATTCTAAATAACTACAATATGATGGATCTAGCGGTCTTTATAACAGAGATACAGGGTGTTTTAACTGTTTTGTCTGTTTATTTAATGGCATATAACTTACGATCTAGGCCGTATATTTTTTTATATATGGGCTACACACTCTTCATAAGTTGCCAAATCCATTGAAATATTTATAAAAATCCAAATCTAGGTCCGACTTCACAAAAAATGTACTAATTTGGTCATTTCCAAAACAACACCCTGTATTCCTGAATTTAAATGGTCTGTTTCCATATTCAAAAAGAGCGCAAAAAACTGAATCTAAAGATGTGCCTTCGGAGTTTGCGCAGAATAGTTTACTACTTCAATTTTATATTCAAATTGCTTATTTATTAGTATTTTCAGAAGTCAAAATGAAATCCATTTTGTTTCATTTCATTGACAATTATGTTATTTATAATAAATAGAAAATATTGTAAAGTCAGTATTAATTCACGATATTTCAGCTTACTACAAATTGCAATGGATTAAACGTTACAAACATGTATAATAATAATAATAATAATAACTTTATTCACAAAAAGGGCATATAAGAACAATACATCAATTTTCGAATACAAGTGTGAATAGAGTAAACAACAAACGATAAGTGCATGTGCACTTGTTTCGTTAAAAATAAAATCATGAGTACTTGAATAAACTTAGAATTAACCATAATAAAAACAGAAATAGAAATGAAAAATGAATAAATAAAGTTCTATGTAATAGTGATGATTGATAATGATGTAATAATATTTCGAACACCCTGTATCAAAAAGTACGTAACCTATTAACATAACGGTAAAATGAAATTAAACACAACCTACGTAAAAAAAGATAAAAAACAATGAAACTCCGGACTTTTTTATACAGGATGTTTGAAATATTACATGTTTGTATCGTTTAATCCACTGTAAATTGAAGTAAGCTAAAATATAATGAATTAATACTCATTTCTTAAGCTAAAATAACAAAAAATATAGTAATTTCTTAAGCTAAAATATCAAGAATTAATAGTGATTTCTTAAGTCAAAATATCATGAATTAATACTGATTTTATAAGCTAAAATATCATGAAGTAAGACTGATTTCTTAAGCTAAAATATCAAGAATTAATACTAATTTCTTAAGTTGAAATATCATGAATTAAAAGTGATTTCTTACGATACAATATCATGAAATAATACTGATTTCTTAAGCTAAAATATCATGCATTAATAGTGATTTCTTAAACTAAAATATCACGAATTAATACTGATTTCTTAAGCTAAAATATCTTAAATTAATAATTATTTCTTAAGCTAAATTATCATGAATTAATAGTGACTTCTTAAGCTAAAATATCATGAATTAATAGTGATTTCTTAAGACAAAATATAATGAATTAATACTGATTTCTTAAGCTAAAATATCATGAATTAATAGTGATTTCACAATATTTACTATTTATTATCAGATTATTGTCATTAAAATGATCAAAATATAAACAATCCGATGGATTTCATTTTGACTTCCTAAAATTCTAATAAATGAGCAGTTTAAATATAAAATTGAAGTAGTAAACTATTCTGCGCAAACTCCGAAGGCACATCTTTAGATTTAGTTTTTTGCGCTCTTTATGAATATGGAAACAAACCTTTTAAATTCAGGAATACAGGGTGTTGTTTTGGGGATGACCTAATTTGTGCATTTTTTGTAGAGTCGGATCTGGATTTTGTTTTTTATGAATATCTCAATAGATTTGGTAACTTATGAAGAATGTGTAGCCCAAATATTAAAAAATATAGAGAGTGGATCGTAAGTTTTAGGCCATTACATAAATAGACAAAATAGATAGAACACCCTGTATCTCGGTATCTGGACCCATCATACGGTAGTTATTTAGAATCGCCTAGGTGTCCCCTGTCTGCCCGTTTCGCAATGAAACTAACTAACTGTATTATTATTTATGGTTATTCTGTGTGGCCCACAAGGCATCACATCTGATAGATTCGAGGAAGTTTTCAAGTACTTGAACATCGAATATTTGATTATCTGTTAGACGATGAATTTGTAGAGATAGATGTAAATTCCAATATCGAAAAAGCTGATTATTTATTTCAAAAGTTTAAAACGCTCAAATATAAATTTGAATAAGTTCTAAGAAGAGAGTGTGTCATTGAATTAGCCAATCAAAGTTCTTCCTCGTACACAAAAATAACAGCTTAATCTTCCGAAGATCGAATTTAAAATGTTTAATGGAGACATTAAGAGATTGTTAAGCTTTTGGAGTTAGATCTAGTTAGTATTGCTTTTATTAACCTATTTTTGTCTTAGATATTGTATATAGATATGCATATTTAATAGTTATAATAATTATTGATCTATTGTCATTAGTTACAAATTCAACAGATATTTTTTGAAGACTTCCAGAGTTAAGTTTATTCACATTAGACGAAGTTTTTCGTTGGGTACACGACAAATACGCTACAAATAAATTCGATCAGCTGAAGAAGAACGACAAGTTAAATTCTCAAAAAACTTTTTTTATTCCCAACAAAATTACATTATTCTATATTCATATTTAAGAATAGTGCGAGGAAATATGATATTTGCGTGTTCATGACGTGATGAACCTTAAGTTGCAAATTCTTTATAAAATCGTAAAACTTATCATTTTCTACTTTTAATATAAAACGATCAATGTCCATATAGCGAAAAGAGGTTTATCATAGCATATCTTAGTTTTACCTATGTGTATAGCAACCAAATTTTCTGAAAAAAATTGTATATTATTTAAAATTCGGCTTTGAAATCAAATAATTAGCCCCTTGAAAATATCCTTTTCTAACCAGTGGCTTTTAAGGACTATATTTGTTCGGTTGTCTACATTCTCCATCGTTTTACCATATACGGCACAATAACGAATATTCTGTTTGGGCCATGCTAAAAATACACTAATATACGTATTCTTTTTGAAGCACCATGTACTATGAATCACAATGCTTATTGTGCATGTAAATTAATTATTTTATTAATATTAAACTGCACAAAGATAAATGAAAAAAAAATAAGTTTTCTCCTCCCAGACACTTAAAGATTTTTAAAAATGATCCAGATATTTGAAAACACTTAAATAATTTTTTTTCGCTTAATGTTAACAAGTCACTTATTTATTAATATATTAAAATCTTTTAAAACAATTCTCTAAATTCTTAATAAATTTTGGTTACAAAACAGTTATGCTAAACGTTCATATTTAACAGGAACATCATGACACGGCCTCTGACCGTTAATTTTCCAATAAGTATTTATCAAAACCGTTGGTCGTTAAAATGATTATTCTGATCATTCAATCTAGGCATATAGAGACGAACAGACGAACGATAACGGATATAATTTGACGCTCGTATCGGAAATATAATTACGTTGAAAATTTAACTACTGCAGTAATTATATCAAAGGCGGAGGATGTGATCGATACTTTGTCAATTAAGTTGATTTTTCAATATAAAAAAATTAATTGAAAGATAAAAAATTGTAGGATCAGTTTTTTTTTCGCATCAAAGAGATCGGATTTTAAGATAATTATGACAGAGATAAATTTATTTAAGTATAAAAAATTGTAAAACCCATTTATGCTTTAAATCAATGCTATGAGTAGTACGGTAAAATTAGATAAAAAAATATGAAAATCCGGAAATCCAAACAAACAAAGGTCTGATTGCTTGAAGTTGTTCAATTTCTTTGCCTCTAAATGTGGTAAAAAGTCTCCACCGAAATCTGTTACGTATTTTTTTCTGTTCCACCCTGTATTTTCATTAGTCCCCTGCTCAGTATATCTTCATTTCAGACTCGCTTGATATCCCTTCTTAATTTCCTCGCTTCGTGTCCTCACTCTTCTCTTAGTATGACTATAAAATGTCATTCCTATGTTAACCATTCTCTTTCTTTGTCTCTTCAGTCAAAACAATTAACTTTTATTTTGTCTGTGTTGCTTATTGAAAATTTCTATTCTTCCCCTCGACATATAGGGTAAGTTTTTTTATATTATATTATATTTTCAGTTATGTCTCCTGTTATCATTATTACTAGTTGCCAGTTTTCTTCAATCAATTATTAAATAATTTGTGGTACTAGACTTTGGTTTTTTATTTCTTCATTGGTGGACCACATTTGAGATTATGGATAACCTTCTTTAGTAAAATTTAATATTAGTGGAAAATATCTAATACTAACTGTTCATCCATTTAACCAAATATTTTTGTATTTTGTACAAAAAAAAACTGAAATTAAAATTCCAATAACGTACGATAGTAGTTTAAATGTCCAACATACTTTTCCGGTATATTGTAGAGTAAATTGTTATATTTTTCTAAATAAACGAATAAACTATAGCGAGTTTAGTTACAATGTTTCCTTGAAACTTTTCCAGCTTGAATTTCAAAAAATTGCCGAGTAACACAAGACGACGATAATTATTTCAGTAAAGTTTGGAAAATTGAAACAGTTGGATTTGCGAGAAACTAAATATGGCTCAAACATATTTGAAAAACTTTTTTTATTTTTTCACATTAAAAAAATATATATCTTTCTATGTTTGGGTAATTTGAGATGCTATATGCCATGTTTTGATTATCTAAAATATTATATACGATGGCGCAAATTTAATTGGAATTTCGTAAAAAGTTATAAAAACAAATTTGGTTAAATGGGAAAGAAGATGCATATTTTCAAGACGAATTGAATGTTTTTTTTTTAAATACACATCTCTTTTTTCCATTTAATACGAAAAGTTAAATTAGCGCCACTTTGTATTTATAAATTTAACTGTCGTAAGCACAGAATAAAAAAAAGGAAAATCTATTAATATTAGTTTTTTAAATTCTATTATTTATAAAATAAAATAAACATGCTGAAATACTAACTTTAACGTTTGACATAAATATTTTCTATATCAAGCTAAATCTCAATTTATTTAGATAAATAAAAAAGTAAATTGGGTATTTAATTAAAATTCCAATGAAAAATAAAATTTCATCTATTTCCCAAATATCTTCTTTGTTTTCACTTGACTTGCTTTCGTATTTCGTAAATTTTTAAGAGCTTTTTCGCTCGGTAAAATTTATTAGGTTGCATTTTCCGAAACAACAGTGATATAGTCTTAAATCTTTTTTTATTACAAATCTTTACATGGTTTGTGGAGAAATAATTTTTTTTTAAAAACGGAAAATTTACTTTAACAGGAATACCCTATAATTCCACCTTGGTACTCTATTCTCTACTTTTTTCAGTTAAAATTTTTATAATTTTTTCTACGTCACGCCATGTAAGTATGCGAGAAGTTTGGCCAAGATAAGAAGTGTTTGCTTGACGGGCCGAAGTCCTGAAACGGCGCACCAGTAAATATTTTTATTTTTTTATCTCGACTAAAGGTTGTTCAGCGAAAGGGGTAGAGAAAAATAAAATATGTGTATTCCTAAAAATGATCAAATAAGAAGTTTCCAGTATTTATTCAAAATGACTGGGGCCTGCGGTTAATTATTTCAAACTGAATTTCTCACACTGAATTTCTCAATCTGCGCTTCTAATTCAGCTTTGATCCAGTAGCCGTTGATGAATCCTATTTAAATTTTTTTCGGTTTCGATTCGGACCTGATTGTATCAGGTAGAATATGTTATGGACTCTAATATAATTTTTATTTGCAGAATGTTATTTATTAATGTAGGTAAATAAATAAATGAATAATCATTTATAAGCTACTAATGCATTAATTATGTCTGTAATCAAGTTTATTTATTAATTCTATAATTATTTATTACAAAATATTAAAATGGTAATTAATTATTATCGTTATTATTACAGCAATAATTTTTATAATATAAATGAAAAAATAATCGTGACAATAATTTTAACGAAATAATTTCCATAACAAAGCCATTAATCTACTAAAACCTAAATTCATTTATGAATAGAATCATATTGGCAATTTAATTTAAAATATTGCCCAACAAACTGTTTCAATTTAAGGTCAATTTATCATCGTGCAATGGTGAATTATTATTTGCTACTAGTTTCATGATTATAACGGTTTTTTGATGGTTATATTTTTTTTACATTTATATGTTTTGTAAATAAATGCTAATTGAGGTTTTATTGTCAAGTGTAATTTTTATACTATTTTTATTAATAGTACTTCTTTTAACACAATAAATCCTTATTATTTTAGGACTTTATAAATTTCCGGCGGTCGTGAAAACTTAAGTGGTAATCGATCCTCCCATCTAGAAAATTATAATTTTGTGTCAAATAATATAAAAGTCAATTTATAGTCGTTATATATTTTTAGATATCAGTTTATTATTTTCTGTAAAAAAATTGTTAACCACGTGTTGATTTTAGAAAATTTGTAAATTATAATTTACAAAATGTATAAAATTATCATTTCTATTTTTTTGTAACACAATTGAAATTGAAATTTATTTAAAAAATTTCCGTTATTTACCTCTGATAATTGTCGCACTGTAACTGTTTTTTTAGAGTTATTTTCAACCAGTATTTTATTTTGGTGTTTTCCACCTCTATACCTAATAATTTTGTTATCGTGATTTGGAGAGATTTTCAGCACACTTCACTTCCTGATATAAATTTTATTTTTAGACAAAATTTAATACTTACCTGCCGTTATATATCGGTTGTTTTTCCCGAAAACTTATTATTTAATTTTTTTTTAAAAAAGATGAAAAATTTCGAAAAAATGGATAAATTGTAGAAAATATCGATAAAAAATTAAAAAATCAGAAAATCTAGAAAAAAGGAGAAACTTTGAAGATATCGAAAAAATGGTAAAAAACTCACAAAATTTTGAAAAACATTGTAAAAACTGAAAACCAGAAAATATGGAAAAAAGGAAAAAATTTAAAAAAAAACGGACAAAATGAAAAATTTTTGAAAAACAGAAAAAACTGAAAACGTCAGAAAGTATCGAAAAAAATGGAAAAATATCGAAAAAATTGGCATAAAGCTAAAAAAATATTGAAAAAAAAATTGAAAAAATCAGAAAATATCACAAAAGAGGAAAAAACATAGAAGATATCGAAAAAATGGAAAAACCCATAAAATATCGAAAAATAAATTGAAAAAATCGGAAAATTAGAAAATCATATAGATAAAACGAAAAATTAAGAAGATCTCGAAAATAACAAGGAATAAATCCAAAAAAAAAAATTAACACAACGAATTAAAATCAGAAAATTAGGAGAATTTCAAACAAAAAACAGAAAAAATCTAGAATATATCGAAAAAATGGAAAAAAGATATTGGAAAAAAAATTGAGAAACCGAGAAAATATCGGAAGTATGGAAAAAAATGAAAAAAACAGAAAAGGGGACAAAACTTTGAAAATATCAAAAAAAATTGCAAAATTGAAGAAATCTGAAAATATAGGAGTATATCGGAGAAAATCTATAAAAAGGAAAAAACTTTCAGAAGTCGAAAAAAATTGAATTAAACTTAAAATTTTTTGAAAAACATTGACAAAAAGTGAAAATAGAAAATATCAGAGAATACCGAAAAAAATGAAAAAAATCAGAAAATATCGAAAAAGAGAACAAAAAATAGAGGATTTAAAAAAAAAAATGGAAACCAATAAAATATCGAAAAAAAAATGAAAAAACCGGAAAATTTCAGAGTATATCGAAAAATCTGAAAAATCTAGAAAATATAGAAAAAATCAAAAAGGAAAAAACACACGTATAATGCAACGTGTTAATATTGTTAATGATATACAATGCCTCATGGTATGTAAGTAATAAAACCCTCCATAAAGTTTCAGGATTGCCCTATATACAAGAGGAAATAACTAGACTGTCCAACAATTATCCACAATGCTTAGAAGATCTCCCAAATGAACAAATTGGACAACTATACGTTTCTATAAACATTATAAGAAGACTAAAAATATGGTGGCCAACTAATGAGTCGACAATGAATTATAATTATTTTATGGAAAACTGGAAAACTTCTCATTTTAGTTGCTATTCATTAAACCCATTTACTTATAAAAAATTTTTGCTTAAAAGTGATAATACGATTTTTCAGAAGAATCTACGGAGCCAGCATCCAGTTCGTCTCCCTAGCTTTAGCATGCGCACGGTCTGACTGTCTAATAGTTGTACGTTACCTTAACAGTTTGATTATTCATCACTGAGCATACCTTTGTTAATTTTTTTACGAAATAAATGGAAGTTATATCTTTTTTTAATACATAGGCTAGATTTAGATAGTCAAGACGTCTTTTAATAAAATAAATTAAATTACAGAGGTTAGATTTATATAGTCAAGACTTCTTTTAATAAAATAAATTAAAATACACAGGTTAATTAATTTATTTCAGTTTATACCATCTGAAAACAAAACGTCTCTTATTTATTAAATTGGGAGACAAAATGAACGCTGACTCTGTGGACTCTTTGATTTAATTGGCTCTTTAAATATTTTTTTAAAAAAAGTGTACACCTTACTCTTAACGTCACTTTGAAAACTGGAGTGTCTATGAAACCAAAATTTGTTTACGTCTTTATCTTTGTTATATCGATTGTAATCTTTTATTTGTGGGAGTGTTCTGAAAAATGGAGAATGAATATACAGTGTGTCGCATTTAAGATTAAGACATCCCCATAGTTAGACTGTTTCATTGATTTCAGATTCGAATTTTTGCAGAGTCATACAGGTTAATGAGCTACATCTTTCAAGGTAATCAACTGAAATCTGAACTTTAAACTCAGCCTACTACGATTTCACAAAACAGGGTCACTTCTCAATATTTTGCTTCGCGTAAGATATATCGAAAAAAAAATGTTAAAAAAAGTTGTTCAGAATATTATTTTAACCAAACATACCGAATTTAATCATAAAATTCGCATTTTTAATTTTTTCGTTTTTAATAATTTGACACTATTTTTAAATGTCAGCTAAGTTCTAATCAATGATCGCAGAATTAATATGCGATTGACTTTAAGAGAAAAATTGAAATAATCCGGTTATTTGGCGATAATGCTTGTAGTAACAGAGAAGTTGCTGCAGAGTTTAACTTGAGACATCCCCAATGCTTAGACTACTCATGGAAAACCAGCTCCTATAAATGCTCTTTTCAACGAAACTGGCATTGTTATTAAAGTTCATCGGAATGGTCATCCTCATCCTCATTGTATCTTGAGGATAACGATGTATCAACTGAATAATAATGAGGATAACATCAGAAGATGTTTCATACGTCATAAGCCCTCTAACCGAAGTTCTTACATGCATTGAAAGAAGGTGATGATATGAAAAGATTTGACTATTGTTATTGGGCACAAGGTAATTTTTTTAATGACAGACAGTTTCTGAAAAAGATTATTTTTACTGATGAGGCTACATTCACCACTAATGGGGTTGTATCATCTCAAAATTGTAGATATTAGATAATCTACTAGATAATCCTCACTGGATTATAAATTCAATGAATGGTGTTCGCTTTGTTAAATTCCTCGATGGGATTTTGGGATGCAATTTAATATCGTCCTTTTAATGCGTGATTAAATATCTATTAGCAGCTAGGATCCAACCACAATTCAAAGCTGTCAATGGTTGAACGATGCGCATGATAGAAAGAACGTTCTTTTGAACTGTGGCCTCCAAGGTCTCCAGATTTTATACTACTTGGAAGCAAGCCTTAGGAGCCAGAACTTAAACGAGTAGCTGAACAAAATCGTAAAATAATGGAAAAATCTATTTGAATAGCCGGAGGACTAGTTGAGAGAGGTCACATTTTATAGTTATTTATTTGTTTTCCCATAATAATAAAATAATTATTCATTTGAAAGTGCTGTAATTTATTAAAATATTTGAATACATGATAAAATGTCGAGATTGTACTTTTCATAAAACACTAATTATCAAAAATAGGCTTGTAATAATTTTGTGTATGGGCCAAAAATCGAAAATTTTGTGATGAAACTCGGCATGTTGGGTTAAAATAATATTCTGAACAACTTTTAATATTTTTTGTGAAATCGTAGTAGGCTGAGTTTAAAGTTCAGATTTCAGTTGAGTCTCTTGAAAGATGTAACCCATCAACCTGTATGACTCTGAAAAAATTCGAATCTGTATTCATTCAAACAGTCTAACTATCGTGGTGTCTATTTTATGATACAATATTATAAAAATTGATGAAATTTAAATTTAAGTAAAGCTGCAGTTTAAGTATGTGAGAAGTGTGTTACTAACGAATAATCACATTAAACCAAATTGTTCTGCTTTTGGATGTTATTTCTTATTAACTATTAAAACCACTCAAAATCGATTTACCGATTATTTTAGTTTTACAACCAAATATAATACGTGGTCGAGTAGACACCTTCAAAATAAATCTGCAAAAGGGGAGGAGTTTCAGGAAGTACGTCATAGCCCGCGAGATTTGAAAATAGAAGTCAGTAGGGCCCAAAAGCTTCAAGATTTAAAATTATTAATCAGTGTAGATAATACATTTTGACCTTATATATTTAAAAATAATTAAAAAAAAAATCACAAAAGTAGCCCATTTTGTAATACCGGCAAGAAACATTTGTTGTTTTTATCGACCTTTTAATTAATTTGTTACCAATTATCCTTTAATAATTAATTTCATAATTATGGATCTAATTTAAATTTAAAATTAATTTAAGTTCTTTTATAAATTTTTGAAAAAATATTTAATATCTTGTAATTGTTTTCTAATAGTAAAGATGGATTATTTAAAAATCCCATAACTCATATTTTTATTAAGAGAGGGAGGTTGGACCTATCAAGTTCGACCAATTTGTCGGGCTTAACCTATTTATCAGGTTGGACCTATTTGTCAGGTCTTACAGCATAAAAAACCATAATGGAAATTAAAATTACTTAAATTTCATTAGAAGGGTGGTTACTACCCTGAGTATTAAAAAATGGAAACAAACATTTTGAGCAAAGTGGTTCACACTTCAATTAATCCATATGTGATACCGACTTGTCTCATTCAACACAAATCTTATTTAATAAGTTTTTTATTACTATTATTAATGTTTTAGGTTATTTAATTAGAAGTTTTGTACACCATGTTCCTTTATTATTATATTTTGTGTCTTATAAAAAATATATTGGCAGGCATTTTATGGTTTATTCAATAAATTCACTTAATAGATTTGAATGTCCAAATATTATATAGGGCTGATTATTTAAATTTTGTTTTAAATTATTTTAAAATTCTTAATGAATTCATTATAATCCTAAGAAAATTAAGCTATTGATGCCAAGTAAAGATATATCGCTTACAACGTTAACGATTTATTAAGTTTACACTTCCGTTTGACTTCGAATACACGACTAATTAAACTGGCGTTTACATAATAAATAGTTAAACATACATGTAGTATCTTACCCTTAGATTTTTTAATTAAAGAAAAAGCGAATATCCGATAATATCTCGAGGGAGTACTAAAATTACAAATGATTTTCCCTGAGCGCCTATCACAGTAACTGCTTTTCATATCTGGAGATTTAACTTAATAACGTGAAATTGCTTTTGGGATTTTTTTTGTATGTCACGCATTTGCCTCGTTAACTTTGAATCTCCAAGGAACAGTCTATTAATATGTTTTTTTTTTTACTAAAGGCGTTATTAGATATTCTTGTTATTTATATAGAATTTACTATTACATAATTTATACTAGTGATATAAAGAACTGATATAAGCTAAATAAGATGAAATATAATTTATATAATCAAATAAAAATTGTGATATATATAAAAAAAATATGTTGTGTCGTCCCAAAACTTTCCCTACAAGTATCCACGAATACTTTTTCAGATATCTAATGTTACAGTTTTAACTTTTGACATTTTTTTATTTTTGACAGGTGAGAGTTTGAGAAATAATTTTGACTGCTCTGTTTAGAGTTTTTCAAGGGTTTTCAAATGACATATTGCAAGTCGAATTCCGTGACATATTGCATCTGTCATTTTTTGATAGTGAGACTTCCGTTTGACACATGATATACAAAAACTAACGAGTTCTTCCGACGGGTAACTTAAACCCCTGTACAAAATTTTAGCCCAATCGGATTAATACTTTTTCAGATATTTAATGATAAAGTTTCAAATTTTGACATTTTTTTAATTTTGACAGGTGACAGTTGAAGAAATAATTTTGACTGTTCTGAATAGAGTTTTTTAAGGGCTTTCAAATGAGATATTGCATGTCCAATTCCCTGACATATTGCGTCTGTCATTTTTTGATAGTGCTACTTTCGTTCGACAGATGTCGTACAAAAACTAACGAGTTCTTTCGACGAGTAACTCAAACCAAATTTCAGCTCAATCGGATTAAACGTGTGGCCTCTATCGTGGAAGAATACACACACACAGACCGACAGACAGACTTCCATCTGGAAATGGTCTTACTCGTCTCAGGGACCCGAAAATGGATATTTCCGTTCTTATCTCGAAATTTTTGTTTAGCTCGTTCACAATACTTTCCCTCCTAGGAGGTGGGTCGGAAAAGCAAAATGCTTATTTATTTAAAATTAATTATCAAGTTTTTCGTTCATACTCAACTTTCAATTAAAATTATGATTTATGCTGTATCCCAAGTGTAATAAAGCCGAAAGAAACAAAAACATTAAAAATAAAAATAAATATTTGTGCATAAAAGCAAATATAAAATTTTAATATCGCACTAAATAATAACATTCTAAATTAAGATCATAAACTTTACGTACAAACTCGCTTTGAATCCCTAACCTGTTTTTTTCTAAATGTCATTTCTCTTCTTCTTTTTTAACTGTCTTTCTCTTACCTTTATTCTTTTCCGACCTTGCCATTTATGGTACTATAATTTTTGTTTTCATTGCCTACGCTTGTACTCAGTCACTTTATTCATTTTACTAAGCCCTTAAGTGTAACCTAATTTGTTAACTATTAAATTGTTATTTTTGTAATTAATTCCCATTCAGGCTTTATTATTGTTTTATTTTAGGTATATTGTAATATTTTATAAATTTTTTATGTCATTTGCCATTTTATTATATTTGATATATCACATATATCATTATAGTCGTGAGTTGGTCTACTTAATGTGCATAATTATTATTTAATATTTTGATTTGTCCCAAACTCATGGTATCCGGCGGGGAGCACGTCTATCCCAGCTTTAAAATTTTCTTCCTGATCCCGGCGTATGTCCGGTGTTTCTACCATCTGATCACAATGATCAGATTTCGCAAAATTTTCCTTTCTAAAAAGAAGTCCACCATGTCGAGTTCATGCCAACATGTTTTCTCCTAACCTTTTACTATTTAATTTCAAATAATGTTTGCCTTTTAGTACCACACTTTAATTCCAACCCCACCCCCTTGAATCTTAAGTGATCACATGGAACCAAGTGTTCAATGTATTGTATAAGTTACATTTGAACAACCTAATGTATTACTAGTTGGTAAGGCTCATTTTTTTTCCAGAACCGTTCTTTACATCTGGATCTTTACATCTGGATTCACTTCAGCCTCGTGAGCTTATTACGTTATCTCCCGTCTCTTTTTGTCTACTATTCCCAGTCCATCAACCTTGTTCTCTGTACTAGTTTGTACAGGTTCTTTAATGGCTGTTTGTAGTAGTTTATATTCTTTGTGTGATCCAGCGCCTTACAGTTGCGTAGTATGTGGACTGCATTCCCTTTCCCTTTATTGCATTGTCTGCCTTAAAGGTCGCCGTTTTATAGCCCCATTTTGTTCAGATGCTCTCTGGTGGGAAGATATCCCGTGAGGAGCCCTGTAGTAATTCGTAGTTGATTGCTCCTAATTGAATTCAGTAAGATTCTTTGACGGTTCTTTTATAAACTTTTTCTCGTATAGAAGTCCGCGTATATTGTCCCAGTACAATTTGTGTTCTCGCTTCATCCAGACTTTTACATGATTCTTGAACCTACGTTTTGGTTCTCCCATTACTTGTTCCCGACTAATTAATAGGGTTGAAGCGCTTTTTTATTTATATTAGTCCTTTTTCTTTCAATTCATTGCAACATTTGTATTATAGGCTTGATGATGGCATTTGTATGCCGAAACTAGTTGCAAGTTTCCCTTCCAATGTTAATTATTAAAGAATTTTGTGATACTAGACTGGATTTTTATTTCTTCATTGGTGGACCACATTTTATATTATGGATAACCTTTTGGATAATTATTGTGTTAGTGGTTCTGTATTATGGCTGACTATAAAGTAGAACAATCATTAACCACACTACGGAGCACGAACTCAAATTGTCTTAAATGTTAGAGTTGGCAAAACTGTCCACTAAATAGCACCATTGGATAATCTGAAGTTATACTATAATGCCATGAAACTTTCATCACCAGTAGTAGTACTAATTGCCATAAGTAAAACTTTTATTTTTTCTATATTATTTTCAATATAAATTTCCTTTTATTCCTGGCTTGTTTTATGTCAAATGTTAATAGTCAAAAAAGTCTTGGAAATTTGCAATGGGGCTCAAATGTAAGAAGACAGGTTTTTAGTTCGCTTGCAATATATATTGCCTGCAATAAAGTTGCTGCAAAAACGTTGTAAAATTAGTTTTATCTCTGATTTGTTTACGTTATCTTAGCGCACGAGAAATCCATCGCGTATTCGCAAAACGGCGACGTGAACGTTCTAGATCAAGCGAAGAGCCAGTTGAATTTTGAATGATGTGTTATATAAATTTGTATATTTTGTAAGTCGTGTTAAATATAAATTAGAAGTAGACTGAAATAAATTAGTTATAATTCGATGGAGTATTTACATTAAAGCGAACCCAAAGTATAAAAATATTACAGTAATACAACTTTTAATTTATATTAAACACGACTAACAAAATATATTAATTTGTTGTCCGTCATTTCGGGTTATTTATATTCATTTCACTTGATCCATAACGTTCACGTCGCCGTTTCCAGAATACCCGAAATATATCCTATATTTGATGGATTTCTGGTGCGCTATTCGTGAGTCACCAAGGTTCGGTGTACACAGGGCCGGCCTGGTTCTTCGCTACAATAGATAAGACGGCTTCTACCTTGGCCTTTTTGCGAATATTAAGAGAAATACTAGTAGTGTAAATGTTATACAAGATTCAAATATACAGGGTGTTTCATAGGTAAACCGACATACGTTAACTGCAAATAGAGGGCACTTAGGTGATTCCAAAAAACTAATATTTGATGGATCTAACCCGCCTTATAAGTGATCTACAGGGTGTTTTGTCAAAATTGCTTATTTCTTCTAACCTTCCTTTTTTCGGAACCACCCTGTATATTTATTTCATATTTAGCAAGCTTGTTTGAGTCTACTAGTACATTATACTGATATAGTAAGCAAAACAAAAATCCAGGTCCGGCTTCAAAAAAAAATACTAAAATTATTTTCACGATGAACGGCACTCTGTATATCAGAATTTTAAAAATTGGATAGTATATTCGAAAAGAGCGCAGAAAGTTAAGTAGGAATTCATGTTTTTTGAAACACCCTGTATATGTACGAGAATAGAAAAATATAGAAAAAAAGTGGTAAAAAAAATGGGAATTAATAAGAAATTGACTGATTTAGGGTAGGAGCGTTTCAATAACGTCGGTGATGTTAGCACCCGGCCAGCCAGCTCCAAGCTTAAACTGAAGTAATATTCGCTCACGGCCGACCAACTCCAAGCGACACTATTCCACCACGGTCAAATAATTTCACAAATTCATTCTGTTGATTTGGGGTCTACTCATACAAAATTTCTCGTTTTATTAATTTGTTTACATTGATTGTTGCGTTGATAATAGGCGGCCAAGAACAAAAAGTAGGTGATTACATAGAAAAATGGAAGAACCATTCAGACAAAATTTTTCGTTTACATACATCTCCCCGAAAGGGCCAGCTCCAAGAATCGAAAAGTAGATTTTCGTAGCGTTCGAACAAATTTCAATATTTTTTTTCGGGGATTGAGAATAGGCGGCCACCAACAAAAATTAGCTGATTACATAGAGGAATGGAAACACTATTCAGACGAAATTTTTGGTTTACATACATCTCCCCGAAAGGGTCAGTTCCAAGAATCGAAAAGTAGATTTTCGTAGCGATCAAACAAATTTAAAATTTTTTTTTAGGGGGTTGAGAATAGGCGACCACAAACAAAAATTATTTGATTACATAGAGGAATGGAAGCACTATTCAGGCAAAATTTTTCGTTTACATACATCTCCCCCAAGAATTTAAAATTAGATTTTCGTAGCGGTCGAACAAATTCTTGAAATTTATTCGACCGCTACGAACATCTAATTTTAGATTCTTGGAGCTGGCCCTTTTGGAAAGATGTATCTAAACAAAAATTTCGTCTGAATGGAGCTTCCATTCCTCTATGTAATCAGCTAATATTTGTTCGTGGCCGCCTATTCTCAACCCCCTAAAAAAATTTTTGAAATTTATTTGACCGCTACGAAAATCTAATTTTAGATTCTTGGAGCTGGCCCTTTCGGGAAGATGTATGTAAACGAAAAATTTCGTCTGAATAGAGCTTCCATTCCTCGATGTAATCAGCTAATATTTGTTCGTTTCCGCCTATTCTCAACACCCGAAAAAAAAATATTGAAATTTGTTCGACCGCTACGAAAATCTACTTTTCGATTCTTGGAGCTGGCCCTTTCGGGAAGATGTATGTAAACGAAAAATTTCGTCTGAATGGAGCTTCCATTCCTCTATGTAATCAGCTAATATTTGTTCGTGGCCGCCTATTCTCAACCCCCTAAAAAAATTTTTGAAATTTATTCGACCGCTACGAAAATCTAATTTTAGATTCTTGGAGCTGGCCCTTTTGGGGAGATGTATCTAAACGAAAAATTTTGTCTGAATGGTCCTTCCACTTTTATATGTAATCACCTACTTTTTGTTCTTGGCCGCCTATTATCAACGCAACAAAAAATGTAAACAAATTAATAAAACGAGAAATTTTGTATGAGTAGACCCCAAATCGACAGAATGAATTTGTGAAATTATTTGACCGTGGTGGAATAGTGTCGCTTGGAGTTGGTCGGCCGTGAGCGAATATTACTTCGGTTTAAGCTTGGAGCTGGCTAGCCGGGTGCTAACATCACCGACGTGTTTCAATACCAAGCAAATTTTTTAATTTAATAGAGATTATTTTATTAATAATATATTTCATGATTTTCATGATTATTTTGATGGAGTTATAAGTGTATTTTTATTTCAGTATAAAAAAAGTAATATAAATTTTTCATTTTTAAAAAATTACCAGTTATGCAATAATAAAATTTATAAATAATAATTATACCTAAAACAATAAATTTTTCAAAGAAATATTTTACTTTGTTAGAAATACAATATGATTGAAACAAAAACATTTTTATTAAATTAAATGAATCGATTTCTGTTCAACCTTTACAAAGTTTAAAGACAGAACCGAAATAACTAAATTACGTAAAGAACACTCGGAAACAAAAGTAATTTACAGACGAAATACCTGTTTACACTAAGCCCTGAAGATTTTACAAACAAGAAATTGAAAGAAAAATATAACAATACTATATTAAAGGTGAACCAAAATCCAAGATTTTTTTATCACGAAACACAACTAATATCCAAAAATTTCCACATTACAACAAAATATTTCTGGTAATTCCTATGAGGATTAAACAGGATGTATGGCAATGGTCAGAATGGCGTTTTAAAATGGTTTTATTTAGCCAAGTGGATACATTTCACTGAAATATTATACGGAATTTCTAAACGAAACATATTTCTTCTAAAAATTAAAAATAATCATTATTCGGTATATACTATAAACTTAAATTTACATCCTTCCTGTCATTCAGCATTTTACGTTAGATATGTGCAAAATACAGCTCGTAAAAAATAATTTACTCTATTCTTCTGTTGCTATAAGGACACCGTCTCTCTCTAAGCGCTATAATATTATTAAGTGCAGATGTAACTCTGATCACCGGACGAGTCGATTTTCGTAATAGAATGAAAATAAAACCGTTACAACTCCCACGTTCTGAGGGTTTCAATGAATTAAAATTGCGAATATTATTTTTAGAATGATAGTGAATGAAAGTAGTTACTCTATAAAAATAATAAATTAATAATTTTGTTCAATTATAAATGTGTGAATAAATATCCCTTACAGTTCACTTAAATGATTTATTTGTGTTAATATAGTAAATTCTGATATGCTGTATTAAGGTTGGTCCTTCGATCTGATGATGGTTGATGTAAACACGCCTACCGCTTAGTAATTATTCCAAACTTAAATCGATTCGTAATTGTATTTGTTATATATAATTTAAAGGATTTTTTTTTAATTGTAAATAAAAATATTTCTAAATCTCACTTACCATAGAAAAAAAGGTAGCCAACAAAATAAAAAAGCACCCATTATAATACCAAGTGTTCTAGCTGCTTTGTGCTCAGCTCTCCAACTTTTCGTTTGTTGTCGAATACTTGTACCTGTAATAAAAACAAAATAAATTTATTAATTTTTATTTTAAATTTCATATTAGGAATCGTCTTTTTAAATATAAAAATTAAATAAAAAAAAATTAAAATATTCCCTGTATCACCCGAGATACAGAGTGGCGCAATATGATTGAACACCATTGAGATTTCCTAAACAGTTATAGATACAAATCAGAAAAAGTTGCGTATTTTCTAGATGCATTGATTGGTTTTTTTTAAATTAAAATATCAGGTCCGGTTTCCAAAAGATTTTGAAAAATTATAAATTCACGATTTTTATAAAACTTTTTTATTGAAAACCAAATATGGCTAAACATATTTTTTTTAAATACGGACCTGTACTTTTTGTTTCATCTTTCAAATCTACATTTTTTCTCTATATTCAACCATATTGATCATTTAATTTTTTAATTAGTGCGCCATTATCCTGTATACAGCGTGTTCTTCCAACCGTCGTGCCTTCGGAACCACACTGTATATTTATTTCATATTTGGTGTATGTCTATAAAAGCCCAATCGTCTACTATGAAAACCTAAATTAAAATACAGGTTCGTCTTAAGGAAAATTTGTAAAATTTTATAATTCCCAAAACAACACTATGTATCTTATATTTTTTAAACTTGGACGGGATATTTAAGAAGTACGGAAAAAGTTAAGTTACAATGAAATATTTTTATAAGTGCACATTTCATTCTACTACTAAAATTTTTAAAGTCAAAATTCATTAAACACATTATTATTAGAACCACCCTGTATATTTCTTACATATTTGTATTGCTTTATAAGCCCGATATGTAATAGCTTAAACTAATTTAGATAATTTTTTTTTGAAGACGGACCTGAATTTTAATTTTGGTTACTACGTCAGTTGTATGTCCTAATAAATTAGAACTGGCTTGCTATATATGAAATAAATATACAGTGCGGTTTCAAAAAAACGAAGGTTGGGAGAAATGAGCAATATTGAGAAAACACCCTGTAACTCAGTTATTCGGTAGGTTTACCTATGAAAGACCCTGTATAATTGTATCTATTTAACCTAAAGTTAATGCAAAAAGAAAAATAACGACTTTATACGAGATTAAGCCAACCTCGCTCAATATTGGTGTTCCTAAAACTATAAATCATTCAAAGAAGTCTGTAAAATGGAAGGAAATGGAGAAAATTAAGCCTCGCCGTTTTCTCAAACCGTCAGAACGTAATTTAAACGAAAATTCCTGCAATATTGACGGTGCTAAAACTTCTGTCTGCATTTCATTAATCATTTTTACGGATATATTTTCTAAACTGGTAATTATTAAACAAAAATGAGTTTATACAGAGCGAAAAAATGTTAGTAGGTATACATAAATTTAAGATTTAATCTTAATGTTCGTTATCTTGAAAATTGAGTTCCAAGTTTCAATTTCCTATACGTGATAAATACCTGGTATTTTCTAAAACGAAGCATATCAGAATGATTTTTGATAAAACGTTTTTTAGCTTATAAGTCGGTTCAATAAATTATTGGGGACACGTGGTAGTTTGAAAAATCTGCCAATAGACAAAATGTTACTATGGGTGGTATCTTAACCACTACCATATTAAGAGGTATCTTAGTCACTAATATAGGAGGCAGTAAATTGACTAGCAAGCATGAGCTAAAATCGTTTGTTACGTTTTTTGTGCCACCCTGTATTTTTATTATTCCTTTACTCGGTCTATCTGATTATTAATTGCTTCATATCTCTTCTCTAGATCTCCTTCTCTTTTAGGTATTACTATAAAATGTCTTTCCTATGTTACCAACTCTCTCTCTTTGCCTCTTATATATTGTCTGTGCTGTAAATTAAAAATTTTCTTTCGACGCTTTTAACTTTTATTTACTGTTATTTTTAATTCTTTTTAATGCTGGTATATATATTTTTTTGTTATATTTACTCAAAAGTTCATATCTTATTTTTCTTATAACAATATAAATTATCTGATATCTGTGTCTCATTTTACAAAAAGAGAATCTATTTTTTAATTTGTTTTTACAGATTGTCTAAAATTTAATTCATTTTAACTATTTTTATTTTTCATATTTTGATCTAAAATTCATGTATTCCATTTCAGTATTATCATTGTTTTATATTCTTTTTTCAAAAACAGCGACCATGAAAACTGGTAATTTATAAGATTTTTGTGTTATATTTATGTGAACTTTTAGGGGTTTTTCCTTTGGACTTCGTTTTCTTTCCTTTTACTACATTTTTATTCCTTTGGGACTACGTTCTTTTTCGACCAAGCCTGTGTTTCTTGGACGACATTTTTTCCTGGACTACGTTTTTGGACCAAGTTATCTACGTTTTCTTTGGAGAAGGAAGATGAGGAAAAACCTCAAGAACAAGCTAAGTTTTTTTTAAACAAGAAAAAAAAAAGAAAAATCTCTGAAATTTTTATCGTAAAATTAAAAAATTTAATGTTTAATTTCCTTAATCTAAAAAAAAAGACGGATTTTGAAATATATCATAGTTTTTTTGTCAATTGTTTCTAATTACATTAAAAAAATCAATTTGACTGGCGTCCAAATTTTTTTTTTTTTTAAATTTTACTTCTGATATATTTCAAATTCTATTTGTGGAACTAACCCGTAATAAAAGATTTGAGCTTAAATCACATTAATTATTTATTATCAATAAAATGAAGTATCGTTTCACGTTATTTTAATTAGTTTTTTGTAATAGTTTGTGACGATTAGTAATAAAATATAGAATAGAGAACAAGAAGGTTTAATTGAGCTAAAAGAAAATAAGACTAAATACGCAAGTGACAATTATGACAACATTAACATCATCACCATAAAGATTGTCAAACAAATAAAACGAAACCTTCAGCGTCCCCACTTCTCAAATTTCCCTTTGTTCTGTGGTTCCCCACTTCTCTAATTTTTACCGTAGCGGTCGGTGTAGTTGTTGGACAAAATTAACTAGGTAATTTTCAAACGATTTTCGCAAATTTTTAGTGGCGACTGATTAGCAAGATAACTTTGGTTCCTTAATGTTAGGTTGCTGAAAGACTTGGAGGGGTTTCTAGGTGTTAAGGTTTACGTTGTTCAAGATGCTGAAGACTTAAAACAATAAAAAGTCATACAATAAACTGATTTAAATTTAAATTTGAAATTGGCAATATTATAACTCTTGAAAAAAATTTGTATCCAATCTTCCTTCGAATATAAAGTCAAGCGCTATAAGTTAAACCTCCACCCGACAGATGGAAACACTCGCATACGGTCTTCGCACTAGTAGCATACAGAATCTTATACTATGATTTAATTTATTTTCGGATCCAGATCCAGATCCAAATACCGGTTTAGTGATCTTTAGATAGAGGCCGAGTTAAATGGAACGTAGCTGAGCTTAGTTGACCGTAGGCTAGTGCACCAGACCACAGGAAAATGATTATATACAGTATTTGCACTTAAGTATGGGCACTTTGAACTACGTAGTGTTCAATTCGCTCATTTTTACACCCCACCAGAAAACAATAGTTGCCAAACGTAGGATAATTATCTGTGTTACGAATAATTTCAGGAGACTTGTGATTCTTTTGTAATGTTATTAGCAGACGTATATTTAGAATAATTTCGGAAAAATTGCATAAAATTTAATAACATATATTTACGCTCACCCAACCTAACCTATTAGTACAAAATTGTATGTTTTTTCCTTAAATCAAAGAACCTGTACTAAAATTTAGTTAACATAAGTAATACTGCAAATATCACGACAACAAAGCTTTAAATGCTTTTTGGTTCCTGCACATACCCATCCAGCGTCGATGAGTCAATTAATAATTAAAACCGGGAAAAGTCCCTTAGTGCAAATACTGCATATATTCATTCTACTATGACCAGACAGAGAGGTCTGACTACCAGGATTGTATGTGTAGAGCCAAGCAGATTCAGTTCATGTTAGACATGAGAGGTTCGATTCGTTTTAGTTAATCGAATATTTTGATTCGGTTCCCAAAATGATTCGTTCCTAAATGATTTACTTGAAAATGCACAAAAGAGATTGACTCAAACGAACATGTTTACATAAACCATTTATAAAACTATCTATCCGTAGCTCGACACTCACACAATCATTCATATCAAGGTTCATTGTATAATTCCTGACTCGACTAGAGCCGGGTACTCGTTCAATTCGACTTTCGACTCCGATTCCAGTAAGTGAGACTTCAACTTCCAGTGAATCAATGAATCAATTCAGCCTAGGTGGTGAATTGATTCTTTTGATTTTTTGCAATGATTCGTTCAAAAAGAACGAACCGTTCATGAACGACTCACGTCTAGATAATAGAGAGCCCCGATCGCCGAGCATTCTTTGACCGACGCCGACTACAACTGAGTGAGAAACCGAAAAATTACACCACCTTTTTCTTTCCTCGCCGGATTCGGCGTTAAATAAAAATATTAATTTCTTTACTAGGTCATTTTATTCGTTTGTGAGTATTAACGTTTTTGGCAGCAAATACTCAACCGAGTGAAGCAATTAAAACCCACTCTTCTGGCCACTAGCATTTTGTCGATACCAAAACGGCCTCTGGAGTATTAAATTTTGACTGACGCTACCCAGCGCAAGTGGCATTTACACTATAAATGGAAGATGTATCTGTATAATAACTAAATGTCTGTAGATAAATTGTGGTGGTCTTCGCTGCTGACGTCTGACCGGACTACCTATCCACGTATCTTCAAAATAATCAACGATGCCTTGTGCTTCGGGTGGAAATATATTATTATCAATCATTTCTTCTAAAACGTCAACAACGAAGTCGATTGGCAAAAATGGAAGAAGCAACATTGATGCCTAATCCGTAGAAATTCTGATTTAACGGCGTTAAAGTCTATTATTATAGTAGTAGTAGGTAACACAGATAGTTCCAATTTTTACTTTCTCGACCCACCTCCTAGAAGGGAAAGTATTGTGAACGAGCTAAAAAAAAATTCGAGATAAAAACGGAAATATCCATTTTCGGGTCCCCTGAGACGATTAAGACCATTTCCAGATGGAAGTCTATCTGTCGGTCTGTGTGTGTGTATGTATTCTTCCACGATAGAGGCCACACGTTTAATCCGATTGAGCTGAAATTTGGTATAGGGGTTTGGGTTACTCGTCGGAAGAACCCATTAGTTTTTGTACGACATCTGTCAAACGGAAGTACCACTATCACAAAATGACAGATGCAATATGTCACTGAATTGGACATGCGATATGTCATTTGAAAGCCCTAGAAAAACTCTATACAGAAGAGTCAAAATTATTTCTCCAACTGTCACCTGTCAAAAATAAAAAAAATGTCAAAATTTGAAAATTCAGCATTAAATATCTGAAGAAGTATTAATCCGATTGAGCAGAAATTTGGTATATGGGTTTGGGTTGTCTGTCGGAAGAACCCATTAGTTTTTGTACAAGATCTGTCAAACGGATGTATCACTATCAAAAAATGACAGATGCAATATGTCACGGAATTGGACATGCAATATGTCGTTTAATAGCCCTTGAAAAACTCTATTCAGAACAGTCAAAATTATTTCTCCAACTGTCACCTGTCAAAAATAAAAAAATGTCAAAAGTTGAAACTTAACATTAAATATCTGAAAAAGTATTCGTGGATACTCGTCCTGAAAGTTTTGGGGCTACACAACCAATTTTTTTTATTTTTCTATAGAAAATAGCTTGTTTCTTCGCGTTTATTTGGCAGCAAAGCGTGAATTGATTAGGTGGTGAATTAATGGCGGTTAATTGATGATTCGACAAATTTCTGAGGCAGTGAATTGAAGGTGATGAATTGATGGCGGTGAATTGATGGCGGTGAATTTACCGGATACCGGTTTCAGAAGCTCAATATGCCAGGTTTCGTTTTGGTTACAAACTGGTTGTTTTATAGGACTACTATAAAACCAGTTTGCAGTTACAGTTATAAATCAGTCGACCCATGTGGGGACGGACTTAGAAAGATATTTATTTTTATGAGTAAGATAACTGTAAAAATTAGCATAAAAAATCTATATTAAATTATTTATAAGAAAACCGTTTACCTTTTTGGTAATTTATGTAAAGTTATATTCTAAATACACAATTACATTTAGAAGAATACAATCTTATTTATATTCTCTACATCACAAAAATGAAGTAAAAGGTCCCATTTCAATAAAGTGTCAACTTATCAAAAGTGGGATCATTCATAACGATATATAAATCCTCCAACTTAAAACCTTCATCATCTTCGACAGCTTCCGTAGATATGTATGAGAATAAATGTATGTCAATCAAAAAAAAATATAATATATTTCCTTCGTTTTATTACTCAATACTCATATTTGAATACAAGTAGGACATAAATATTAGACCATTTATTTTAAGTATATTTAAACTAAAAGATATCGATATGGATAACTACTTGGATTTAAAAGAAATAAATAAATTTTTCAGACTATTTGCTTATCATTAATTTCAACCAATCAGGATTGGAAAAAAATAATTCAGATCAGAAAATTTGAATATGAAATTATTAAAAAATATTCTGTATACAATTTTTGAAACAAATGTCAAAAATCGCATATGATTTGTCATTGACCTTTTTAAAAAATTCCTAATAATCATGGCATTAAACAATGCCTATCGAGAACTATACTAATTTTAAAAATGTAAATTTAAATTGTTACTATCACATGGCTGGGGTTAAATATGTTCCTAGCAAAAGACAACGACATGCATTAATAATTCTATTATTCTCAATATCAGTATTTTTTTATGTGTCAAACGCAAGTCAAGAAAATCTTGGTCAATGCAAAAGTTACTTCCTCGATCAATCCCAAGATGAAAAAAATTTAATTCCTCCCAACCCCTCAAGTGCCTTACCACCATCATCATCAAAAATGGGATGTTTTACTAGAGGTGCAGTTTGTATGGATGGAGCTGAATGTACAGATATTGGAAAACAAATTTTACTTAAAAATGGTTCTGCTGTAGATTCAATGATAGCTGTTATGATCTGCAATGGATTGGTTAACATGCAAAGCATGGGTTTGGGTGGAGGATTTTTTATGATTGTCTACATTAAAAAAGATAATCTTGTGTATTCGATTAACGCTAGAGAAACTGCTCCCAAACAAGCATCAAATGCTATGTATGAAGAACATGTAAATGCTACGTCAGAAGGACCATTATCAATTGCTGTTCCTGGAGAGATAAAAGGTATTTTAATAAAAATAATAATCTTTATTAGTGCAGGTATACAACAAATAAATATGTGTCTGGGCTGAAAGCACTCTAAGCAACTTAAAGCTTGTATTGTGGAATCAGCCTAGTTGAGTGCTGTACATAATTTATACTTATACTATTTATAGCAAGGTTAGTTAGAATTATTTATTTTGAATTTTACATTAATATTATAAAAACAATAAGAAAGTAACGGTAGTGACGACAATATTATTTAAGGTAATAATAATAATAATAATGTTAATCAAAAATGGAGAAGGTTGAGAATGAATAGCAAGTTTTGTGCTATTTGTAGACTGTTTAAGGTTGTTTTATATGCTCCGCCCCATGCAGTTATGCAATATCTTATTATGGATTCTGCCAGAGATGTATATAGGATAATTAATTTTTTTTTGAAAGGATCTCTCTAAGTTGGTAAAATTTTTGCATTAGTACTCTTACTCTTTTTGCTACGTATGTGATATGCTCCGCCTATTTCAGGTGCTGATCTATTATTACTCCAAGACATTTTATTGATGTCGTTTTCACTAAAGTTTCACAATCGCATGTGTTATGTTGCTTAATGTTTATGTTATTCGGTTGATCTACTTTTGTGGGTGTAAAAGTAACATATTTAGTTTTTTTTATATTTATAGTTAATAAATTATGGTTTAGCTATAAATGTAACCTTTTTAATTCTGTTTCTGCTGTTTGATTTACATTTTTCCATTTATTTCCAGAAAATATTATAGCTGTATCATCAGCATAACAAACTATATGACCTTTGAAGTTTTTAATTTGTGTGATACTATTCATATATATTAAGAATAAAATTGGCCCTAATACTGTTTATTGTGGAACGCCAGTTTTTACCGCGGTGTCAGAACTAATTGCATTTCCAATTTTTACTCTTTGAGTTCTATCTGATAGATAGTTTTCTAATAAATGTAGTACTATACCTCTGATGTCATAGTTATGTAGTTTAGTAATTAAAATTAAGTGTTTCACAGTATCGAACGCCTTGGATAGATCCAAAAAGACTGCTAGACATTTTGATGAATTATTCAAGGCCTTCATTGTTGTTTTTAGAAAGTCAGTTATGGCATTTTCTGTGTTAGAGTTTTTCATAATGCCAAATTGTCTATCTGTGATAATATTGTGTTTACTAAAAAATGAAAGTAGTCTTGATTTTAGTGATTGTTCAAAAACCTTAGCAAAATTATTAATAATAGATATTGGTCTATAGTTTGTTAACTTTGTTGGGTCCCCAGCGTTAAATATTGGAGTTTGATTCTTTCTATTGTTTCGGTATTTTCCAAAAAAGTTATTGAATTCATTTGCTTTTTCTTTATTGTCTAATATTATTTTTCCTTCTTCGTTAATTATATTACAGTATTCAGTAATTGTTTTATTATGTTCTTTACTTGTTATATTGTAAATAATTTCCCACACTTGCTTGGTGTTTTTACCAGCATCATTTACTTTATTTTTGTAATAATCATTTTTAGTTTTTTTGATTATGGTATTTGTTTTACATCTGTAATTTTTGTATTGTCTATCTAGTTCTTCAGTGTAATGTTTTAATAGATTTTTTTTCATTTCATCCCTTTTACAAATAGACTTAATGATACCGTAAGTTATCCAGGGTTATATTTTTAGTGAATCTTTATTTTTAACTATCAAGTTTGACGTGTATTTTGATAAAGTAAGCTTTAGTTTGTTAATAAATGTGTCATAGGATATTTGTGGGTGCCTTTCTGCAGTCACTTCCTCCCATTTTTCATTACTAATCAGATAATTTAAAGTATAAAAGTTTATCTTTTGTAGTTTTTGTTCATGTAGTGGTTTATTTTTAATAGGATTTGCGGTAGCTACAGCAAATTCATTTTTAGTATATGAAAATATACCTAAAATTATTCACAAAAATAATCTTGGCTAACTTTGAAAAAGTACAATTACTAAGAAATAAATTTTCAAAATTTCCAAGTGACGTCAGCTACATTAATTTGTTTAAAGCAATGTAGATGGCACGACAAGGTATAATTTACAGTTATCTGTCGAGTATTACTAAACCAAATAGCCTTAGCGACTTTAAAAGAAGAAAAAAGCAAAACACATAGGTGACACATAAACATTAAAATAATAGGTTATGTTATACTGAAAAGTGACAAGTAAAACGTTTATTTTATATATCGGTCGTTCACTGCGTTTTAAGGTTTACAAAGTATGGAAGTGTATTTGCGCATTGGCTTGATAAGTTTGATAATATTTCTGTCACTTTGTTTTTTTCGTAATGCGTATATTATATGGTTTTGGTGTATAAGGGCCCGGAGTTTGATTCCCAGTACGGTCAACTTTTTTATGTTTTTGATAATTTTTTTTAGCTTCCTAAAAACAACATAAACTGATCAGTAGTAAAAGGTGTGTTTGCTATTTGTATTGAGGTAAAAAATATAATAGTTCAGTATTTCCAATGGTGGGTGTATTAGGGCCGGAATATGCCGGAACGGCGTTTCGGTACCTTTTTTCAGTCCGGTACATTTTTCAGAATGGATATTTTTTTGGGAGCGACTCGTGGTAGAATTTAACCGGCACAAAGCGTCACATAAGAAAAAAGCGTTATGCCCCCTCCAAGCGACTCTGTCTCTTTACACAATATAATTTTTGTCACATTTAATTTCTTTTATATTATTTATAGTTATTTTATAGGGAGAGAAAGTTTTTTTATACTTTCTCGTTTTTTGGGCATTTTTCTAATTTTTGTTTTGTTTTAATTTTTTTTTGGTTTATTTTTCTAATTTTTCCTCATTTTTTCCTATTGTTCTGGTTTTTTTTCTTTTGTATTATTATTTTTTCTTATTCCTCTGACTTTTTGTGATTATTTGCGATTTTTCTGCCATTTTCGATTTTTTTTCGATTTTTTCTCATCGTTCCTCATTTTTTCATCATTGTTGTTTTTTTCTCTAATTTTTTCTTATTCCTTTATTTTTTGCGATAATTTGCGATTTTCTTCTCTTATTTTTAGAAGAGAGAAATAGTTTTTTTATAATTTTTCGTTTTTTTCTCATTTTTATAATTTTTTGTTTTTTTTTTAGGTGTTTTTTTTGTTTTTCTAATTTTTCCTCATTTTTGTTTTCTCATTTTTTCTTATTCCTTTTTTTTTAATTCTTTCGATTTTTTCCATTTTTTTATCGTTACAATTATTCTTGTGTTTTGGTTGTTAAATTTTTTCTTGTCTTTTTCTTATTTTTCTGATTTTTCGTTTTTTTGTCAATTTTTCTCATTTTTCGCATTTTTTCATCATTGTTCTGTTTTTTCTAATCTTATTTTCAATTTTTTTTGTCATTTTTCTTATTCTTTTTAAATTTTTGCGATTATTTGCAGTTTTTTTCTCATTTTTTTGAAATTTTTTTACAATTCAATTCTTTCAAATTTTTATTTTTTTTAAATTTTTTGTGTTTTCTTTTGCTATATTTTTCGATTTCTTCCTTTGTTTTCTATTTTTTTCTCCAAAATTAATGTTTATTAGATTTCGCTTTTTTAACTTCTTTAAAACTACATAAAAATATTGACTGGTAATCATTTTCATTTATACAGTAACGTGTCTTTTTTCTTCATTTTTTTTCTTCAAAGTTCGAGATGTAAAAATTAGATGGTTTATTTTATTTTCCGATCTACGATATAAACGAGTACTTCTAGTCACTTCGAAAATAAAAACAATACAATTTTCTTCTTTTCTCATGTTTACATCTGGCCTCTATTTAATAAGGACCTCAGTTCATATATACTGCCATCTCTGAACAGTATTATCAAATAATGTAGATATTTTTAATTTATTTATTTTTTTAATAAAATATAGGTTTAAAAAATTTATAAATATTTTTTCTTGGCAAATTTGATAACAGACTTTTAAGTGCCAATTTAAAAATTTTACATAATACGTCCCCATTGATAAATATACATGGAGTAAAGTTGTCAGTTATATCTGTTTTAAGTATTATAGGATCTAAAGCTGTTTTGTTTTTTAAACAATTCTCTTGCATTACAAAAATATAGTCTATTGCCTATTTCATTTCTTTTATAATTTAAGATTAATTTTTTATTATTTAATAAAGAAATATCACCGTTATTGATCAACTTTTAATATACCATAAAGAGTAAAACAACACTACAGCCAAGCATCGCTAGTTAAAATTCAGCTATTGGAAAAATGTTGTCATGGTAACCGTTACTAACAGAAATGCTTTTAGTCCCTTTAAATTAGATGAAAAAACGCCGATTTACTGAATTTTTTCTACAGCAACGAGACACAGATCAAATTGAAGGTTTCGGTCTCCTGAACAGTAATTTCATAACACGCAATCAAAAAAAGGGTTTTTCGCCGTTTTTACAATTCGTCGAGATAACTACGAGTTTTTGAGGGATTTTAGATAATTAAATTCTCTATAACTTTTGCATTACAAGTTTTTTTGAATTAAGCATAGTTTAGCAGCTAGAGGGCTTGAAAGGAATAAACATGTATACGGACTTTTTGTATATTTTCAGCACAAATAATGCATTTTAGAAGAAAATTTTATAAAGTAAAGTTGAAGATCAGAAAATTTTCGAAAACTTTTAAATCAGACTTTTTTAAGAATTTTTCATATTTTCGCCGTTAGAAGGCGAAAAAATTTCACATGAAGGATTTTTACTTTTTATAATTTTGAGGGCAAACAATGCACTTAAGTGAAAGATTTTCTATTGAAAAGTTGTAGAATATCAAATTCAACAACTTTTGTAATAATTTTTTTCCAGAATTTTTCGTAGTTTCGCCGCTAGAGGGTGCCAAAAATAATTTATTTCGTGCCGACTGGAGGCGAAACTACTGGGAATTTTGTAATAGTTGCACTAAAGTGCATTGTTTGTCCTCGAAATCTGGAAAAGTTCGAGAAAATTTACATGCACATTTTTTCGCGCCCTCTAGTGGCGAAACTATTGGGAATGCTGGAAAAAGTTTAATAGAAAAGTTGTAGGTATTTTTATGTTCCCCAACTTTGAACCATTTTGCACTGAAGTGCATTGTTTGTCCTCCAAATTCAAAAACAATAAAAAAAGTAAAAAGTTCCTAGGTTTATTTTTCTCCAGCGGAGAAACTATGACGAACTCGACGAAAACTTAAAAACAAAAGTTGTAGATGATTTTATGCACTTCAACTTTATTTGATAATATTTTGTTTAACAATGCATTATTTGTACTGAAAATTTACAAAAAATACCGAATAACCTATATGTACATACGTTTCGTGTCCTATACAATATGCTAAACTATACATAATTGAAAAAAAAGTTTAATACAAAAGTCTTAGAGAATTTATTGATATACAATTTTAAAATCTTCCTATGCTACATTTTTCTCGAAAATCTACAATTTTTTCGAAAAATTGGAAAATCGGTGAAAATCCACAAACTTTCATTTACGTACCAAAAAAAAGTCCTAAGTTGGATATTTTGGAAATGAATAGATATATTTTAATTTTGTAAAAGTCAGATTGCAGAGAACTGAGACAGCTTCAGTTTTGGATATAGATTGAATTTAAATATGTCAAAATGTAGATGGCGCTGCGCTCAAAAACTTTTATTTCAATGGGAGAATCGTTCAAATCTAGCATATCTTGTAGACATTTTTAAGCAGATTTTATTCTTAGAAATTATTCTATAAATCTAACCCTTTCGAGATATTTAACTCCAAACAATCCCTTTTATAAATAATTAAAATCGTACTAACACATATTTTTGTAATTTATTGAAAATAGTACTGCTTTTTACAATGATATCTATTATTATAAAAACCGGTTTTTTATTTTCTCACGCACAGGCTATGCCTATAGTGAGTATCTATTCATAGTTTATCCATTCATAGTTAAGTATTTTATCACATTCTGACACACGCATTTTAGAATTAGGTCATTTAGCAAGTTTTCTGGTCTTTTAAATTTTAATTGTTGAATTTTGTTTTAAATTTTATCGTTTTCCATTTTCTCACTCACAGGCTATGCCTATAGTGAGTACCTATTCATAGTTTATTTCATGAACTTTATAATTTTTTTTTTAACTTTTATTATTATCGGAATAAACTATTATTTTATATATTGTTATGAAATTTGATATACCCGGTAATTTTTTGTAAGTGTTAGGAAATTTGTATGATTTGTTACAAAATATTATAAATAGTAAGTAAGGGTTGGTTGAGTTAAAAAAAAATGAATAGTAATTGCAAGTAAAATTAACAGTATTCTTTATTTTAATATTAAAAAGAAAAATATAAATTAAAAAGAAATTTTACTAAATGATATAAAGTACAAATTAATCTTGGTAATATGAATAGGGCTTAAGCTATTTGAAGTTTAAAATTCCTGTGACAGGTTGGATGACATTTTCGATCAGGTAAAATGAATTGTCATTGGGTTGGGGTCAATTTAGTTTTTTTTTTTAAAAAAAATTAGTAGGTAAATTTTTTTTTTGGCTTAAAAAAAACATGAAGGATTATTATTTGTCAAAAGAGAACAAAATGTCAATAAAAAAATTTTGAATTGTAAAATAAATATAATATTGAAGTGAAGGTATTTGGAAAAGGAATTTTGTTAGAGATTTGGTTACATGGATTATTGAAATGTACAAATAAAAAAATAAAAAAGTTAAAACTAAAGAATTTTATCTAAAAGAATAAACACAAAATAAAAAAAAATCGATCAGGTGAAATAGAGAAGGAGACATAGATTAATCAAAGAAAGTTAGTGAAGCTAGAAAGAGACAGAAAACCAGTGAACAAGTTTACACAGAGCAGAGGTAACATGCGGAGGTAGATACTAGATATCAAGAGGTTTTGAAGAGGACATAAAGAAGAAAGAAATTGAAAAGAAAATTGTTATTTGTTACTTTTTTATATTTTATTTTTCATTTTTTTTAAGGCCTTTTGAACCCAACCCATTTGAGAATTGCTCAGGTTTAAAAAAGGAATTCACATCCGACTGGAATTTCTTATAACAATATTTTTTTATTATCGTAGTACTTTCCTGTTTTATTCTACTAACACTCATTTTTTATGCATCTACAACTCGTTCATGTACCGCTGATACTGGCAGTTGTTCCCTTTCTCCTTGGTGAAGTTATCTAACAAATTTAATAGAACCATCCGATTTTTTTATATTAATGTTTTTGCATACTTTTTTTACAATGGACTCATCCAGTGTTTTTTTTTAAGTTTTTATTTTATAATTTTGGTCTACCATAACACATTACATCGGGTCCAGCATTTCTGAGACCGATCCTGCGGCTGTAATTAATTCTTAAAATTTGAATATTTTGGGTATAGTTGCTTGTGACGTGGCCCAATTGAAACAATATATATTTGGCTTTGTTGTCATATCGATAAAACTGACAACTCTGGTTCTCATTTGTTATGATTAAAAGAAGGAAAGAAGTATGTCAATTTTTTCTATAAACGAACAAATCTAGAATCTTGGCAGTACTGTAGATAGTAAAACATTAATTATTGGTCAAGAAGCAGCGCCACTTTCAAAATATAAATTACTTTTTATTAATTTTTATTGATTAATGAATATTATAAGAACAAGTAGGTACATCTAACTTTTGATAAGACACACTAAAGACGAATAATGATATTTAATAAGTATATGATGAAAAATTCAAGGAAACTACGACACTGATAATCAAATACGAATCAAGAAAAAACATAAGTATCGGGAGTTCTTATGAAGACTGGTGAGATAAGAAATAATAACTTGTAGTCCAGGCAACCACGACCAAAAAGTGTCGGATAGGGGACCAATTTTGATTTAGGTGTAGGGTGAAGTGTCCTCAACAACATAATAAAAGTCCTGATCGGTGGGTCCCGAGCCAAAGTGAAGGGGGTATTTTTACGTTTTACTTGAATAACTTGAAAACTGGAGCACCCAGCGAAAAAATACTAAAGTACTAAATTATTCTACACGAAATTTCCTACAAAAAACTTTTCTATATTTTCTTGCTAGAAAAAATACGGAAGAATATATGGAGGGGGGAAAATGGGTTAATCTTGAAAAATCAAATTTTTATGTTACAGAATTATACCTTAAGTTTTAATTGCTTCCTCTGACGAGCCTCTTATATTTGGTTTCCTAGTTATTCATGAAAAACTAAAAAAAAACAACTTCAAACACCCCTACCAATTTAAGCACGCCCCTCACTCATCAGGAGTTTTATTTTGGACACTTTCCCCTATATTTGTGTCAAAATTGGCTTCTACACGATTTTTCCCCCTATTTTTCCTTTGTTGTCTGGATTATTATTAGTAACAAACTTTTGAGGGAGAAGGAAAGAAAAAATTTTTTATATCATTTCAATGACGACTCAAAACGCTGAAAATAACTATATTTATTTAATTCATAAACTTATACATATTCAAATCGCGATAACATAGTTATTGTAATATAGAGATGGGAAACAGCAAAATTAGATAACATAAAATAATAGTTGGAACTAATTTAGGAAAAAACAGTTAAATTTTTTAAATTAAAAATTATTAATCATATATCGAACGAATTTCAGGTAACTAATACAGCCAATTGTGTACAAATATTGTTGGATGTTGAAATATAAGTTTATTTGAATCGTCTTTATTTGATCTTCTGCTATAAAAAAAAATCTCGAATATCCGGAATTTTTTTCATTTGAACTCAAATACTATTAACTACAGCTTGAACTGGAGACCGTATAAATTGCTTTATATGTTCCTAAGGAATCAGTTTATATATAGACCTGAATAAATAACTCAATTTATAAAACTTCCCGCATAAAAACGCTCACATCTCGAAAACTAGGATCGAATATCTGGGTCCTTTTCGTATAAACTTTATAACTTAATTTTAATATTAGGGCGCGTCCCAATTGTGGTGGCTTCAGCAATCGGAATTACCGAACGCTGAAATCAGTCAACTTTGTAAATATTTGTTAGCATGTTAGATGTTAATAAGTATGACATTGGAATATTTAACTAACAAGTGTATTACCAAAATAGATAAAGAATTGAAAAATATGAGCGCAGCGAGCGCGTTAATCCGTTTTTTATTAAATGACCTTTATAAATATTTATATTGTAGGTTATTACGCAGCTCATCAAAGATTTGGAAAATTACCTTGGAAAGATTTAGTACAACCTTCCATAGAACTGTGTGAAAAAGGTTACATTATGACAAATCACCAATTTAAATCTTTAAATATACGTAAAGGAAATATTCAAACTGATCATAATTTTCGACAATGGTTTTACGATACTGATGGAAATTTTAAAAAACCCGGTTCGAAAATTATTCCTAGTACACTATGTAAAACTCTAAGAATTCTAGCTAAAAATGGACCTAACGATTTTTATACTGGAGATTTATCAAAAATTGTTATCGAAGATATAAGAGAAGCAGGTGGCATTATTAACGAAGATGATTTAAAAGAATATGAGTAAGTAAAATATTTTTTAATATAAAATATATGATACAGCAGCTCCGGTAGATTTTCAGCTACAAGTTATATCAGTTATAATCAATCTGAAGTGGTCTACTTATCGATAATGGTTTTTATTATTAGACAACTCTAACTTCGATTCTACATGATCAGGTATGATCAAATTTCATAAATATCAATTTTTTTCGAAAATAAATAAATTTTCAAAACAAAAAGACCTACACAGGATTTGCCAAATTTTTATAATGAAAACACTATGGTGGATTCTGTGAGTCGGACAGATATGTTAACAATTTAGAGCCTAATAAGACTAGTTCCCTTTCCTGTTTTCACCAACATATTTATTGGCCGTTTGAGGGGTTAGTTTGCTAGGGGGAGAAGATCCAGTATCACCATCGTGTTCAGCATCCTTTAAAACAGGGGGTGATGCAGCTTGTGTTGGTATAAGATGACAGGGGCGGTTTTTGGCCTTCTTGGGGTGTGCGGTTAACTATGAAAGAATTATTGGCACCAATGGAACCATTTTTTAATAAATAATTCCGCCAGTGTTTGAATTATTACCAAAAATGTTTCGAGTACACAATTTTTTTAAATACTACGACAATCCCGAATTTAATATGATCTCCTTGGCTGAAAGGTGGGTGGGAGTTCTTAAAAGTCAAAAATTTAGAGAATAATTTTTTCTTATAATAATATTTTTTTTAATTCAATTTCAATTTTAACTCACAACTCTACATTTTAACTAACTGGCCCTATAATTTTTCTTCCTGCTCTTTTCCTATGTCACGGACCTATCGGCTCTTCTTAGACTTGTGTCCGACTATACCTCTATAAAAAATAGTGAAAATAAAGTTCTACCCAATTTAAGTTCAAAATGAGTAAAAATAAAAATAATTTGAAAGAATTGAAAGAAAAATCAGAAAATATTGGGAAAAAAATGAAAAATAAAATTGTAAAATACGGAAATAAGCGAAAAACCTAAAAAAATTGTAAAAAATACGAAAATAAAAAACAAAAAAAATCGCAAAAAAATTAAAAGGGAGCCCCACAAAACGCAATAAATCGAAAAATATCGCAAAAAAAACGTAAACATATCGCAAAAATTGCAAAAAATTGAAAAGAAAAAAACAAAAAATAAAAAAAAACCGGAAATAATTGTAACCTAAAAATCATAAAAATAAGAAAAAAACGAGTAATTGGAAAAAATTGAACCATCAGAAAATATTGGAAAAAAAATGAAAAATAAAATTGTGAAATACGGAAAAAAAGAAAAAAAATGGAAGAAAACACCGAATAAAATGTAAAAAAAAACAAGAAAATGAAAAGGGATCCCCAAAACGCAAGAAATCGAATAATATCGCAAGAAAAACGCAAACAAATCAGAAAAAAATGCAAAAAATCGAAGAAAAATACAAACAACAACCAAAAACCGGAAACAACAGAGGAATAAGAGAAAAAATTAGAAAACAAAAGAAAGAAATAGAAAAAAACAGAGCAATGGAAAAAACAGGAAAAATTAGAAAAAACAAAACAAAAACGGAAAAAATCAGAAAAATAAAATAACGACTACAAAATCAAAAAAATCTCTCTATCTCTTTATAAACTAATTATGATATAAAAAAAATCGCAATAAAAGATTTTTCACCCCCCTTTAACCACCCCCCAGAGAAATTAAATAAAAAATAGTGCTGTCGAGGAACCCTCGTCAAAAACGAGATTCCTTAAGTTATTTTTTCACTTGAAAAAAAAAAAAAAATCCGAAAAATCGAAAGAAATCGACAAAAATCGAAAATATCATAAGAATAAGAATAATACGAAAAAATGAGAAAAAACAACAGAAATAATGAGAACAAACAACAAAATGAAAAACCAACATAATAAAGTGAAAAATAACAAAAAAATATCTTAAAAATGAGGAGAAAAAAAAACCGAAAAATCTGAAAAATGAGAAAAAAGCCAGAAAAATTAAAAAAAAATGATAAATAAGTTGAAAAACTTAAAAAAAGAGAAAACATTGAAAATAGTGAAAGAAAATATTGGAGAAAAAAATGAAAAATAATATAAAATACGAAAAAAAACCGACAAAAAAACGCAAAAAAGAATGAAAAAACAAAAATAAGAAATCGAATAATATCTCAAAAAATTGCATAAAAATTGCAAAAAAACGCTGTAAAATGACACAAATATCACACAAAATTGCAAAAATTGAAAAAATCGGAAGAAAAAAAAATGAGAAAAATCTGAAAGAATTTGAAAAAACCAAAACCAACAGACAAAAATGAAATACCAAGAAAAAAAGTCAAAAATCAAATGAGAAAAAAATCGAAAAAATTAGAGGAATAAGAACAACTTAGAAAACAAAAGAAAGAATTAAAAAAAAAACAGAACGATAAAAAAATGAGGAAAGATTAAAAAAAATCGAACAATCAGAAAAAATACAAGAAAAAACAATGAGTCAGAAAAAAAACCAGAAAAATAAGTTAAAAAAAAATCGCAAGAAAAGAAAAACAAAAAACAACCCAAAGAACCGGAAAAAATCGTAAACTAAAAAAAAATAAAAAAATTCGAGAGAATTGAAATAAATCGAAAAAAATCAGTGGAATAAGAAAAACGAGAAAAGTTATAAAACAAAAGAAAGAATCAGAAAAAAACACGAATACCAAGGTTTGCAAAAAAATGAAAAATAAGTCCCAAAAAACGCAATAAATCGAAAAATATCGCAAAAAACCCCAAAAAATATCAAAAAAAAAACGGAAACAATTGTAACCAAAAAAATCATAAAAATGAGTAAAATTTGTATAAGTATATTTTAAATTGGGTTTAATATTATTATCCCAAAAAGTGTTATACTTATCTTACATTTCACAAAAAAAAAATCTTCTCAAAAAGATCTGCATGATTTCAAGTACAAATTTTTTTAAACTTTACTTAAAAATAATCAAGTGTACCTGCGGTGCATTTGAACTATTCTAACAGTTATTTAATTTGTTTTTCAACTTTGAAACAAAAAAACTAAATTATCTTCGGCACATTTCAACTGTTTGTCTACTTGAAAGAAGTCAAGTACTCCTACGGTATATTTGAACTATTTGATCAGTTACTTAATACAGACAAACCGAAAGCTATAAAACATTTTTTTTATCAAAGTATAACAAAATTTTCTTCGATAAAATCGTTTAGTATATTTGAACTGCTATTATAAAAGTTACTTAAAATTCGAATAATTTTCTTATAAATTAAGTTGTCTGTTGTTTGAATATTGTAAAAAAGTATATATACGATATGTTTGAACTATTTACGGTACATTTGAAATATTTCAACAGTTATTTAATATAGCAAATCCGGAAGCAATAAAATTTTTTTAAACATGTTTTTTTTAAAAAATTCTTCGATAAAATCGTTTGGTATATTTGAACTACTCTTCAAAGTTACTTAAAATTCGAATAATTATCTTATAAATTAATTTGTCTGTTTTTAGAATATTATTGAGAAGTAAACATACGATATATTTGAACTATTTACGATACATTTGAACCATTTAAACAATTATTTAAAGTAGCCAATCGGGAAGCAATAATTTTTTTTAAACATATTTAAAAAAAAATTCTTCGAAAACATCGTTTGATATATTTGAACTGGTCTTAAAAGTTACTTAAAATTCGAATAATTTTCTTATAAATTAAATTGTCTGTTTTTCGAATATTGTTGACAAGTATAAATACGATATATTTGAACAGTTGATTAATCCGAATGAATGTTATTTTTTATTTTAGGGTGGATTGGTTGGCACCTTATCAATTAAAATTATCCAACGGCTATACACTATTTTCCGCACCTCCACCAGCTTCAGGACCCGTATTAGGTTTCATTATAAACACTTTAAGCGGTTACAATTTCACCACAAGCAGCATTAGTGGAGTAGCTAATACTACAACTACTTTTCATCGAATGATTGAAGTGTTCAAATACGCTTACGCGAAAAGATCAGAATTGGGCGATCCAAAATTCGTAAATGTAAGACGATCAGTTAACGAAATGTCTTCAAGAGAGTACGCCGAAACTGTTAGAAATAAAATTAAAGACGATGAAACTCATTCGGATCCTGTTTATTATGGTGGAGAGTTTTATTCAAATCCAGCCGATTTTGGAACTTCACATTTAACTGTAATTGGTCCAAATGGGGATGCTGTATCAGTTACTAGTTCACTTAATATATTTTTTGGAGCCGGTATGACTTCAAAACGAACTGGAATTATTTTAAATAGTCACATGGATGATTTTTCTTATCCATGGAAAATTAATTACTTTGGATTAACGGGATCCCCAAAAAATAGAATGGAACCAGGTAAACGTCCTCTTTCTTCCATGTCTCCATGTATAATTTTAGATGAAAATAATGATTTAAAGTTAGTAGTTGGAGCTGCAGGTGGAAGTCAGATAACAACTGCTGTAGCTTTAACTCTTGCAAGGATTTTTTGGTTTGGAGATAATATTAAACAGGCTATAGATGCACCGAGAATTCATCATCAATTAACACCCATGGTAGTTAGTTATGAATATGGTACATTAGAGCAAGTAGTTCATGGATTAAAAGATATTGGACATATTGTGAAAAGAGGCATTAGGTCTAATGTTTGTGGTTTACAAAAAGATAATGAATATGTTTATGGGAATGCTGATTATAGAAAAGGAGGAAGTGTACTTGGTTTAAACTAATTATGGATGTCTAATTGCTAGTAATTTTTTGTTATGTGATTTTTGGATTGTTTATTTAAATAAAAATACGAATTTTTTCATGTTATGTTATTTATTACAAAATATTAAATACAAAAATTAGCGAAATTTTATATTGAAAGTTAAAAAAAAATTAAATTATAATAAATTTTAATTGAATTTGCTTATTAGAAGCTTATCCACTATCTTTTTATATACTTAATTACTTTTAAACAAAATGATGTAATTGTTTGTTTAAAAATAGAAAAAATATGTAAATGAAACAGTTTTTTCTAAATCTGCGATAAGAAATGAATTGTTGCTTTTTTTCTAATTCAAGTTAAAAATGTATTGTTGCTTTTTCATATAAAAGATAAAAAAATTATTCGTTACTTCTTTTCCGCTTTCGACTGAAAAAAAAATGCTGCATTATTGCATTTTGCAAATTTATAGGAAAAAGTGTTATGTTATTTTTTATAAATAAATTTAAGTATAAGACAGATATCGGGCAAAAACTAATGGGTTCTTCCGACGGGTAACCCAAACCCCTATACCAAATTTCAGCTCAATCGGATTAAACGTGTGGCCTACATCGTGGAAGAATACAGACAGACAGCCTTTCATCTGGAAATAGGTCTCAATCTTAATTAAAGTTTTGAAAAAATTGAAAAAAGTTAAAAAAAATCGAAAAAAAAAATCGATAAAAAAAATCATAACAAATTGAAAAAAAGGGATAAAACTAAAATCATCGAAAAAATCCAGCATAAATCGATAAAAATAGACAAAAAACAAATGAGAAGAAAAAGAAATCGAAAAAAAAACTGGAAAAATACAATAAAAAATTCGGAACAAATTGACAAAGTAATATAATCGAAAACAATCGAATAAAATTGACAAATATTTAAAAAATCCAAATAATACCCACAAAATCGATGAAAATCGAATAAAATCAGTTAAAACCGACAAAAATCGTAAAATGAAAAATAAAATTGATAAAAATCTAAAAATCGACAAAAAATAAACACGAAAAAAACCGAAAAAAAAAACTGAAGAAAGTCAGATACAAAACAAAAAAATCGAATAAAACTGACAAAAATCTTAATTCAAATAAAAGCAACAAAATTGATAAAAATCGAATAAAATCATATAAAATGAAAAAAATCGAGAAACTCGCAAAAAAAATGAAAAAAAAATCTAAACAAAATCGAAAAAATCAAATACAATCGACCAAAATCGTAAAAAAAATAAAACGAGAAAAATGGATCGAAAAATGTTGAAAAACTCGGAGAAAATTAAAAAGAAAATGGATAAAATTAAAAACATCGAAAAAAAAAGAAAAGAATGAAAAAAATTGAAAAAATTAATAGAAAAAAATTGGAACTAATTGAAAAAAATGGGATAAAATTAAAAAACATCGAAAAAATAGTCGAAAATCAAACACGTTCCCAAAAAATCTGATAAAATTGAAAGAAAAAGAAAAAATCGACAAAAATTGAAAAAAAACAATGGTTATAAAATCGAAAACCATCGAAAAAATCAAATATATTCGAAACGAAACAAATCAAAAGAATAAAAAAAAACGGAAAAAACCGAAAAAAACAACTGAATAAATCGAAAAAAGTCAAATACAATCGACCAAAATCGTAAAAAAAAACAAATAAAATCGAGAAAAATGGATTGAAAAATGTTGAAAAAATAGGAGCAAATTGAAAAACAAATTGGATAAAATTAAAAACATCGAAAAAAAAAATGAAAACTATAAAATAAATTGAAAAAATTAATCGAAATATGGGATAAAATCGAAAAAAAATAGAACAAATTGAAAAAAAGGAATAAAACTAAAAAACATCGAAAAAATAATCGAAAATCAAATACGTTCCCAAAAAACAAAAAAAAAAAAAAAATCGGAAAAATTGAAAAAAATTGAAAAAAAATGTATAAAATCGAGAACATCGAAAAAATCAAGTAAATTCGGAACGACATAAAATCTAATGAATAAAAAAAATTAAAAAAAGAAATGAAAAAAAAAACTGAAAAAATCGAAAAAAGTCATATACAATCGACCAAAACCGTAAAAACAAATGAAATCGACAAAATCGTTAAAAATAAAAAAAAAAACGAAATAAAATCTAGAAAAATGGATCGAAAAATGTTGAAAAAATCGAAGCAAATTGAAAAAAAATTAAAAATATCGAAAAAAACTAAAAAAAAAATGAAAATAATGAAAAAAATTGAAAAAATTAATCGAAAATATCAGAGAAAATCGATAAAAATTGAAACAAATTGAAAAAAATGGGATAAAATTAAAAAACATCGAAAAAATAGTCGAAAATCAAATACGTTCCCAAAAAATCGGATAAAAAAAAATAAAAAAATCAGAAAAATCGACAAAAATTTAAAAAACAAAATTGTTATAAAATCGAAAAAAATCGAAAAAAGTCAAATACAGTAGAAAAAAATCGGATAAAGTCGAAAAAATCGGAATAATTCTTCAGATATTAATTCTTAAAGTTTGAAATTTTGATATTTTTTTATTTGTGACAGGTGACAGTTGGAGAAATAATTTTGATTGTTCTAAATAGAGTTTTTCAAGGACTTTCAAATGACATATTGCAAGTCAAATTCCGTTACATATTGCATCTGTCATTTTTTGATAGTGACACTTCCATTTGATACATGTTGTACAAAAACTAATGGCATCTTCCGACGGGTAACCTAAACCCATATACCAAATTTCAGCTCAATCGGATTCAACGTGTGGTCTATCGTGGAAGAATACACACAGACAGACAGACAGAGAGGCAGACAGACAGACAGACAGACAGACTTCCATCTGGAAATGGTTTTAATCATATCAGGTGACCTTAAAAGTAAAATTCCATCTTGTTTTTTTTTTAATACTGGAGAAAAAATGCATTGTTGCTTTTTTGCAAATTTAAGTGCAGTATAAAGGATTATTTTTATTATTTTTTTTGTGTAGGAATGAGAAAAATGTGTTATCACTATTTTCCAAATTCGGATGAAGAAAAATGCATTGTAATCCGAGAGAAAAAATGCATGGCTTCTTTTTCAAAAGGTGATGAAAAATGCATTGTTGCTTTTTACAAATTTGATACTGGAAAAATGTATTGATGCTTTTTTCCTAATTCAAGTGTAAAAAATGTATTGTAGCTTTTTCATATAAAAGATAAAAAAAATTACTCGTTACTTTTTTTCCGCTTTCGACTGAAAAAAAAATGCTGCATTATTGCATTTTGCAAATTTTTAGGAAAAAGTGCTATGTTATTTATTCTAAATAAATTTAAGTAACAGAAAAAAAAATCATCTTTTTTTTTTAATACTGGAGAAAAAATGCATTGTTGTTTTTTTTTAAATTAAATTGTTGTTAAAACTATTATATTTTTTTCATGCTGGAATAAGAAAAATGTGTTGTCACTATTTTCCAAATTCGGGTGAGGAAAAATGCATTGTAATCTGAGAGAAAAAATGCATTCCTGCTTTTTCCAAATTAGGGTGATGAAAAGTGCATTGTTAGGTTTTACAAATTTGATACTAGAAAAATTTATTGTTGCTTTTATTTTAAAATTCATCATAAATTCTTGTTTTTTATAAATTGTTAGTTTCTAATAAAAAACTGTAAAAATATGTTTAAACTTAAACAAAATACTAGAAAAAAACTATTGTTGAAAATCAAGAATTTTAATAATCTTGGTATGTTGCCATATTTCCTAAATTTTCCCTAAATATCGGGTCTTTTTACAACAAATTTTTGACATTTTTTATCAGCTATATAAGAAATTCCATATTTATTTACCAAAATACCCCAAATTTAAAGAATTAAAAGTAATTTATTTATTTAGTTTTGTTGTGTCGTAAAAAATTCGGTAGATTTGGATAAAGTTTCGGAAATTTTTCAAAGTAGATTAAAAAATTCATTTTTTCTTTTTGATTAATTCAAAATGTATTGTAGCTTTACAAATACAAATTTTTTTTAGAATTTTTTATCTATTTTTAGTAATTCCATAATTAAGAAGAATTTATTAATAATTTATTTACCAAAAATGCCAAATTAGCAGAATTTTGCTAATATTTTTTTAAATTGTACAAAAATTTAATTGTCGAAAGTTACTACTAAGTTGGAAATTTTCTTTCAGAATTTCTATTGGAAAACTTTAAAATCAGTGATTTAGAGAAAAACGTGATGATTTTTTTATTGCCTAATAGAAATAGAAAAGAGTAATAATTTTTTTGGTTAGTTTAAAAGTAATTTAGAAACTTGAATGTAATTTTTTTGTGTCCAAAAAAATCTCCAGATTTGGGTAATTTTTTAAAAATTTGGCAACGTACATTAAGACACGGTTTTGTTGTTTTTTTACTTTTTACTAATTCAAATATAGAAAAGTGTATTGTAGTTTTTCCAGATAAAAAATTTTTGAATTTTTTTTACCCATTTTTAGTAATTCCATAATTAAGAATATTTATTAAAAATTTATTTATACACAAAATTTGCAGAATGTTTGCCAATATTTCTATAAATTCTACAAAAAAATTAATTTTCGAAAATTACTCGAAATTTGGAAATTTTCTGTCACAATTCCTGTCAGAAAACTTAAATTTAGTGTTTTATAAAAAATGATGATAATTTTTTTTTTGCATGTTTTATCCCCTAATAAAAATAGAAAAGAGTAATAATTTCTTTGGTTTGTTTAAAAGTAATTTAGAATTTTGAATCTAATTTTTTTTAATCACAAAAAAATCTCCAGATTTGGGTAAATTCTTATAAAATTTGGCAACGTAAATTAAGAGACGAGTTTTTTGTTTTTTACTTTTTACTAATTCAAATGTAGAAAAGTGTAGGTATAGTAGCATTTTATTAATACAAAAATTTTTAGCATTTTTTTCTATTTTCAGTGATGTAACAAATTCCAGATTTCAAATTATTTATTAATAAACTATTTACCAAATTCATGCAAATTTAAAGAATTTTGATGAATATTTTCTAAAATGGAGCACGAATTTAATTTCCGATAACTCTAAATGTAGAAAATTTTATTTTCGCACATTAGTGTAAATTAAAGTTAAAATTTCGAGATTTATCCTTGACAATATTTTCCCTTTTTACCGAGCGTTTCAAATGATCCGATTCTCCTAATATACGGATGATGGAATAATTATCGGAAAAGTAAATCTAAATATATAAAGAAAAATAATAAATCTTTAAAAATATAAAAAGAATAAGAGAACAAAGTACCTATTAAAAAATTACTAGCTCCTATTTATTTTACGACTTACATAAAAAATAAACTTTAACGACTGAATTTTAAAAAACAAAAGTTTTTCTAGACTCAATAAACCGGAAATACCCATGGGAAAATTCAATTATTCCTTCTGTTGGAAAGTTTGATGGGAGTTTATACAACTCTCTAAAGCCAGCCGATACTGTACCCCTGATATGAATTCGTTTATTGCCGCCAAAGCTGTGTGATCTTCAAAGAACTTCATCCCAACCAAATTAATGAGGGTAACGAATCGATTAATAGTTGAAAACGGTTAGATACTTACAGATAATTTTATGGTAAAGTTTACAAAATATTCATGAAGTCTATAACTTATCTTAGTAGCTAATATTTTGACAATATAATAAATTAGTTTCTGTTAATTAAAGTTATTATAGATATACAAAACGAAATATGGCAACGTCGCTTTAAAAATAATAGGATAGCTCAAAAGTATTGTTTTTTAGCCATAGTTAATAAAACTTATTAACTATAAAACTTTTATGGAATTTTAATAATATTTATTTTTTTTAAGTGCTTAGCTAAATTTCCTTAAATTTGGGGATATTTTAATGATATGAAAAGTCGCTAAATTTTTTTTCTGTTTTCTTGTTTAAACATACTTCTTTATAGAAAACTTTAAATTTTTTTTAATTTTTAACGAATTATGTGAAAAACCCAAAAAAAAATGTATTTTTCTTGCTTCAAATCTGCAAAAGCAACTATGAAGTTCTTTGTGATTTTGATTTGAAAAAAAAAGGATAAAATGCACTTTCTTCCTTCAAATTTACAAAAAGCATAAATACAATTTACTTTACACAAATTTTTACAACAGCGACAAGAAATGTTTACAGTCGGAATATGAAAAAACTGTATATTATGTGAGATATACCACGAGGGCTAACATAGAGGGAGTAATGGTCTGAAAGAGCGTTATGGGTTTTCCAGATCTCTGGACAATGAGAAATTAAACCTCATAATAATTATAATCTCTCAGAAAAACATTGTTCCTGTTTTCAAGGAAAAGCACCTTTACAGAATAGTTATTCATATACCAAGGGCATAAATAGATGTTTATACCCTGAGGGCATACACCTCTATTTATACCCGCAGTGCATACAAACTTTTATGTCATAGTAGTTTATTATTGTATCCATATATTAAATATTAAAAACATTGAAAATTTAATTTGATATCAATAACATAATAATCTTATTTCATAATTTCTAATTTTATTTATAAACATTATTAATAAGTACATTTGAATTAGTAAAAAAGAAAAAATCAATTTTTAATCGACGTTTAAAAATTTTCGAAATTTTATCCAAATCTGCGAAATTTTTTACGACACAAAAAAATTAAATAAATAAATTACTTTTAATCCTTCAAATTTGGGGTGATTTTGTAAATAAATATTCTTAAATATGGAATTTCTTACATAGCTCATAAAAAATGCTAAAAATTTGTTATCAAATATGGCAACATTAAAAATACCAAGATTGTTAAAATTCTTGATTTTCAGCAGTAGTATAAAAAATATATTTAACGTTTTATAGAATTTAATACTACTAATTTTACTTTCCCAGACCCATTAAAGGGAAAGTAAGGTGAACGAGAAGAAAAAAATCGAGATATCGATGGAAATATCCGTTTTGAGGTCCCCCAAGAAAATTGAAACCATTTCCAGCGCATGGTCTGTCTGTGTGCCTGTGTGTCTGTGTGTCTGTGTGTCTGTGTGTCTGTGTGTCTGTGTGTCTGTGTGTCTGTGTGTCTGTGTGTCTGTGTGTCTGTGTGTCTGTGTATCTGTGTGTCTGTGTATCTGTGTATCTGTGTGTCTGTGTGTCTGTGTGTCTGTGTGTCTGTGTGTCTGTGTGTCTGTGTGTCTGTGTGTCTGTTTGTCTGTGGGTCTGTGCGTCTGTGCGTCTGTGCGTTTGTGCGTCTGTGTGTCTGTGTGTCTGTGTGTCTGTGTGTAATCTTCCACGATAACTGCCGAACCGTTTGACCAATCAAGCTGAAATTTGGTATGGAGGATCGGTGTGTGCCTAGAATGCGACCATTGGTTGAAATTGGTACAGTAGAAGGTCCTCAAGACGGACATTGTTTAAATGTACATGTAACAGTTTTTTACTTTTTTTTTAATTTTAAGGACAAACTATACACTTCAGTGCAAAATGTTGTTGTACAATGTTTTATAGCATAAAATTCCCTACAACTTTTGTTTCAAACTTTTTCCAAATTTTCCAATAGTTGCGCCACTAGAGGGCGCGGAAAAAATGTGCATGTATGTTTTCTCTAGTTTTTCTTGATTTTGAGGGCAAACAATGCATTTTAGTGCAAAATTTTCTGGTTCAAAGTTGTAAGGCATCAAAGTTTCTTTAACTTTTATGTTTAACTTTTTATAGAATTCCTCATAGTTTCGCCGCTAGATGGCGAGAAAAAAACAAACAAAAATACACATTTATAATTTTCCATTTTTTTAAAATCGGAGGTAAATTATGCTCTTTAGTGCAAAATGTTTCAGTGCAAAGTTTTAAATTCCCTACAACTATCGGATGAAAATTTTTCCCAAATTTCCAATAGTTTTCACACATGATTTCAGGAGATCCTAATTGTAGCAATGTTATATACAACGTGCGCATGCGCAACTTATGTCATCAACATTGAAATATCAATTCGGTAGACGTATTCACCATCGGCTCGCTGTTTTTAATGTGTGCCATAAATTATTGTTATGCTTAGTATTTTGTATTTAAAATAAAAATAATAAATAGCATATTCTCTACGGTCGAGCTGGGAAAGTTCTGGGGTGACACAGCTGATTTTTTTTTAAAGCGGTGTTGTTAAATTTCCTTAAATTTGGGGATGTTTTAAAGAAATGAAACACCGCTTTAATTTTTTTTTTGTTTTTAAGTATTTTATTTAAGTTTAAACATATTTTTACAGATTTTTATTAGAAACTAACGATTTATAAAACTCAAGAATGTATAACGAATTTTGCGAAAAAAGCAACAATACATTTTTCCGGTAACAAATTTGTAAAAAGCAACAATGCATTTTTCATCACCTTGATTTGGAAAAAGCAGTAATGCATTTTTCCTCTCGGATTACAATGCATTTTTCTTCACGCGAATTTGGAAAATAGTGACACATTTTTCTCATTTCAACGTGAAAAAAATATCATACTTTTTACTACACTTGAATTTTGAAAAAATTAACAATGCATTTTTTCTCCAAAATTAAAAAAAAAAACAAGATGGAATTTTTTTCTGTTTATTTAGAAAAAATAATATAGTACTTTTTCCTATAAATATGCAAAATGCAATACTGCAGTATTTTTTTCGGTCGAAAACGGAAAAAATGTAACGAGTAATTCTTTTATCTTTTATATATTTTTTACACTTGAATTAGGAAAAAAGCAATAATACATTTTTTCAGTATCAAATTTGTGCACTTCCGGATCATAAAGAGCACTTTATGTCCTCAATTGCATAAAGTAAACCTTTATATAGTTGGTACCTAAGCAATAAAATTACAATAATGAAATAGTATGACAAAAATCTAAATTACACTTGATATTACAGGAACTCACTATCTAAATATTAGAGTCTTAATTTTTATTTATTTTTTACATTTTTTCCTCTCAAATTCCAAATTAAAAGAAGACAAATATGTATCTACTTTTATAGTTTCACCGTTTTATTACTGGATATTAATTATTTTGTAATGTTTATTTTAAGCCAATTACTCTATAGTTACATAATATTTTTAATTAGTAAAAGGCTGTTTGAAAATGAATGGGTAGTGCAGAATACTTGAATCAATAGAGTTGTCGGACTTTTAAAGAAAGAATAAGAGACGATTTTTTATTAAACGTTACAAACTAATTTAATAAATCACAAAGCAAAATAATAATTAGTATTTGTATTCTTTAAATAATATTTTTTCCTACTTATAAAAAATATATAGTTATACATTTTATAACATAAAACCACATAGTGAATTATTAATTTTTACACGTTTAAACGATTTACCAGCGTTGTAATTCACATTTAGTATTTATTCAATGCATAATTAATTAAAAGCGAAAACCCATTTATTTATGTAATTGCATTTGTAGCGGTGCAGAATATCTACAATAAATAAAAATAAATTAAAATTTCGACTAATTTGTAGTTTTTGCCATATAAGGATTTTCAATTTAATTAAGAACTTTCTTTTAGGATCTGAAATTTTCTACAAAAGTGCAATAATAAATCTTTGATCAGACGTTTCGTGTCTTAACAGAAACCATCAAGTTTTTTTTTAAATGCGGAGCTGTCTTTTTTATTACAAATATTTATAAACCGTTAAATTCCAAATTCAGTAATATATAACACTTGTCATTTTAACGACGTTTTATCTAAAATAACTAACATCATCAGTGATAATAATTTTAATAAACAAAAAAAAAACGATTTCTATTTCATTTGGACCAATTAAATAGCATCTCAGTTCTTTTACCCGTTTTTGGAAAAAATTGATATTTACTACACTTGGGATTCGAGAATTATGAAAAGAATTTTTAATAAAAATTGACATTAAATCAGTGGATTCAGGTAATATCAGATTTCAAATCTTAAATCTTCGTTGTTTTATTATCTTGGTATGCCCATTGTCGTATTGAAATTGTAAGGTAATGTTACATTCATTTTGACAAAATTAAAACAAATTTACAAAATAACTACGACTGGACCCTAATTAAAAATTATTATCACTGATGATGTTAGTTATTTTAGATAAAACGTCGTTAAAATGACAAGTGTGATATATTACTGAATTTGGAATTTAACGGTTTATATATATTTGTAATAAAAAGATAGGTCCGCATTTTAAAAAAAAACTTGATGGTGGCTGTTAAGACCCGAAACGTCGTATCAAAGATTTATTAGTGAACCTTTGTATAAAATTTCAGATACAATGAAACTTTCCTTTTCTATTTTTTGATATTTTTTTAAATAAAAATGTTATTAGCAGAAAACCAAATATCGCATTTTTAGTTTTCCCTGTATAACTCGAGAAGGGCGAAAGTAACTATAGATTTTTTTCAACCAGTATAATGTTCTTTACAATAGTTAACTTTTTGCTAATTTAATCATCTTCGTATCTCTTATGGTTTAGAAGATGGCAATGTTAGCACATGATAAAAGAAACGGCCTGTAAATATATACAGGGTGTTTTTTTTTTAAGTTTCTACCCCCGATTTAGGCTTACCCAATAATTTTTGGAAAAAATGGCGAGACACGTCGATTTTTGATTTGAGGGGGACAAAATTTTCGATAACAAACATCATTCTAACGTCAACCCCCTTCACCCCAAGCCCATCAACTTTAAAATTTAAATAGGAAACATACCATGTGTGGCACATCAGGGAAAAAGTAATTCAATGCATAATTCAAATCACTAAGCTTAATTTTTTTACTACCCCCTGAACAGAAATACAGGGTGTTTTTTCCTACCCTCACTTTACTCTCGCACAATAATTTTTGAGAAAAATAGTGAGACACGTCGACTTTTGATTTAAAGGAAACGAAATTTTTGACAAAATTTGTCGCTCTACCTTAACCCCCTTTACCCCCACCCCGTAACATGAAAATTTGAATGGGCGATACACCATGTGTAGCACATCAGAGGAAAAGTAATTCAATGCAGAATTCAAATCATACCCTTTCTCCACTGTTAGGACAAAAAAAACATTACATAATTTTTATCAATAATGTTATCAGTTTATTGTTAGGTATTTAAAAGAAGGTAAAAATAAAAAAAATTACAGTAATTGCTCAAAATGTTGTCCATCGTGTGCTAAATAAAAGTCAAGTCTGTCTTGGAATTCTTGTCTAATATTTTGAAAAATTTCAATAGTAATGGATTGACATTCTCTTACAATTCGTACCCGAAGGTCATCAATAGATGTAGGTTTAGTTTCGTAAATTACTGACTTTAGGTGACCCCACAGTCAGAAATCTCAAGGAGTCAAATCTGGAGATCTCGCAGGCCATTCTATTGCTCCTCTTCTACCGATCCACCGTTGTAAGAAATGGTCATCTAGCCATTGTCTGACTGGTAAATGATAATGAGGACCAGCCCCATCTTGTTGAAAATGTAATAGATTTTCATCTAGAGCAGGATTTCTCACTTTATCTACCTGATTTTCAAGCTCCTGAGTAATTAGCGGGTCAATGGTCATTTCTAGCATATCTAGGTATTTTTGACCAGTTAAATTCCCATCTACGAATAATGGCCCAATAATCTTATCGCCCAGTATGCCAGCCCAAAAATTAAGTTTTTGAACATGTTGAGTATGCCCTTCAACAAAAACATGAGGGTTGTTGTCACTCCAGTAACGACAATTATGTTTATTCACAAACCCGTCAAGAAAAAATGTGCACTCATCCGAAAAACAAATATTTTGAACTATACGGGGTGTGTTATCAATCAATGCGAGCATTTCCTCACAAAATTAAACTCTTCTATCCGGATCATCTTCATGAAGTTTCTGATGGATTTGCATCTTGTAAGGTCGATATTTATTATTTTTTAATACTTGTCGAACTGATGAAACTGAAAGTCCAGTATTAGAGGCTACTTTGCGAAGAGAAGATGCTGGTTCTATTGCAAAATTTCCCAGAACTTCGAATTCTGTTACTTCGTCAAATACCCTAACTGCCGTCCTTTTTTTATTTACTACAGATCCAGTTTCCTCAAACTTCATAACAAGTTTTCTAATGTAAGTATGACTTACTTGCAAACCAGGATGTTCTTCATTAAAAAGAGTAGCAGCTCTTCTCGAACATCTGTTCGCGGAGCCGTAAATGAAAATCATTTGAATTCTCTGTGCTCTAGTGTAGATCATTTTCAATGTTTATTTGATAAATAATTTTAAACAAGTGAGTTTATAGGTTGGTTTTTGCCAAAGGTACTCTTATTTTTTGTAGAAACAAAAAGTGAATTGCTAATAATTCAGAAAAATAAAAGAACAAGTTCTTAAAAGTACCTTAATAGTGCCGACTAGCAAAAAATTTGAAAATCCACACATTCAGAATTGTAAGAGAACCTCAATAAATTAATTCATAGGGAAATGTTTCAAAATATTAGACAAGAATTCTAAGACAGACTTGACTTTTGTTTAGCACACGATGGACAACATTTTGAGCAATTGCTGTAATTTTTTTTTATTTTTACCTTCTTTTAAATACCTAACAATAAACTGATAACATTATTGATAAAAATTATGTAATGTTTTTTGCCCCAGCAGTGGACAAAGGGTATGATTTGAATTCTGCATTGAATTACCTTTCCTCTGATGTGCCACACATGGTGTATCGCCCATTCAAATTTTCGTGTTACGGGGTGGGGGTGAGGGGGGTTAAGATAGAGCGACAAATTTTGTCAAAAATTTCGTTTCCTTTAAATCAAAAGTCGACGTGTCTCACTATTTTTCTCAAAAATTATTGTGCGATAGTAAAGTGAGGGTAGGAAAAAACACCCTGTATTACTGTTCAGGGGGTTGGTAAGAAAATTAAACTTAGTGATTTGAATTCTGCATTGAATTACCATTTCCCTGATGTACCACAAATGGTATATTCCCTATTTAAATTTTAAAGTTGAGGGCCAGGGGTGAATTGGGTTGACGTTAGAGTGATATTTGTTATGAAAAATGTTGTCCCCCTAAATTCAAAAATCGACGTGTCTCGCCATTTTTGCCAAAAATTATTGGGTAAGCCTAAATCCGGGGTGGAAACTTTTTAAAAAAACACCCTGTATACCTACAAAAGTATAACATATAATACCATTATGTAATTACTGCTTTCTACAAAAGACATTAAGCATCTCAGTTTCATAAAACTCTGGTTGGGAGGGAATGTACTTGCCGATATAAAATTTTTAATTTAATTTGCTACCTGCTGGGACCGAATCTACCATCACCCAATATATCAGGCAATTAACATTTTTTTATTAAAAATATTCTATAGTTAGATAAAATCTAATACGATAGTGATCGCTTAATAAAATTATTGACAATAATGCCAGGTTAAATATTTAAACAACATCTTGGCTTTATAATCAATTAAGTCTAATTAAATTAACAAACAACTTAGGATTATAATAATCACTAATAATATTATTAACGCTACGTGTAATCAAGCTGGATTATGTTGTTCCTTATACATATCTTTCTCCGAATTAAGGTTCCCCGGTGGTAAATTTCGACCTAAACTCCCCCTTTATGCTGAATTTTCGTTGAATGTCGGCCGCAAAAGGTTTCGAGGTATTACGTGACAGGAATTCTAATACCAAAATTTACATCGGCACTCTATACGTAGTCACTCAATTTCTATTCACGCACTGCTTCAATATGGTCTTCTTCGGGTCAGTGCCGGGTTTAAAAGGTAATAAAACAGATTCTCCTAATTTGTCTTGTTTATAGTAAGAAATCGAAAAAAAATAGATAACAGTTTTTCGGTATTTATGTGTAGTATTTTATTTTCTTTAACAATGATTTGCTATAATTAATTTTCAAGGAGTGGTGCCAGGTAAACATGCAACTGTGTGTCCTTGAATACATATTACTTTTTTTCCTGTGCCTCCCTATATTTTTATTATTCCTCGGCTCAGTATCTTTTAATTTCAGACTCGTTTGATATCCCTTCTCAAGATCTGTCTCTCCTCTTGGTTTTACTATAAAATGTCTTTCCCATGTTAATAATTATCTTTCTTTGCCTCTTCCATCAGAATAATTGACTTTTATATCGCTTGTGTCGCTTATTGAAGTTTTCTTTTCTTCCCCTCATTATAGTTCTTACTATATTATTTTATATATTCACTCATGTTTTCTGTTATTATTTTTATATATTTTTGTTATATTTACTTAAAGTTCGTATTTCTATGGCCCGCCCATACTTTTAAGGTGTGTGCAAGTCAAGATGCGTCGATTGATATCTATATCGCATGGGACTCGTTGAAAAAAAAATTGAAAAATTTGACAAAAATATTATTAGAAAAATTTCAATCGGACTTTTTTCTCGGAAACGGGCCGTAGTTTTGAAAAATCGCGCAGAGATTATTTCTTTTACTAGTTATTTATTGGTTTTAAAATCGATTTAATTTTTTTTAGAGTTAATATTGATATTAAAAATTTATAAAAATTTCTATTAAATTTATAATAAAATCCTCTATAAGTGCGATTTTTTGAAAATTTTATTAAAAAAATTGTAGATTTCTTTCAAAAATGGTCCTAAAATGTTTAAAATTTAATATTGATTTAAAATAAATTAAATACCTTTTGAAATATTAGAAATATCAAAATGGGATTTACGCCATTTGAAAGAGGATAAAAAACTCTTAAATTTACGATATATTTTGGTTTCATCGATTTTATTTTTGAAATTGTTAGGTAAAATAAAGAAATTTTTTAAAATCTTTTGTAAATTTGTTTATTCTAAAATTATAAAATAAATAAAAAAGTGAATACACCAATCGAAAGGTATCAAAAAGTACTATAAGTTTGAATTTTTTCATAATTTTAAAATAATATGTGTAAAAGTTATAGCAATAATTTTTTTGACCAAAAATTTGATTTTTTTTATGTTTCTAAATTAACTTTATTAATGCATTTTGACAAAAAAACTATTTAAATTCATAGTATTTATGATATTTTCAATTTTCTGTAAAAAACAAAATAGGCGCAAAAGTCTATATATATTTTTTCACGCCCTTTGGCGGCGAAACTACGCTGAATTATAAAAAAAAGTACAAACAAAATTTGTAGGAAATTTTATGATCTACAATTTCTATTTACTGTAATTTTTCATAAAAATCAATAATTATGGCTCAAAATCTAAAAAACATGAGCAAAACTCTATATATGTATTTTCACGCCCTCTAGCGGACAAACCAAGCGGACTTTAAAAAAAAATGAAATACAAAATTTGTAGAAAATTTTATGTTCTACAATTTTTATTATGTAATTTTTTATACAACTGCATAATTTTGACACAAAATCTAAATAAATGCGCAAAACTGCTTTTAGATTTCTTTTACGCCCTCTGGCGGCAAAACTATTCAGAATTCTAAAAAAGGTAGACAAAATTTGTAGAAAATTTCATGTTCTACAATTTTGATTTCTTATAATTTTTTATAAAAATCAATAATTTTGGCTCAAAATCTAAAAAACATGCGCAAAACTCTATATATATTTTCACGCCCTCTAGCGGCGACACCAAGCGGAATTTAAAAAAAAAATTGATACAAAATTTGTAGAAAATTTTATGGTCTACAATTTTTATTTACTGTAATTTTTTATACAAATGCATAATTTTGACACAAAATCTAAATAAAGGCCCAAAACTCCTTTTAGATTTCTTTTACGCCCTCTAGCAGCAAAACTATTCAGAATTCTAAAAAAAAGTAAAGCCAGCATTTGTAGGAAATTTTATGTTCCACAATTTTGATTTCTCATAATTTTTTATAAAAATCAATAATTTTGGCTCGGAGCGGATGGTCGAGATAATAATAATTCCAACTTTCCCTCACCATCCACCAGCAATCAAATCAAAGTACATAAAAAAAAATAATAAAAAGCAAGAAAGCATCCTGAGCTGAAGCATTTCATAAAACTCAAAACAAAAAATTTTATGATAAACACTAATTCACTGTTATAAAAAACTTTTTTTTTCAATAAATTACCAGTTTTTCTGCAATAAATTACGTCCCCCCTATTTTTTTCGTAGTCTAACCGTACTTTTTCTCCTCTTTTCACAATTAATTACCCCTTTTTTGTCAAATTTTTCACTTTTACCTCTTAAATTACCGCTTTATTTTCAATTATGCTCTTTTTTAAGAAATTACCTAAAACTTACTTTGTTGTGTACACCCTGTATAATTAATTTACAGAAAATTATACTCGTCATAAAAGTTTATAAATCCAATAAAATGTATAAAATTGTAAAAGAAATTTAATTAAGTATACAGGATGATGTCAAAAATACGTCAATTCGTTTTACTCGTGATAAAAATTTATAAATCTGATAAACTTTATAAAATTGTACAACAAATATTAACAAATATACAGGATGATGTCAGAAATATGTAAATTATGATTTTAAAATAATTCTTTAGTTTGCACACCCTGTATTATTATTCTGAAAGAAAATTTCACTCGTGATAAAAATTTATTAAACCAATAAACTTTATAAAATTGTTAAGCAAATAATAAAAAAATGTACAGGATGATATCAAGTATACGTAAATTATGATTATAAAATAACTTTGTAGTTTGTACACCCTGTACAATTAATTTGACAAAAAAATTCACACGTGGTAAACATTTTTAAATCCAATTAACTTCATGAAATTGAAAACAAATATTAAAAAATATACAGTATGATGTCAAAAATATATAAAATAACTCTGTAATTTTTATAACCTGTATAATTAATTTTAGAGAAAATTTTAGTCGTGATAAAAGTTTCTAAATCTAATAAAATTTGTAAAATTATAAAACAAATATCAATATACAGGATGATGTTAAGTATAAGTATGTAAATTATGATTATAAAATAACTTTGTTGTTTGTACACCCTGTATAATTAATTTGACAGAAAATTTTACTCATAATAAAAGTTTCTAAATTCAATAGATTTTATAAGATTATAAAAAAAATATTAAAAAATATACAGGATGATGTCAAAAAATATATAAATGATTATAAAATAACTTTTTGGTTTATACACCCTGTGCATTTAATTTGACATAAAATTTTACACGTGATAAAAGTTTTTAAATCCAACAAGTTTTATAAACTTGAAAAACAAACGTTAAAAAATATACAGGATGGTCGGGAAAATAATAATTCCAACAGTAAAAAAAGTAGAGAAAAAATAGGGAGAAAGTAGAGAGAAAAAGAAAGAAGAAAGTAAAAGAATCCAACTTTCCCCTACCATCCACTCCGAGCCGAGCGCATCGAGGTTCGGAGCAATTAAATCAAAGTTCTTCGAAAAAAATATAATAAAAATCAAGAAAGCGTCCTGAGCTGAACCATTTCATAAAACACAAAACAAAAAATGTCCCTATTATTTCATGTAATAAAATTTTATGATAAACACTAATTCACTGTTTTAAAAAAACTGGTATTATTAAAAAATAAATCTACTAAAGTACTAAAAAAATAGTAAAAAGTAGAGAAAAAAATAAGAAGGGAGTTGGAGACTTTGATTGATTTAATTGCTCCAAACCTCGCTACGCTCAGCTCTGTGTAGATGGTCGTTAAAATAATAATTCCAAGAGTAAAGAAGTAGAGAAAAAATAGAGAGAAAGTAGACATAAAATGGGAGAGGAAAGTAAGAAAATCCAACTTAAAACAAAAAATTTGCCTATTAGTTCCTGTAATAAAATTTTATGATTCGCTCTTATAAAAAAACTGCTATTATTAAAAAATAAATGTAAACATAATAAAGCATTTCGAATGCGCATGTACAGGTTTGCCGTTGTGACAAGGAATTTTTTCTCATTATGATGAGCCCAATTCTGCTACTTGTCTATGGAATTTGGAGTGGCGAAAATTTCCGGGAGATGTCAGCTCCTCTAAATCCGGTTCAAGATAACCCGCCCCTAGGCCCCGTGAATACAAGTATCCGTTCAATGGCGTAACAATACCGGGAAATATAAACACACTCATTAATAATCAAATTTTAAGTTTTTTATAGACGTTTTGGTTTATTCTAAAGTTTTGCGAATAATTTTAAATCATTTAAATAAAATTATAAAAACTATTTCCACTAGTAAATACGGGAGGAAGTAGGAAAAAATATAAATTAGTAAATTAGGGGAAAAGGTCGCAGAAAGTACTAAAAAATAGTAAAAAGTAGTGAAAAAAGGAGAGTGGATGGTGGGTAAATAAATATTATAACTTTTCCCCACCATTCACTCTGAGCCGAACGTAGCGAGGTCCGTAGTAGTTAAATCAATTAAACTCCAACTCTTTTCTTTTTAATTTCTTGCTCTTTCAAATTTGAATGAAAAAAGTGCATTTTCTCCAATGCCTTAGCTCAGGACGCTTTCTTAATTTTTTTTTCCAAATTTGAATTTTAAGTGTCAGTATATACATACTTTTTAGAACTCTCATTAATGTTTTGGAAGTCTATAGATACTTTTTAGACATCTCAGCAATTTTTTGGAAGTCCATACATACTTTTTAGAAGCATCAGTAATTTTTTGGTAATCTGTATATACTTTTTGGAAGTCGCAGTAATTTGTTGAAGTCTGTAGATAATTTTTAGAAGTCTCAATAATTTTTTGGAAGTCCATACATACTTTTTAGAAGCCTCAGTAATTTTTTGGAAATCTGTATATACTTTTTGAAAGTCGCAGTAATTTGTTGAAATCTGTAGATAATTTTTAGAAGTCTCAGTAATTTTTTGGAAGTCTATACATACTTTTTAGAAGTCTGAGTAATTTTTTGGAAATCTGTATATACTTTTTGGAAGTCTTAGTAATTTTTTGAAGTCTGTAGATAATTTTTAGAAGTCTCAGTAATTTTTTTGAAGTCCATATATACTTTTTAGAAGCCTCAGTAATTTTTTGGAAATCTGTATATACTTTTTGGAAGTCGCAGTAATTTGTTGAAGTCTGTACATAATTTTTAGAAATCTCAGTTATTTTTTAAAGTCTACATAATTTTTAGAACATTTTAATTTTTTTAATAATTTTTTGCTTTGAAATTAATAATTATTTCATTGATTATGGTTCTTGGAGCAAAATTCTGTATTAAAATAGCCCAAGAAAAGTCTTTTTTAAAAATATAAATATTCCAAAATTTTCAATAAAAATCGTTAATGAGGGGGGGGGGCTTTGCTATATTTGAAATTAATAATTTAGCATTATTTCATTGATTTTGGTTCTTGGAGCAAAATGGACATCTACTTTTGGTGAAGTATGGCAAACTGTAGTATTGAAATCGTGCAAAAATCTCAAAAAATTTTTTTGCTCCAAATGACTTAAAATGTTATGAAACGTGGAAAAAATTTTTGGACTGAACTTTTTTTTCTGGGACGAGGTTTTTTGAACAGAACAGTTTTTTTATGTGATTTCATATTGTATGTTAACAATTTATAATTCGTATTGTAGGCCTGATGATGGCCATTTTTTGCCCGAAACATGTCGCCCTTCCTCGTTTAATGAACTAATTTACAATATATTTTATGTCGTATGACTTTGAATTTATTATTATTATTCTTTGAATTAATTTTATAATATGGCAATCTGCAAGAAATATTGTAAAATTAAATTACAGAATTAGGTTTTCAGTATTTACTGAAATATGTTAATTATGATCACTCTATATAGTATTCCTATTTATACTTAAAGTGAATATATTATTCCTTTATTGATCTTCTCTGATTTCTAAAATACAAGCTAGAAATAAATTCCCTAATGTCTAATGCATAAATTAAGCTTAAAACATATTTTAAAAAAATTCAAACAGACGTAAATGTTTCTGTAAATAAGCATGATAATAAAATACTTTTGTTTGTTTAGATTCCCTTTTGATAAATGCTGGTTAAACATTTGCGCTAATAAAAAAGAGAATGGAAAATAAGTTATTTTCTTAAACAGTCACGAAGGTATAGTTCGTCAAACTATAAACGGCTATCATATCTATTCAATTTTGCTCTATAGCAGGTTTTTATTTGTTTGGTATGCTTTGTTTGTTGTCATTATTTTTTCTTCGATATCTGTTTTTCTTTCCCTTTTATTGGTTATCATTACTCTCAGGTATTTAAATTTTTGTACTTCTTCGAATTTTTTATATCCTACTATTATTACTCCATTTTGTCCTGTTTTTCTAAATCTCATTATATTAGTTTTCTTCACATTAATTTTTAGCCCCAACTTTCTTCCTTCTTCTTTAATCTATTTTAGTATTTTTTCCATGATTTTTAATTAATACAATGTTATCTGAATATGCGATTTTTTTAAATAACAGTACAGAAGTCTCAAATAATTTTTTTTATAAAAAAAGGAAAATTTATAATTGGAAAGTCATTTATTAAAAAGAATGAGAATTTTTAAATTGTAAAAGTTATACGCCTGCTTTTCTCCCCTACCTTTACGTTTAAATAAAACAAATTACTGATGGGGGAATAAAGGTAATTTGGAAATACACTTGTGTAATATTATTATTAATTTAAGGGGTGCCTGTAGCCGGTTAAATGTAGTAAAATTATTCCTTAATCTCGGGTCATTTAAATATTACAGGGACTTGGAGATTATCCCAACTGTATGGATATATATTTTAACCTCAAAGTTAATATTCAGATATTTATATTAATTATGTCAAGGTTGGATTTCCAATTTCCCTTTTTAGTAAAATATATGGCTTCGTTTTCTAAATAATTGTCAGTAATTAAGTAAAATAATTAGATATAATTAAAAATTTAGACGTAATAGAAATACAATTCTAATTAATGCTAGAACTAATATATATATATATATCTATATAAATTAAAAAACTTTAACGTATTTCTATAAATCAAAATGATTGGAAATAACGAACATTTAATAAATCAAAAAAAAGTTTTAGTTGATTAATTAACTCAAACATTTTCTTAAACTACTTCCCAAAGGTAAAACTTTAATGCAGTTTACAAATTGTAATCCTATTTTCTCGACAATAAATAAAAGTGATAACAAGTTTGTAACTTGTTATAAGCTCGAAACGAGGCAAACGATATATATTTTAATAATCCCACTGAAAGTTGTTGGATAAAATCTCAAACCTCCGGGGTAAGTTTCAAAACTTTCCTTTATTTCTTTTGTGCGCAATTTAAGCATCTTAATTGTGTATTTTACTTTTATTGTGTTTAAAGAATTGTGTAGTTCAAAGTAACATGAAACTGAATAAGAGATGTAATAATTAATTTTTATTGTCGATTTATAATTTTTTCAGTAAGTGATTTCCCAATAATATTCATATGAAATAGGTTAAAAAGTATTGATTATAACAAAATCTGTATTTAAAATATTTAACTATAATAAGAATAGGAGTAAGTAAATAACTAAGAAACCTAATAAATATGACAATGTCACAATGAAAAAAATCGGTTGTGTGCCCCCAAAACTTTCCCGACGAGTATCCACGAATACGTTTTCAGATTTTTAAAGTTAAAGTTTCAATTTTTGACATTTTTTTATTTTTGACAGGTGACAGTTGGAGAAATAATTTTGACTGTTCTGGATAGATTTTTTCAATAACTTTCAAATGACGTATTGCAAGTCAAATTCCGTGACATATTGCATCTGTCATTTTTTGATAGTGAGACTTCCGTTTGACAGATGTCATACAAAAACTAATGGGTTCTTCCGACAGCTAACCCAAACCCATATACCTAATTTCAGCTCAATCTGATTAAACGTATGGCCTATATCGTGGAAGAATACACACAGACAGACAGACAGACAGACTGACTGACAGATAGACTTCCATCTGGAAATGGTCTTAATCATCTCAGGTAACCTCAAAATCGATGCAATTGTTATTCCAAAGAATTCGAAAGAAATTGGAAGAAATCGAGAGAAATGGAAGAAATCGAAAAAAATCGAAAGAAATCGAAAAAGACTGAAAACCCCGAAAAAAATCAGAACAGAAAAAATGAGCAAGAGAAAGAATTAAAATAAAAAACCGGAAAATGATGGAGGAAAATTTAAAAAAATGAGGAAAAACTAGAAAAAATAAATAATCAGAAAATATTGGGAAAAAAATGAAAAATAAAATTGTAAAATACCAAAAAACGAAGAAATCAAAAGAATGTAAATAACCGAAAAAAAAACGAAAAAATAAATAAAAAAAAAACAAAAAGAAAACACTAAAAAACTAAAAAAAAGTCGTTTAAAATGCAAAAAATTGAAAAATATCTGAAAAAATCGCAAGATATTGAAAAAAACCCCAAAAAACACAGAACAACCAAATAACCGGAAGGAATTGTAACCATACAAAAAATTTTAAAGAATTGAAATAAATCGCAAACGATCCTAAAAAAAGGCAAAAAATCGTAACAAAATCTCAAAAAAAATCGAAAAAATAAACATTGGAAAAAGTGAAATGAAGAATAAAAAAATATTGGGAAAAAATGAAAAACATAATTGCAAAATACCAAAAAAAAACGAGGCAATCAAAAAAATTGTAAATACCCAAAAAAAAAACGCAAAAAACGAAAAATAGTCTTTAAACGTAAGAAATCGAAAAATATCGCAAAAAGTTGCAAGAAAACCGTAAAGAATTGTAACCATCAAAAAAGAACTTAATAAAAAACTGAAAAAATTTGAAAGAATAGAAATAAATCGCAAATAATCCCAAAAAAATTTCAAAAAAAAACGCAAAAAAATTGTAACAAAATCTAAAAAAATTGTAAAAAAATCGCAAAAATTTAAAAAAATCGCAGAAAATGGCAAAAAAATTACAAAAAATCGCAAAATCGGAAAAAAAATCGCAAAAAAAGTAAAAAAAACAGCAAAAATCAAAGTCAAAAATGGCAAAAAAGTCGGAAAAAAATCGAAACAAAATCGGTTGTGTCGCCCCAAAACTTACCCGACTTTCCACGAATACGTTTTCAGATATTTAATGTTAAAGTTTCAAATTTTGACATTTGTTTTATTTTTGACAGGTGGCAGTTGGAGAATTAATTTTGACTGTTCTGAATAGAGTTTTTCAATGACTTTCAAATGACATATCGCAAGTCAAATTCCGTGATATATTGCATCTGTCATTTTTTAATAGTGACACTTCCGTTTGACAGATGTCGTACAAAAACTAATAGGTTCTTCCGACGGCTAATCCAAACCCATATACCAAATTTTAGCTCAATCGGTTTAAACGTCTGGCCTTCATCGTGGAAGAATAAACACAGACAGACACAGACTTCCATCTGGAAATGGTCTTAATCATCTAAGGTAACCTCAAAATGGATATTTCTTTATCTTGAATTTTTTTTAGATCGTTTACAATACTATCCCTTCTCGGAGGTGAGTCGGGAAAGTAAAAACTCAAAAAATCTCAAATGTCAAAAAATCTCAAATCTCAAAAACTTTCAAAAAATCTCAAAAATCAAAAATTTTGAAAATCGCAAAGAAGGTAAAATACCTCAAAAATATAAAAAATCTCAAAAATCATCAAAAAATTTCAAAAATTTTCAAACAAAATCTCAAAAATTCACTAAGAATCTTAAAAAATTTAAAAGCCAAATCTCAAAAAACTTAAAATATTAAATATCTCAAAAACTCAAAAATTTGATAAAAAAATCTATAAAAATCGAAAAAAGTCAAAAAATCTCAGAAAATCTGAAAATTTCTTTAAAACCCTCAAAAAATCTCAAAAAAGCTCAAAAAATCTCAATAATTCTTTAAAAATCTCAAAAAAACAAAAAATCTTAAAATAATTTAAAAATCTCGTAAAATCTATAAAAATTCTCAAAAAATCTCGAAAGATTCAAAGAGTTTCAAAAAACTAAAATGAATTTAAAAAAAATCTTAAAACAGATTAAAAAAATCACAAAAAAACTTAAGAAATTTCAAATAAATCTCAAAAAAATCTTAAAACACTTCAAAAAATCTATAAGTTCTTAAAAAATCTAAAGAGTCCAAAGGAATATCAAAGTATCTCAAAAAATCTCAAAAACCTCAAAAACCTCAAAAAACCCTAAAAGTCTCAAAAAACCTGTAAAAATCTCAAAAACCCTCTAAAAAATTTCAAAAAACCTCGAATAATCTCAAAAACTATCTGAAATTAATAAAAGGTCAAAGAAAAATTGAAAAAAAAAATTGGACAAAATTGTAAATGATTGTAAAAAAATTGTAAAAAATTGAAAAAAAGCTACGAATACTTTTTCCGATATTTAATGTTAAAGTTTACAATTTTGTCATTTTTTAATTTTTTCACAGGTGACAGTTGGAGAAGTAAGTTTGCCTGTTCTAAAGAGACTTTTCCAAATGACATATTGCAAGTCAAATTCCGTGACATATTGCATCTGTCATTTTTTGATAGTGACACTTCCGTTTGACAGATGTCGTACAAAAACTAATGGATTCTTCCGACGGTTAACCCTTACATATATACCAAATTTCAGCACAATCGGATTAAACGCTATGGTGGAAGAATACATACAGACAGACAGACTTCCATCTGGAAACGGTCTTTATCATCTCAGGTGACCTCAAAATGGATATCTTTATTTCGAAATTTTTTTTTAGCACGTTCACAATACTTTCCCTTTTCGGATGTGGGTCGGGAAAGTCAAATATAATTGAATGTAATCGGCTGCTTTCATTGAACTTATTTTTTATTAAAAAGTAGAGTAGGTTGTTTTTTCTCAGGTTGAGAAAAATTTAAATATTGTTATTTTATTATTATATATAATTTTAACAGTAGTAGTAGCAAAAATAGTGATTTGCTTTTATTGAAAAAAAAAAAACTAATTGACTAATTAGTCGAAAGAGTTATTTATTCTGATCTAAAAGTAATTTTTAAAATTTCATAAATTTTAGAAATCGAAATTTCAGAAATGGCTTTGTTTATAGTAAGCGTACCACAATATTATAATCTCTTCTAATTTTCTGGTAATCTAAGCGTATTAAATATAATATTTTACTATCATATATAAAAAATATCTATATATAAACGCCAATGCCTATAAATATAAGATATAAACGAGGGTAAAAAAAACTTATGTTTTTTTTACTACAAAACCGAGTATTATGTAAAAATTCATACATTTAAACACATTTTCTTGTCTACGGTACAAAAGTTTTTTTTTAGTAGCGGAAGTCCTGTGATGCTTCAAATGCCTCTAGGTCGACTCATGGCAATTCTTTTTGTAGATATACTTTCCTCGTACTGAACACTTTAAATGTAAATTGCCGCTGTATATCACGGTGCTTTTGTGGTTTTTACCAGTTTTACATTCGAAGTTGTTTATAGTTTAGGTGTTTACTTTTATTCTGCATGGAAAAACATTTATGTGTGTTATTTGGCAAAATACAGAAATTAACGCATTACTCTATATATGTTTTATACTTATTAATTATCGCTCTTTTAGTTGGTGGGTTATGTGAAGGCGGTAGAATTTTGGACCGAGAACATGATAAAAGCGAGCTCTATAATTAAGCTACAAATTTTGGTCAATAATATAAGCGGCAAAGTCCTGACTGACTGACATAGAATTAACACACAGCAAAATCTACTTTATCCAGATATCCTTGAAATTTTGACAATTTATTCTGTTCACAACACAGAAACCCACTAAAAAAAAAAGATTTTGGGAAATTTTAATTTGATTGAAGGGGTAGAAAAAGGCGAAAAACAGTGGCTTACATAGAATAAGTATATCTATATATATACGATAGTATAAAGGTATAGAGACTGTTAAGTCTTTGGTATTATCGGTTTTTCTCTTATTTAATCTTTTAGGAAAAAAATGGGAAATACAGGAAAACAGGAGCAAATAGGGAAGAATAATAAAAAATCAAAAAAATTGGCAAAAATAATGAAAACAGGAAAAAATAAAAATAGGAAAAATAGACATAAATAAAGAAAAAGGAAAATAAAAGGGGGAAAAAAGTAGAAAAAAAGGGGCCATAAATGAAAAACAAAGGTAAAAGTGGGGAAAAAAGAGGATCAGGAAAAAAATGGGGAAAAAATAAAAAAATTAGGAAAAAAATAAAGATGTAAAAACAAGAGGGAATAAGGGGGAAATGGGCGAATCTAAAAATAAAATGGTTGTAAACAAATTGGGGTATAAAACAATAAGAAAGAGGGGGGAAATGAGGCAAAAAAAATTAAAAAACAAAATTGGGCCTACAAATCGTAGTTGTAAAAAAATAGGAGGAAAAAAGGCATAAAAAAATAAAAGAGTTAAAATGGGGCAAAAAATAAGTTGTTAATAAATGAAGAAAAAAATTGAGGTAAAAAGGAGAAAAAATGAGGCAAAACCACAAGTTTGAAAAAATGGAACATAAAACAAAAGTGATATACAAAGGGGGAAAAGAGTGGTAAAAAAATAATAATTGTAAATAAAAATACTGGGGCGAAAAATAAGTTTGAAAAAATGTATCAAAAATAATAGTCGCAAAATGAGGCAAACAGAAGCTGGAAAGAATAAAAAAAAACAGTGCAAAATAGGGAAAAACGGAAATTAGATGAAAATATGGAAAAATGGGGAAACATATAGGGATAATAGTGGAAATAAGGAAAAATAGGGAAATAAAGGAAGATAGAAAAAAATAATGAATAATAGCGACAAATACGAACAAATAGGGAAAAACAAGAAAAATAATCTAAACAGGAAAAAAATGAAGAAGTAGGAAAATAGGGAAAAATAGAAGAAAATAGAAAATAATGTGGAAAATAGGGAAAAAGTAGAGAAAATATGGAAAAATGGGAAGAAAAATGCAAAATGGAGAATAATAAGTACAAATGCGGACAAATAGGGAAAATTAAGAAAAAATAAAGAAAACAGGAAAATATAACGGAAAGAAATGGGTAAAATATGAAAAAAGGAAAATTAGGAAAAAATATAAAAAATTAGGGCAAAGAGAAAAATAGGGAAATATGAAAAAATAATGAAAAATAGGAGAAAAAATGAAAAAATAATGAAAAATAGGAGAAAAAATGAAAAAATGAAATTATGATAAAATAGAAAATAATAGGGATAAATATTGAGAAAAATTGAAAAAAATTGAAAAAAATATGACAAAATTTGGTAACAACAGTGAAAACTAGGCAAAAATATGAAAAAAGGTGAAAGCATAGTAATAAGTAAGGAAAAATAGAGAAATTAGAGAAAAATGGGGAAGTATATGGAAAAATAGTGAAAAATAGGGAAAAATGGTGAAAATAGGAGAACATTAGTAAAAAATAATAGGGACAAATGGGTAAACATGGGAAAAAAACAAGTAAAAATATGAAAAAATGGGGAAAATAGGGACAAATAGGAAAAAAAAGAAAAGTAGGAAATAATAGAAAATATAAAAAAATAGGAAAAAAATGGTAATGAGAGAAAACAGCGAAACATATCGAAAATGGTGAAAATAGTGGAAAATAAAAAAAAGTAAAAATAGGCAAAAAAAGTAAAAATATTTAAAAACAGTAAAAATAGGCAAAAATAGATAATAATGGGGGCAAATAGGGAAAAACAGGACAAAATAATGAAAAACAGGAAAAATAGGAAAAATAAGGAAAAAAGTAAGCTCGGTCGTCCAGATACTTAAGGATTCTTTAAGAATTTTCCAAATATTGTTCATGGATTTTTTTATAACTGTTCAGGAAGCAGCCGATTTATCAAGGAGTATCAAGGATTTTTTAAGTTGTTTCAATAACTTTGAAGAAGTTTTCAAGGATTTACAAATATTTTTTAACTTCAGAAATTAGCGGATTTATTAAGAGGTATTCAAGGCTTTTTTAGGAATTTTTTAAGTTGTTTAAAAGGATATACAAACAATAATTATCAAATGTCTTTTAAGGATTCTTCAAGGATTTTTCAAATATTGTTCAAGGGTGTTTTTATCACTGTTCAGGGAGGAGCCGATTAATCAAGGAGTATCAAATATTTTTTAAGTTGTTTTAAGGATTTTAAAGGAATTTTCAAGGATTTACAAACATTGTTTAAGGTACTTTCAAATGTTTTTTAAGGATTCTTTTCCAAATATCGCTCAAGGATTTTTTAATTGTTCAGGAAGCAGCCGATTTATCAAGGAGTATCAACAATTTTTTAAGTTTTTTTTCAAGAATTTTGAAGGAATTTTTTAAGGATTTAAGAACTTGGTTAGCGGATTTGTCAAGGAGTATTCAAGGCTTTTTATAAATTTTTTAAGTTGTTTAAAAGGATCTTTCAAAGGTTTTGAAATTTTTAAGGATTTACAAACAGGAATTTTCAAATGTCTTTTAAGGATTCTTTAAGGATTTTCAAAACATTGTTCAAGGATTTTTGTTATAACTGTTTAGGAAGTAGGCTATTTATCAAGGAGTATCAAGTATTTTTTAAGTTGTTTCAAGGATATTGAAGGAATTTTCAAGGATTTACAAAAATTTTTGAGGAATTATCAAATGTCTTTTAAGGATTTTCCAAATTTCGTTCCAGGATTTTTTCTATACTGTTCAGGAAGTAGCCGATTGATCAAGGAGTATCAAGGATTTTTTAGGTTGTTTCAAGGATTTGTAGAAATTTTCTAGGATTTACAAAAATATTTTTAGGAATTTTCAAATATCTTTTAAGGATTATTTAAGGATTCTCCAAATTTTCAATTATTTTTATAACTGTTCAGGAAGTAGCCGATTTATTAAAAAGTATCAAGGATTTTTTAAGTCGTTTCAAGGATTTTGAAGAAATTTTCAAGGATTTACAAACATTTTTAAGGAATTTTCAAACGTCTTTTAAGAATTTTCCAAATATTGTTCAAGGATTTTTTATAACTGTTTAGGAGGTAGCCGATTTATCAAGGAGTATCAAGGATTTTTTAAGTTATTTCAAGGATTTGAAGATATTTCCAAGGATCTACAAACATTATTAAGGAATTCCCAAATTTCTTTTAAGGATTTTTTAAGGATTTTCCAAATTTTGTTCAAGGATTTTTTATAACTGTTCAGGAAGTATAAATCAAGGATTATCAAGGATTTTTTTTAGTTGTTTCAAGGATTTTGAATGAGTTTTCAAGGATTTACAAACATTTTTTCACGAAATTTCAAATGTTTTTTAAGGATTCTTTAAGGATTTTTCAAATATTGTTCAAGGATTTTTTATAACTGTTGAGGAAGTAGCCGATTTATCAAGGATTATCAAGGATTTTTTAAGTTGTTTCAAGGATTTTGAAGGTGTTTTCAAGGATTTACAAACATTTTTTACCGAAATTTCAAATGTTTTTTAAGGATTATTTTCCGAATTTCGCTCAAGGATTTTTTACAACTCTTCAGAAGTTAGCGGATTAATCAAGAAGAAATAGAGGCTTTTTTAGTAATTCTTTAAGTTGTTTAAAAGGACCTTTCAAAGATTTTGAAGAAATTTTCAAGGATTTTTAAACAGGAATTTTGAAATTACTTTTAATGATTCTTTAAGGATTTTCCAAAAATTGTTCAAGGATTTTTTTATAACTGTTCAGGAAGTAGCCTATTTATCAAGGATTATCAAGGATTTTTTAAGTTGTTTCAAGGATTTTGAAGGAGTTTTCAAGGATTTACAAACATTTTCTACCGAAATTTCAAATTACTTTTAAGGATTCTTGAAGGATTTTCCAAAAATTGTTCAATGATTTTTTATAACCGTTCAGGAAGTATCCTATTTATCAAGGAGTATCAAGTATTTTTTAAGTTGTTGATTTTGAACGAATTTTCAAGGATTAAGAAACAGTTTTAAGGAATTATCAAATGTCTTTTAAGAATTTTCCAAATTTCGTTCCAGGATTTTTTCTATACTTTTCAGGAAGTAGCCGATTTATTAAGGAGTATCAAGGATCTTTTAGGTTGTTTCAAGAATTTGAAGAAATTTTCAAGGATTTGCAAAAATATTTTTAGGAATTTTCAAATATCTTTTAAGGATTATTTAAATATTCTCCAAATATTCAAGGATTTTTATAACTGTTCAGGAAGTAGCCGATTTATCAAAAAGTATCAAGGATTTTTTAAGTCGTTTCAAGGATTTTGAAGAAATTTTCAAGGATTTACAAATATTTTTAAGGAATTTTCAAAGATCTTTATGGATTATTTAAGGATTCTCCCAATATTGTTCAAGGATTTTTATAACTGTTCAGGAAGCAACCGATTTATCAAGGAGGATCAAGGATTTTTTGAATTGTTTCAAGGATTTGAAGATATTTCCAAGGATCTACAAAATTTATTAAGGAATTTCCAAATTTCTTTTAAGGATTTTTTAAGGATTTTCCAAATATTATTCAAGGATTTTTTATAACTGTTGAGGAGGTAGCCGATTTATTAAGAAGTATCAAGGATTTTTTAAGTTATTTCAAGGATTTGAAGAAATTTTCAAGGATTTACAAATATTTTTAAGGAATTTCCAAATGTCTTTTAAGGATCCTTTAAGGATTTTCCAAATATTGTTCAAGGATTTTTTTATAACTGTTCAGAAGGTAGTCGGTTTTTCAAGAAGTATCAAGGAGTATCAAGGATTTTTAAATTTATTTTAAGGATTTGAAGACATTTTTAAGGATATACAAACATTTTTAAAGAATTGTCAAATGTCTTTTAGGGATTCTTTAAGGATTTTATAAATATTTTTCAAGTACTTTTTTATAAGTGTTCAGGAAAAGCTGATTTATCAAGGAGTATCAAGGATTTTTTAAGTTATTTCAATGATTTCGAAGGAATTTTTAACGATTTACAAACATTTTTTAATTTTTAAGAAATTTTCAAGTGTTTTTAAGGATTAAAAACAAAATTTTTTACAATTCAGATTTTATTAATCATAAAAACATTGATTATTCTTAAAGCATTGATAATAAGATTTTTTTAACGCCTCAGTAAACCCATTTATCATTCTTAATTAAAATATCCTGGATTTAATTCAGCTGACTGCTGACAAGATCTAATTACATTTTTTAAGTTCTTGTAATTTATATCGGTATTAAACTGATCAAAAGCAACACTTTGTTAATAATTTAACGTGATTACGGATAAAATTTCATAACAGAACTGAATGTAGATTTAGGGGATGATGAAGTTAATTGATATATGGATTATGACACATCTTGCAAAATTTAAGAGGGAATTAATAGATTAAGTGAGCTGTAAAAAACGTTATTTATATGTAAAGTAAGAGTAATTTTTGACAAAGTTTAAATAAGTTACTTACTAAATTTTATGTCGGTATCTCATGGTAAATTCACAAAAAATAGTTACAGGGTCTAAAATTTCAAAATTTGTATTTTTTTATTATCATTATAAAATTTAAAATTTTAATTTAAGATTTTAATTCAGTATAAAAAAAGAATAAAAAAAATATTCCGAAAAGTTTATGCCTATTAAAACAAAAATGTTATAGGGATTATAAAATTTGTATTTTTTTTGTCATTTGTATAAAATTTAAAATTTTTATTTTAGATTTTAATTCAAGATAAAAAAATGTATACAAAAATATTTCCAAAAGTTTGCGCCTATTAAAACAAAAATTTTATGGATCTAAAATTATAAAATTTGTATTTTTTTTATTATTATAGAATTTAAAATTTTTATTTCAGATTTTAATTCAGTATAAAAAAAATATTTAAAAAAATAATCCGAAAAGTTTGTGCCTATTAAAACAAAAATGTTATAGGGATCTAAAATTATAAAATTTGTATTTTTTTTTCTTATTTGTATAAAATTTTAAATTTTTATTAGAGATTTTAATTCAGTATAAAAAAACTAATAAATAAAATATTCCGAAAAGTTTGTGCCTATTAAAACAAAAATGTTATAGGTATATAAAATTTGTATTTTTTGTAATTTCTATAAAATTTATAATTTTTATTTCAGTTTTTCATTTAGTTTAAAAAAATTAATAAAAATAAAATTCCGAAAAGTTTGTGCCTTGTAAAACAAAAATGTTATATGGATTTAAATTTTTAAAATTTGTAATTTTTTTTTGTTATTTTTATGAAATTTAAAATTTTTATTTCAGATTTTAATACAGTTTAAAAAATTAATAAAAAAAGTATTCCCAAAAGTTTGCGCCTATTAAAATTTGTAATTTTTTTAATTTTTATAAAATTTAAAATTTTTATTTTAGATTTTAATTCAGTATAAAAAAAATTAATAAAAATAATATTCCGAAAAGTTTGTGCCTATTAAAACAAAAATGTTATAGGGATGTAAATTGTAATTTTTTTTGTTATTTTTATAAAATTTAAATTTTTTATTTCAGATTTTAATTCAGCGATCTAAAATTTTACAATTTGTAATTTGTTATTTTAATAAATTTTACAATTTTTATTTCAAATTTTAATTCAGTATAAAAAAATTAAAAAAAAGTTTGTGCCTATTTAAACAAAAATGTTATAGGGATCTAAAATTATAAAATTTGTAATTTTTTTTTGTTATTTTTATAAAATTTAAAATTTTTATTTCAGATTTTAATTCAGTATAAAAAAATTAATAAAAAAAAATATTCCGAAAAGTTTGGGCCTATTAAAAAAAAACGTATATGGATCTAAAATTGTATAATTTGTATTTTTTTTCTTATTTGTATAAAATTTTCAATTTTTATTATAGATTTTAATTCAGTATAAAAAATTTATAAAAAAAAATATTCCCAAAAGTTTATGCCTATTAAAACAAAAATGTTATAGGGATATAAAATTTGTATTTTTTTTTTGTTATTTCTACAAAATTTAAAATTTTTATTTCGTTTTTCATTCAGTTTAAAAAAATTAAAAAAAATAAAATTTCGAAAAGTTTGTGCCTTTTAAAACAAAGATGTTATATGGATTTAAATTTTTAAAATTTGTAATTTTTTTTGTTATTTGTATAAAATTTAAAATTTTTATTTTAGATTTTAATTCAGTATAAAAAAAATTAATAAAAATAATATTTCGAAAAGCTTTTGCCTATTAAAACAAAAATGTTATAGGGATGTAAAATTTTAATGTTTGGAATTGTTTTTGTTATTTTTATAAAATTTAAATTTTTTATTTCAGATTTTAATTCAGTATAAAAAAATGAATAAAAAAAATATTCCGAAAAGTTTGTGCCTATTAAAACACAAATGATATAGCGATCTAAAATTTTACAATTTGTAATTTGTTATTTTAATAAATTTTACAATTTTTATTTCAAATTTTAATTCAGTATACAAAAATTAAAAAAAATTGTGCCTATTGAAACAAAAATGTTATAGGGATTTAAAATTATAAAATTTAATTTCAGATTTTAATTCAGTATTAAAAAATTAATAAAAAAAAATATTCCCAAAAGTTTCCGCCTATTAAAACAAAAGTGTTATAGGGATCTAAAATTTTAAAATTTGTAATTTTTTTGTTGTTATCTTTATAAAATTTAAAATTTAATTTCAGATTTTAATTCAGTATAAAAAAATTAATAAAAAAAATATTTCCAAAAGTTTGTGCCTATTAAAACAAAAATGTTAGAGGAATCTAAAATTATATTTGTAATTTTTTTTTTTCATAAAATTTAACATTTTAGTTTCAGATTTTAATCCACTATAAAAAAATTAATAAAAAAAATTTACCCAAAAGTTAGTACCTATTAAAGCAATAATGTTATAAGGGATCTGAAATTTTAAAATTTGTAATTTTTTTTATTCGTTTAAAATTTAATCCAATCTTCAATTTTAAGCCTAAAATAATTTACAAAAGATTTATTAAAAAAAGTTAAGGGGTTTAAAATTTTAAATTGTTTATAAAATTTTAAATATTAATTTTAATTTTAAATTTATCATAAAAAAGTTTCATAAATTTTAAAACAAAAAAATTTTGTAAGTCTGAAATTGTAAAATTTATGCCTGTAAAATTTAAAATTTTATTTTTAAATTAATATTTCTCATAAAAAAAGTAAACAAAAAAGTGCATTACAAAAAGTTTAATGTATATTAAGACAAAAAAGGATATTTCGTGAATTTATTTTAAAATTCTGATTTTAACACTAAAAGTGTGTGATTATTACAGAAGACAGAAATTAAAAATATTGTGAATTAAAAATTGGTCGTAGCAATGTAACAATTTTGTTCTTAGTTAAAAGTTGTTTTTAAATACGCTAAAATATTGTTAATAATTATTATACTTCTTTAACAGAAATCAAAAATTTTAATACAGTTTCTGACAGATGATGAGTTGGAAATTGGTTTATTAACCCTTCGCCGGAACTAAAATTTGTAGTTAATTAAACTTAAGTAAATTAACAGTTTTGGTTTTGACTTATTAATTTATTTTGGGGTATTGTTTGGTTAATTCAATTTAAGTTACTAATTAGTTAACTAATATTCTGATTATTATAAATTTCTTCTTATTATAACTAGAATTAAACTCAGAATGTTACCTTATAGGTTTTATCATAATTACATTAAAACAGCATTTTTAAATGTAAAATCCTAAAGGTATGAAAAGGGTCACTCACTATCTATAAATTCTAATAAGACAGAAATGCTCTTCACAATAAAAAAGAACTAAAACCTTCAGAACTTTTTAAAACAAAATTAAACTACACGTTTTCAAAATAAAGAAGATGTAAAGATTCTGTGAGGACGTGTTGAGTCCTTAATGTAATTCGCAAAGTACATTTCATTGTCAAAACCTAATGAAAAATTAAGTATTATACATATTTGAATAGAGAAAAAAATCGGCTGTATCATCCTAGAACTTTCCCGGCTCAGCTGTAGAGAATGAGATTATTTTAATTACAGAATACAAAATTTCTGAATGGAAAAGTAAAATGCTGTAAAAATGAAATAAATTGCAGGAACAAATGGGTAAACATTGCAAAAATACACAAAAATTAATTAAAATGAAAAACGACAAAAATTACTTAAAATGGCACCTTGTTATTATGAATACCAACAAGAGAATGAATTATTTCAAAAAATGGCAAAAAATTGTTAAAAATAATAATGAATTGCTAAATTTCAGCATAAATTAAAACTATAATAAAAATCGGCTGTGTCACTCCAGGACTTTCCCGGCTCGACCGTAGAGAATATGTTATTTATTATTATTATTTTAATTACAAAATACTAAGCATTACATTGATTTATGGAACACATTAAAAATAGCGAGCTGATGGTGAATTAATATTTCCATATTGGTAGTGACATAAGCTGCGCATGCGCACGTTATATATCATACTGCTACAATTAGGATCTCCTAAAATCATGTGTGAAAACTATTGGGAATTCGGGATAAATTTTCACAAAATAGTTGTAGGGAATTTTAAATGTGTATTTTTCTAGCCATCTAGCGGCGAAACTATGAGGAATTCGATAAAAGTTAAACATAAAAGTTAAAGAAAATTTAATGCTTTACAACTTTGCACAAGAAAATTTTGCACTAAATACATTGTTTGTCCTCAAAATCAAGAAAAACTAGAGAAAACCTACGTGCACATTTTTACGCGCCCTCTATTGGCGAAACTATTGGAAATTCCGGAAAAAGTTTAAAAAAAAAGTTATAGTGAATTTTATTCTCTAAAACTTTGCACTACAACATTTTGCACTAAAATGTATTGTTGGTCCTCAAAATCAAGAAAAACTATAGAAAACATACATGCACATTTTTACGCGCCCTCTAGTGGCGCAACTATTGGAAATTTTGGAAAAGGCTTAAGACAAAAATTGTAGGTAATTTTATGTTCTAAAACTTTGTACTATAACATTTTGCACTAAAATGTATTGTTTGTCCTTAAATTTAAATAAAGCAAAAAATTGTTACATGTATATTTAACCAATGTCGGTCTTGAGGACCCTCCACTGTACCAATTTACACCAAAAACTAATGGTCGCATTCTAGGCACACACCGACCCTCCATACCAAATTTCAGCTTGATTGGTCAAATGGTTCGGCAGTTATCGTGGAAGATTACACACAGACACACAGACACACCGACACACCGACACACAGACACACAGACACACAGACACACAGACACACAGACACACACACATACAGACACACAGACACACAGACACACAGACACACAGACAGACCATACGCTGGAAATGGTCTCAATCTTCTTGGGGGACCTCAAAATGGATATTTCCATCGATATCTCAAATTTTTTTTTGTTGCTCGTTCACCTTACTTTCCGGGAAAGTAAAAAACGAAAAAAATGCAAAAAATGCAATAAAAAACTGAACAAAAAAAGGGAAAAGCGGAAAAAATTAACAAAAGGTCCAAAAAAAATGTCAAATAAGACAAAGTTAAGAGAACAAATGAAAAATACGCCAATAAAGTAAAAAAAAGAAAGTAAAAAAGGCAAAAAAACCAAGACAAGTTTTAAAAAAGCAAAAAAAAAACAAGAAAGGTAAAAGGTAAAAAGTAACAACAATACAAAATAGAAGAAAATAAATGCAAAAAAAGTTCAAAAAAGCTTTAAGATTACAAGCAAAATATGCCAAAAAAGTTAAAAAAAATAAAAAAAAGGCGAAATAGATGAAAAATTAAGGGAAAAATGGCAAAAAAAGGGAAAAGGAAAACAATCAACAAAAAGTCCAAAAAAGGCCAAAAAAGACAAAGGAAAGGAAAAAAGGAAAATACGCCAAAAAAAGAAAAAAAAAGAGAAAAAAAGTTTAATAAAAATCCAAAAAATATTCCAAATAAGGGGAAAAACAAAATTGTTGAAAAAAAAAGCAAAATACTAAGAAAATAAAGGCATAAAGCCAAAAAAGATAACAAAGGCAAAAAAAGGCAAAAAAGGGGTAAAACAGCAATAAAAAAGATAAAAAAGCAACAAAACGGCAAAAAAGTTTTAAAAAGGGCAAAAAGGTCAAAACAGGGAAAAAAGGGTAAAGACAAAATCAAAAATGCCCAAAAAGGTCAAAATAAGGGTAAAAGATAAAAGAGAAACATAAAAGCAACAAGGTCAAAAAAGTAAAAAAGATATTTTAAAACGGCGAAAAGGCGTAAAAAGGCCAAAAAAAAAGGAAAAAGGGGAAAAAAAGACAAAATAAAGCTAAAACAAAGCCAAAATTAAGAGAGGCAAAAAAGGCAAAAAAAGTATAAAAAAAGCAAAAAAATGGCAAAAAAGGTGTAAAAAAGCAACAAAAAAGGCAAAAAAAGTTTAAAAAAAAGGAAAAAAGGGTCAAAACAAAAATAAAACAATCGGTTGTGTCACCCCAAAACTTTCCCGACGAGTATCCACGAATACTTTTTCAGATATTTAATGTTAAAGTTTCAAATTTTGACATTTTTTTACTTTTGACAGGTATCAGTTGGAGACATACTTTTGACAGTTCTGAACAGAGTTTTTCAACGGCTTTCAAATGACAAATTGCAAGTCAAATTCCGTCACATATTGCATCTGTAATTTTCTAATAGTAACACTACCGTTTGACAGATGTCGTACAAAAACTAATGGGTTCTTCCGACGGGTAACCCAAACCCATATACCAAATTTTAGCTCAATCGGGTTAAACGTATTGCCTCTATCGTGGAAGAATATACACAGGCAGACAGACAGACAGACAGACTTCGATCTGGAAAATCTCCTTTGTTTTTCATTTTTTGCCCCCTTTTTTCTACTTTTTTCGCCTTTTACTTTCCCTTGTCTTTATTTATCTCTATTTTTATTTATTTTATTTTTTCCCGTTTTTCATTATTTTTTCCCATTTTCTTTATTTTTCTTCATTTTTCCCTATTTGTTCCTATGTTTTCCCGTTAGCTCCATTTTTTTTTCCTAAAAAATCAAATGGGAGAAAGTCCGATAATACCGAAGACCTAACAGTCACAATACCTTTATACCATCGTGTATTTATAGATATAGATATTCTATGTGAACACGATAGCGTCTAAACGGCTGAACCGATTTAGATGATATAGATTTTGGAGTTAATCGGACAACCGGAAGTGACAGTTGCTATAAGTGATGACGTCATTACTAAACAAGATGGCAATAAAGTTTTACACATATATTTTCTATACGTTATAGTTTAATTTCGAATGATTAAATTTTTTAAAAACTTTTGTCATTGTTGCCAGATTTATCAAAAAGTATTTTTTTTCATATTTTTCTTAAATAACCAAAATAATGCATTTTTATGAAAAATTACAGGATATGAAAGTTGTAGAACATAAAATTTTCTAAACATTTTGTCATTACCGGTTTTTTGAATTCCTCATAGTTTCGCCGCTAGAGGGCGTGAAAAAAATTTATATAGACATTTTTGTGACTTTTTTAGATTTTAAGACGAAATTATGGATTTTTATGAAAAATTACATGGTATCAAAAATGTAGAACATAAAATTTTCTATAAATTTTGTCTTGACTATTTTTTCAAGTTGCGCATAGTTTCGCCGCTAGTTTTTATTTTAATTTTTATCTTTATTAAATTATTATTTTTTGATTAAATTTTTATATTAAAAAATTAAAAAAAATATCTTTAAATTTGTAATAATTAATTTTATAATTATAATTTTTTCGAAATTTTATTACAACAATTTTGGAATTTTTAAAAATTGGCAAAAAACTTAAGATTATATTACGATTTTAAACTAAATTGAATAACTTCAAAAATATTAAAGTTATTGAAATGTGATTTTCATCATTCGAAAGATAATATAAAACTCCAAATTTTAAATGTATTTTAGTTTCTTAAAATTTAGAATTGTAATTATTATAGCCAAAATTAAGAATTTTTTAAAATTTTTTTGTAATTTCGTTTTATCAATAAGTATAAAATAAATGAAAAAAGTAAATAGCATATCCGAAAAGGATCCAAATGTACTATATGTGTAAATTATTTCATAATTTTAACATAGTATTTGTAAAAGTTATAGCAAAAAATGAAAAAAGTTAAAATAATTCAATGGTACCCATGAATTTTTGAAAAAAAATTTGATTTTTTTTTAGTTTTTTAAACTAACTTTATTAATATATTTTAATCCAAAAACCCCCAAAAAAGGTCTGTTTCCCATTTTGAATAAAATTGAATGAGATATTAATTATTTATTGATTTTAAAATTATTCAAAAGTAGGTTTTATTTGTTTTAAGGTAAAAATTAATATTAAAAATTTAAAAAAAATTACGCTTAAATTTGTGGTAAAAAACTCTATAATTGTGATTTTTTTCAAAATTTTATTCAAAAAATTGTAGAATTCCTAATTTTTTTTTTGAAATTTAATACCTATAAGTTAAAAGAAATTGAATAACTTTAAAAATATTAAAAATATTTTAATGGGATTTATACCATTCGATAGGCAATATAATTAATGTATTTAAATGTAGAAAAACTAAAATAATCGATTAAATAATTAATTTACTAGGAGTGTTCGGAAAGTTGGGTGGGATTACCCCCTCATTTTTAGAGCTTGAAATCAAAATTTCGCAAAATCCTTTCTTAGTTGGTGTCTATGTTATGAAGAGAATAAATTCTCAAAATTTCAAGTCTTTGTGTTAAGTAGATTTTGCTGTGCGTTGATTCTATGACAGTCAGTCAGTCAGTCAATTAGTTAAAACTTTGTCGCTACATTATAGATCTAGGCTAACTAAATATCAGTACATCTTTGTATATCTGCAAACCTTAAAGAAAAATCTAAAATAAAAAGTTATAATTCTATTAATATTTATAGCACGAAAGTAGGTATTCTACACCATTCCAGCCGCCTCTATAGGCAATTCAAAGAATTAGAGGAAGAGGGGATGCAGAGATTCAATTTGTCACAGAGAGAGCGAGAGTGCTGTATCGATAACTTAGTAGATACCAGAGAATGCTGACAGCGCAAAAGGATCTCACAGGCCTGAAGACTAGACTAGACATGCAATCCGGTCTTCAGGTCCGGTAGACTCTTCTACCACTTTATCGATATAGTACTCTTTCTCTCTTTCTCTCTCTCAAAAACATTTAAATTCTTATGGTGGGGTAGGAATGGTATAGATTATCTACTCACGAATCCAATTTTAGTCTTTGTTTTGTACTAGACACGTCCTTACTCGACTGCTGCCAAATAAATGAATGATAAATGATCATCCATTGCCATAGCAACACCCTATTTTTATAAAAATTCGTTACATATTTGCCATATCACAATCTTTCTCATCGGCTCACCGCAAGCCATTAGAATATTCCATCTTTCATTAATTCAACATATTACTTAAGATGTATCGGCAGTCAACGCCAAAATCATATAGTGCAAATCCATCAAATTACTTTTAGAAAAAACATGTATTTCAGATTATCGCGATAAATAATAATAATATAAGGAAAGTTTTTTAACTATGTTTATAAAAGTTGATGACTATAAAAATTTGTAATTAAAATTAAATTAATTGTGTCTTAACTGTGTTTTTAATTAAAATTATTTTAGTTTTATTTCAATACTATTTTTATATCTAAATAAATGCTTTAAAGGCCCTTGCACGTGCATTTACATAAGAAATAAGCAGTTAAAAATAAAAAATTAAATTTGACAGATCGTTATCACTCCACGATTTGTTATCTAGCAAGGCACGTTAAAAAATAAAAATTAAGAAATAATACATAAGAAATAATATTTCCGTAAAGATGAAAATTTTATTTCTGACCAATGAAAAACAGTACTTTGACCATTTGGCATTTAGCTGCTAAGATATTGAGCTATTGCATTTATCTATTTTTGTGGGTTTGTAGTTTCTTTTTAGTTGTAGAATAAAAATAAATATGAGTGAAGATCACAGTTATACTATAGTTATTATTTAAACGACGAAAATACAGTAGCTGTGAAAAGAAAATTATCATACTGAAACTGAAAATGTCTCTGAACCATCTACTAAGACATCTACTAAGACTGAAATAAATTTAAGTAACTCTAACTATCTACAATTTCTCCATCTTTTATTTTTCTTTTCTCACTTAATAATAAATATCCTCGCACCGTGAAAGTACCATAAAGGTCCTTTTTATGACTTGATTTTGATATGTACAAATAAAATTATAAAAATATTAGGTTATGTATAATATTAATAAAGGTATCTGATAGTTGATTTATGTTTGTACGCATGCCTATTTCAAACGAATGTAGGTTGACAAAAAATAATTTTTTTAACTGATTATTTTTATTTCTTATTTTTACTGCTTATTTCTTATGTAAATGTACGTGCAAGAGCCTTAATATGAAGAAACATTCAGATCAAAATTATTATTTCCCAATTTCTAATAGTTTAATCAAAATTTACTTGATGATGGACCGTTTTCACGTTCAAATCTCAGAACAGTCAAAAACATTTCGTTATTAAACTTTATTTGAACATCATATTTACAAATCAAAATTAACCCGAATTGCCAGCAAAATACGTTTATCCTTGTCCAAAGATAAAGACCAGTTTAATCGTGTTAAAATATATCCAAAGGCTTGGTCTTCATTTTCAGTTTTAGCTAATAACCGTTAACAACCAGTCTCTAGGAGCTATTATGCCAGCGGGCATCAGCAAAATTTAACAAAATTAATTTATTGTAGGGAAACCTAAAGTTATTACAATAAATTAATTAATATGAATAATTATTAAGGTTAAATTTTCGGGTACGTATTATTTATTACAGGGTGTCTCAAATAAAAGTGATCGATTTTAAATTTAAATGCACAACGTATTAATTGCTCTAAATAAATTAGGTTTTCACTAATTGTTTTCTTTTACCCAAAAGTTTTTTATAAAGTTTATTTACATTTTATCCCGTTAATACAGGTTGATCTACTAATTTTGGTCAAAATAAATGGGAAAAATATGTGTTATTTTAAATGGAACACTCTGTACATTTTGATGGTATTTAAAAGAGCGATTCATCATCTTTTAAAAAATGTATAGTTTGATGTATTTTACTTTATTATTAATAAAGATATTCGAAATTATAAGAAACACTCCATTTTTCCTTATTGAAAAAGGACATTAAATAAAAATTTTACAAAAAATTTATTCAGAAAAAAAAATAACATTAGGGACATTATCGAAAACATTCTGACTGGTATATTAGAAAAATCGTTTGAAAATTTGAAATTCAAAAATCGTACAAAATGTCAAAAATTCGCAAAATCTCACTAAAAATCTAAAAAAAAACTGACAAAAACAGACGAAACAAAAACTCAAAAAATTGCAAATAATCGGAAAAAATCGTAAAAATGGTAGCTAATAATACGAAAAAAAATTAAAAAAAACAGGAAACATTTGAAAATTATTAAAAAATGGCAAAAATCAGAAAAAAAATAAAGAAGAAAAACAAAAAGATAAGGAAAAATTGCAAAATATCGCGAAAATGTTAAAAAACCGCAAAAAGTGGCAAAAAAACTGCAAAAAAACCCAAAAAAATCTCAAAAATTGCAAATAATCGCAAAAATGGCAGAAAATCGCAAATAATCGGAGAAATAATAAAACCAGGAAACATTCGAAAATAATTAAAAAAATTAGAGAAGAAAAACGAAAAGACCAGAAAAATTGCAAAATATTGCAGAAATGTCAAAAAACCGCAAAAACTCGCAAAAACCGCAAAAAATCGCCAAAAACCACAAAAATTGCAAAAAATCGAAAATAATTAGGAAACAGAAAATAATCGGAAAAAATTAAAATTTACAGAAACAACGAAAAAATTGTAAAAGATTGCAAAAAACAGCAAAAAAAAAAAAAGGTAAACATCATAAAAAAAAATGGAAGAAAAAATCAGGAAATATTGGTAAAAATTGAAAAATCGAAAACACAAAAAATGACAAAAATTTGCAAGAAATCATAAAAAAATCTTACAAAATGTCAAAAATTGCAATTGCAAACAAACAACAATCGGAAAAAATTAAAATATACAGAAACAACGAAAAAATCGCAAAAAAATTCAAAAAAACCAAAAACCCGAAAAAATGGAATGGATCAGAAAAAAAAATTAAAGGAAAATATCATGACACATTGGGAAAAATTGAAAACACAAAAAAAGGCAAAAAAATATGCAAGAAAATTAAAAAATCGAAAACACAAAAAATGGCAAAAAAAATTGCAAAAAAAACACAAAAAAATCTTACAAAATGTCAAAAATTGCATAAATTGCAAGAAATCGAAAATAATTAGAAAACAAAAAACAATCGGAAAAATTAAAATATATAGAAACAACGAAAAAATCGCAAAAAATTCAAAAAAAAACCCAAAAAAGATCGAAAAAAAAAATTGAAAGAAAAAATCATGAAACAATGGGAAAAGTTGAATAATCGAAGACACAAAAAAAGCCAAAAAATAATGCAAAAAAATTGAAAAATCGAAAATACAAAAAAGGCAAAAAAATTGCAAAAAAATCACAAAAAAATCTTACAAAATGTCAAAAATTGCAAAAATTGCAAAAATTGCAAAAATTGCAAAAAATTGAAAATAATCAGCAAACGAAAAACAATCGGAAAATATTAAAATATACAGAAACAACGAAAAAATGGTAAAAAATTGCAAAAAAACGCAAAAAACCGAAAAAAATGGAAAGTTCCAAAAAAAAATTGAAAGAAAAAATCATGAAACATTGAACATTTTAGCACTCTGTATACAAGCGTACACCGATTTGAATTCAATATCAAAAAGTTCACATTCAACACCCTGTATTATCTAAACGGTTGATGATAGAAAGTTGAGGCAATCGTATTTTTTACTCAGGAGATCGACCTCTATAACATATGTGAATTTCAAAATAATCTCACAATAAACCATTCCTCATAAGATTAGTGCGGGGTCCTTTATGCCCCGAAAAGTAAATTCAAATTGTGTAAACAACAACAAACTTTTTATATGAATGAATATATTAACACAGAATATATTTCTAAAAATAAACCTACATTAATAACACAACAATAAAACCGTATTAAGTAGAATGAAGCAAAAACTAGAAGTTGTTATGAATTTCTTTTTAAATAAGAGCTTTAATACCTCCATAATAAATCGAGAATGTCTATAGACACACATATAAACTTAGCAAAGAAATTTCACATACAATAACAAAATGACAACAAACTTTCTCTCTGAGAACTCTAATCACGTTTCAACGTGTTCGAAGGGAACATCAAAGCTATTCGCTTGTCTCTTATTTTCTTACGCTCTTCATGAATTTCTTTTATTCCATAGCTTGAAACAAGGCATCGCTATTCACCTCGTGTAACTTATATTTCATGGAATTTCACTGTCTGAGACATGACCCGAACGCCGAGTTAGTCACGATTTAAGAATTCGTTTATCATTAAAAACAGACGATGGCTTCGAGTTTTAATGATTTACGCTTGAATCAAACCGTCTAATTGAAATAAATTTAAAAAGGTTCTGTCGCCTTTTTTTTTTCAAATATTTTTTAGTGCACGTGGAAAAGATATCCTAACGAAAAAGGTAATTGAAAATTGAATTGAAACGGAGGTAGAAAATGTATCAGTGAAATAGATAAAGTGGCTCAGGAATTTAGAAAATAATGGAAAATTCGCAAGAAACGAATTTCATTTTATTCATATATATTCTTTGTACTGTGCAAGTTTTATAAATGTAATACCAGACAAAAATTGCTTTTTTTTGGTTATTTAAAGGGTGGCTTAAATTTTATTGTTATATAGATACAACATTTGTTAAATAGGAAAAAGTTGTATATTTTCAAGACCAATTGATTAGTTTTTTCAATATCAGAACCGATTTTCAAGATATTTGGGAAAACCTGAAATTGACGACTTAACTTTAATTTAACCATAATTTTTAAAGAACAAAATTTGTATGTAATATTTTTTATTGGATCTAAAATATCGCTTTACATAATATATATAATTTTAATAAAAAACATTTCGTCTTTGAAGGACCATCCTCAACTCTTTTTTTTATACATAACCGTACTTTTTATTTTATTCGGCAATCTACTTTAGGAGTTTTTCTAAGTTATTAAGTAACGGTTTTATATATGTTTTTTGTATGTTTACAATAAATAAATTGTCCAATAAATAGTAATTTAATAGAAATAATAAATAAAAAAATAATTTTTGTTCATCTCTGTTTTACATTAATCTTCCTTCCTATATTTTTGTTATAAAATAATATACCCATATAAGGATTAACTTTCGTTTTGTTCAATTACCATGTTATAATTTTTATGAAAATTAATGAACTAATTTTTTTGATGACGTAATTATAAATACCACTTAGTAAATAATAATTTGATACTTTGGGCGCCTTAAGAGAAGCGAATGGAAAATTTCAAGAGAAAATATGGAAAATTTGATAGTAAAAAGTGTCACAAATTGAGTGAAAATAGGGGGGATTTTTTAACAGAGTAAAAATTTTCAAAAGGAAGAAGGGGACATTTTCTATTGAAAAGAATAAATTTTCAAAAGAAGAGGAAATTTTCAAGAAAATTTCACACCGCCATTTTTAAGCCAATCAGAGTCTATTTTTTTGTTTGGTTACCATGGTAACCCAAAAAATTTCCGGGAATTTTCATCCTCCAGGGTACCCTGGACGAAATTAATAAGTGGAAATTTTTATGTCAAAGTAATGACACTTGTAATGGGCTTGATTCATATAAGACTTTTTGTTTACTTTTTGTGCAAATCAAAATTAAACAATTACTACTTAACTTTTAACATACCAACAAACACTCATGACTAACTAGACCAAAACTAGCCTTTCCTTATAATCTTAATGTCAAATAAATAATTAATTACTTTTAAATTTTTTAGGTGTGAAATTTTCTTACCGAATCCCCCACGATCTTGAATTAATAACCAGAAACTTTTCCTGGTACACGATTTTTTAAGAAAATTATTTTCAAAAAATCGGGTACTCGAAAAAAATTTCCGGTAATAATTCAAGCTCTAGGGAGATTACTAGTGAAAAGAAAGGGAAATTTATCAAGAGAAAAGAGGGGAAATTTGGTAGTAGAAGTGCCACAAATTGAGAGAAAATAGGGAAAATTTTTGGAGAGAAGAGAAGAAATTTTCAAAAGAAAACAGGGGAAGCTTTCAATAGGAAAGAGGGGACATTTTTAAGAGAGGAGAGGGGAAAATTTGAAAGAGAAAATATGATAAATTTATAGTAAAAAGTGTTACAAATTGAGAGAAAATACGGGGAATTTTTTAAAAGAGGGGAAATTTTCAAAAGGAAAGAGTGGAAATTTTCTAGTGAAAACATGATAAATTTTCAAAAGAAGGGGAAGTTTTCAAGAGAAGAAAGGGGTAATTATCAAGAGAAACGAGGGGATATTTAATAGTAAAAAGTGCCACAAATTGAGAGAAAATAGGGGAAATTTTTTGAGAGAAGAGGGAAAATTTTCAATTGACAACAGGGGAAGTTTTCAAAAGGAAAGAGGTGACATTTTTAAGAGAGGAGAGGGGAAAATTTCAAGAGAAAATGTGAAAAATTTATATTAAAAAGTGTCACAAATTGAGAAGAAATAGGGAAGATTTTTTAAAAGAGGTGAAATTTTCAAAAGGAAAGAGGGGAAATTTAATGAAATGGAAATTAAATTTAAATAATAGAAAAAAATATATTTTTACTGAATTAGCTGTTTTGAATTTAAAATTCAGAATATAATTGATGAAATTATCATATACTTACATTGATTTTTTTTACCTCTCGCCCTTCAGATAAGAGAGGTATAGGAATCATGCTAAAAATTGGGTAGTGAGTTTTCAATGGATAAACACGTTTTAGGGTCTCTAGAATACGATTTTAATATTTTCGCGATGATGTCTGTGTGTGTGTGTGTTAGTGTGTGTGTGTGTGTGTGTGTGTTAGTGTGTGTGTGTGTGTGTGTGTGTTAGTGTGTGTGTGTGTGTTTGGATGGATGTTGTAGTAACGATAACTCAAAAACTACTGAATAAAAAAAAATGAAATTTTGCATACAGGATTCTGATACCCTAGATTAGATCTGATTAGATTTTGGTGCCAATCGCACAACCGGAAGTGTCAGTTGCTATGGGTGATGACGCCATTATTATACAAAACGGCAATAAAGTTTTACACATATATTTTGTATACCCTACAGTTTATTTTCATCTCATTAAAATTTTCGAAACTTTTGCCATTGTTGCCAGATTTACAAAAAAATAATTTTTTTTCATACTTTTTTGTGTCAACCTGTAAATTTTTTATTCAAAAATGGCGAGAGGTCATGTGCTGGCCACATCAGATTTTTTAGAGTAGTAATTGTGCCTTAATGAGGTATTTATATCTAATTATAGGTGATAAGGATTTTGAATATAAATCTGGGATTTGGTTTACCGAGAAAGAAATATGACTATTAATATTTTAAAAATCGGAATTTTAAATAATACTATTTATTTAAATGTATTAAGAATATGCTAGCCTCTTTTCAAAAAGGCAAAAACCTATGCAATGGAGAAGTTTACCATTTTTTATGAATGATACTGAAGATGTAAGCAAATCTGAACAAAAGTGTAAAAGTGAAATTATAATATCTCAAAAACTTACAAAGTTTTTAACATTCTAAAGCTGCACTTTTCTTTAATAATTTTGTTCCCTAGAATTTAGTGGCCTGACGTCATTTGTCCTAATTATCGCTTGCTGCTTGCTCATATAAAACTCACTGTTTTCTTCCAACTCTTTTTTTCCCTACCATTTTTGGTTCGAAACTTTTTCCTCATTTTTTCACTCTTTCCCACCCCATCACCAACAAAGTTTTTAAAATTTTAAAGCTGCACTTTGCAATAATAATTTTGCTCCGTCCGATTCAATGGCCTGACGTCATCTCTCCTAATTATCGCTTGCTTGCTTGTTCACTATTTTCTACCAATTTTTTTTTCTACTTTTTTTGACTCGAAACTTTTTCCTAATTTTCAACACTTTTCCACCCCGTCACTCTTTATTTTCCTACTCTTTTACTGTTTTCTTTATTTTTCAAACTTGTATTTCCATCTTTTTATTTAAAGAAGAAGTAAGAGAAGAAACATAATTAGAGGGAAAATAGAGGCACAAACTTGATAAATTTGATTGCTCCGAATCTCGCTATATTGGGCACTGGCGAATGGTATAAAACTTATTTTTACCTCACATTATTTTTTCTAAGTTTTTTACCATTTTCTTTATGTTTTAAAACTCGTCATCAACTTTTTAGAATGAAGTTCCTTAACTGTAGAAATCGTCACGTAACGAAAAATAGAGATGTTGAAAAAGTAACTATTCGTTCTTGAGGATTCGTCACCCAAACAAATACGAAGTAACGATTATTATTAATTTAAACTAGGAATTGTTACTTTGATTACTATGGTTACTTTTGCATTTATTGAAAAATAGAAAAAAATTATGAAAAATAGGAAAAATAAAAAGAAATGGATAAAATAATACAAAATAGAGAAATATAGGAAAAAAATATTGAAAAACGAGGAAAAATTGGAAAAAAAAATTGGAAAAAATATTGAGAAATAGCGAAAAATAGGGAAAAATAAGAGAAAATAGGGCAACCGAAAAAAACACAATAAAAAATAGTAAAAAATACTATCAAATAAGAAAATTGAAAAAACAGTAAAACAAAGAAAAGCGGAGAAGAATATGGAAAAATAAAAATAAATACTATGAAATAAGAAACTTGAAAAAACAGTAAAAATAAAGAAAAGCGCAGAAAAATATGGATAAATAGGTAAAAATAATAAAAACAATGATAAATAGAAGGAAATGAGACAAATGGATTAAATTAGAAAAAGGAAATATAGGAAAAAAAAAACAGAAAAATTTAGGAAAAAATAAGAAATCTACATAGTAAATGACGTTTAGAGTTATAAAAAATAGCATAGCAAAATTCGTTTTCCCCTTTTATCTCGCACCATTTTATTTTTTTTTTCTGTGTTTTTTTTTGTTTCAAAGTATTAATCTTAATGAAGAGGAAACAAAAGGAGAAACTTAATTTTTCTCTCCATTCTATTTTCCCTCTACTTTATCTATTTTTTTGTTTGAAACTGTGTCTTCCACATTCATATTTGTCCCTTCTCTTTTACTATTTTTTTATGTTTCAAACATCTTTTTCAAAAGAAGAGAAATTGAATGGGGAAAGATAGTTGAAGAAAAGTGATATTCAAATTAGATGCACGAGTTTAATTTGATCGAGTCAAATTTTTTTTGTAAAACACCGAGGAGTAAAATTTGATTTGAAACGAATTTCTAAGTAATATTTTGTGAATAAAAACAATAAAAAATAGTTTTGCATGTATATGTATAAAAATATCGTACTCCTATAAATATAAATCACTGACCAAATCAGCATGGTGGTCTGTTCCACAGTCAAATCCAAACCTTCTCTGTTCTATTTCGGGAACAAATTGCATCAGAAAATGAAGCGCAAACACGCTACCACATCGGAATTACCTATTCGAAACGAAACCGTTACATACACTGTTAGAAATGCATACGTTTTATATATTTATACATTGGATCTGTATAGAATATTTTGTTGGTTACTCGAATAGAAAATGTAATTTAAATTTTTGGTGAATGCACAAAATTAACAAGTTTGTGGATTAGTGATATAAAAAAAATAATAAATAGTTGTTTAATTTTTTTTTTTCATGAAAATTTTTTTATCAGAAGAAATGCATTTACATTTATACTTTGGAAAATTGTGGTGGGTACGTATAATGTTATTTAAATTTTTGGTGGATGAACCAAAATAAAGTTTAATTAGTTGTATATAATTTAAAAAATTTCTGTTCCGCTCTGGTTTAGATTATGTAAAAATTATTTTGTTCCGGTTTAGTTCGGTCCGGTCCAGTTTTTTTGTACAAAATATTTTTCTACAAAACAATTTTTTTTACACATTTGTAGTCCCAGTACGTACAGTTGTAATAATAATGAAGTAGTAAATTCGTAGCTCATTCCATTGCAGATTATCCAATTATTCATTGAATCAGAATGAATAGCCACAAGCACGGATTAAAGGGGGGCCTTGGAGGTGTTCTCCCCCCCCCAAATATGTAAAGTTGTTTAAAAAACTTCACGAAAATAAAAAAAAAATCGGTTGTGTCGCCCCAAAACTTTCCCGACGAGTATCCACGAATACTTTATCAGATATTTAATGTTAAAGTTTCAAATTTTGACATTTTTTAATTTTTGACAGGTGACAGTTGGAGAAATAATTTTGACTGTTCTAAATAGAGTTTTTCAAGGGCTTTCAAATGACATATTGTATGTCCAATTCCGTGACATATTGCATCTGTCATTTTTTGATAGTGGTACTTCCGTTTGACCGATGTCGTACAAAAACTAACGAGTTCTTCCGACGGGTAACCCAAACTCCTATACCAAATTTCAGCTCAATCGGATTAAACGTGTGGCCTCTATCGTGGAAGAATACACACACAGACCGACAGACAGACTTCCATCTGGAAATGGTCTTAATCGTAAAATGGATATGTCTGTTTTTATCTCGAATTCTTTTTTTAGCTCATTCACAATACTTTCCCTTCTAGGAGGTGGGTCGGGAAAGTAATAGTGACTGATAACCAGTTTCATTTATACAGTGTCTTTTTTCTTCATTTTTTTTTTCAAATTTCGAGATGTAAAAATTATATGGTTTTTTTTTGTTTTTGGAGTAAGATATAAACAAGTAGATTTCATGTATGCTAGTTACGGCGGAAATAAAAACAATACAATTTTCTTCTTTTCTCATGTTTACATCTGTCCTCTATTTAATAAGGAATTCAGTTCCTATATACTGCCATCTCTGAACAGTATTATGAATTAATGTAGATATTTTTAATTTTTTTTTTAAATATAGGTTTAAAAAATTTATAAATATTTTTTCTAGAAATATTTAATAACAGACTTTTAAGTGCCAATTTAAAAATTTTTCATAATACGTCCCAATTGCTTTTACCAGTATTATTGGTATATGCTGCAAATTATGTTGGACTCATTTTTAAACTTTCATTTACTGTTTTAATAAATCGATATCCACTATCATTAAAGCGATATAATTTATGATATCCTTGTATCCTTAATATTTATAATATTGAACTAGTTAATAATTTTTCATTTCTAAAATTGACCTATACTTTAATGATTATATTAGTCTTTTTTTATTACTATAATAAAAACTTTTAATACACCCCTCTCTTTTATTGATTAAACATATTTTTACTGGAATCACCTTGTGCATTTGCTAAACTTTTATCTTTGCTCCAGTTACAAAGTTCGCAGCTACGCCATAAAAAGTTTGTCCACAACAAATGGTCGCAGCCATTATGAAAAAGCATCCTCGCTAAAAATCACTAATAAAGATCAAGTTCAAAGTAATCACAAGTGACACTGTAAAAACCAATTTTGGTTTTGTTGGTATCGAAAAGTATAAAATAACATAAAAGAATTTGTCTTTTATAGAGTAAATTCTATATATAGAGTAAATATTTTTTATTTATTGATGCATTTTTGATTTTTTTATTTAAAGTTGATAAATAAAATATTGCAATATTTTCATCAAATATAAAAACATGACTTGACAGAGAGCTAAAAAAAGGATTTATTACGTTATTGTGGTTATATTGTAGCGAAATTTTAATGCATTCAACAAAAATTTCCATAAATATTATAATGAAATCGTATAGAAAAATTCATAGAATTTAATTTAATATTATTATTAGATATAATATATAAGTGTTGTATTTGAATAATTATATTCCGAAGGTTTTTTTTACTTTCCCGACCAACCTCCTAGAAGGGAAAGTATTGTGAACGAGCTAAAAAAAAAATCGAGATAAAAACGGAAATATCCATTTTCGGGTCCCCTGAGACGATTAAGACTATTTTCAGATGTAAGTCTGTCTGTCGGTGTGTGTCTGCGTGTGTGTATTCTTCCACGATAGAGGCCATACGTTTAATCCGATTGAGCTGAAATTTGGTATAGAGGTTTGGCTTACCTGTCGGAAAACCCCATTAGTTTTTGTACGACATCTCTCAAACGGAAGTACCACTATCAAATAATCACAGATGTAATATGTCACGGAATTGGACATGCAATATGTCATTTGAAAGCCCTTGAAAAACTCTATTCAGAACAGTCAAAATTATTTCTCCAACTGTCACCTGTCAAAAATAAAAAATGTCAAAATTTGAAACTTCAGTATTAAATATCTGAAGAAGTATTAATCCGATTGAGCTGAAATTTGGTATATGGGTTTGGGTTATCTGTCAGAAGAATCCATTAGTTTTTGTACGAGATCTGTCTAACGGAACTATCACTATCAAAAAATGACAGATGCAATTTGTCACGGAATTGGACATGCAATATGTCATTTGAAAGCCCTAGAAAAACTCTATTCAAAACAGTCAAAATTATTTCTCCAACTGTCACCTGTCAAAAATAAAAAAATGTCAAAGTTTGAAACTTCAGCATTAAATATCTGAAAAAGTATTCGTGGATACTCGTCGGGAAAGTTTTGGGGCGACACAACCGATTTTTTTATTTAATAATTCGCATCAGCCCTACGGGTTATTTCTGATAGGTACTGGATAATTTTAACTGGAATATTATCCAGAATTGAAAAAACAAACTTATATTTCCTTTAATACTGTATATTTCATAATATAAAAATAGATTTAAATTTAGATTTAATTATTCCTTTCATGCGTCATTGGCGTTAGAGCCGCGTGCAAAAATAAAGTTTGTAAAAAATAATTCACTCCATCCCCATCCTCTCTATGCACTATATAATTAATAAGATTCGAGTTAAAATAATACGTCATTTGGACGGGGAAATCACTAAAACTTGAAAAAAATGCGATTTTCATATGTCTATAGCTTCAAAAATAATAACTTTACATTATAAGTAATAGGTTTTTGAAATCAGCTTCTCAGGACGAATCTAAAAATGTAAAAAAATATAACTATGGTGCAGATATTTTTATTGGGACGACCTGTATAATTCAAAATAGTTTTAAAGTGTTCTCATATTCACCATGTGTATATCTGCATCAAATATTTTTTATAAAATCTTATCGTTTTCCATATAAAGGCTGACGCGTATAGGGTGCGCCACCCTGTATATTACTATCAGCTGAATGCCAGCGGTTTACTCCCTTTAGTACTTGGACGACAGAGCTTTGCTTCGTTTTTTCTATTTCTTCCTATTTTTCCTCTTTTTCATTATTTTTTCATGTTTTTTTTTATTCTTATTTTTACTATATTTCCTTATTTTCCCCTCATTTTTCATTATTTTCCCATATGTTTCTCTATTTTATGTATGTTTTTCAAATTTGCCCCTATTTTTCTCAATTTTTACTTATTGTTCCATTCTTTTTCATATTTCTTCCTCTTTTCCAATATTTTAGCCTTTTTGTACTTATCAATATTTTCAACATTTTTACCTTATTTTTTCCAAATTGTCCATAGTTTTCCCTATATTTCTCAATTTTTCACTATTTTCCGACATGTTTTCCCATTTATTTTCTAATTTCCTTGTTTCCATATTTGTTTCCTACTTTTTCTTAGTTTTCTCAATTTTTCTGTAATTTCCTATTTTTCCCTGTTTTGTGCTCTTTTTTTTACAATATTTCGTTATATTTCTCTATTTGTTACTCTTCCCTAATTTCCCTATTTTGCCAAATTTTTTCTTATTTTTTTCTATTTTTTCCCTATTTTTCACTATTTTCCCATAATCTATTCTATTTGTTTCTGATTTTCCCCATTTTCGATAGTTTTCCCAATTTTTTATTAATTTTCTCTATTTTCATCCATATTTTTCCCTAATTTTCACTATTTTCTATATTTTTTCCTATTTTTTAAATATCATTCTAATTTTTCCTCTTTTCCATTAGTGTTTTTTTCTATTTTCTTAATTTTTACTTTTTTCCTATTTTTCTCTGTTTTTCAATATTTTTTATTATTTTTTTTTTCAATGTTTCCTGCATCTTTTTATATATTTTTTTCCCCATTTGTCTCTATTTTTTCCATATTTTCCACCTGTTTTTCACTATTTTTACATATATTTGCCTATTTTATGTATGTTTTTTAAATTTGTTCCTATGTTTCTCAATTTTTCCCTATTTGTCCATGCTTTTTCGTATTTTTTCCTCTTTTCCATTATTTTAGCCTATTTGTACTTATCCTGTTTCCATTATTTTTTATTTTTTCTTAGTTTTCTCAATTTTGCCTTACTTTTCCTATTTTGCCCTATTTTTTTACAATATTTCCCTATATTTGTCTATTTTTACTATTCCCAAATTTTCCTATTTTGCCATAATTTTTCCCAATGTTTCCCTATTTTTACCCTATTTTTCATTATTTATTCAAAATTTGTTTCTAATTTTCCCTATTTTTCGCTGGTTATTCCAATTCTTTTTACTATGTTTCTCTATTTTCTTCCATATTTTCCGCTATTATCCACTATTTTCAATTTTTTTCATATTTCTTCCTATTTTTCCATTGTCTTTCTAATTTTTCTGTATTTTTTTCAATGTTTTCCCCCATTTTTTACTATTTTATCTATTTTTCCTATTTTTACTATTTTCCAATATCTTTTTAAATATTCTTGTTTTCCATAAGATTTTCTCATTTTCTTCCCAAAGATATATGAATCTTTCTATTTTTTCTGTTTTCCATTAGTTCTTCTTTCTTTCTTTATTTTTCCATATTTCCACTTATTTTTCCCCAGTTTGCCCTCATTTTTTTTTGTTTTTTGTTATTTTCTTATTTTTTCCTACTTTTTCATACTACTTAACCGTAATTTTCCCATATTTTTCTCTAATTTGCGTAAATTCTCCATTTTGTCCTTGTTCCACCAATTCTTTCAGCTTTTCGCTATCCCTATTTTTGCCTAATTTCCCTATTTTCAATATTTTTCAGTATTTTTTATGCTTTTACTATTTTTTTCCCATTTTTTCCATTTCTTTTATTTTTTTCTTATCTTTTTCCCGTTTTTTCCTATTTTATTTTCTAAAAAATCAAATGAGAGAAAATCTGATAATACCAAAGACAACTTAAAATTTCCTAGAAATTTTGCCTAAACTTTTTTTGAATTTTCTTAAAGACGTTTATTCCTATTTTTTAAATAAAATTAAAAATGCTAAATAAAAAAAGTTCTTTTATTAGAAGAATAATTAATTAAACAACTACTTTATTAGAAATACTCGGAAAGTTTGGATAACCCCCTCTTAATTTTTTGTTAGTACAAATCTAAAACTAAAAACTTTTTTTAAAGCTTCAGACAAGTAGTTCGATTTGGCATATAAATAATTCAGGTGAGACTAGGGAATCAAACAGCTTTGAGCTAATAATGGAGTTAGAACAGAGCTTTACAGACAACGAAGTTTGGAAGTTCCTACATATTTTACACAAAAGTCACCCTTGACAAAAGAAAAGTATTTTTAACGGTCGGCCATTGACCTACTTACAAGCCAACATTTATTACTTCCCGACCCACCTCCTAGAAGGGAAAGTATTGTGAACGAGCTAAAAAAAAATTCGAGATAAAAACAGAAATATCCATTTTCGGGTCCCCTAAGACGATTAAGACCATTTCCAGATGGAAGTCTCTCTGTCGGTCTGTGTGTGTATGTGTGTGTGTATTCTTCCACGATAGAGGCCACACGTCTAATCCGATTGAGCTGAAATTTGGTATAGGCGTTTGGGTTACCCGTCGGAAGAAACCATTAGTTTTTGTACGATATCTGTCAAACGGAAGTACCACTATCAAAAAATGACAGATGCAATATATCACGGAATTGGACATGCTATATGTCATTTGAAAGCACTAGAAAAACTCTATTCAGAACAGTTAAAATTATTTCTCCAACTGTCACCTGTCAAAAATAAAAAAATGTGAAAAATTGAAACTTCAGCATTAAATATCTGAAGAAGTATTAATACGATTGAGCTGAAATTTGGTTTATGGGTTTGGGCTATCTGTCGGAAGAATCAGTTAGTTTTTGTACGAGATCTGTCAAACGGAAGTATCACTATCAAAAAATAACAGATGCAATATGTCACGGAATTGGACATGCAATATGTCGTTTAAAAGCCCTTGAAAAACTCTATTCAAAACAATCAAAATTATTTCTCCAACTATCACCTGTCAAAAATAAAAAAATGTCAAAAGTTGAAACTTTACCATTAAATATCTGAAAAAGTATTCAACGGTAATATACCAAGACGTTGATTAATAGTCGGCGTCTAAATTTCGAGAATATTTTAATATCAATTTGATGAGACATAATTTTGGCATTAATAATCTGATTAAAGCCCGAAAGCTTTAGCTCGAGGGCTTTAATCAATTGATTATTAATGCCAAAATTATGTCGAATCAAATTGTAAAATATTCGAGAAATTTAGCAACAACAAAAATAGCAGAGTATTAATCAAGGTCGTGTTATATTTAGAAAGATTATTTCCCGCGAAAATCAATTAATCGCGGATAAGTAAATTAGAAAAAAACTTTCTCCACGACCATTACTGAATGTATGAATTCTGAAATCATTTTTAATAATAGAATGTAAACATTCACACTCTAGAGTCTGAATATTTATTCTATAATACTTGCCTCTTATGCATTTTGCATGTATTTTCATTCTTTATCAAGGTAAAGAATGGATTTTCTGTAATCGAATTAAACAATATGGATTGCCGTGGATTTCAAAAGTGTCACTGTCAGATATAAAATGGCGACGGTAATAATTATTTTCAAACAAGTTTTAATTTAAACAAAATAATGTGTGAAAAATCAAGTGAAGTAGATATAGAATTTAATAATATCTGAAATTGCAAATTATGAAAAAACACCAATGCACCAGATTTTAATATCGGTAAGTGTACCACAGCACTATAAATATTAATACAATGTAATACAAATATGTCAACAAATAACTTGTGTTCAGATTTAATTTAATTTTGACTTATACTTTTTGATCGTGGAGAAAATATAGTCTGTTACTCGGTCAGAATGAAAAAATTCGACACTCGTGGTTCCTCACACTCGCTTTCGCTCGCGTTCGGAATTTTCCACCCTTGTCGAATTTTTCATTCTAACCTTGTTACAGAATCTACTATTATTAACAGAACACAAGGAATACAACTAAAATAGTAATAAGAAATTAAAACGAATACTAATTAAAGTTGAAAACACAATTATTAAAGTTCACGTGTTTTTGGTTACTTAAATATCGATTTTTCTGTAGCTGCTCTTCTTTTAATTCTGAAGGTATGGAATTTGCTTGATTAATAACATAATTAGATGATGATGCCGCTACATTTACAGTATTTTCATCAGAACTTCTCATTTTATTTATAATATGTTGGTAGTGCTGCTCATCCATTTGTAAATATGGTTTGATTGACGAAGAACTTCCGTGTCCTGTGATTTTGATTAATTCTTGTTCAGAAACTCCAGATTTGGCTAATTGGGAAACGGCAGTCGAGCGGCACGAATGATTGGAAATTTTTACTCATTTTTACCGATTGGTTGATTTTTATACCACAGGAAAAACTTATCTTTACTCCGATTTTTATTTGTTGTTAAAAATAATCTGTTAGACGTAATTTTTGGGCCTCGTTTAGATATTTTTTTATATAACCTTACTGGACACCTGCGAGGATTATTGGAATTATTAATAAGCCACTTGCTTTCGGCACATTTTTTGCTACCACTTTGACATGTTTTCGTAAAAACTGGATTGTACTCTATTCTTCCAGATTCAGTTCCATCCGTTTTTAATTCTATTTTAAAATGATTCGTTAAGCACATTACTCCTTCACCTCCTCGCCATGCCAACTCTACAGATGCTATAAAGTAAAACTTTTTTTGTAATCCGTCGGGCATTCTTCATCATAATTATGAATTATCGAGTACAATTCTGCCATATCTAAAGCTGTTGAGCTCTGTTTTATTTTTTCGGGGAGCTTTTGTAATATGCGCCTTTTGGCGTTACGGGCGTCTCTTGCTCTTTTAAATGTAATACCTTTTGAAAGGGATCGATTGAAATACCATATTTGTTATAAGGTAGTAGCATAGTACAAATCGAACGTGCCTGGCCAACTGAAGTATGACAGCCGGCACAGGGAGACGGCAGTCGAACGTAGACTGTAGACACGGCCCATGCTTGAATGTTTATGTAAAAAGCACGTAGCAAATAAAAGTATTAAATACGAATGTGGTTTTAATAATAATTAATAACTAAACTAACATTTGTTAAAATATAATTCTTGCAAGCTTTTGGCTGTGGAATTCCACATACATTTTAATGTGTATTATTTATATTATTCTCCGTCAATTTTCTTCATGTTCCACGCCCAGTCCTTCAAAATATTGTTTAACTCACCTTCTGATATATGTGCATCTAATGTATAGTTACGCACTGTACAAAATTGTGTAAATTGAGTCCAGATACTATTTTTACTTCGTACCGTATTCGTAGGTACCAAAGATTTTACCGCTACTTCTATTGAATTATTATCAAAAACGCCGAATCTTTCCATTTTATAATGTTTTAAATTATGACAGACCTGCGTGAGCAAAAACTGACAGAAGTTTTTGACATTTTTATGTGACGTTTCAAAGTGACTATTTCTCTAGTAAAATAGTCGCTGATATTTGACTCTGATTGGTCTAAATTTCAAAAATTGTGACATTTAATTGGTTAATATAAAGCAAGGGAAATAATCGTAGATACACGTCGAGAAAGTTTTGGGGCGACACAACCGATTTTTTTTTTAAAGTAAATGTTATTTTCCAATTTTGTACATAATGTGGTATGTATTTTTTTTAATTAACCATCCAATCACTTCTAGTCTTATGGTCACGGCAGCTAAGCAATGGTAATAAATTGAATCCTAAATTACGTATTTCCTTAATAGTTTCGTGCTAAAAATGGATACTTATCACTTGGATATAACTCAAGATAATGATACCGATGAATAGCCGAGATAATGAAGTTCTAAACACCTTCGCATGATTGCAGATTTTTGTTTTTTTTTCACATACATAAACATAATCACTAATGTCTTCTTTGTTCTATTTATTTATTTTTAGATCTAAAATTAAGCTATATATAGAATATCTTCTGAAATAAAATGTTCATGAATGAAATTCAGCTCAGAGTATCGTCAACACACCCATTGTTTTAGCAAAAGCAGTTTATTGATTTATATTTAAGCTTTATATGAAACACAAAAGGAGAAGAAAAGAAAATGTGGGCGTATGTATAATACCAAAAAGCAAAGTAGATATTAGTAAGAATTAAGTTACAAAATTATTTTCATCCTAAATAATTAACAAATAAATTCATGAGGGAATCTACATCTATTAATGTAAGCTTGTTGTGATATTTGATATCTTAGGTTTTGGGGCTATTTCCGGATGATTCGCTTTGGGTTTACGTCCTATGTAAATTGTTAAGCTAAATATAGTTGGCGGAAGTCATAAGAGAGGATGGTGTTTAGGGAAGGAAGAATTTTATAATGTAAATCTAGCGATAATATTATTATATAATATTACATCAGTTTATCGAATAACTTAAAGGATGTGTTAGGAACATATTTCAATTTAATTTTTTTTAATTTTCACCCTGTCGCGTTAACGTCAAATCTGACCATATAAAGCACTTAAAAAAATTGAAAATCCAAAAAGTTAACTATTCATATCTCAAATGTGGTCCAAAGAAATAAAGCACAAATTCAGGTACCAAAACAATTTAATTTGGAATAAGAATGGCAACTAGATTCAGTCACAGATCATCATCAGGCTTATAGATACAAAACGTTCAAAATTATAAAAATAAAAAACAAGCAAACCATTATTTACCACCATTCCAGAGAAATATTAATTTCAAAAGGTAAGACACATTAGGGTAATGAAAATAATTAAAAAATGTAAAATTGATATTTAAAAAAAAATTTAAAAAAAATCGGTTGTGTCGCCCCAAAATTTTTCTGACGAGTATCCACGAATACTTTATCAGATATTTAATACTAAAGCTTCAAATTTTGACATTTTTTTATTTTTGACAGTTGGAGAAATAAGATTGACTGTTCTAAATAGAGTTTTTCAAGGGCTTTCAAATGACATATTGACACTTCCGTTTGACAGATGTCGTACAAAAACTAATGGGTTCTTTTGACGGGTAACCCAAACCCATATACCAAATTTCAGCTTAATCGGTTGAACTGTGTGAGCCTCTATTGTGGAAGAATACACACAGACAGACACACTTCCATCTGGAAATGGTCTTAATCATCTCAGGTAACCTCAAAATGGATTTTTCCATCTTTACCTCGAATTTTTTTTTAGCTCATTTACAATACTTTGGGTCGGGACAGGAGAAACTCAAAAAAATTCAAATGTCACGAAATCTCAAATTTCAAAAATCAAAAATTTCAAAAATATTAAAAAAGGTAAAATTCCATACCCATAAAAAATCTCAAAAATCCAAAAAGTCTTATAAATTATCAAAAAATCTCAAAAAATTTTTAGGCGCTTCAAAAACATCTCAAAAATCTCTAAAAATTGTTAAAAATCTGAAAATTCACAATCTCAAAAAAATTGAAAACGTCAAATCTCAAAAAATTCTAAATGGTGGGTATCTCAAAAACTCAAAAATTTGGTCAAAAAATCTCTAGAACTTCAAAAAAGTCAAACAATCTCAAAAAACTCAAAAAATCTCAAAAAACCTCAAAAATCTTAAAAAAAAAAATTAAAATCTCATAAAATTTCGAAATACTCTAAAAGAATCTCAAAAGATTTAAAGAGCCTCAAAAAACTAAAATGAATTTCAAAAAATATTCAAAAAAGCTTAAAAATATTAAAAAATCTCAAATAAAACTCAAAAAATCTTAAAACTCTTCTCGAAAAACAAAAAATCTCTTAGAATTCCAAAAAATCTCAAATAATCTCAAAAATCCCAATAAACTCAAAAAACTCAAAAAACGTCAAAAAACCGCAAAAAATCTCAAAAAACCTCAAAAATGTCAAAAAACCTCAAAAAAATCTCATAAAATCTCAAATAATTTCAAATGTCAAAAATTCTCAAATACCAAAATATCTCAAAAATCAAAAATCTCAAATAGGTAAAATACGTCAAACCGATAAAAAATATCAAAAATCAAAAAAATCTTAAAAATTGTCAAAAAATCTTAAAAAATTTTTAGACGCTTCAAAAACATCTCATAACTCTCTAAAAATTGTTAAAAAATCTGAATATTCACAAAGAATCTCAAAAAAATTGAAAACGTCAAATCTCAAAAAATTCTAAATTGTAGGTATCTCAAAAACTAAAAAATTTGATCAAAAATCTCCAAAAATTCAAAGAAGTCAAACAATCTCAAAAAACTCAAAAAATCTCAAAAAACCTCAAAAATCTTAGAAAAAAAAATTTAAAATCTCATAAAATCTCGAAATACTCTAAAAGAATCTCAAAAGATTTAAAGAGCCTCAAAAAACTAAAATGAATTCAAAAAAAAATTCAAAAAAGCTTCAAAGATATTAAAAGATCTCAAATAAATCTCTAAAAATCTTAAAACTTTTAAAAAATTCTATAAATTCTTAAAGAATCAAAAAAGTCCCAAAGGATCTCTAAAAAACTCAAAAAATATCAAAAAATCTCTAAAAATCTCAAAAATCTTCTCTAAAAACAAAAAATCTCTTATAATTCCAAAAAATCTCAAATAATCTCAAAAATCTCAAAAAACCTCAAAGAATCTCAAAAATCTCAAAAAACCTCAAAAAACCTCAAAAAACCTCAAAAATGTCAAAAAACCTCAAAAAATCTCAAAAAAATCTCATAAAATCTCAAGAAATCTCAAGATTATTACTATTCCCTATTTGTTCCCATTTTACAAATGTTTTCCTAGTTTTCTTCTTTTTCCTAATTTTTTATAATTTTTCCCCTATTTTCACTATTTTCAAATATGTTTCCCTATTTTGCTATTCTTTAATGTCTCTATTTTTTCCATGTTTTGCTCTATTTTCCCTATTTCCCACTATTTTTAATAGTTTTCCCCATTTTTCTCTATATTTTGCTATTTTTCCCTATTTTCTCTATTTTTGTGATTTTTTCTATTTATTCCTCTCTTTCAGTATTTTTTTCTATTTTTCTTATTTTCCATATAATCCCTATTCTTGCGAATTTTGCCATAATTTCTCTATTTTTTCTTATTATTCCCCATTTTTCCATTTTTTCCTATTTTTCCTTATTTTCTCTACTTTTTCCTTATTTTTTCCCTTTTTTCTTCTTTTCCATATTATCTTCATTTTCTCTTTTTTCACTATTTTCCCAAAAGTTTCCCTATTTTCGTCACATATTGATTCTGTTATTTTTTGACAGTGACACTTTCGTTTGCAAGATATCGTACACAAGCATATTAGATCTTATGGATAACCGAAACCCGTATAACCAATTTCATCTTAATCGGATTAAACGTGTGGCTTCTCTCGTGGAAGAATACACACAGACACACAGACAGACATACTTCCATCTGGAAACGGTCTTAATCGTCTCAGGGGACTTCAAAATGGATATTTCCGTTTTTTTTTAGCTTGTTCACTATACTTTCCCTTCTCGTTGGATGGTAGGTCGGGAAAGTAAAAATAATTTAACTGGATTTATAGTGTGTCAGAATATTTTCAAAATTTCTAAATAGGTCTCGCGCTGAAATTTATGAAAAATATGATCTTTTTGAATTGAACCAAAAAACGGCACAAAGGTAGTATAAAGAATGAATTGAAATTTTGGTCCCTTTTAATTGATATAAATTCAATTTTTTTTGTTTTGAAATTGTTAAAATTTTATATTCTGTTGGGCGCCATTTAAATAATTTTTTTTAATCTATATTAAAATACGTTTTTTAAGGCAATGAGTTTTCTTCTCAGGCAGGCTTTACATATATAAACAAAAAAAAATTAATTTTCTGTGTAAATTTTGAAATTTTTTTTATATATATTTTTTATTAAATTTTTTTAATTTATTTGATTTAATTTTTTTTTCTATTTTATAAATGAGAAACAAATACTCATTTAATCACAACTAAAAATAAAACTTTACTTTAATTTCATTAAAATGTTAACAAAAATTTTGTTATGACGTCATCAGACACCGATTTGTGTCTAATAAAGAAACGACGCAAAAACACTCCTCACACAAACACTAAATTTAGTCAACACAACTGATGAATAGAAAATGACTCAAACTTTTAATAATCCTGTCACAGCTGTGTTGATTATAATAACATTTTTTAATTCACCAGATGAGTTTCCCCTTAGTTCCCCCCTACCAACGGAGAAAGGCAAAGCTGTTTGATGAAAAATTATTTCAATAAACCAATCAAAATGCTTTATTATAAAACGTCTAAAAAATTGAATTTATTTTAATTTGTTTATTAAGATTTTGTATCAAATTTACTTCCTGGGATTATTTTATTCAAAATGATCCATTAATAGGTAAATTATTACCTATCGTGATATTTCAATTTTTGACATTACTTAATTTAACCGAATTATTAAAGTAGCAGTTTTTTCTTTAAGGTAGGGTTATTTATGTACAGGGTGTTATTTCCTTATTTTATTTTAACGGTTATTTATGATTTTTAAATTTTATATAAAAAAAATTAATTCTTTTTAATTCCATATCATTAGATTTTGAAAAATACGGTAGCTTTTGTCTCTCTATTACTATTTATAATTTTTTTTTTACGAATTTTCCAATTTAACAAAATGCAGGATACCGCTTTCGCTATTTTTTAACATACAAACCAATTAACTTCAAAATTATAGGGAATTACACTGCTTCCTATATTAACGCCCATCGTAACCATATGGTTACGATTACAAGTTCCTTTTCATTCGCGCCTCTTAAGAAAGTATCGACTTCTGACACATAGATGGCAGCGAGAGTTTGTTGCAGATATGTTTAATTCTTGGAATTTTATGCAGAAACATTTTGTTGTTTTTACGATTTGAGTTGAGGACAGTAGATTGTGTTCGATTATTTGACTGTTAAAAAAAGTGATGGAGCCGAACTTTGAGTAAGTAAATCTTCGCTATGCTTTTAGTTTTTAAAATTTAAATTATCTTTTATGCCACATAATACTTCAAGATAACCGAGTAAAAATTAAAATTTGCCTTTTTTTATACAGTGGCATAAATAGCAGGCGTTTTTTTGCAGCTAGGCGCTTGAGGAACTGTAAAATATTAAGTTTCTGAAAATGTTATTATTTGCTTACAGAAGGGGTTTTACGCTTCAGGAAGCAATTGAAATAGCGTATAATGACAATGACAATGTCCAAGATACTTTTATTGAGCCACCAGATTCAAACATCCTTACGGATGAAGATTCAGGAGATGTTGATGAGGGTGGCATTATTGATAATCTGCCAGGCTCACAACTGCGAGCTACAGCTGAGTTAGTTTTGGTAAATAATGAGCGCCTTGGGAATTTCACTAATGAATTCAATAATATTTCTGTTTTGCCAGGCAACAAAACTAAAACAAATGCTGAATCAGAAACTGTTACGCCTTTACCTAAAGAAATTATGTTTACTCCTATAAAAGATACACAATGGATCAATGGAGATTTGGTAGATAGTAAAGTCCGTTCATTTACGCCTGAAAATTATTCTAAGTACAAAGATATGTCTTGCGTTCAACTTTTTGAAATGTTCTTTGATCATGATACTATGTTTTATTTGGCTAAAAAAATTACATAAATTCAAAAACTGCCCAGACCCAAAAGTTACTGTTGAAGAAATAAAATGTTTTATAGGAATTTTCTTGTTATCTGTATACAATAATCTTCCTAGAAAACGATATTGTTGGGAAACACAAGAAGAGGTAAGAAATACTGTTGTCCGCAATTCAATGCGAGGAAACAGGTTTCTTCAAATATCGCGGTTTTTACATTGTGCCGATAATACCAACCGACATTTAGACGAAAAAGTTTGGAAGCTAAGACCCCTCATGGACAAAATCAAAGAAAAATGTTTGAAATATTTTGAACCTGAAGAAAATCTGTGTTATGACGAAAGCATGGTGAAGTATTTTGGGAGACACAATTGTAAACAGTTTATCAGAGGCAAACCAATCAGATTCGGTTATAACATATGGTGTCTCAATACTGTTTCTGGATATCTAATAAATTTCGAAATGTACCAAGGCAATTCTCCTCGTAAAAATACCGAATATGAAAAACTTTTTGGAAAAGCCGCTGCTCCACTTGTACAGATGTTGGAAGATTTACCAAACGAAAAACAAAGTCTGCCTTACAAGCTTTATTTTGATAATCTATTAACAGGTTTAAATTTACATACTTACTTCAAGGATCGTGGCTATAACTCAACAGGCACAATCCGAGCAAACCGAATACCCAAAAATTGCCCATTATCAAAAAAAAAGTTATGCAAAAGAATCTTCGAGGTTATTATGAATCCGCTATTGAAAGGACTTGTGGTATAATTATAGTAAGCTGGATGGACAATAATATAGTCACAGTTGCGTCTACATATCATGGAGTCTTTCCGACTAGCACGGTAAAACGTTTTTCACAGGCTCAAAAGCAAATGGTCAATGTTCCTCGACCCAATCTAATAGGCCAATATAATTCAGCCAGGGGTGGAACGGACCTCATGGACGAAAATCTAAACCGATATAGAATCGGAATACGAGGCAAAAAATGGTGGTGGTGCCTTTTTACTTGTCTCATTGACGTTGGAATAAACAATGCTTGGCAAATACATAAAAAATCCGGTGGCGAGCTTCAGCAACTGGCTTTTCGTAGAGATATTGTAGAGTGTTACCTAAAAACCTACGGCTCTGCACCTAAAGCTCTTGGAAGGCCTGCAGTATCGCACTCTAGTGTGAGTTTCAACAGAGTTTCGGACAATTTGCGCTACGATAGACTGGACCATCTAGTTGCAAACTGTCCCCAAAATAAAAGAAGACGATGTGCAGGAGAGGGATGCGCATCACACGTGTGCAAAATGTGTAAAAAATGTGATATGGGACTATGTATTCCATGCTTTGTCATTTTCCATACCAAAATAATACATTTATTGTAATAAATTAAACATTAGTTCAATTTTTTTAAAAAATATTTTTTGTGTAGTGTAAGAGCCTAGAGTTACCATATGGTAACAGTCTTTTTTTCCAATAAAACTTAACTTTTTCGCAAAATTTTTTTCAAGTGTTATTAGTTTTGCCCTTTTAACTCTAAAAGACCTACTAATTTCCAATTTTTTATAAAAAAATTAATTTGGGCGTTTAAGGGTTAATTATAAATATACAAGGGTTTCAGTAAATCCAAATTTAGGAAAACGGTAATAATTTATAAATAATTTTTTTTATTTTAAACGAGAAAAATTGATTAAACTTAAAAAACGCAAAAGCAATTTCCGCACCTAATTGCTCCATTAGGATATTAAAGTTCCACGTTTTTCTTCTACATAAAAAACAACGCATTACTTCCGACCAACAGCATTCATTCAAAAAAATGGTACACGTTTTTTTAGTAATTAATTTAAAACGAGTCCCGAACCTTAATGCCGCTCAAAAATTGCTTCGACTTGCTCGTCATTAGATTTTTTTGTGACGATTTTGCAAAAAAGACGGTTCGCATTTAGGAAAATAAAATATGTAGTGCATGAAACGTTCTTGATTTTCAACGATTGTATTTTTATACGTTTGTACACATTCAAATGTTTTTACAGAAATATCGTTTATTTTAAATTTTTATTTATATTTCGTTATATTTTATCGTGAAATCAGATTTGCGCTGTATCGATAAAAAATATATATTGTTGTTGAAAATCTGTTATAAATCGTTCTTTTTAGAAGTTTTAATGAGATTAATTAAATTTGTATTTTTTGTAAAGTAATTTTTGACTAAAGTATACTTTAAGAATCACAAATCCATAAATATTGTAATGAAATAATCTGTATGAATTACTGAAGTTTATAATTTAATTGTTAAAAAAAAAGTTTGATATTTTACAAAAATTATTATTAATTAGTATAAAATATGGAAAGATATTCTAAATCAACAATAAAAGAATCTTATTCTTATTATTGTTACATCATTAATTATTAGGGGAGGTTGGGACAATGTGGACTACGGGGGCAATGTAAACCACCTAGCTTTATTTGTTAACAGCGGCAACATCGCGGTAGATTCTTCCATACTTATGTGCATAGGTATTCGACCGATACGCAGTACAAATTAAGCAGCCGTGTGGTACTGTGTGTCGAAGTTAATAACCAAAACCTATTTATCGGCGTCGGCGATCTAACAAACGAGTAAAACTAAAACCAGAATTACTTGGTAAGTACAGATAGTTTTGTTTATTTTTTGGTCTCAATGTTTAAAGTGTGCTTAACATATTTCAACTAGCGTCGTTAAGATTTGTTATCAACTTTTGATATGATCTACACGTGTTTAATTTAATATCCATATGGGGCAATTTGAACCGTTAGTGGTCCACATTGCCCCGAGTAAAAATATTCTATTTAGTTTTCTCGTTTTTAGGTGCTTAGTCAATATGGTCCGTAATTATGTAAGAAAAACGGAAAAACAAACACGGTCCCTTGTTGCAATGGAAAATGCTATTAAAGCAATCAAAGGCGGTCAAATGGGCTATTTGAAAGCAAGTAAATATTTTAATATTCCAAAAGCAACTTTAATTCGAAGATTTAAGGAACAAAATAAAAGAGTTTTACCCAACGAAAAAGGTTTGGGATTTTACAAACATGTTTTTACCAAACTACAATAAGAAGAATTAGAAAACTATGTTCTGGATATGGAAATACGTTTCTTTGACATTACTTTGCTTGATCTTCGTTCTCTTGCATCCAAAAATTTCCCTACGAAAACCAGAGTCGACTTCAGCTGCAAGGGCACAAACCTTTAACCGTTATAATGTCAAGTAATTTTTTGACCTATATAAAAGCATTTTAGATTCTAAAAAAATCAAACCAACCAGAACATATAATTGTGATGAAACCGGTTTAGTTACTGTCCCAAAATGCAACAGCAAAATATTAGCTTAAAGGGGCAGGAAACAAGTTGGCCGTCTCACATCTGCGGATAGAAGTGGAACAACCAATGCAGTAATTTACATGTCATCATCAGGAACCTTTGTACCACCATCATTAAGTTTTACAAGAAAAAGGATGAAGGTGGAACTACAAGACGGCGCACCACCACGAACAATATTTGCATGTAGTGAAAGCGGCTGGATTAACGCAGAGATCTTTTTACTCTGGTTTAAGCATTTTGTTCAGGAGGTGAAACCCGTCTTACTAGTTTTGGATGGGCATAGCAGCCATACAAAAAATATTCATGTAGTTGACATGGCCAGACAACAACATGTGCATATTATTTGCTTGTCGCCCCACAGCACCCATCGAATGCAGCCAACAGACGTCGATTTTATGGCCCCATTAGCACGGTATTACGATATGGCGTTGGAAAAGTTTTTTAACAATCATCCAGGCAGAGTTGTCACGGTCTTTCAAATTGCTAAAATTTTTGGTGATGCCTATTTACAGGCAGCAACTCCTTTAACGTGTATTAACGCTTTTAAAAAGTGTGACTTAGTCCCATATGATCCCAATATTTTTACAAATTTACTGTCACTAGATAGAACGTCCTTTAACTTTAAAGACTCAATAAGTAAAGGCAATGACGTTTAGAATAAAACGTTACAAGTTGATTTCTTATACAATTGTCACAATCTAAACGTCATTGTCATTAGTTATAGAATCGTTAAATTTAAAGAACGTTCTATCTACTGACACTTAGACTTTGCTCCGTCTGTAGTGACTGAAAAAAATCTAGCGTCGAACGATCTCCCACAATCTGATGAAGTCCTTCCCTCAGAATCTACTACAAACGATCTGTCAGAATCTGAAGATAAATTCCTTCAACTTCTACTGCAGGTATGACTTTGTCAAAACCAACACATTCTAAGCTGGAAGAAGAACTTCCTTCAGCATATCTTCGCTCTATAGAAAATAAAAGAAAAAGTAGTTTTGGATCGGAAAGTCCTGTCGACATCCGTCCACTTCCAAAGAGAATTGAAACAGATCAACCATTACGGAAACATAAAAAGGGCAAAGCAGCAATATTAACATCTAGCCCTTATAAGTTGGAATTAGAAGCTGAACTAAAAATAAAAGAGGAAAAAGAAGCAAAGAAAAAACAAATGGTTAAAAGAAAAATTGCGAGTCAAGAAGATGAACCAAAGGAAAAAAAAGCTAGGATTAAAAATATTCCTGCTAAAAAAGGAAAAGCGAAGCAAAAAATGAAAATTATAGATAAGGAAGATGAAAACGAGGGCAGTAATGGGCTCATGAAGCATGCGCAGGAATAGAGCCAGAAGACGATGATGTTTTTATTTGTGAATATTGTGCCGAATGTTAACATTTTAAAGTGTACTTTTTAGTTGACAGTGCCATTTCTAATGTTCCTAAATAATTTTTTTTTTGGTTTATATTGCCCCACCCCATGGGGCAATATGAACTTTTTACATGTGTTCAGATTTCATTTTTTTATAAAAAAATAGTTTTAAGAAATAAGTATTTTCAAGTTTATAATGATAGTAGAAGGTTTACTTAAGAATTGAAACTTTGCAGAATTTAATATTTCATCTTAATAAAAAAGTTATAAATTTTTTCATAGATAGTCCATATTGACCCATATTGCCCCAACCTCCCCTATAATTATTATTTGAATACCAATTTAATAGAAAAAATAAATTTTTGGGAAATTATTATTACAAGAAAATTTCGGGTATAGAAGTAATTAGTGAATAATTAGAGATAGGCAAAAGTTATTAATAGAATTTTTTCTTAAATTAATCAAGTCAGAAAAAAATTTTATTTTGGGAAAAACAAATGAAAAAATAATAAAAAGTGACACATGAAAAATTTTTTTTGGAATGCCATGATAAGTTTTATATTTGTAAAAATAAAAATGAATTGAATGATATTTTAAACTAAAGGGATAAGAAAATTATATACCAATTAAAATATTATATGGTTATTAATTAATTAAAAAAATATATCAACTTTTAAAATACAAAAAAAGGTGGTGATCACAAAAATTATAAAAAGGCAAGAAAAAATTTAGAAAATAAAATATTAGAAAATTTAATTTAGAAAAATTAAAAGAAGAAGGAAGATATTAAATTTAATTTAGAGAAAATGGGAGAATCAGGATACATATTTTTTTTATTTTGTTTAATTTGTAATGTTTATTATTTTTTTTAGTTTCATAGAACCCATCCCAAAAAGAGATTTCTCAATAGTAATATAATATCACTAGCTGAATATCCGTACTTTCCTACAGAGTCTAAAGTAGCACCTGGATGACCGAGCTTTCCTTATTTTTTCCTATTTCTATCTGTTTTTCTTTATTTTTTCCTACTTTTTTTTATCATTTTTCACCATTTCTTCTTCTTTTTACATATTTTTCCAATTTATCCCTATTTTCCCCTCTTTTTCATTATATTTTCCTGTCTTTCCAAAATTTTTATATTTTTACTTATTATTCTGTATTTTTTTATTTCATCCTATCTTTCATTATTTTTTCCTGTTTTTCCCTATTTGTCCGTATTTGTCCTCCCTCTTTTTGTCTAATTTTGCCTATTTTACCATTATTCCAAACTTTCCCCTATTTGTCACTATTTTCCCATATGTTTCCCTATCTTTGTGGATTTTTCTCTAATTATCTCTAATTTTCCTATTTTTGCAGTATTTTTTCTTATTATTCGCAATTTTTCCCAATTTTTATATTTTTACTCTATTTTTTTGTGCAGTCGGGGAATCCCCGTCAGAAATGAAGTTCCTTACTGTATTTTTTCTACTTTAAGCGTGTTTTAATCTCTCTCTCTCTCTCCTCTCTTTTCCGTTTTTTCCTTTTATTGTAATTTGTTTCTATTTTTTTTTATTTTTCATAATTTTTTCCAATTTTTCCCTATTTGTACCTAATTTTCCATATTTTTCATCATATTTCCTATTTTTCCTTTTGTTTTACTATTTTTCCTATATTTCATTTTTCATTATATTTTTATATTGTCCCCCATTTTTTCCTGTATTTGTATGTTCTTTCTCCTACTTTTCCAAATTTTTTATAATTTTTTTCTAGTTTTACCAATTTTTTATTATTTTTCTTGATTTTCTCTATCTTTCCTCATTTTTTCCTATTTTCCCATATTCTTTTCTATTTTTCAATTTTTTCCATTTTTCATTTTTCTATTTTACTTTATTTTACCCTCCTTCTCCAATTTTTTCGATTTTTTTTCTGTTTTCTTCAGTTCTCCCCCTTTTTCCTATTTTTTCCCTACTTTTCACTTTTTGCTTTACTTGTCACTATTTATCTACATATTCCATTTTTTTTCCTAATTTTCCGTTTTTCATTTTTTTTTTCCAATTTGTCTGTATTTGCATGTTACTTTATTTTTCACTATTTATTTGCATTTTCCATATTTTTTCCTACTTTTCCTTGATTTTTATTATTGTTTTCTACTTTCAATTGTTTGTCTATATTCTTTCCTATTTTTCCCAATTTTTTCATTATATTCTTCTTGTTTTACCAATTTTTCACTATTTCTTTATTTTTTCTTTTTTCCATTTTTTTCTTATTTTCCCATATTTTTTTCTATTTTTTCAAGTATTTCTATTTTTTATTTCTTCTGTTTTACTTTATTTTACCATTCTTTTCTCCTTTTTCCAATATTTTTTCAATTTTCCTCTATTTCCCCCCGTTTTTTTTCCTATTTTTTCCCTTCTTTTCACTATTTTTACTTTATTTTTCACAGTTTATATGTATTTTCCGTTATTTTTTATTATTTCCTGTTTTCCATTATTTCTTCTTTTTGTTCCAACTATCTTTATGTTTTTCCCATTTCCCTGTCTTTTCTCTATTTTTTTAATTTGTCCCTATTTTGCTTTATTTTCACTATTTCTCTTTATTTTTCACTATTTTGCTTTATTTTTCCCAATTTTTCACCATGCTTACTTTCCCTCATCTTTTTCTATTTTCCCTATTTTTCCTTCTTATCTTAATTTTTTCCCTATTTTCTGAATTTTTTTCCCTATTTTTCCCTCTGTTCTTAAATTTTTTCCTATTTTCTCAATTTTTTCCACATTTTCTCTATTCTTCCCTATTGTTTCCTATCTTCCCATATTTTTTTCTATTTTTCCCATATTTTCAATATTATCTATTTTTCATTTGTTCTATTTTACCATCTGTCTCCCCTTTTTCCGATTTTCTATTTTCCTGTATTTTCTCCCTATTTAATCCCTACTTTTCACTATTTTTTTCTTTATTTCTCACTGATTATCTGCATTTTCCATATTTTTTCTATTTTTTCCTATTTTTCATTATTTTTGTCCTTATTATTTTTTTACGAATTCTTTTTATTTTCTCTATTTTTTCCATTTTGTCCCTATTTTGCTTCATTTTCCCTATTTCTCTTTATTTTTCACTATTTTACTTAATTTTTCCATATTGTTTACTATTTTCCTTACTTTCCCTCATTTTTTTCTATTTTCCCTATTTTTCCTTCTTTTCTTAATTTTACCTCTTTTATCAATTTTTTCCCTACATAACCATAGTAATCAAAGTAACTACTCAGATTTAAATTAATAATCATTACCAAAGAACTTATAGTTACTTTTTCAACATCTCTATTTTTCGTTACGTTACAATTTCTGATTCTTAAATCCTACCGTACGCCGCGTTAAGTAACTTAATACCAAAAAAAAAACAAAGTTGCTAAAAGGTTATTCTTCAGGTGAGTTAAAAAAGGAAACAAAAAATTATTTTTAAAAGTTTTTGTTGTTAAATTAAAAATTCTGGTTCAAATTTAAATTAAGCCTACCCAATGAGATAATCTGAAAATAATTTCACAAAAAGTTTATGCCGATCAAAATAAAAATTTAAGTGGTTCTAAAGCTGTAAAATGTGTTAATTTTTTTTAAATTTTCGTTAAATTTAAAATTTTGATTTTTAATGCAACACAAAAAAATGTATTATAAAAGCAAATAAATTATAACAGTCTGAAGATTGAAAATTTATGAATTTTTTTCTTTATTGGGTAAAATTTAAAATTCTGAGGACTTTTATATTACAAACAGATTGTGTCAAAAATACAAATTCTTGTAAAATGTATATAGTATGTCCCAAAAATGAAAATTATTATAACAGCATGTCCCAAAAATTGAAATTATTTTGTAGATGTATACAATATGTCCCAAAAATGAAAATCCTATTAGTGGTATACAGTATGCCACAAAAATGAAAATTCTTATAACAGCATGTCCCAAAAATAAAAATTCTTGTATGATGTATACAGTATGTCCGAAAAATGAAAATTATTATAACTTGTATACAGTATGCCACAAAAATGAAAATTCTTATAACAGCATGTCCCAAAAATAGAAATTTTTGTAAGATGTATACAATATGTCCCAAAAATGAAAATCCCATTAGTGGTATACAGTATGCCACAAAAATGAAAATTCTAATAACAGCATATCTCAAAAATAAAAATTCCTGTATGATGTATATAGTATTTGCGAAAAATGAAAATTATTGTAAGTTGTATACAGTATGCCACAAAAATGAAAATTCTTATAACAGCTTTCCCAAAAATAACAATTTTTGTAAGATGCATACAGTATGTCCCAAAAATGAAAATTCTTGTAAGTTGTATACAGTATGCCACAAAAATGAAAATTCTTATAACAGCATGTCGCAAAAATGAAAATTCTTATAAGATATATACAGTATGTCGCAAAAATGAAAATTCTTATATACAGTATGTCCTAAAAATAAAAAGTCTTGTAAGATCTATACAGTACCTACAGTACGTCCCAAAAAAATTATTGTCAAATGTATACAGTTTGTCTCAAAAATGAAAATTCTTGCAAGTTGTATTACAAAAAATTAAAAATTGTTCGATTTTCTATTCGTCATTTATATTCTTCTTTCTTTTCTTAAGAAAATATCGTTTATTATTTAGCCCCATACTTTCCATTAAAAAGAAAAATTTTAAAAAATCCACAAATAACACCGCGAAACTAACGGTACTAAAAATAATCTCAACAATAATGGGCTTGAAAACTTCTTGAGTCCGTATTTTAAAAGTCGACACAAAACACCGGGATTGAAGCGCTGTTAAATAAAATGTTCACGTGAATCGCCTGGGTCGCTTAAAAATTTGTGGTGGGGGACTCACAGGAGAAATTTCCCCTTTATCTGAGATACGGTGCACGAAGAAATTGCTCTTAAGACAAAAAAATAATGCGATTCTGAAGTTTTAAAATCTATAAATTAAAATAGCGCTTTTACAATGCTACTTTGCGAATTTTTAATTAAATATATTACACTTTCACTAAACCTAAAATTAAATAAAGTAACATATACCATTCTAACTAAAATTCTTCCAATGATCTTTATAACCCACTTTAGCACATTTACTTTTATTACTTCTTTTTCAGAGTGTTCGGAAAGATAAACGCGAACCTTCGGCCTGAATGTTCTTCTGCTTGATTAATGATCTTTTCTATACATTTTTAATAAGATCATTGATCAGTTACTAAAGGTTTTTCGTTTTAAGATGATTACTACAAAGTAGAGTAAAAAAAAATGTTGATTTAATTGGAAAATGGAAAAATCTCTTTATGTCAAACAAATTTTTATTTGTTAAAAAAATATTGTTACTTTTGCATTTAGAGATTTGTTATTAAAACAAAATATTTATTATTTTTTATTTATTTTAAATATGTGAAAAATAAGTTATACTCAAAGCACTCTTTATATCCAATTAACAGTTAAAGAAAACAAGAAAATTGTAAAGCACAGCATTTGAATAACTTGGAAAATAATTAATTTTCAGCTTCAAATTCTTGTTCCGTAAAATCACCGTTTCACCCCTGTTTTACATAATTTCTCTCTGCTTTTTGTTCCCTACAGCTCCACCATGTTCTCTACTTCAATTATAATTCACAATCTCGTGTCATTTTTACATTCAAATTTTACGACTTTTAACCTTTGTACTGAAATTTGGACAAATCCTTTTTGGTTAAAACAAACACTCAACGTTATTCAATCTTGATAACGACGTATCGCAGACGCCAACACAGAATTTTGTTTTTTCATTTTAGTAATAAAAAAGTTGTTATTTGCTTATGTTGTATATACTCTTTTGCAAAATATATACGGGGTGGCGCAAATTTAATTGAACACGAATTGGATTTTGTTAACCGTTATAAACAAAATGTTAGTTAAATCGGAAAGAATTGGTACTTTCAAGACGAATTGATTTTTTTTTCCAAAATTAAAATACCAGCCCCCGTTTCCGTGATATTTTAAAAAAATCTGAAATGACGCTTAGTTTGACCTATCCAGTTTTTTAAAACAAAGTTTCGTCTTTAAACGGCCATTCTCACTATTCTTTTTGAATACGGACCTGTATCTATCATCTTTGTAATCCCCATTTTTTCGTTGACATCAAATGTCAAATATTTACAAAAATTTTTATCGTTATAATCTACTAATTATTAATTCTAATCTCTTTTTTAAATTTTTTCATTTTTTTGTTAGTTAAGAAGATTATTAATCAATAAGCAAAAACAAAAGTGATAAAAAGAGTGAAAAAAACAAGAATGGGAAAAGGAAGGGAAAAAGAGTGGGCAAAAATCGAAGTGGGAAAATAAAATGAGGAAAAAATGCTTTAAAACAAAGTTTCGTCTTTAAACGGCCATTCTCACTATTTTTTTTGAAGACGGACCTGTACTTTTCTATCATTTTTGTAATCCCCATTTTTTTGTTGACATCAAATGTCAAATAATCACAATATTTTTTATCGTTATAATCTACTAATTATTAATTCTAATCTCTTTTTTAATTTTTTTCATTTTTTTGTTAGTTAAGAAGATTATTAATCAATAAGCAAAAACAAAAGTGATAAAAAGAGTGAAAAAAACAAGAATGGGAAAAGGAAGGGAAAAAGAGTGGGCAAAAATCGAAGTGGGAAAATAAAATGAGGAAAAAATGCTTTAAAACAAAGTTTCGTCTTTAAACGGCCATTCTCACTATTTTTTTTGAAGACGGACCTGTACTTTTCTATCATTTTTGTAATCCCCATTTTTTTGTTGACATCAAATGTCAAATAATCACAATATTTTTTATCGTTATAATCTACTAATTATTAATTCTAATCTCTTTTTTAATTTTTTTCATTTTTTTGTTAGTTAAGAAGATTATTAATCAATAAGCAAAAACAAAAGTGATAAAATGAGTGAAAAAAACAAGAATGGGAAAAGGAAGGGAAAAAGAGTTGGCAAAAATCGAAGTGGGAAAATATAATGGGGAAAAAATGTTTTAAAACAAAGTGTCTTCTTTAAACGGCCATTCTCACATTTCTATCATTTTTGTAATCCCCATTTTTTCGTTGACATCAAATGTCAAAAATTTACAATATTTTTATAGTGTTATAATCTACTAATTATTAATTCTAATCTCTTTTTTAAATTTTTTCATTTTTTTGGTAGTTAAGAAAATTATTAATCAATAAGCAAAAACAAAAGTGATAAAAAGTGTGAAAAACAAGAATGGGAGAAGGAAGGGAAAAAGAGTGGGCAAAAATCGAAGTGGGAAAACAAAATGGAGAAAAAATGAGGAAAAAGGTAGAAAAAAATACAAGTAGCAAAAAAGGGGGGAAAAGTAGGACAAAAAACAAAAGTGGGAAAAAAGACAACAAAATGGGCAAAAAAGTGGAGAAAAAACGAAAAAAAGGGCGGCCAAAAACAAGAGTGGGAAAAACGTGGAAATGTTGGACAAAAACAGTAGTAGGAAATAAACTGGGTCAAAATGGAAAAAAGGGGAAAAATAATAACTCAGACCCTCCATTATATAAAATTTAATAAAAATGTTAAAAAACAATATAAATTACCAGTTTTTACAATTTTTGCAAATTCGCATAAAAAGCACTTTAATTGTTATAATCTAACTACTAGTTAATAATTAATCTAAGCCAAAACCTTTTTGAATTTTTTTTTTTTTGGTCATTTAGGGGAAATTCAGTGGTAAAAATCTAATTCGGAAAGGAGTAGGAAACAAAAACGGAAAAAATGGGGGAAAAAAAGGAGAAACAACAAGAAGAAAGAAAAACACAAGTAGCAAAAATGGAGGAGAAAAGTGGAACAAAAAAAGTGGATAAAAATGGACAAAAAAGTGGGTAAAAACAAAAATGGAGAAAATACGAGGAAAAAGTAGGTCACAAAACAAGAGCAGCCAAAAGGTGGAAGAATTGGGCAAAAAACAAGAATGGGAAAAAGTGGGTCAAAAACAAAAGGTAAAAAAAGGGGGAAAAATAATACCTGAGAGAAGAACCTCTATTAAATTAACTTGAATAAAAATGTTAAGACACAATCGAAATTACCTGTTGAAAAAGTGGTACAAAAACAAAATTGGGAAAAATTTGACAAAATAAAAGTGGAGAAAAATCTGAGGAAAATGGGTGCCAAAAACCAAGAGGTGAAAAACAGGGGGGAAAATATTTATCATGAAAAGAACCTCTATTAAATGAACTTAAATAAAAATAAAAGTTTAGGAGAAAATAGAAATTACCTGTTTTTACAGTTTTTTTCAAATTCACATAAAAAGCATTTTAATTGTTATAATCTACTAATTATTAATTAATTTAAGCCAACCACTATTTACAATTTTTTTAGTTTTTCCGTTAGCTAAGAAAATTATAAATTAATAGACAAAAACAACAAAAAGATTGACGAAAATGGGGAAAAAAACCAGTGGGAAAAAAGGAGAAAAGCTGAGTTGGGCAAAAACCTAAGTGGGAAAAATCAACAGAAGAGAAAATAGAGAAAAAAGTAGGAAACAAGGAAAAAAGTAGGAAAAACGAGAAAAAACACAAGTAGCAAAAAAGGGCGAAAAATGGGACAAAAAAAAACTGGGAAAATGAGACCAAACAAAAATGTCAAAAAATAAATGTGGAAAAAGGAGGAAAATATTTACTAACAGAAGAACATCTATTCAGAAAATTTGAATCAAACAGTTAAAAAAGACAATGGAAATTATCTGTTTTTACAATTTTTACAAATTCATATAAAAATCAAAAAGACACTAAGAGAAAAAATATATATTCGTTTCGAAGAACGAGGCTGATATGAGGCAGTTACTTACAGATTAATAAAAACTTTTGGGCACGCAATGCACTAATGTTAATTAATCAGTCAAAATTTTAAAATTTATTACAATGTTAAAATTTAGATGAATTAGTTCATTATAAAAATAAATACAAAAAAATTATTGTAAACATATTTACATGTTACATTTCCATAATCCATCTAAAACATATTTTTTTTCGAAAAAAAATAAGTACAAGAATAATTCAAAGGTCTAATGATAACAAATTATCCAATTATTAACGACAAAAAAAATAACAACAACGTTATTATACAAAAAAAAACTTGATCCAGCCTAATAAAGTTTTGAAGAATTAAAATATCAAAATATTATATGAACAAATATTTATTTTTACAAAAAAATTTACAGTTATGAAAAGAAAGTACTACAAATAACACAAAAAAATTAAACCAAAATATATTTAACATTTTAAAAATACAAGTTCCAAGTTTTTAAATATATCTACAGAAAGACAAAAATACAGGATATATTATAAGCTTGTTAGAAGTTAACAATATAACTGGAATTTTCTTCCATTTCCATTAATTCTCGATTTGTTATCCTTCTCTACGTGTGTACTCTATTCATTACTACACCAAACATTTTCCTCTACCATATACTTTTAATGTCCGCACCTTTATTCATTGTCCAGCCCCATATAATCCTTATAAATCCCAAAACAAATTAATTATGTAAACATTGAGGAAACAAGCCTGAACCCTTTAATTTTCGTATAAATTTTAGATAATCTTGCCCTTCAATAGAGAAAATCATCTCCTAATATAAATAATATTATTCCGATAATATAAAATTTAAAATGTATTGATTTAGTTAAACGAGGCCAACAATCCCAATTTCCTATCAATTTAAACGGATTAATCTACAAATTAATTTTAAATTGTGTATTATCATTGTACACGCTATTGGATTTGTTGAAAACGGTTGTCTGTGTGGGGTTGGGATATTGACTCTGTGGTTCCATTAGCCCAACCAATTTTTTATTTGTATAAATCAAAGGGTGAAGGACCCAATTATTAACAGTTTAATGGTTTATGATGATTAAAAAAAATGTAAATATTTTGAGAAAACATTATTACAAGTATTTCTGCTTTAATATTAAATTTAAAGTTTATCTATTCGACACAGTGCATAACATTACACATTGTCTACAAATTAATTTATGCGATAGTTATTAGGAGGGAGATGCAGTTGTGGGCACCCAATATTGAAACGGTACTTTATTTTGTTGATAATACATAATTAATGTGATTAAAACACTCTACGTACGTTTCGCTAACTGTGTTTGAAAAAAATTTAATGAAAAATATGGATGAAACTAATGAAAAAGCTGGAAAAAAATAATGAAAAATAGGGAAAAAATTAAAAAAAATAAGGAGAAAAATACTGAAAAATATGCATAAAAATAATGAAAAAGATGGAAAAAAATAATGAAAAATATAGAAAAAAATAATGAAAAATATAGAAAAAAAAATTTTAAATTCCGAAACGAGGGGTAATATCGAAAAATGTCTAAAAGTACTTTTGTCCACGACTGCTTTATAATGAAGCCATTTTTGAAGAATTTTCTAACTTAAGAGCATGATTTACTTGACGAACAGATACACCTGAGGGGCAACGGTGTGGTGGGAAGAAGCATATTTTATGATAGGGGGCGTGTCTTATCCCTTTTGACCACGTTTCTCGGTCTCTACCAGGGTAGCTATAAAAGTTGGTGGAATTGTATCGACTGGATTTATCACAATAGTTACATTTTTACGATAGTTTTGGCTTTAATATAAATAAGTAAATTAAATAAATAAAATATTTATTTATAAAAATAAATTTATACAATAAATTAATTATGAATGATAATTTTTACAAGATTTTGAGCCATAATTAATTACTTGTTTGGCTATAACTTCTACAAATATTATTTTAAAATTAGGAAATAATTCAAACACATAGTACTTTTTACTCTTTCGGATCCTCTATTAGGATACACATCGTTTGGTCCGGTAAACCCCTAATAAAATAAAGGTAGTAATGATTGTTTACCTAATGAATAATTGGGTCGTCCGGAGGGCTCGATATTACATTTATCTTTGGGTCAAAATGTGTTTTTCAGAAAATAGGATTATTTTATTTAAAATTGTATTACGTACGTACTTTCTGTTTTGAAAATTATCAATGCGAGACATATATACAAATTCAGAATATTTGTAAACAAAAAATCTCTAATTCTAAAACCCAAAACGGGCAAATTATTTAATAAAAAATTAGCCAATTAGATAATAATGAAATACATTTATTGCACTATGTAAAATTGAGTTCCGAATATAATAGTTTTATGTAGTTACTTATAATAATGTTATCTAATTTTGTATTTGTGTCTCATTTAAAATATTTTTAAAGTTATTAAAAATATTTAGTGAATTAGTATTTTCTTTAATATTGATGAAATTTTAAAAAATTCCGTTTAATAATTGTTAATTCTTTTTCTTTGGTTATCTCCAGTTCATCAAGCAGGTATTAAGTCTTATAATATTTTCACTATTATTGTCCATAATTACAAAAAACAAAAATTAATCAGTTAATTTTTATGAAAATTTTTTGGCAGTTCTAACAACTAATCAAATTTTGTCATTTTGTGTCATATGAAACAATTTCACCGAATCATGTCAACATTACACTGAGAATTTCATAAATTTATTTTCAACCAATTAGAAGGCTCCTTTTTGTTTACGTTGCTTATAGCAACGGGAGACTATCGCGATAATTTTGTTAGTTCCTATTAACTTAATGGAATTAATAAGTGATAATTTTACTGTGACAAATGAAGCGCCTTATATTTATTTGCAAAAGTCACTCAGAATAAACATTTTGTTGCTAACTTATAATTTTTATTGATACGAACCAATTTGCTTTACATATCGAACACCGGGGCTAAAAGAAGACACAAAAAACGTATTATCAATTTCTCCTCATTTGTACAATTAATGTCCGTCACATTTTAGTAACAAAAAAGTGTTACATATAACGTGAAAGTAAAATTTTCTTGTGAAAATTCATATTTCTGCATAGTAACAAATAATGGGATCATAAAATCTTCAGTTATACATATAATGGTATTATAGGTATTTCCGTTTTTGTTTATAAACAATTAAAATGTGAAAGGAATTTAAAAATGAAACATAAGCTTCGAATAGAAATTGGGGTCTGTTTAAAATGCACGAAGCGAATTAGGGGGTAGTTTGAATTTATTTTAAAATGCATTTTTATGAAAAATTACTTGTTATCAAAGTTGTAGAACATAAAATTTCCTACAAATTTTGTTTTTACTTTTTCGAATTTCGCCGCTAGTTTTTATTTTAATTTTTAAATAACTTTTATGTTATTAAATTAATTTTTTAGTTAAATTTTAAATTAAAAAAATATTTGTAGAAGTTATATATCCAAAAATGTAAATAGTTAAAAAACTCAAAGATAAGGGTAATTATTGATAAAAAATTTGATTTTTTTAAACTAACTTTATTAATGTACCTAAAAACTAAAATAATTGATTAAATAATTACTCTACTAGGAGTGTTCGGAAAGTTGGGTGGGATCACCCCCTCTTTATTATTTTTAATCTGATTTTTATTGTCTGCGGTTGATGTGAACGCATCTTCTAGTCCGTGCAGGTATGAAAAAAAAGTTACCGCATCTCTCACTGACCGCATCTCGGAATGGCCTCATCTCACACGACCACTAATTTTTTTTGTAATTAAATCCGTTGATTTAATAAATATTTTTACACTTACTTTTTTTATCCAGCAAATCCTATTTCGTTTTGATAATCGCTTTGACGATGTGAATAAACGAGTTTTTAGTCTTTTACGGGGCATTTTTAAATATCCTAATTGATATTAATAATAGTCCCTTCACTTCACGAGAACAATAATTAATAGTTGAAGAATCGAAATAATCAGAACACTAAAATCACCACACTTATCTCTAAGAAAGATCAAACTAATAACAAAATGTGTCAAAAATAGTCTAACTTAAACTTTTATCCCCAAAGTAAGTACCGACAAAATATCACACCCCCACCACCACTGATTTTTGCTGACAAAGTTCTTTGCATTCAAAACATACCGATTGTTGGTAATTAAACCGTCAAATGATGCCGATATGCCAATGTTGGGTAGCTAGAATATATCTTATTATTTTTTACTACTTATTAACCGTGCGATGTGTAAAAGTACCAATACATTTGTAAATTAAATCTCAATTTTAACTTACTAAATAAATTAATTAAATACTTATTATATGTTGTTAAACTCCTGTAAAATTTTAAAAATGATGAGTAAAATTAGTTTTATTGTAATTTTCATGTTGAAAATTGTAGTTCTGTAGTTCATAAAAACAAAAATTGTCATCCAAATAATAAAATTATTTTGATTAATTAAAAGAAAAATATTGTCCGAAAAATTATAAACTCTATAATTAAGTTTAAATTTATTTCATACTGTTTACCCTCGTAAAACTCTGCTAACAAGAGAATTTATTTTATTTCAATTTACAAGCTGTGTTCCCTAAATTCTAACGGTGGCGCCACTTCCTTGGAGCAAAATCTTCAGTTGCAAGGGTTTCGCTTTACTCGTCCTATACGTTTGTTTTTTATTTTTAATGAATGAAAAAAATATAGGTGTATTGGAGAAGATCTAATCTGTGCTCCTCTGCAGCTACTTTTTAAATATTTTACTTCGTTTTTTGTAAAAAAAATTTAGAAAAATGTCTAAAATGAACAATTTTTGGATTTTTTTTGAAAAAAAATGAAGCCAAATTTTCAAAATGTAGCTGCAGAGGAGCACAGATTAGATCTTCTCCAATACAAATATATTTTTTTCTTTTACTAAAAATAAAAAACAAACGCGTAGGACGAGTAAAGCGAAACCCTTGCACATACTATTTTGTCGCAAGGTAAATCCTCCTCTTAAAATGGTATATATTATACACTATTAGCAGTGAATAATCATTATTCACTACTTTTTATCACCGCTCTTCCTATGCTTAGCCATTGTGATATAACGATTATAAATTTTATCCATTTTCTTAGTAAGCCGCGACTGTCATCTAAAAGTCAAATTAATAATTTAAATTGAAATGTCAAACTTTTGACTACAGAATATTTTATTAAAATTTTTGCCAATAATCAAAAATTTCAACTAATAATCAGAATATTAATGTAGACGTTAATCCTATTTCTGCAATTAACTTAACAAATGTTTCAAATGTAACTATTAACATAAATAATTGATGTTAAATTGTAGTTATATAATATTAATATTCTATCTAATTATGTTATAAATATTAAAAATAATGTTCCGTCAATGTTTGCCAATAAAAGTTTGTTAATAAATACCTACAGTCGTGGACAAAGTACAGTATTCTACTCGCATATAATGGCTATTATTCACACGGGTGATTTACGAAACTCGCCTGCGGCTCGTGTCGTAAACTTCACCCTTGTGAATAATAGCCATCATTATATGCTTGTTGAATAATATACTATTTTACTGTACATGAAAAGATCCTATGAAAAGCTTTATCCATTTTCCTTCAATTTTGATAGGATTTGAGATACTTCGAAAATTGTCCAAAATTACCAGTTTAATTTTCGAATTATGTCAGGAAATGTCAGTTTTAAATAGTTCGACAAGAAAAATATAAGCATAGTCGACGACGTTTCAACATGTGTGCAATGTTTGTGCGGAAAAAACGGGGTAGGGGGGGGGGTCGTAGTCGTCGCATTTACTACACCCTTGTGGTTAGTTGCTTGTAATAATTACAGGTAGCATAGTTAAATTTATTTAGTACATATTTGGCTTAGAGTATAAATTTCCATCGACTCTAGTTAATTAGTTTTTATTTGTTATTATTAAAGTTAATTACAAAAATATGTCCTTAAAACAAATAATTTTAATTGCTTTTAAGTTTAACTATTTTTTGGTTATATTTAAATTCAAATCAAAACATGTAATTTAAATTAACTAATAAAAACAGTACCCATTGCGCCATCAATAAATCTAAAATCAATTTTGAAGTTTCAGTGTTAACTAAAGATATTTTGTCAATTTTCTATTGGACCATCGCAAATTTCGTTTTGTAAATAACAACAAGAATGTTCTGTGCTATTTCTACCATTTTTTATCATATTTTCTTCCGGATGGAAAATAAACTTAACAATTTACAGACTACAAACATCAAGTAATAAATTTTTAGTAAAGCTAAGCGACTATCACTGCTACTAAAATTCCTAAATGGACTAAGAAGACCATTGGGAAAGTTTATGAGAATCCGGTATACTTAGGAGCTCACAAAAGTGCCTGATAGATTTTCTATAGTCAGTAAATTGAGTGCATTAAAGTTGCTTTTATTAGGAACATTTCAGTAAATGTTTCTTTATTGTATCAGTTAATTCTAACGATATTTGTTTTGATCGTAATAAAAGATTGTTGTATACGAAGATTTATGTTCATTTAATGTTTTTTTTATGTAGGTTTATTAACTTTTTTGTTTCATTAGATACAAACTTTTCGTAGTATAATTTTTTCTTTACTTTTTTATGCTAAATCAAAATTTGAAACCAAAATTATAAATTTTACATAAAAAAGTTTCAGTGTTAGATCCCTACTTTTTTGTCTTAATAGTCTCAAACTTTTTGTAAAACAATTACAAAACATATGTACAAATTAGGTGTATTAAGAACGTTTTTTCCCAGTTTAAATTTTTCCACGTCACATCATGTATAATATATAGTAAGTGCACATTATTCCCTTTTTGGGTTTGATAGTTTAGTTTCATTTTTTTTTAACCATCATCTGTTCTTTTGCGTAAGCTTTAGTTTTGCACGGTTTTATCGTCAATTTTTCCTGCATGTATACGTTAAAAAAAAGAAGAAAAAACAAAAAGGGCATAACGTTAAATATTTACCATGTATAATGGAAAGTTCCCATAAAGAAATGCATTTTGTTACATTTGTGATCATATGGTGCTTAAAAGTGAAGGTTAAGAGCAAAAAATATATGAAGAAGATTTCATACCATGCATGGATTGCTATTGCAAACTTTCTCATTGGTTACAGCCGGTAATCTGAATAAAAGACCCAAACGGACATAGAGGTGCTACACATGTAATAATTTTCATCCTACATTAGTAACTTATCAGCAAAGCTACGAGCACAACAACCCTTTTTTTACATATAAATCTCTATAAGGAATTTTAAGGTTCAATATGGCAATTTTTGTTCTCAACGTCACATATCGTGACGCGGATTAAAGCGGAACAAGGCCTGATCAAAGCGGATCGAGACCTAATCAGAAGCGGGTTAAGAGTGGATCAAAGGTAATCAAAAGCGGATCGTGACGTCATCAGATGAGTCTCGAGCTGCTTGTGATTAGCTTTGATCTGTTTTCGATCCGCTTCTAATCACTTCTTGATCTGTGTTACGTGTTTTTGTGCCACCCTGTATTTTCATTCTTCCTCTACTCCGTATATTTTATAGTATCATATTCGCTTGAAGTTCCCTTTCTTATTTCCTCGCGTCTTGCCCCCTCTTCTTTTGGCATTCTTATAAATTGTCTACCCATGCTAAGAACCTTCTCTTTTTCTTTATCTATTTAATACAAATAGTAGACTTTGTATATCTTTATATCGCCAGTGTTTTCTACTAAAGATTTCTTTCTTGTCTGCCCTTTATTTATAGGGGTTCTTATTTGGGGTTTTATATTGGTCGTTCCACTTCAATCAATTGTATTTACCTAGACAGTGGTCAAGTGCCGGGTTCAAGAACTTTTTCCCTGTTCTCTGAAGAATAGGACAACTCAGAAGAGGACAGCTGACAAAAAGAGATTTCATATACTAAGATGAGACAACCCACATTAAAGAAGCTAAGTTTTTTTATTTTGAAAAGAAAACCAGGATCTCTGATTTATTAATAAATCAACAAATATAACGTTTCATTTGAGTTTAATTTACTTAATCCTAAAAAAAAGAAAGGACTGATTTTGAATCATAGTTTTTTTGTCAATTGTTTCCAATCACAACAAAAAAATCCTTATATCACCCTTATATTTTCACGCTTATATTACTATATTTTTAAGTTATAAGTTTGTTTTTTAATGTAGCACCAAAATAATTTTTTATTATGTTGTGCGGTTGTGACTATTTTATGTCTTTTACTTTGTAGCTCCAATACAATTTTTTGTTCGGCCTGATGATTGCTATTTAGCCGAAACTAGTCGCCTTTTATCATCCCTTTCAATATATTACTTGTGGTACTGACTTTGTGTTTTATTTATTTGAAAAAATACTTGGACCACATTTGAGATATGGATAACCTCTTCGATTTAAAAAAATCAACTGACTGCCGTCCAAAATTCTTTTTTTATTTAATATTTTACTTCTGATGTATTTCAAATTCTATTCGTGGAACGAATCCCTAAAATTTTGAGCGTAATCACATTAATTATTTTTAACAACTTAAAGTGTCGTTTCATCTGCTTTGATCAGGTGTCGATAAGATTTCGATCCGCTTTGTACCTTACATCTAAAAATGTCGGTTGTGTCGCCCAAAAACTTTCCCGGCGAATGTATCAAAGAAGATGATAGCATCACATGCCAAAATAGATGCCCTTAAAAATTTTATAGAACACGAGCTCAGATGGTGATGATACGGATTCAGACGCTGAATTAGAATGAATAAAACTTTGCGAAATAAACTTTAATACAAAAAAGACATTTTGCTGATGAAAGCTGAAATTTTGGTGTGAAATGTGATATTTGGTAGTGAAATTCCTTACAATGGACAAAAGAAATATAATGATTGATGTAATTAACCAATGATAGATAGTCACGACCTTGGGTTGATGGATACCAACCTGATACAGCCACTTATTGGGATGAAATTTTCTGTAAAGGCGACTGACCAAGTTCAACTTGGCGCTGATAGGTGGATCCCATCCGCCATCAGTATTTTTGATGTAAGAATCAAATGTAGGTTATTAAAATGTGGATCAAAGTTAGTCGTGTTGATCCGAAAAACATTGTTATGCTAAAATATATACAGTTTGTGAATTATGGTCGAAAATGTAAACAAATTGCTTTTTTCGAGCTTTCTGCACTAAAAACACCCTGAAAGAGTGAAAATTTGGCCTCGGACGTGTTCATAAAGATTATATTGAGAAATTCCCCATAATTTACATGCAAAACCAAAGCTCAAACACAAACAATTGACGATGGCAAAAAAAATTCAAACCTCCAGAAACTAAAGTCAGAATTTAGTTTACATTTTATGTATTGCACTGTGTTATGTATTATTGTTTTAAATATAAAAAAATATTGGACGCCAATCAAAACAAACTATCATTAGGAAATAACAGAGTTGCAGAATTATTAATATTAAAGATTAATTTCCAATTAAGTAATGGTTTCAATATTTATTATTCATTTCAAGAAACTAAGATATAGCATTCATTAACGCATATTTCCGACTAATTTACTACTGGTAAAATGCATTTCTGTCAAGGATATTAATATCCTTTGAAAAGTTAATTTGTAACTTTAGTCAAAGTTCAACTTATTGGTGTTGTTAATAAAAGATAAATTTAATGACTGTCAACGTAGTGGAAACTTTCAAGACTAATTCAAAAAGTTATGATGGAATGAGAAATCTTCTAGCGTTCAAGAATTATTATTAACCTAATTTGAAAAACAGATAATTAAAAAGTTTTAATTTTATATATTAACTTCAATGGAAATGTTTTAGAATTAATTTTTATATTGGAATTAATTATTTTATAAATTAGTATCTTTTCCTAAAATACTTTAACCTATCAGGAGCGATCCGATCTTGTGGTTCTTGTTACTAGATTCTTCAAATATGGGGCTTTTATGAATTCTTTTCTTTAACACCTTCATCGCCCACATTGAAACTGACCCAATCACGAATATCATTAAAAGTCCTGTTGGTCCTAAGGAAGCTTAATATTTTTTATGTAATATGATAATTGATTAAGACCTATAGGCGTAGTATCATCCAACAAAAATTCAAATTGATTGTCCCTAATGAATGCATTGGCCCGCGATGTATCCATATACCCAATTTTTTACCGTGGCCCATATTTTTTCTATGGGATTTAGTTCAGGGTGATATGGGGGCAACCGTAGTACTTTGTGTTCATTTTGTTCGAGAAGATCATCTAAAAGAAAATCTGGTGAGGGTCTATGAGCTCTGATTAATGTGTAGAGTTCTGGTTTGGTCATTTTAGCATCATGCGGAATATAGTTTTTAATGAGCTAGTTAGTCAAATCTGTCTTTTCAGTCTGAGCTATAATCGATTTTTCAGATTTAACATTATGATAACTGGCATTATCAATTACAAGTACAGCTCTTGGAAGAAGATTTGATATTAACTGCCTTCTAACCTATTGCGAAAAACTATTCCAGTTTATTTCATTATAATCTTCTTTTATTTATCTGAAAAAGGTAATTATAGTAGATTATTATTAAGTTGTATTTAAATGTATACTTACCAAAATAGACAAAAAATGAATTAAATTAAAGTTTATATAAACACACAAATCGAAACACAAAAACACAGGAATGCTCAAAATAGCTAAATAAATGCAACAAGTACAAATAACTAACACTACGCTACTGAATCAAAATTTCATGAGCGACAGGCGACTCGGACCACTTTTATAGCTGACTGACCACGCCTACAAACTCAAATTGGATTTTGCGCATTGTGACGAAATGTATCCGTCTCAAAATAATCGAGCTCTAACCACCGTAGAAAGATGGTACTTGTTTTGCACACCCAGCCGACCTTATGGTATACGGCTGCAGGAGTCAATCTAGTAGTTGCAGCGGCAGTCCAAATTGTAGTTCCAGTGGCACTCCGTGTTCGAGCCAAGAACCTGCCAGCGACTTTAGTGATAGGTCAAGGTAAAAGTTGAAGGAAGCGAAGTGATTGTTACCATACCCGAACCGCCAATACCACCACGCCAGCTTAGAAGATGTGCCTGTGCCTGTACCGCCCGTACCGTGTTACACACCTTTCTTCAGGATTTGGTAAATTGATGAGTTTCTTTTGTGGTTATGAGTTTAATATTCCAGCAGCAGAAATACCCAGGTACTCAACCCATTAGAGTAAGTAAAGACCGCCCTTCTGGCCGAGAGTAATTTTGGTCGATACCATAACGACTCCTACTAGAATATTTAATATCCACTGAAGCTGCCCATGCAGTGGCCTTCACACTATAGACGGAAGGTGGCGTTCGAGGTAATCCAAAACCTGGACTAAGGCGCCAAAAGACCGCTTGACGACGGGAAGAGCGCTACTCTCTTTTTTCTGATGACTAATTTGAAGAGCAAAGCTAACACTTTGTCAGCTTCTTTCTGTTTAATGAGTATATACATAGTTTAGTGTAGCCCCTTCAGGTAAAGTGCCTCTTCAAAAATTAAATCAACTAAAATTTTAGAAAAGTAATCCTATACCTTTGGAATATCTGACTGGGAGAGTAACTCCTCCAAAAAAACCAATTTTGCAAATAATCCACCCATTTTTAACCACAACTGTTGCATTTTTCCAGTCTATGTAAATAACCATTCTGAAGAATAGCTCCGCAGGAACGGCGCAACTAAGTACTTCTCGAGACTAAAATTACCGCTTCGAGACTGTTGGTAATCCGTCTGAGGCGTTGGTCCTGGGTTTTGACCTTAGGAGCGATCACAGAGTTCAAAAGCGATTCAGAAGAGAGCGCGAGAGTTCTCCGTTGCGACAACGACGCCAAATTTACGCTAGACCTATGCTGTGAACCGGAACGAGGTCCATTTCCAATGTGTAACCCCCGCTCCCAAAGTTGATACCTTTCGAATGGTACGAATTTTTCTGACCAGAACGAGTCTATCAGACTCAATATTCTCCAAAGCAGTATACACATTTAGGAACTTGTTGAAGTGTGGGATTGTAATGTGAACCGGAATAGTTTGCTTAAACATTTACGCGGCGTCGAGGGCGTTGAAGTCTTCCGGCTTTAAGTTTATCACTCTGTACGGTAAATTACGTCTAGCTTATCATCAAATTCCAACTGTCGTCTGTAACCTTTTTACCTCTGCCACCTTTACTGGCCGGATCAGCCGCCGCCGCCTCTTTCGCTATTACGAGGCGTCACTGGAACAGAATTCATTATTTGAATGTTCATCTGCTCTTGCTCGGAATTTTTTGAATCCGATCAATCATCTTAGGATTTAAATCTTGTAGACGTAGCACCCATTTTGAGTTACGCAGGACTAGCACATCCTGTAACATAAATCTAATTATACTGCTGATTTTGCTTGCTTCCTTTTTATCAGCAAGCTGCTTCATTTGATTGAAAATTGGTGTAAGATTGACATTCTTGTTTTTTAACTCTTTACCGATAGTATTCAATAACATTTTATGCTCTCCTCATCTTTGTCTAACAAAATGCTCAAATATCTCATTATAATATTTTGCTTGAGCATGTTTTGTTTAAAAAGTTCACCTATAAACCGAATATTGCCTGAGCATTCGAAAATATTCTTCAAGATCAAATTCGAGATCTTCCTTTGCCTCCAAATCAGTACATTGATCAATATTCTTTAGTCATTGTTATTTAAGGCTCTCGTAGACAGTGCATTTATCGAATTCAACTTAACACCTAGTAATCATTTTTTCTTCCGGATTAAATATACATGCTGGCATATGCAACGGAAAAATTAAGCTCGTCTACTGCCTTTTCAAAACCTAAATCTATAACACTTTATAACCTTTTGCTATTATCTATCGCCAAAGTCCTGATCTCTTGCATTAAAGTTTTGAACGTCTGGGGCGATAATTCTTTAGATTTTTACCCGACCAACCTCTGAGAAGGGAAATTATTGTGAACGGGCTAAAAAAAATTTCGAGATAAAGATGGAAATATCCATTTTGAGGTCATCTGAGATGATTAAGACCATTTCCAAATGGAAGTCTGTCTGTCTCTTTGTCTGTCTGTCTCTTTGTCTGTCTGTCTGTCTGTGTGTATTCTTCCACAATAGAGGACACACCTTTAATCCGATTGAGCTGAAATTTGGTATATGGATTTGGGATACCCGTCGGAAGAATCAATTAGTTCTTGTATTAGTTCTTCTGTCAAACGGAAGTGTCACTATCAAAAAATGACAGATTCAATATGTCACGGAATTTGACTTGCAATATGTCATTTGAAAGACCTTGAAAAACTCTATTCGGAACAGTTAAAATTATTTCTTACTGTCACCTGTCAAAAATAAAATAAAAAAATGTGAAAATTTGAAACTTTATCATTAAATATCTGAAAAAATATTCGTTGGCAATCATCGGAAAAATTTTGGGGCGACACAACCGATATTCTTTCTTTTGTTGTCTAATTTTTTCTCATTTTTTTTTATTTCTCTGATTTTTTGCCATTTTTTTTTTAAATTAGTTGCGATTAAGTCGTATTATTTTTACGATTTTTCAATCAAATTTTTTCATTCTTTAAAATTTTTTATGATTACAATTGTGTCCGGTTTTTTGTTTTTTAGCAGTTTGTTCAATTTTTTGACATTTGTTGCGTTTTTTTTCCAATATTTTCTAATTTTTAAGTCACTTTTTTCCAATGTTTTCAATGTTTTTTTTTCGGATTTTTCTGATTTTTTCGATTGTTCTATTTTGTTTCTCGTTATTTTCTCATTTTTCTGATTTTCTTGTTTTTTTCTGTTTTTTCTGTGTTTTTCGATTTTTTTAATTTATCCTTATTTTTTCCCAGTGTTCTGTTTTTTTTTCTATTCCTTTCTTTTGTTTTCTAATTTTTTCTCATTTTTTTTATTTCTCTGATTTTTTGCCGTTTTTTTGGAAATATGTTGCGATTTAGTTGCATTTTTTTACGATTTACATTTCAATCAAGTTTGTATGTCTGTCTCTGTATATTCTTCCACAACAGAGGCCACACGTTTAATTCGATTGAGCTGAAATTTGGTATATTGCTTTGGGCTACCCGTCGGAACGATCTATTAGTTTTTGTACGACATCTGTCAAACAGAAGTGTCACTATCAAAAAATGACAGATGCAATATGTCACGGAATTTGACTTGCAATATCTCATTTGAAAGCCCTTGAAAAGCTCTAATGAGAAAAGTCAAAATTATTTCTCCAACTGTCACCTGTCAAAAATAAAAAAATGTCAAATTTGAAATCATAACATTAAATATCTGAAAAAGTATTCGTAGATACTCGTCGGGGAAGTTTTGGGGCGACACAACCGATTTTTTATCTTCATTTGTGGCCCAATCGCCTTCGATTAGCCTAGCGGGACGCCACGTAATTCTCAGATTCGTAAAGTTTGTCTTCTTCTCTTACTAATATCGATACTCTCATGGAGGGCTTTACAGTACCACCTTTTTCACCTTTACCCCTAACCATTTTACTACCGTTCAACTTACCCGGCGATGGTCCTTTTTATGAACTATTTCTACCATGAATATTAAAGGATTGTTTGACCGAAACATGTTGTCGATCATTTGATTAACCATATTTAATAAATTTATGTGGTATGACTTGGATTTTTTCTATTATTCATTGCATAATTTTATCACATTTGACATTTTGTTTTTTTTATTAAAGAATGGATTGAAATCTGTTCTACTACAATCCAAGGATAAACGTCCATCACTTAATTGCCAGCTTTCGTCTGCCATAACGGCGTCCGGAATATTATTGGGAGCCGTTATGCTGGATGGTATATCTTTTAATGCTAAAATAAAATCTTTTTGGTATTTGATTGACCGGCGACCACTGAAATATATATGACCGAGTAAAAATGTGTTCTCGTGATTTTTATCAAAAATTGTTTTGGTTATAACATTAATAAACATTGCAAAATTTTACTATATATGGAAAAACAAATTGATTCCTATTATTTTTAGTGGTTTTTGATTTTGAATTTTGAGTCTGTCTTATATAGATAAATTATTATTTATTGCAAAAGTTTCACTGTGACTGTTAAATTAAGTGGGCGAAAGAATAACAATTATAGAAAAATTAATATTTATATGTAATAGAAATATTTTTTTCGAAATAAAAAAATTTAAAATGTCACATTAGTTTATTTTTATTAATTTATCAAATAAAATATAATCGATCTAATAAAATTAAACCTGAAAATATTTTTAAAACCAAAAAATTCGATGTTCATTTTCAACTTATTATTTTATGGTAAAAGCAAGAATTTTTAAACATATAGAAAAATAACAGTGTTAAAATTTGATTTGGTTTCTGTTATCTAAACAATACTTTATAAAAATATAAAATCCACTTTACGAATAAACCACATTGGCACTTTCAAGTGGTTACGAATTGTTCTTCGGATTTTAATTTCATGAAAAATGCTGCGAGAGACATTTAGTGGTTGGAAAACAGAAGGGCTCTCACAGAAATTGAAATTTATTAAATTTTCTAAAAGGGTTCATTGACAGTACAAAACCGAGTAATTTTCTGGTTGTGAAACTTGAAATGTTATTTATTGTTTGAAAAGTGTTATTTATTCGCAATTTGTGAATATTTTGTACAAAAGACATTAAAATAAATAATCTACAATAATTGTTTTAATAAAAATGAGTTTTTTAAGTTTATTCTCCATTGAAAATTTATAATATAACACTCCTTTTAGACATTATCAAGAGGGTTTATTTATTTATGTTTGTTATTAACTTCTATATTAATATATAACATAATAATAATTTATAATAAAATTGTTCCTCCTCGTCTTTAAGAGAAAAAACTCCTAATGTTAAAAATCAGTAAAATGATTTTTTTTATAATTTTCAAAACGAACCGTAGGTGAGCTTTCTTTGTCGTGACTCGGATTGAAAATTAAACTGATTGGAGTGATTCTACGATAATAAAAATTTTACTGCAGTTAAATGATCACATAAACCGGGATGTGACAAAGCCGAAATTTTAAAATTTAACTTAATTTAACCAATGAAAATTGAAATCTAATAAATAAATTAAAAAATCTGATGTGGCCAGCACATGACCTCTCGCCATTTTTGAATCAAAAAAAGTTTCGAAAATTTTAATGAGATGAAAATAAACTATAGAGTATACAAAATATATGTGTAAAACTTTATTGCCGTTTTGTATAATAATGGCGTCATCACCCATAGCAACTGCCACTTCCGGTTGTGCGATTGGCACCAAAATCTAATCAGATCTAATCAAGGGTATCAGAATCATGTATGCAAAATTTCAAATTTTTTCATTTAGTAGTTTTTGAGTTATCGTTACTACAACATCCATCCAAACACACACACACACACACTAACACACACACTAACACACACACACACACACACACACACACACACACACACACACACACACACACTAACACACACACACACAGACATCATCGCGAAAATATTAAAATCGTATTCTAGGGACCCTAAAACGTGTTTATTCATTGAAAACTTACTACCCAATTTTTAGCATGATTCCTATACCTCTCTTATCTGAAGGGCGAGAGGTAAAAATCGAAAAACATTAAAAAAAACTAATTACGTGTGCAAAAAAAACAAAGCTTGATGACTAGCTCTTCGAAACAAATAAATTGGTAAAAAAGTTCCCTCGCCATTTATTCCGAGTTGAGCGCAGCGAGGTTCGGAACATTTTTACTAAATTCTTTGTTTCGAAGAGCTTTATTTATTTAATAGTCAAGTTTTGTTGTTTTTTCTTTGTTCCAAATACATATATTTGCATTGGTGTAATTCTATTATTAAGATTACAGTTATAGGGTTGTTTTGGGTAAGGTAATTTGTTGTTGAAATTAAATAAAAAAAGTTCGATTTTTTTTTTAATTTTATAAAATATCACAGTGGCAAACAGTTTTATGAACCCATCAAATTGCGAAAGCGTTAATGTTTGTTGACAGAATTTATGGTATAGGTATTTTTATTATTTGAAAGCAAGTCATGAACAAATGTGTCTGCTTCTACTTTATATTTTAAGCTACAGGATTCCTAATTTATCATAATTTTGTTACTACATTAAATTGAAAAAATTTTGCACAAATAAATATTTAAGATGTGAGAAGCAACTAAAGCAAGTTGTTTACTTAACAAGTTTTTTAAAGTCCAAATTTGTGCAGATAATTAACGTAAATAGCAACCAGACCTTGTTTTTACTTAATATTTTTCAAATCTCGACAGATAATTAACATAGGAAGCAATTAAAGTTTGTTTTGAATTTAATAAAAAAAATTATGAGTCAGTTTTTTATTTTTTTCTGAATCACTGGCTCCAGTTTCAATAAATAATTAATGTTGGTAGCAACTAGACTTAAATTCGTATTTATTAATTTTTTTCTAGGTCACTAGCTTAAATTTAGATAACTAAATAACGTAAGGAGCAACTAAAATGTATCTTGTAATTAATTTTTTTTGCCTGTTGCACTAGGCTTGAATTTGGAAAGATAATTAACATGGAAAGCAACTAGAGTTAGTTTTTATTTAAACTTTACTGAAAACATTTTTTTGAGCATCTGTGCTGAAACTTGTACAGATAATTTACGTATCAACTAGAGTTCGTTTTGTACTTAACATTTTTTTTCCTGATCCACTAGGCTTGAATTTAGAAAAATAATTAACGTAGAAAGCAATTAGAGTTAGTTTTTACTTAAAGTTTACAAAAGAAATTTTTTGAGCATTTATGCTGAAATTTGTAGAAATAATTAAGGTAAGTAGGAACTAGAGTTCGTTTTGTATTTAATATTTTTTTTCCTGATACACTAGGCTTGAATTGGGAAATATAATTAACGTAAAAAGCAATTACAGTTAGCTACTACTTAAACTTTACTAAAAAAATTTTTTTGAGTATCTTTGGTGAAATTTGTACAGATAATTTACGTAAGTAGCAACTAGAGTTCGTTTTATATTTAACATTTTTTTTCCTGATCCACTAGGCTTGAATTTGGAAAAATAATTAACTTAAAAAGCAATTAGAGTTTGCTATTACTTAAACTTTACGAAAAAAAATTTTTGAGCATCTACGCTGAAATTTGTTCAGATAATTAACGTAAGTAGCAACTAAAATTTCGTTTCGTATTCAATAATTTTTCCCTGATCCACTCTTGAATTTGGAAAGATAATTAATGTAGAAAGCAATTAGAGTTCGCTATTACTTAAACTTTATTAGAAAAATTTTTTTTAGCATCTATGCTGAAATTTGTACAGATAATTAACGTAAGTAGGAACTAGAATTCGTTCTGTATTTAACATTTTTTTCCTGACCCACTAGGCTTCAATTTGGAAAGATAATTAACTTAAAAAGCAATTAGATTTAGCTATTAATTAAACTTTACGAAAAATTTTTTTTTTAGCATATATGCTGAAATTTGTTCAGATAATTAACGTGAGGTCAACTAGACTTCGTTTTGTATTTAACATTTTTTTTTCTGATCCACTAGGCTTGAATTTGAAAAGATAATTAACATAAAAAGCAATTAGAGTTAGGTACTACTTAAACTTTACTAAAAAAAAATTTTTGAGGATATATGCCGAAATTTGTTCAGATAATTAACGTACGTAGCATCTAGAGTTCGTTTTGTATTCAATAATTTTTCCCTGATCCACTCTTGAATTTGGAAAGATAATTAACGTAAGTGGCAACTAGAATTCGTTTTGTATTTAACATTTTCTTCCTGATCCACAAGGCTTCGATTTGGAAAGATAATTAACGTAAAAAGCAATTAGAGTTAGCTATTACTTACTTTACCAAAAAAAAATTTTTTAGCATCTATGCTGAAACTTGTACAGATAATTAACGAAAGTATCAACTAGAGTTCGTTTTGTATTTAATACTTTTTTTCTGATCTACTAGGCTTGAATTTGGAAAGAAAATTAATTTAGAAAGCAACTAGAGTTAGCTTTTACTTAAACTTTACTAAAAAAATTTTTTTGAGCATCTATGCTGAAATTTGTACAGATAATTAACGTAAGTTTCAACAAGATTTCGTTTTGTATTTAATATTTTTTTCCTGATCCACTAGGCTTGAATTTGGAAAAGTAATTAACGTTGAAAGCAACTAGAGTTAGACTTTACTTAAACTTTACTAGAAAACTTTTTTTAAGCATCTATGCTAAAATTTGTATAGATAATTAACATAAGTAGCAACTTCAGTTCGTTTCATATTTAAAATTTTTTTCTAATCCACTAGGCTTGTATTTGGAATGATAATTAACGTAAAAAGCAAATAGAGTTAGCTTTTACTTAAACTTTACTAAAAAAAATATTTTGAGCATCTATGCTGAAATTTGTACAGATAAGTAACGTAATTAGTAACTAGAGTTCGTTTCGTATGTATCATTTTTTTCCTGATCCTCTAGGCTTTAATTTGGAAATATAATTAACGTAAAAGCAATTAGATTCAGCTACTACTTAAACTTTACTAAAAATTTTTTTTTTGAGCATCTATTCTAAAATTTGAACAGATAATTAACGTATCAAGTAGAGTTCGTTTTGTATTAAACATTTTTTTCCTGATCCACTAGGCTTGAATTTGGAAAGATAATTAACGTAAAAAGCAATTAAGGTTTGTTAATACTGAAATTTTACTGAAAAAAATTTTTTTGACCATCTATGCTGAAATTTGTACATATAATTAACGTAAGTAGCAACTAGAGCTCGTTTTGTATTTAACATTTTTTTCCTGATCTACTAGGCTTGAATTTGAAAAGATAATTAACGTAAAAAGCAATTACAGTTAGCTACTACTTAAACTTTACTAAAAAAAATTCTTTGAGCATGTTTGCTGAAATTTGTACACATAATTTACGTAAGTAGCAACTAGAGTTCGTTTTATATTTAACAGTTTTTTCCAGATCCACTAGGCTTGAATTTGGAAAAATAATTAACTTAAAAAGCAATTAGAGTTAGCTATTACTTAAACTTTACGAAAAAAAAATTTTTGAGCATATATGCTGAAATTTGTTCAGATAATTAACTTAACTAGCAACTAGAGTTCGTTTTGTATTCAATAATTTTTCCCTGATCCACTCTTGAATTTGGAAAGATAATTAACGTAGAAAGCAATTAGAGTTAGCTATTACTTAAACTTTACTAAAAAAAATTTTTTTATCATCTAAGCTGAAATTTGTACAGATAATTAACGTAAGTAGCAACTAGAGCTCGTTTTGTATTTAAAATTTTTTTCCTGATCCTCTACACTTGAATTTGAAAAGATAATTAATATAGAAAGCAATTAGAGTTAGCTATTACTTAATTTTTTTTAAAAAAATATTTTTTGAGCATCTATGCTGAAATTTGTACAGAAAATTAACGTAAGTAGCAACTAGAGATCGTTTTGAATTTAATATTTTTTTTTCTGGTCCACAAGGCTTGAATTTGGAAAGATAAAAGTAGAAAACAACTAGAGTCAGCTTTTACTTAAGCTTTACTTTAAAATTTGTTTAAGCCTCTATGCTGAAATTTGTACAGATAATTAACGAAAGTATCAACTAGAGTTTGTTTTGTATTTAATAATTTTTTCTGAGCCACTAACCTTGAATTTTGCTTTTTATATTTTTTACAGACAGTAGTCTTGCTCCAGATAAATAATGTAAAATTAGTAAGTATTGTACTTTATAATAATTTTTCTGAGTCACTTGTCTCCAGATTTGTACAGATAATTAACGTATGCAGTACCTAGATTTTGATTTCTATTCAATATTTTTTTTTGCGCCACTAGGCTTGATTTTGGACAAATAACTTACATAGAAAGCAACTATACAGTTAGTTTTGTACTTCGTAAATTTTTTCAGAGCTACTATGCTTGAGTTTGAAGAAAAAACAAAACTTTAGTTTGTACTTTACAAATTTATTTCTGAGATACTGGGACATATAAGTAACAACTATTTTTTTCTGAGCTCCTATGCTCGAGTTTAGATATATGAGTTTTCAAAAAAGTCATGATTAAATTTGAATTTTAGCCACAAACAAATACAAAAGTATTTAATTTAGTGATTTAAAAAAAAATAGAAAAGGGAATTAATTTTTTGGTAAGTTTAAAAATTACTTTAGCACCTCATATGTAATTATTTTGTGTCTTAAAAAATTGGGAGATATTTTCTGAAATTTAGTACCGTAAATATAAAAAAACGACAAGTATTAATTACTTTTAGTTTTATGTTATATAATATTATGCTTAATAATAGAAATATAAAAATAAACCAATTTAAAAAGTACTAACTCGTATTTATTTTACGACTCACATCAAATATAAATTTCATCTTAAAAAACAAAATATTATGCGGAAACACTCATGGGAAAATTCAATTATTCCTGTTGTTGGAAAGTTTAATGGAAGTTTATATAACTCTCTAAAGCTGATACTCTGTATGCCTGATATGAAATCATTTAATGCCGTCAAAGCTATGTGATCTTCTTTAATCTAAACCACAATAATGAGGGAAGCGAATCGATTAATAGTTGAAAATAGTTATATGATAAAGATACTAGAATATTCATGAAGTTTAAAACTGATTTTAAGAGCTAATACTTATTATTTATCCTTTAAATGAAACTATAAATGGCATGAAGATAATTAATACACAAAAATAAATAATATAATAAATAAAAAAGTGATGTGGCCAGCACATGACCTCTCGCCATTTTTAAATCAAAAATTTACACGTTCACACAAAAAGTATGAAAAAAATTGACTGCCACTTAAATTTTTTTAATTTAGTTTTTGAATTATCGCTACTACATCATCGCGAAAAATATCAAAATCGTGTTCCAGGGACCTTAAAACGTGTTTATCTATTATACAGGATCTGACGTAATTTTTTTTTATTTGCAGTGTAAAAAAGTTTATACCTTAAAAACTTGATTTTTATGGATCTTTGTGAAGCGGTGCGACGACACTTCGGTCGTTGCGGGTCACTTTGGCGCCTTAGTCCAGGTTTCGGATTGCCTCGGGCGCCACCTTCCGTTTAGAGTGTGAAGGCCACTGCACGGGCAGCTTCAGTGGAGAAAGAAAATACTCCAGGGGTCGTTATGGTATCGACCAAAATCACTGGCGGCCAGAAGGGCGGTCTTTACTTGCCCTACTAGGTTTAAGTACCTGGGTATTAGCTGCTTAGATGTTAAAATAGAAACAAATAATAATAAATCAAAACTTTTATTTATTACCAAAATCCGGCGGAGAAAAGGTGTGTAACGGACGATTGGCTTGGCGGCGTGGTGTAGTCGGACTGACGGTTCTGGACTCCGGTAAAACTTGAACTTGGCTTCAGCTTGACCTATCTCTAAAGGTCGACGGACTGCACTGCTGTTCCAATTGGGACGGCCACAGCAAGTCTGGCTTCTCGCTGCCTCTGCAGCTGCCGACAATGGTATGAATTACCCTACTCGATACGATCTTAAGCGTCAAAGAAGCAGAGACGAGAGTGTCTCCATCTGCTTGGCGACGGTTCAACTGGTAAGACTGGTCTTTTATTCACAAATTTAAGTTAATTTTACTCCAGTGCCGTGCGCGATTCGATTTATCTATTTTAAATAATAAGGAAAAAAGTAACTTTGTTACAGCGGGTACCGGAATGGCTTGTGCGATACTGGCCAAACTTTTCACATATGTGTAGGGGAATATTATACATGATGTCAAGTGGAAAATGTTCTAAAAATTTGAATTGGAAAAAAGTTTTCCCATGCAAGCCACTTTAATTTGCAAAGCGGTTACCGGAAAGTCCGTTCCGATCCTGCTCAAATTCAATAGGGTTCTTACTTGGTCAAAACTAACTTGGTAAAGTGAAAACCGGAACTCGATCGAAGTTTCCGCTCGTAAAAAGTTACAGTGTTGACATACAGACAGACAGACATCCAGACTTTCGGACAGGATTTTTCTTGCATTTTCGGACTCAGGGAGCTCGGAAACGTCGCCGAAAGTGTTAAAAAGTGGGTGTAAGAAATTGTTTTCGCCATCACGAAACTAATATTGAGGCTTTTGGGCCTCAGTAATTGGTTACAAATAGGAAAAAATTATAATTATTTGTTAAAAATAAAAAAAATTAAAATGGGCAAACCAGTTTAGAAACAATAAAAACTATTAAAAAAATATTTATAAACAATCTAAAGAATGAATTATTAAAAATACCGTAAATCGATTAAAAATTTTGCATTCCGGGATCTCCGTTAGGAAATAAGTTTCTTACATTATTTTTTCACTTTTAAAAATTTTAAAATAAGAAAACAAAAATTTGAAAACTTCGAGAAAAATTAAAAAAAAAAACGGAAGAAAATCAAATCGAAAGAGATCGAAAGGACTAAAACGAAATATATAAAATAAATGGTAAAAAATCAAAATAAATCGAAAAAAAAACGAAAAAAATCAACATAAATGAAAGAAATCGAATAAAAACGACAAAAATCGAAAAAACCAAAAGAAATCGAAAGAAATGAAAAGGAATCAAAAGAAGTTGTAAAAAAAATCAAAAGAAATCGAAAAAAAAACGACAAAAATCGAAAAAGATTAACAAAAGTCGAAAGAAATCGAATAAATCCACAAAAATCAAAAGAAATCGACAAAATCGAAAGAGATCGAAAAAAATCGAACGAGAACAGAAGAAATCGAAAAAAATTGAAAGAAATCGACAAAAATTGAAAATATCAGAAAAATAAGAAAAAGTTAGAAATAAACTGAAGGAATTTGAAGAAAATCAAAAAACAATAGAAAAAAATTAAAAACAATAAAAAAATATCAGAAAAATGAAAAAAAAAACGAAAAACCGAAAAATCAAAAAAATTGGAAGATAGGAAAAAATTAGAAAGAAAAGAAATAAGTAGAACAAAAATAGAACAATGAGAAAAAGAATCAAAAAAAAAATTAGAAAATATTGAAAAAATCAGAACAAAACATAATTAAAAAATTTAGTGAAAAACAAGAAAAAATTAGAACTATCGAAAAAGTAGGAAAAATCGGACATAATCAAAAAGAAACAAAAATTATTGGAAAATATTGGTATCAAATGAGGAATAAAATTGTAAAACATGGAAAAAAAACGAAAACCGCAAAAAACCGGAAAAAGTTGGAAAAAATATTAAAAAACAAGCAAAATTCGGAACAATTGTAAACAAAAGCAAGAAATAAAAAAATAAATGAAAAACATCGAAAGAATTGAAATAAATCGCACCAAAATCACAAAAACATCGTAAACAAATCGGAAAAATCAAAGGAATAAGAAAAAAATTAGAAAACAAAAAAAAATACAAATAGTAATTGGAAAAAAAGAAATAGAAAAAAAGACAAAATAATGACAAAAAAGAGGAAAAATTAGAAAATTTCCAAAAAATCAGAAAAAAAAAATCGTAAAAAAACAAAAAATACGAAAAATCAGAAAAAAATCAGAAAAAGTCTCTTTCTATAAAATAATTATAAAATTAGAAAATGAAGGAAAAAGAAATAAAAAATGGGAAAAGATTTAAAAAAATCGAAAAAAAAAACAGAAAAGCCCAAAAAAAAGAAAACATCAGAATAATGAGAAAATAGGAAAAAAATTAAATAAAACTAATAGAAGCAAAACGAAAAATAATATGAGAATACCGAAATGAATAAAAAGAATTATAAAAAAGACAAAAAAAAACAAAAAAAAATAGCTAAAATCAAACAATAATTTATGCAACATCCCCCCATTCATTTCGTAAACTCCGTTTGACATTTTGTTCTGAATTGGAAAAAAGTTTTTCCTCTTCTGAAACTCCAAAAAAAGCAAATTGATTTCTTTTTTAGTCTTGATATTTTCTTTTTTCTATAAATTTCTTCTTAAACAGCTCATCTGACACCATTCCATTCAATTTTCCATAAACCAGCTCTATTCACCTTTTTGTTTTTCTTATGTCTTCTTCTATAGTTTTATGTATTTTTTTCAAATTTTCATTTTAATAAATCAAAATAATAAATTTTTTAATTGTAGGTATGTAATTAATTCCATTCTATAAAAATTTCTATAGTAATATAATTTTTTTTTAGTGACATTAAATTAAAATTAATGACGTCTCACTGTTTATTATTTTTTTTACCTTTATCTGTTTTTTTTTCAAAATAAAAAAATATCTTTATTGATAAAAAAAAATTTAAATCTTGCCCTTTACCTAATTACTTAAATTTTCATTTAATATCATTTCCCAAAGTTTGTTTTTTATTTTCATAATAATAATGATGTTCCAAAAAATAAAAATAAGATTCTTCATATTTCACAATTGTTGATTTCGAACATCTTATATACCAATTAATATTAATAAATTCTTTACAATCAAACTTTTTAACAATAAACTCTGTTTATAAAGTTCAAACAAAACTCATAAAAAGTATTTCATATACATATACATACAGGGTGAGCCACAGGTAACGCCTCGGGTCTCTCTGTTTAAATCAGTTTCATACCGAGATGCATATAAAAAAGACAATTTAAAAATAATTTTAATTATAAACAGTGTTCCAGGAAAGCGATTAAATAACTTTCTCAAAAATATGTCCCCAATATTGGATCTGAATTACGAAAATATGGATTCGGTATCATAATCAGCGACCTCGAAAATGTGATTATTCTGAAAATTATAAAATTTCAATAACATCTTCATATTTAAAAAAAAAAAATAGATTTTCTGACCACGGTAGAAATTTAGTTTTATGCCGTTCGAATTGACTTCGTATTTTTATTTATTAATTTTTTTTTCTCTCATATTTTAAACTGAAAGAACAAAAATAATTATCTAATTTTAAAGTTTCACAGTTTTATTACTACACATTAATTATTTTGTAATGTTTATTTTAAGCTTAAAGTTACATAATATTTTTAATTAAGAAAAAGCTCTTTGAAAATTAATAGTTTTTCTACTTTTGAAGAAAGAGTGAGAAATGAGTTTTTATTAAAAGTTAAAAACTAATTTAATAGAGCCAGAAGCAAAATATCATAATTATATTCTTTGAAAAATAATATTTTATCCTGTTAATAAAAGAAATAGTATATTATATAAAAAGGGACTAAAGTGCATCTTTTAATCCCGAGGGTGATAATTGTTTCCCTAGCGTAGACACTTTAGTCCTGAGGTATATACGCTATTTTTTACACCGCGGTGCCCAAGCCCCCTTAAAATTCAAATAATTATTTACTTTAAAAATATAAAAATAAATTAATTACATATTTGAAAATGTTGAAGAAAATCGTCACCACTAACCAAAACTACACTTTTTAAACACTCTAGGTACGTTTCGTTAACTATGTGAACATCATCAGGAGTTGTTTTAAATTAGAATAAACAAGGTGGCTGGTTTCAATTGTTTTTTTATTAGCAGAAAAAAAAAAATTTAGTCGCACGAGATTAAAAATGGCACTTTAGTACTAATTTCACTCCTCGCGGTGTAAAAAAATATTTATAAGTGTTGCAAATAATTAATTTTTACATGTTTAATTGTTTTACCATCTGGTATTTATTCAATGTATAATTAATTAAAGTTAAAACCCATTCATTTGTGTAATTGCATTTATATTAGATCAGCGGCGCAGAATATCTACAACACAAATTCAATTAATTTGTAGTGTTTCCATATTACGGTTTTTTATTGTAAATTAAATGTCTTGATTTGTATATTTACTACGTCATTGTAAAATTCCTAAAGAGATCGATGCTAACACATGCTAACATGATTTTTCTAGAAGTGGCGCTTTGAGCTATAACGCGCCTAAAAGTTCAGTTCATCATTAAATCATAAAGAAATATGTGCTCAATTGAGAATTAAATTTCTTAGGATCAAAATGTAATTAAATAGTACCAATGTGATTTATTCAAGAAAATTTATAACAGAATATATTATGATTAATAAATTAGAATTAGAATTAAAAACGGTTGTATCTTTATTTTAATACAACTGTCTCAGTTCTATAAAAATTGCGTGGTCCTTCGCAAGTCGTTTCAGATTAACTAACGCGTTTCTCTGGCTGTGTAATATTGGAAAAAATTGGCTGTGTCACCCCAGAATTTTCCCGACTCGGCTGTGTTGATGACAATTATTTTAATTACAAAATTTCTGAATAGGAAAGCAAAATGAAGTAAATTTCTCAAAAAAAAATTGATAAGCATTGTAAAAATTTTAATTAAATTGGAAAATAACAAAAATTAATAAAAATCGCAGAAAGTTATTATTAATAGCAACAAGTTAACGCGTTAATTAAAAAAAAATGGTGAAAGAGCAAAAATTAAAATTAATAAAAAAAGAGTGAAAATTGGCAAAAATAGGCAGAAATAGAAAAAAAGGTATAAATAAAGCAAAAAAAAGTGGAAAAAAGGCAAAAAAAGGGAAAAGGTAAAAAAATCAACAAAAAGTAAAAAGAAAGCCAAATACGACAAAGTAAAGGGAAAAAGCAAAAAACGCCAAAAAAGTAAAAAAAGTTTAAAAAAAAGCGAAAAATGTTAAATAAAACATTAAAAAGTTTAAAAAAAATCTAAAAAATGAAAAAACAAAATGTTAAAAATGCTTAAAGAATTGTTAAATTTGAACAAAAATTAAAACTAAGAGTGAAAATTTGCAAAAAAAGGCAGAAGTAGCAAAAAAGTAAAAAGGTAAAATAAATACAGCAAAAAAAAAGGAAAAAGGCAAAAAATCGTTTAGCCAAATACGACAAAGCAAAGGGAAAAAAGCAAAAAAACGCCAAAAAAGTAAAAAAAAAGTTTTAAAAAATGGAAAAAAGGTTTAAAAAAAATTAAAAAAAAATCATTAAAAAGTTAAGAAAAATCAAAAAGGAAAAAATTTTAAAAATGATAAAGAATTGTTAAATTTCAGCGAAAAAAGACATAAATAGCAAAAAAGGAAAAAATGTAAAATAAAGGAAAAAAAAGAAAAAAGCAAAAAAAATTAAGAAAGGGTAAAAAAAATCAATAAAAAAAGCCAAATACGACAAAGTAAAGACAATAAAGCAAAAAACGACAGAAAAAGTAAAAAAAGCAAAAAAGTCTAAATAGCGAAAAAGGCAAAAAAGTTAAAAAAAAATTGAAAGAGTTAAGAAAATCAAGAAAAAGGAAAGAATTTAAAAAAAAAGCTGAAAAAGCCAAAAACAAGAAAAAATTGCTTAGGAAAGCCAAAAAAGAAATAAGGATAAAAAACAGAAAAAGCTCAAAACAAAAATCAAAATAAATGTAGATAAAGAAAAAAACGTCACCCTAGAACTTTTCCGGCTCGGCTGTAAAGAATAGGATTAAAAAATGTCAACATTAAAAAGGCTAAAAAAGGAAAAAAGCAAAAAACGCCAAAAAACCAAATAAGGACAAAAAGTCAGAAAATGTAAAATAGCAAAAAATGTCAAAATAGAAGCAAATAAAACCAAAATAAGTTGAACAAAAACATTAAAAAGATAAAAAAATCGGTTGTGTCTCCCCAAAAAACTTTCGAGTATCCATGAATACTTTTTCAGATATTTAGTGTTAAAGTTTCAAATTTTGATATTTGTTTAATTTTGACAGGTGACAGTTGGAGAAATAATTTTTAACTGTTCTGAATATAGTTAGGGCTTTCAAATGATATATTGCAAGTTAAATTCCGTGACATATTGCATCTGTCATTTTTTTATGATGAGACTTCCGTTTGACAGATGTCCTACAAAAACTAATGGGTTCTTCTGACGGGTAACCCAAACCCATGTACCAAATTTCAGCTTAATCGGATTAAACGTGTGGCCTCTATCGTTGAAGAATATACACAGACAGACAGACAGACTTCCATTTAGAAATGGTCTCAATCATCTCAGCTGACCTCAAAATGGATATTTCCATCTTTATCTCGAAAAATTTTTTTAGTTCGTTCACAATACTTTCCCTTCTCGAAGGCGGGTCGGGAAAGTAAAACTAAACTACCTGGGCCTAATTTTATCACTTACTTAAAATACAGTTGAAAACTTTAAAACACCTATACAAAATTGTCAGAATATCACAATAGACTATAGATACATTTATTTTATTAAAATTTGTGGTTACAGGAACTCAATTTAATACAGGGTGTTTCACTGGTAAACGGACCTACATCAAGGGTGGATAGAGGTCATTGAGGTGGTTCTAAATAACATATATGTAATGGGTCTTGCAATCTTTATAACGTTTTATCAATTTTGTCTAATTATTCAATGGGCCATAAGTTACAAACCACCCGGTATATTTTTTTTATATTCGGCGCACATTTTAAGACTCATTTGACAAATGGATCAACACATTAATCATTGAATAAATCCAGGCTTCACAAAACAACACCCTGTATATCAAAATTTTTTAAATTTGTTTATAGCTTTAAAAAGGCAATAAAAAATGGAGTCAATCTGTATAGTTTTTCTAATTGCGCATTTAATTCTACTTAGAAAAATTTTAATTAAAAGTTTTAAGGTTTTAGGAATTTCATGGTATACATTTAAAAACAAAGCGTTGTTCTAAAAAATTTAAAGATTCATTTGATTTAACTTGTTGAAACATTAAAAATAATAAATCTTTCGTACTGTATATCAAAATTTAAAACTGTTAATTAATTATTCGCCTAATGAATAATTAAGACTAGATTGGAAAAAAGTATATCCGTCGCTACAGTTTAAAGGAGTGGTCCATTTTATTTCGTTACAAACAAAAGGTACAATTTTGTTTATTATACCAGGTAATTTTTATCTAAACAAACAAAACGTTGAAAATAATAAAATCAATTAGTTACAAACAAAACAAAATTATAAAAATTGCTAAAATGGCCTCCATTTTTTTCGATGCATTTTCATGCTCGTTTTATAATGTCACTTATTGATCTTTCTTTTCATCTCTGGATAATTTCTAACTTCTTCACAGGCAGCTTCAATCTTTTGAAGAAGTTCTTCTCTAGAATTTATTTCACTCGAATATACTACAGATTTTAAATATCCCCAAATGTGGTAATCACAAGGATTAAAATCTGGTGACCTTGGAGGCCACCTATGAGGTCCACCCCTGCCTATCCACAAATTTGGGAAATTGTAATTTAAAAAATTTGTTACTATTGCTCTAAAATGAGGTGGGCGCTATCATATTAGAAATACATGAAAAAACAAAACCTTTATTGAAAAAAACGTATTTTTATTAAAGGAAATCCTCAAATTATTAAAAACTTAAAGTTTTCCATAAAATTTTTCTAAGTAGAATTAAATGCGCAACTAGAAAAACTATATTGCCTCCATTTTTTATTGCCTTTTTAAATCTATAAACAAATTTTAAAAATTTTGATATACAGGGTGTTGTTTTGGGGGTACAAGAAATTGTTAATTTTTCGTGAAGTCGGACCTGGATTTATTCAACGATGAATGTGTTAATCGATTTGTCAAATGAATAATTAGGCAAAATTCATAAAACGCCCTGTATCTCCGTTATAAAGATTGCAAGACCCATTACATATATGTTATTTAGAACCACCTCGATGACCTTTATCCACAATTGACGTATGTCCGTTTACCAATGAAACACCCTGTATAATGCATAAGCGACAATTTAATCGTAAGAAAAATATTGTACATTTTGGGAGTTGTAAGGCAGTTACGCACTCGAGAAACTTTCCACTGCTACATAATTTGCTTCTTACAACTCTCGTTATGTAATATACTATTAAGCCACTTTAACATTAAGTATGTCAAACTTTATCATTACAAGGTGTTTTTACTCGAAAATAATACATATTATATGAAATAAGTTTGTCCTTTTCATTAAAAATTTATCAAAAACGTCCTGAATTAAGGGTTTTATCCAGTTTAAACACCTTGCGAGAAAAGCATTAGCGAAGCTTTTGAATAGAAGTTGGAAACAGTAACGCGGAGAAAGCGGGTTTATTCATTGTAGCAGAAAGAGGTAGAGATAATAAGGAAAATAATTGTATAGTGCTTATAAGTGCAAACGAACTGGAATAACTGTATATGAATTTGAGAACTTGCTGGAGATTGTTGCATTTTAGAGATTTGGATAAGTGGTTTGGTGAATTTTTGTTTCTATTTTTTTATTGAAGTAATTATTAGAATTTTTATACAAAATTTGAAGTTAGAATGTAAAAAATATCAACATATATCCAGACAGGAAATTCATAAGATAAACTTTTAGTTGTTAGCATATTTTTCTCAAGAAGTGATACAAAAAGTAAAACATGTATAAATTTACCATAAAAAAACTTCCATATTTCATTTTAATATTTCCAAAAATGAGTTGCGGGCAACATAATACTCTCACTACTTACATGTTATATTTTATTTTTTGTGAAAAAAATTTATTAGGTAATAATTATTAAAGTTGGTTAAATAGAACTTTGAAAAAATATCGTTTTGATATATGAGACTGTGGTTTTATATTTGTGTGTAAATATTATTTTTAAATAAAATTTTTTTAATGCACCACCTTTTATTAGATATATTTTTTTTACCAAAAATCAATAATAAAAATTTTGTCATATGTTGCAAACTTTTTCGTTTTAGAAATGTCATTAAAATTATGTTCGTTAACATTACGTAAAAAAACCAAAATATATTTCCACATACGTTTAATAATAATATATTATAATAAAAAAAATACATATTATACTAAAATTAATAATAATTATAAATATATATATAGTCCTTGTTGTATTTTTAATTAATATTTAGATTTAAATATAAAATTTATTATTTTTTTACAAATTTAAAATTTGTTTCAACTAAATTTTTAATTAAAAAAATTGATTATAGGTTACAATAATTAGAGATCATAAAGACAAATATTTTAGTATAGGTAAACCAGGCTAAATTTTACTAAATAATAATATTTCTAAAAAAAATAATTATATTAATTTTATTACTGAACTTTTAATTTATTATTTAAAAAAAAAATTAAATTGGATATGTAATATTATTAAATAAAGTTTTGTAAAATTTATTATTATTATCTGATAATTTTATTTTTATTAAATTTTTTAACAATTCTGAATATTTATGAGATCACTTTAGTAATAATAAATTTTCACTAATCTAATTTCCGTATAAATTCAAGGTTCAAAATTATTTTTACTTTTTCTTAAATTTTCTCGTATGTCTTTCAAATTTTTCAATAAGGCAACAGTGAATTTTACTAATAATTTTTTTTCAACTAATTTATTATTTTATTTATGTTCAGTAATTTTAATATAATAATTTGCTATATTGTTTAAACAATATATATATATATATATATATTGATAATAAAATTTGACCTAAGGGTGATATATGTCGTGTTTATAACGATTATTCCGGGCTGGATAAAAGTCCGAAAATTAATCAAGAAATGAAGAGATTTGCCAATTTTTGTTTTTGAATATTTAGAATTGTTAAGTTGAATTTTGTAAAGATATAGGGTCGATGTTGGCAACCTGTGGCCACCATATTGTTTTGATGGTGTCTGTCTAATCTGTAGTTTATTTTCAATAACTAATACCAAATCACCATGGCAAGTTACACGATTGAGCAGCACCACCCACAAGAAAAAAATTTACAGGTCAATTTTTTTGTACCGCGAGAATAAGTTACCCACAAGTCCGCCAACTTCGATTTTATGTTTATGGATTTCTCGATAAAAAAGGTAACAAACAAAGTAGATAATTTAATTATCTACAATTTTTATATAGTTAATATTGCTGAAAAAAATATTTATTGCTAATAACAAGCAAAAAATATGAAAAATTGAAAAAGTAGCTCGGTTTTTTTCATCTTCTGGACTATTTTAATTAAAAAATAAAAGGTACACCTAAATGCTTTTCGTACAACGTGTAGATTATGACCGAGAATGCGCTCAATAGAGATGCGAGGTGGAAGAACTCATTTCCACACTACCGCAGAGGTAATCTTTCGGCGTTTTCTTTATGTGATTTCGCCAACTAAGAAATTTTGAAAATGCTGAGAAAATTATCCAATCTGGACAATTATTATTTAAAAGAACGACCGCACTAAATTCAAGGTTTGTTATCAAGAAATGGAAAAATCTTAGCAGTCAAATATTCATGCAAAGCAAAGCAGGTTTGGTGGAAAAATGTAAACACTTTATTACATCGTAACAGGTATGTAATTTTCTAACCCTAAAACTCATATTTTATTTTTTTTTCATAGTCTACTTCTTTGATATAACACCTGAAAAAAACGAGCCATTCTGGTAATTTTTCACACTTTTTGTTATATAATTTTTAAGTTTTTTATGTATTTTTAAGTGTTTTAAGGATTTTAAAGGATTTTTAATTATTTTGGGGATTTATAAGAATCTTCAAAGACTATTAAGGACTTTTAAGAATTTTTAGGGATTTTAATGTTTTTTTAAGGATTCTTTTAGGATCTTTAAGAATTACTTAAGATTTTATTTTATGTATTTTTAAGGGTTTTTAGGGATTTTTAAGGAATTTTTAAGGAATTTTTAAGGAATTTTTAAGGAATTTTTAAGGAATTTTTAAGGAATTTTTAAGGAATTTTTAAGGAATTTTTAAGGAATTTTTAAGGAATTTTTAAGGAATTCTTAATAAATTTTTAAGGAATTTTTAAGGAACTTTTAAGAATTTTTGAAGCATTTTAAAGTATTTTTAAAATTTTTTTAAGATTTTTAAGTAGTTTTAAATTTGTTAAGAATTTTAAGGGATTTTTAAAGATTATTAAGGTTTTTTATGATTTTTTAAGCATTTTGGATTTTAAAGGATTTTTAATGATTTTGGGGATTTTTAAGGATCTTCAAGGACTATTAAGGATTTTTAAGAATTTTTAGGGATCTTCAAGAATTTTAAACTATTTTTAGGGATTTTAATGTTTTTAAAAGGGTTCTTTTAGGATCTTTAAGAATTGCTTAAGATTTTTAACTAATTTTACGTCTAAGTATTTTTAAGGGTTTTTAGGAATTTTTAAATAATTTTTAAGGAATTTTTAAGGAATTTTTAAGGAATTTTTAAGGAATTTTTAAGGAATTTTTAAGGAATTTTTAAGGAATTTTTAAGGAATTTTTAAGGAATTTTTAAGGAATTTTTAAGGAATTTTTAAGGAATTTTTAAGGAATTTTTAAGGAATTTTTAAGGAATTTTTAAGGAATTTTTAAGGAATTTTTAAGGAATTTTTAAGGAATTTTTAAGGAATTTTTAATGAATTTTTAAGGAATTTTTAAGGAATTTTTAAGGAATTTTTAAGGAATTTTTAAGGAATTTTTAAGGAATTTTTAAGGAATTTTTAAGGAATTTTTAAGGAATTTTTAAGGAATTTTTAAGGAATTTTTAAGGAATTTTTAAGGAATTTTTAAGGAATTTTTAAGGAATTTTTAAGGAATTTTTAAGGAATTTTTAAGGAATTTTTAAGGAATTTTTAAGGAATTTTTAAGGAATTTTTAAGGAATTTTTAAGGAATTTTTAAGGAATTTTTAAGGAATTTTTAAGGAATTTTTAAGGAATTTTTAAGGAATTTTTAAGGAATTTTTAAGGTATTTTTAAGGAATTTTTAAGGAATTTTTAAGTAATTTTTAAGGAATTTTTAAGGAATTTTTATGGATTTTTAAGGAATTTTTAAGGAATTTTTAAGAATTTTTTAAGGATTTTAAAGTATTTTTAAAATTGTATTAAGATTTTTATGTAGTTTTAAATTTTTTAAGCATTTTAAGGGATTTTTAAAGATTTTTAAGGTTTTTTATGGATTTTTAAGCATTTTAAGGATTTTAAAGGATTTTTAATGCTTTTGGGGATTTCCAAGTATCTCCAACGACTATTAAGGATTTCTAAGATTTTTTAATGATTTTTAAGAATTTAAAACTATTTTTAGGGATGTTAATGTTTTTAAAAGGATTCTTTGAGGATCTTTAAGAATTGCTTAAGATTTTTAAGTAATTTTAAGTCTTTAAGTATTTTTAAGGGTTTTTAAGGAATTTTTAAGGAATTTTTAAGGAATTTTTAAGGAATTTTTAAGGAATTTTTAAGGAATTTTTAAGGAATTTTTAAGGAATTTTTAAGGAATTTTTAAGGAATTTTTAAGGAATTTTTAAGGAATTTTTAAGGAATTTTTAAGGAATTTTTAAGGAATTTTTAAGGAATTTTTAAGAATTTTGTAAGAATTTTAAAGTATTTTAAGGATTTTAAAGGTTTCTTAATGATTTTGAGGATTTGTAAGAATCTTCAAGGACTATTAAGGATTTTTAAAAAAAATTAGGGATTTTTAAGAATTTTAAACTATTTTTAGGGATTTTAATGTTTTTTAAGGATTCTTCTAGGATCTTTAAAAATTTCTTAAGATCTTTAAGTAATTTTAGGTCTTTAAGTATTTTTAAAGGTTTTTAGGGATTTTTATTTCTGATAGGTAGACGATTGGGCGTTTTTTACAAGCCACAAAGAATTAGGGACTATTCAGAAAACCCTAACAAATCACCTAGCAGAAAGATCGGGAGACATTTCCTCGATTAAAGATTGCAGCCCAATGCCATCAAGATAGAAGCATCATGGTTCCAAAAACTTTCAATTGCATGTCTTTTAGAATCATCTAACAACGAAATTTTAAATAAAAACGTCTCAGTTTTCTTTGCAGATATTGTCTAATATAGATCACCATTAATATTAAAATTGCAACTGATTGTCAAATACCCCAACAGTAGATAGGGTAAGTTGGTTCTACTATCACTATAGGGAATTCAATGTGTTAGAGAGAGAGGTATAGGAAATTCAGCGTGCCAGAAAGAGACGCAGATAAAAATGGCGGCATGTGGCATACTTTAAATATTAGGATAAAAAATGGCTGCGGACTGCAAATATAGTACTCTACATAACTCTAAGATGTAGTACTGCCGCTAACAAACAGATGGCGCTACTAACCATCTTTATGTAACCATTTTTAATCCACAATATAATATATCTTCGTAATTAATGGACCGATTTGGGTGGGTCAGACGGCATTATATTTGAAATATAACGTAAAATAATTACATGTCAATAAATACTGTGTAGAAGAAACGGCAAAAGGGCCTTAGCTTATATCTCCGTTACTATTGGTCCGATTTAAACGCGGGAAACGGCAGTGTGTTTTAAATATGACGTATAATAAATACGTATAGAAAAAACATGCGCAGTACGAAAGCCAAAAGGGCCTTAGCTTATATCTCTGTTACTATTGGTCCGATTTAAACGCGGGAAACGGCAGTGTATTTTAAATGTGCCGTATAATAAATACGTAATGAAAAAACATGCGCAGTACAAAATCCAAAAGGACCGTAGTGAATATCTCCGTTACTATTGGTCCGATTTAAACGCGGGAAACGGCAGTGTATTTTAAATGTGCCGTATAATAAATTCGTAAAGAAAAAACATGCGCAGTACGAAAGCCAAAGGGACCTTAGTGAATATCTCCGTTACTATTGGGCCAATTTTTATAGGAAAAACGGTCCTGTATTCGCAATGTGCTGTAAAATTAATACGTAACGAAAAACATGCGCAGTAGCAAAGTCATAAAGTCCTTAGCGTCTAACTTTGTTATAAATAACCCATTTTGAATGTGGAAAAACGCCCCGATATTATAAATGCGACGAATAATAGATGTGTAAAGTTACTTCGCGCGATCAATGACAAAAAAAGCGATAAATTTTAATTTTCATTATTATTCATTTAATATTGAAATATTTATAATATTTATTTTTTCCAATTTTTACCTAGTTTCGCGATAAGAATGCTCGCTGTTATTTGCGATAAGAACAGGAAACGACATCCGTTGCAAACAGATAAAAATGAATGAAATTATAACATAGGCGGAGAGGTATATACAAAATAATATTTATTGCATTGGGGGCTTATAAGTAATATAGATTTGGTAGAATTTGTCAGTTGTATGATGGCATCGGCAGAACACGCACGTAAATTGGAGGAATTTGGTGAGAAAATTCGAAAATTATATCAAGACGTAATACTTTACGAAGATAAAAGTAAAACGATTAAGCAATTTGGCCGTCTGTCTATAAGTTCTGCGTGGGATAAAGTATTTGAAAATCGGCAATTACCGCAGACTCAATATCCACTAAGACGAATTCAGCCTACAAAATGGCCGCATTGAAAATGTCTTTCATAATTCTAACAGCAGTGTTGAACAATATGCTTTACACAAACGTCCCTATTGGAGTAAAACATATAGCCGTATGTTTTAACGAGGGATTTGAGTGCCAGCGTTCAGAATGGCAGATGATGTCTTTAAATAAAGTTAATGATGGAAAATTGCCAGTGTTTTCGATTAATGTACCAGCTAATCAGACGACATACAAGTTGAAGCTCGTATTTCAAGATGGGACCGAAGGTGACGCTGAGACGTGGCAACACATCCCAACAGCTGAAGTCAATTTAAGAAGTATTGGTATTGAAGCAGCCCCGTTATCATTATGGAATAATAATAAAGTCATTCAAAATGAACTGTACAAAATATTTTCAATGTTATGTGCGATATTATCGGCACTTTCTGTTCTATTGATAAAAATTGTCATAAAAAATGTAAGAAATCGATATTCTTTATCAAAATAAATGAATAAAAATATACAGGGTGTTTCAATAAAACTCATATATAAATAAACATTTTTTATTTGAAAAAGTACATTATCTAGGTAATATAATATAATACAACCAATTATGTAACATATTAACGTTGCGTTCAGCACACAGAAATTTTCCAGATGCATGGTTTAGACACGGCGTATGACAAGATTCAAATCTCCTTGTTTGACAGAGCAATCCATCATATTTTGCGACATCATAAACGGCGGGATGCGGGGTACCCAATAACTGTTGGCATTTCTGCAGTAAAAAATCCTCCTTTTGATTTCCTCTAACGTAAATACAGTCTGCAGCATATAGCAAATATTTTTCCAATATATCGTTAATTTCCGTATACTCGATGTTACCAGAGCTGTAGTTTATTCCATGAATATATTTCTCTACATGTCTAACTGTTTTCTTATCACGTGCACTTAAATTAGCGTAGGGTATTGCAGGCTTGAATAGAAAATTAGAAACATGGGATCCGATTTGAATTGACATCTCCTTTGGATGGAAACTGCCCTCAATATCGAACCCTTGGATATCACAGAGTGCTATTCTCATCGTGGCAAACGTTCAACTACTGACATTTACTAAGTGATATCTAATTTAAACTTTTCAGTACTTCAGAGAGGGGGAAGTACTCCATTAAACAGTCGTGAATTATAATACAGTAAGCTTTAGTATTAGCGGGAAATCCAGAATCGGCTTCGATATCCAATCTCACATCAATAGTAGATGATTTCATGGTTTCTTCTTGCTTGGAACAATCAATGACGAACAAAGAACGGTTTTTAAATGCAACATAGTCCAAAAGGCAACTCTTCGAAGCAGAATTTGAATAACTGGTTTGAAAGTTGCTATAGTTGAAATGGGCTTCAGCAAAGTGATTATTTGCAAAGTCCAACTGCATACGTTCGTTGGGATAGTATTCACCATTCAATGATACTCGAATGCTAGCAGTACTCACGTGATCAAATAAAGTCGGATCTTCCCCAACAGCATCACGTTTATTAGTTTGAAAACATACGACAATGAAACGTGGCCGTTCGATTGCGGTGCTAGTTTTAACTGCCCAGATTTCTCTTCTCGCACCCGCTGTAATTGCAGGCAATTCATTCAGTTCCCATTTTCTAAACGGAATTAGTATCGGTTTGTCAGTTTGAATAGCTTTCAAAAGTTGTTCTTTCACATCATCATTCGGATAAATGTGTTTGATTTTCAGCTCCATACTTTGAATTACGATTTTTACGGTGGTAGTCGTTGCTGTAGCAGTACCAACATTTTTTTCCTTTACAATTATGCAATCGTTATCGTTTCTTGATCTTACAAATCTAAGAGTTTGTCTGCCGCACGTAATCATAGGATAGTCGTTGAAAATGTTGAAAATATGTTTAAGCGGCATCAACAAGCTGAAAGACTTGTCGTGAGCGGCGAGGATAGGTGCTGAAGGATAATTCCAGCCAGCGATAGCCATATGATTTGAGTCTTCTTTGGCGTAACAAGTGTAAGCTCGAACAGCACTTATAATTCCAGGATCGCGTCATTTTATGTGTTGTAAAAATGTATAATTTTTAAGTATTATTAAGTAAAACTAAATTTAATATAAGATGATGATTCCGACTTTTATTTGTAATTTTTTGGCTTCATTTAACAATTGTCTTATTTTATATTGTAAATAATTTTTAATACCATTTTATTGTTTAATATATTTAATAAATGAATTATCTTTATCTCTGTGTTTTTTTTTCAATTAAACAAGCTGAAACACGTCAAAAACTTTTATTACTTATAACACTTTTTTTCGAATCAAAAAAGTAAACGATAAAAAGCGTTAAAAACGTCGTAAAATGTGGCGTTTTCGACGTTTTTTAACGTTTAGAATTTTGAATCGAAAAAACAACGTCATATTTCATTAATTTTAATGTGTTATTTTCACCTGGTTCCTTATGGGAAATACGTGTATTTGAGGCAAACAAGTTAAGTTTTTTCACTTAAAAAAAAAATAACGATAAAAATCGATGAAAGCGTTGAAAAATGTGACATTTAAAACCCTTTTTAACGCTTCAAAATACTAAACGTTAAAAAAAAAAAACGTTGAAAACGCTGTAAAATGTGACGTTTTCAGCATTTTTTTTGAGTAAAAAAGGTATAAATAAAAAAAGAAAAACCTATAAATTTTTTTTATTTTATTTAACTATTTATACAAATTATTCAACTAAATCATTAATTACTTTTGGTTTATAATAATAAATGAATTCCCTAAGTGCACTGCATAATAAAGTGTTATCTGAACAATCACAAAATCCATACAATAAATCTAACTTACTTAACGAAAAATAATGTCCTTGTTGGAACCAAGACTTGATTCTATTTATGACTGCGTGATAATATGCACAAAAATTTAAATTTTGCAATAGATCCACCTTATTTCTAACAAGTCCAAAATCAGCTTCCACAATTTGAATTGCATCCTCTTCAGTGATGTAGAATTCAATTCCATGTTTTGATATTAGAATAAACTTTGCTTCATCGTAGACCAATTGAGTGATTGTCGCATAGTTTCCACATGGAAGGACATCTGGGCCATCTTTATTCGAGAAAGAGCCGGTAATTTTATTTTGTAATATTTCTATAAATATAGACCATTCATAAACGCCAAAAGACATTTTATTCTGCTTTAATGGTTGACACAACACTACTGCTGGGCTGAATGTCCTAACTGGAGAGAGGCCCACTCTAATGTCAAAGTTTTTAAGTGGAAACGCTGTATTAAGCAAATAGTAATTTTCAAATTTGGCGGCATTTTCATACATCTCCAAAACTCGGTCGATTTCTCTATCATAATTACTCTCATAACCGCTATCATCACCATCATCCGGTGCAATACGTTTGCCAGGTTCATCAGAAGCACCAGTAGCTACAGCCTCGATAATTGCATCCAGGTTCATATTACGTTGGTCAACACTAGCGAAAGCCATACTTTTTTAAACGATACTTTCAAAATTACTAAACAGGAATGAGGCGTAAATTGTCTGAGAGGTGGTATTTATAGATGTAGTCCCCTTCCACCATACATTTTTTAGTTGTACCGCCGGAAACGAACAGTTTAGAGTCACAAAAGGCCCCTCAATTGCAGAAATTTGTTCGTGTTTTACATTGATTTCTATACTAAATCAGCATTTTCGATCCAACTGTTATGTTTTTTATCGAGTCCAAGCCATTTGACGTACATTTTCTTTCCTTTCCGTCGCAAGACCTTTTCCACTAGATATATGTCGGGATTAGTGGTTTTTTGTAATTCCTCTTCGTAGAATGCTCCTTTGATTGGTGATCCATGCATATCTTCCAGGAGATAGGTAATGGGGTTAGTGATGTTAACTTTGCTAATCTTAAATAATTCCGTAGTCCAATTTGGCGTATAGCCTTTTTCGAAAACATGTTTGGCTTTACTTATGCGTACGATATCACCGACTTTTAATTTCCGCGGCCCGGCAATTTTCAAATGGCTGTAGCATTTACTTAAAATTTTCTGTTCGTTGGATTTGTTGACGTCGATCGGTTTAAATCTCGTTTTGCTATGTTTAGTCTCGTTGTATTGTGTTGTAGTTATCGGCAATTCATCCAGCCATTTGTAGCTACCGTTTAAACTGAAATATTTGTATAGTTTGGATTTCAACGTCCTGATTGCCCGCTCTGCCATTGAAGCCTTTACAACAGACCATGTATTATAGTGATTAATATGATGTTTTTTCATTAAACTCTGAAATTTTGCGTTGAAAAATTCCGTACCTTGATCAGTCTGCAGATTTTTCGGACATCGTTTAGTGTGTGCTAAAATATCACTAAATGTTTTGGTAATTTCTTCACCAGTTTTCGTTTTCAACGGTCGAGTCCATATGAATTTCGAAAAGCAATCTATAACAACCATGATTAATTTATATCCTTTGTTTTGATGCGAGTAATTTCTCATTTCCATGAGGTCCATTTGCCATAAATCATCCAAACCTTTAATGATGGTTCGTCGTCTAGGGTAATTTTTTCGAGCAGGTTTATGCAGTTCATTAACAAGTTGAATCTTTTCCTTTGACGACATGTTGACGATTGAAAGGAGATTGCTGGTGCCTATACAGTTATTTTACTTAATTTTGCCTCTACTCCATGAAGACGTGCAGTCATTGTTTCAACGTTTTTGACAATACCCTCAACATTGCCGCTAATTGTAGTGATGCCTGTTTCATTATTTTCAATTGTCTCCTTAAAATGATCGATTTTGGTGTAAATATCGCCAATGCTATTTTTAACATCATCATTTAATGCATTTATATAAGTTCTCAAATCATGATAAGACTTCGAAACGGTGGTATTTAGCGTTTCAAAACTTGTAATTATTTGAACTGTTACATTTTTCAACTCTTCCAACTGTTTGGAAAAATCCACTAATTTGGGTTCAATTAATGTCGTACGATTCGATTCAATTCCAAGCTGTTTCCTTAAATCATCAATGTCGGAAAGTAATCTGGTCGTCGTTTGCTGCGATGCATTTGATAACTCTGTTTTCAATGCATTAACGTCTGAAATTTGGGCTTTTTCACGTAAACTCTGCTCAGTATTTAATAATGCTGTAGTAACCGGATCGTAACTTTGTTTAAATTCCCTTCTTAAAAACTCTTTAGCTCGTACTATAGAGTCGTCTACGTATATTTTTGTTGTTAGGTCTTTACTTGTTGTAGGAGGATCTTTCAGTCTCTGCGATATTTGCTCCATTTTTCCCGATACATCTTCAATGCGACGTTTCATTTTATTGTTAATGTCGGTTTCGGTCAAGACTTTCAATTTGTCAACGTATTTTTTCGTTGCAGCATCTGAATCAATTGTCGGTTCCTTTATGTTGCACAACTTTACATTTTCAAAGTCAACATTTCCATCGGAAGTATGAGGAAGTGCTAATTTTGGAGGTACACGATTATACGGAACTGTTTTGTGTTTCCCGAAACGACGTCCGAATTTATCGAGACTCATCTTGCAAATGACATTTCTGGAACCAAGTTACTCTATTATATTGGCTTCCCGGAGCTCATTAATTATAGCTGTAATTTCATTATCTTGTGAAGTATTTCCAGCATGTTTCGAAGCAACTAACAACTTTAAACGATCGATCAACTCATTGGGATCGTCCCAATACACGTATTCTATAGGTTTTTCATTATAAATCAAATCGCATCGTGTTGCTGGTTTCGATAATCCTGCTCCTTCTCGAGGCTGAAACAGGGGACGGATAATGTCCATATATTTGTGTTTTTTTGTGCCTTTCAAATGTCCTTTAGAATTTCGATGAACTCCTGTTGCTTCTAGAATGGCTTTATAAGCGTTTAAGTCATCTGCAACAAAAGCAGGGTCATCATAAAAAATTAATTGATACAATCCTGGAGTTCCAGTCACCCCGTTCCACTGATTGTCATAAAGTACGTTTATACTTTCAGTTTTAGCATCAAACTCTATACGTTTGTTACCCAAAAACCACCAATCATTTTCTGATTCGTACACTGGACCATACACTCGATCGATTCTCTCGTTATTCTGCCAGTAGTCTTGAACTACTTGTCGACTCATTGGAGGATACTGATCTAGATAGTCGTTAATAGCTTCTACAGCTACCGGTTTTTGAGAAACAGAGGCTTCATCAATTTCACTAAACTGTTCGGTGTTGTCGTTGTTTCCTTCAGCTACATCTTCCAATGAAATAAAATCGGTTTTTTTGGGTGATGAAGCTTTTTGAGGCTTAAAATTCGACGTAATGGATGACATTTCGTAGCCTTCAACTTTGGGCTCATTTTTTACTTGTTCTTTTTTGACGGAGTAATTTGGCGAAGTTTTTACTATTTCTTGAAGAGGTTCAGATATTGGCTTGAACAGTTTCCTAATAGATTCATCTTGTTCCGTTTTGTTCAATTTTAATGCCAGATACTTTTTACGTATAGACCGGGCAAGTTCAGCGATTTTTCTCTTATGAGTAGCTACAGCTACTTGATTCTTTGCCAGCATGATGTCGAATGACGATATGCTCTACAATTTTATGTATTTATCGAAGCCTACTCTGTATCGCCCATGACCAAGTGGAAAATCTTTAACAATAACTAACGTACCATAGCGTTCGGCCCAACACTCTGCACACATTTTCTTGAATTCTTCAAAGGTAACATCTGGAGACACATGTTCATCAAATATATGTTTTAGGTTAATTTCATCCTGTTTAAATAGGATTATAATGTTACAGTTGTCTCGTATTAGCTGTTTTGGTACTTTTGAGTAAGTTTGACAGAGATATGCTGCATCAATATCTTTATGCCGGCACATTGAGTAATATTCTCGAATTTTCTGCTGACCGTCGCAGGCAACATCGTCAAATATGAATATAGAGTTATTTTTAGCCTTATTGGGACTTATAATTTCTTCGTTGTCTTTAAAGGGATAGTACCCAACGCCTTTAGCACTGGAAATCACTTCTTGAAGTAGTTGATATTTTGGCTGGTACAGAGACTTTGAATAAACGTACACATTTTTAAATTTAGCGCCGTTGGGATCGAAGAGCAGCGACAGCATAACGTTTGTTTTTCCGCATCCAGAAGGTCCACATATAATGGCGCGAAACGAATCCGGTAGCAATTTACCATGTTTACTATGTTTACTTGGTGTAAAGTCCAAGTTGACGATGGGTAGCGTCTGTTCTTGTTGAACGACCTTCATCTTGTGTCGTTCGAGGAAGAAATGTCAGATAATAAATATAGATGACGCTACATCTCATCATCAGTCTTCATGTTGGTATATCAGGGTGAAGGTGTCTTGAATTCCATCATCAATAAACTGCCAGTCGAGTTACATATTCCTGGCTATCAATATTGTGGACCAGGTACAAAACTACATAAGCGACTTGCACGCGGAGATCCCGGCATTAATCCTTTGGACGCTGCTTGTAAACAACACGACATTGCTTATTCCCATACCAAATCTTTAGTGGAACGTCATAAAGCTGATCAGATACTTGAAAACGCTGCTTGGGAACGAGTAAAGTCCAAAGACGCTTCTGTTGGTGAAAAAACTGCTGCCTGGTTCGTTACCACTGGAATGAAGGGTAAACGCAAACTTGGGATGGGTGTCAAAAAGCCTTCTATTTCTTTTCAACGTGGGATCCTTCAGAAAATTGCAAAGTCCTATAAACCATCATCAACTGTAACAAAGTCTGCTTCGAACGCATTGAAGGTAGCAAGACTTGCTGTGAAAAAGGTTGGTGGCCGTCGCCGTGTTAAAGTTCCGAGAATTATTCCGATTGCCAAATCTGGTGGAATTCTGCCTCTAATACCGATTTTTGCTGCGCTTGGAGCACTCGGCAGTCTTGCAGGCGGAGCAAGTGCAATTGCGAAAACAGCTATTGATGCTAAGAACGCTCAAAAGAAGCTCGATGAAGATCAACGTCACAACAAAGCAATGGAAGCCGTTGGAAAAGGACTTTACTTGCGAAAAAACGCTAAAGGAGGCTTCGGCCTATTTCTGAAAAAGCAAAAAAACTAATAATGCTACCCAATAGGCCATTGTACGATTTCGAACTAACACGTTATGCTAAAAAACTTAAAATACCGCATTTTCGAGGTGTGTTTATGAGAGACACTTTACCTTCGAGTCCCCGTAAACGTGAATGTGGTATTGTAAATTTGGATACCTCCGACAATAATGGTACTCATTGGGTGGCCTACAAGAAGATAAACGATCACGTGGACTACTTTGATTCATTTGGTAACTTGAAACCGCCGAGAGAACTTGTATGCTATTTGGGGAACGTAAAAATTTTCTACAACAACGATCCATATCAAACGTACAATCAAGCTAATTGTGGAAAATTGTGTTTGAAATTTCTACACAATAATGGCGGATAATATGGGCGTTCCAGTCATAATGGCACATCTGACTGATAATAAAACATTTTCGGAATTTACATCAGAAGAGTTGAAGCATATCCCGCTGGAATATTTAATAAAAAATGTGAGACCTGGAGAACTATTGAGTATATGGCATAAACTGTCTGCAGAATACACGTCAAAGTTTAATCTTCAAATACGGCTTCCATGCTATGTCCACTACAATAGACCTGATTGGATAACACACTGGGACGGACCTGCTGATGCTCAAGAAGATTGTTGTTTTTGTAAATTAGCTTTAAAAAAAATAATTCAATAAATGATTGTACTCCGCTATACTTGTTTCATTCATCATGTCGCACTTGTTGAGAGTAAACAGTAATACTCACGTCTTCACTTTTCGTCCTTCTACGCCAATATTGTTGGACCCGAAAAAAGATTATGAATTAGCACTTAGATCTTTTCATTCGTACAATTCCATACCGAACATTGAAAAAGGCGATAAATTTTACTATTTCGATAAAACTAACAAATTGAAAGTTATCGAGTTTCCTACAGGATGCTACGAAATTACCGATATAGAAGCATTTATACGAACGAAGATGGGGCTTGAAAATGAAGTTAATCCTGAACTGTTTTTCTCGTTAAAACCCAACAATAATACACTGCAATGCGAAATCTTTAGCAAATATTATAAAATAACGTTTAAAAAGCCAAATAATATTGGGCATGTATTGGGATTCTCGGAAAAAAATCTTAATCCTGGTCTAATACATTCATCGGACTTGCCTGTAAACATTATAAAAGTATCAACCATACACTTTGATGCCAACATTACGTCGGGAGCCTTTGATGGAGACAGACCTGCACACACGATCTACGAATTTGCTGTAAAAGTCGATCCTGGCTACGCTATCGACGAAACACCTTCAAATTTGCTATATTTACCAGTTATACCACAACGAGAAATAACCAACATTACAGTGTTGGCTTTGGATCAAGACGGCCATCCCGTAAACTTTCGAGGTGAAACTAGTACTCTTGTGTTGGAATTGAGAGCAAGGAGCCGATGGGACTAGTTATAAGATATAGAGGCGCTTCCAAATCTTTATTGTCGCCGCAAGCGTCTAAGCGTCAACATCTAACTGCAGCAAATATATTGTTTCTCCGTTCACTTGGATATCATGTCAACGGTGACTATGTACAAACGAAGAAAAATTGACGAAGCACATACTTCTCCGATGTTTGATCTGTATCGATCCCCAACATTTGATGAGTCTATTCGTAAGGCAGAGTATAGGTCCTATACACCGTTCGTAAAATCATTCAATTGCAACGATGTTGTGGAATTTAGCATCAACCAAGTCGACTCGTTCTTTGCTATGAACCAATCGCTGCTGGCTATTAGAGGAAAATTGGAAATAACCGGCGGAGGAGATGTATCTTTAGCATCCAATTTTGGAGCTTTCCTTTTCGACTCTTGCACGTACAGCGAATCCGCTAGAGAAGTTGAAGCAGTACGCGATCCTGGAATTATAAGTGCTGTTCGAGCTTACACTTGTTACGCCAAAGAAGACTCAAATCATATGGCTATCGCTGGCTGGAATTATCCTTCAGCACCTATCCTCGCCGCTCACGACAAGTCTTTCAGCTTGTTGATGCCGCTTAAACATATTTTCAACATTTTCAACGACTATCCTATGATTACGTGCGGCAGACAAACTCTTAGATTTGTAAGATCAAGAAACGATAACGATTGCATAATTGTAAAGGAAAAAAATGTTGGTACTGCTACAGCAACGACTACCACCGTAAAAATCGTAATTCAAAGTATGGAGCTGAAAATCAAACACATTTATCCGAATGATGATGTGAAAGAACAACTTTTGAAAGCTATTCAAACTGACAAACCGATACTAATTCCGTTTAGAAAATGGGAACTGAATGAATTGCCTGCAATTACAGCGGGTGCGAGAAGAGAAATCTGGGCAGTTAAAACTAGCACCGCAATCGAACGGCCACGTTTCATTGTCGTATGTTTTCAAACTAATAAACGTGATGCTGTTGGGGAAGATCCGACTTTATTTGATCACGTGAGTACTGCTAGCATTCGAGTATCATTGAATGGTGAATACTATCCCAACGAACGTATGCAGTTGGACTTTGCAAATAATCACTTTGCTGAAGCCCATTTCAACTATAGCAACTTTCAAACCAGTTATTCAAATTCTGCTTCGAAGAGTTGCCTTTTGGACTATGTTGCATTTAAAAACCGTTCTTTGTTCGTCATTGATTGTTCCAAGCAAGAAGAAACCATGAAATCATCTACTATTGATGTGAGATTGGATATCGAAGCCGATTCTGGATTTCCCGCTAATACTAAAGCTTACTGTATTATAATTCACGACTGTTTAATGGAGTACTTCCCCCTCTCTGAAGTACTGAAAAGTTTAAATTAGATATCACTTAGTAAATGTCAGTAGTTGAACGTTTGCCACGATGAGAATAGCACTCTGTGATATCCAAGGGTTCGATATTGAGGGCAGTTTCCATCCAAAGGAGATGTCAATTCAAATCGGATCCCATGTTTCTAATTTTCTATTCAAGCCTGCAATACCCTACGCTAATTTAAGTGCACGTGATAAGAAAACAGTTAGACATGTAGAGAAATATATTCATGGAATAAACTACAGCTCTGGTAACATCGAGTATACGGAAATTAACGATATATTGGAAAAATATTTGCTATATGCTGCAGACTGTATTTACGTTAGAGGAAATCAAAAGGAGGATTTTTTACTGCAGAAATGCCAACAGTTATTGGGTACCCCGCATCCCGCCGTTTATGATGTCGCAAAATATGATGGATTGCTCTGTCAAACAAGGAGATTTGAATCTTGTCATACGCCGTGTCTAAACCATGCATCTGGAAAATTTCTGTGTGCTGAACGCAACGTTAATATGTTACATAATTGGTTGTATTATATTATATTACCTAGATAATGTACTTTTTCAAATAAAAAATGTTTATTTATATATGAGTTTTATTGAAACACCCTGTATATTTTTATTCATTTATTTTGATAAAGAATATCGATTTCTTACATTTTTTATGACAATTTTTATCAATAGAACAGAAAGTGCCGATAATATCGCACATAACATTGAAAATATTTTGTACAGTTCATTTTGAATGACTTTATTATTATTCCATAATGATAACGGGGCTGCTTCAATACCAATACTTCTTAAATTGACTTCAGCTGTTGGGATGTGTTGCCACGTCTCAGCGTCACCTTCGGTCCCATCTTGAAATACGAGCTTCAACTTGTATGTCGTCTGATTAGCTGGTACATTAATCGAAAACACTGGCAATTTTCCATCATTAACTTTATTTAAAGACATCATCTGCCATTCTGAACGCTGGCACTCAAATCCCTCGTTAAAACATACGGCTATATGTTTTACTCCAATAGGGACGTTTGTGTAAAGCATATTGTTCAACACTGCTGTTAGAATTATGAAAGACATTTTCAATGCGGCCATTTTGTAGGCTGAATTCGTCTTAGTGGATATTGAGTCTGCGGTAATTGCCGATTTTCAAATACTTTATCCCACGCAGAACTTATAGACAGACGGCCAAATTGCTTAATCGTTTTACTTTTATCTTCGTAAAGTATTACGTCTTGATATAATTTTCGAATTTTCTCACCAAATTCCTCCAATTTACGTGCGTGTTCTGCCGATGCCATCATACAACTGACAAATTCTACCAAATCTATATTACTTATAAGCCCCCAATGCAATAAATATTATTTTGTATATACCTCTCCGCCTATGTTATAATTTCATTCATTTTTATCTGTTTGCAACGGATGTCGTTTCCTGTTCTTATCGCAAATAACAGCGAGCATTCTTATCGCGAAACTAGGTAAAAATTGGAAAAAATAAATATTATAAATATTTCAATATTAAATGAATAATAATGAAAATTAAAATTTATCGCTTTTTTTGTCATTGATCGCGCGAAGTAACTTTACACATCTATTATTCGTCGCATTTATAATATCGGGGCGTTTTTCCACATTCAAAATGGGTTATTTATAACAAAGTTAGACGCTAAGGACTTTATGACTTTGCTACTGCGCATGTTTTTCGCTACGTATTAATTTTACAGCACATTGCGAATACAGGACCGTTTTTCCTATAAAAATTGGCCCAATAGTAACGGAGATATTCACTAAGGTCCCTTTGGCTTTCGTACTGCGCATGTTTTTTCTTTACGAATTTATTATACGGCACATTTAAAATACACTGCCGTTTCCCGCGTTTAAATCGGACCAATAGTAACGGAGATATTCACTACGGTCCTTTTGGATTTTGTACTGCGCATGTTTTTTCATTACGTATTTATTATACGGCACATTTAAAATACACTGCCGTTTCCCGCGTTTAAATCGGACCAATAGTAACAGAGATATAAGCTAAGGCCCTTTTGGCTTTCGTACTGCGCATGTTTTTTCTATACGTATTTATTATACGTCATATTTAAAACACACTGCCGTTTCCCGCGTTTAAATCGGACCAATAGTAACGGAGATATAAGCTAAGGCCCTTTTGCCGTTTCTTCTACACAGTATTTATTGACATGTAATTATTTTACGTTATATTTCAAATATAATGCCGTCTGACCCACCCAAATCGGTCCATTAATTACGAAGATATATTATATTGTGGATTAAAAATGGTTACATAAAGATGGTTAGTAGCGCCATCTGTTTGTTAGCGGCAGTACTACATCTTAGAGTTATGTAGAGTACTATATTTGCAGTCCGCAGCCATTTTTTATCCTAATATTTAAAGTATGCCACATGCCGCCATTTTTATCTGCGTCTCTTTCTGGCACGCTGAATTTCCTATACCTCTCTCTCTAACACATTGAATTCCCTATAGTGATAGTAGAACCAACTTACCCTATCTACTCCCAACTATTTATTGTCTGCCTTTTAGAATCTTTTACCATTGGAGGTTTTTCCACTTTCCTAAACCTTAGTAGCTCCTCCTGGACATTACCACTAATATCTATATCCTAAAAAAGTAAGCTTCTAGGATTCTAAAAAATAATAAAACTTTGTAACTTTCTAAATCAATCAAATTTTAATGGCAGTCATATTACAGAATACCAAATGACACTTGACATTATTATTATCACTAGTGTTGTTTTATAATTAGAAAATTATAATTTGTCGCAGGCTTTTTTTTACTAATTAAAATTTTTAACATTAACTAGCAAACTGTTGATAATTTGTAAGATTTTTTACTGGTTACATATTTTTTATAAAAGGATTCAAATAAATTACAGCCATTGACAAATTTTCTTCCACTTCACTTGCCAACAATCCATTAGGGTTTCCTGACTTTCCCTAAAGCCAATTTTTAAGTTTCGAGTTCTTTGTGAACTTTTTAAATAACAAATCTAAGATGAGGTCATATTTTCTCCTCTCATTTCTTTGAATCCAAATGTTTTCACCAAAAGAAAATTATCGCCAGAAAATGAAACTTTTAAAGTATATTAGTCGAAGAATATTCAGAAGATTTTATTAGTGGATAATAATGGATTAAAGAATTTTAGGCTTGAATAAAAAGTTCCTAGATTAAACTGACAAAGTTTTAATGTGAAAAGTAAAATAATTAAAGTTAAATATTCCTTATAACAAAACTTTTCACCTAATTCCAATTAAAAATTACGTGGTCTAAAATTACTAGTTATATAGAGTAATGTATATTTCAGACAGAAATTGAGCTGGCAAAGTCACAGGAGCCTCTTCAAAGCATCGTAACAAGGTGCTCCATATATAGATCTAATTTAAAGTACTCTTCTAGAATTTTTAAGGCAAAGCGACATAATACATTTTTTATAAAAAAATCACTGACTTAACGTTATTTAAATTAATTAAAATATATCATTATCGAGAATTTAAATTTCTCTCCTATAAATAGATTATTTTTGATTATTGATTAGTAGTAGATAATTAAACCAATTGAAGACTAAACGTGATGTCAAAGGTAGGCGATTTTAGGAAATCTCTTAAATTAATTATACGCAACTGTCATTGTGTTTGTCAAAAGAGTTTTTTAAAAATTGTTATAAAAAATTCAACAGCAAATAAGCACTTTCTTTTGAATTCCTATCATTTCAAGTGAATTTTCAACCTAATCGAATAAAATAGAGGTAAGTAATTCTTTATCAGATGTATTTTCGTTTGAAATAGTTTAAGGTTATGTAATAAATATTTTGATATTGATTAGTGGTATTTATGCAATTATACCTATACTAAAAGTAACCTACAAATCAATTTAATAGTTTTTCAAATCTAAGTGTCAAATGAAATGAATTCTTCATACCTTCATTGCTACATGAAAGTTTTAAAAATCACAGTGCAATTCTGTCTGTCTGTCTGTCTGTCCGTCTGTGTGTATTCTTCTACGATAGAGGTTACATCCAATTGAGCTGAAATTTGGTATATGACTTTGGGTTAACCGTTGGAAGAACCCATTAGTTTTTGTACAGACATCTGTCAAACGGAAATTTCATTATCAAAAAATGACAGATTACTTGCAATATGTCATTTCAAAGCCCTTGTGAAGTTTTGGGGCGACACAACCGCTTTTTTAACCTTTTTAATGGTTTTTGTTGAACTTGTTTTGGTTTTATTTACTTCTATTTTGGCTTTTTTGGCGTTTTTGTCCTTATATGCCTTTTTTTTGTTTTTTTTTAACCTTTTTAATAATGTTGACTTCATTTTTTAATCCTATTTTACACGTCGAGTCGGAAAAGTTCTGGGGTGACACAGCCGATTATTTGTTTTTATTTTTTTGGCGTTTTTTTTGCCTTATATACATTTATTTTGCCCTTTTGGCTTTTTTTTGTTTTTTACCCTTATTTCTTTTTTGGCCTTTACTAAGACTTTTATCTTGTTTTCTATCTTTTACCTTTACCAAGCCTTTTTTAATATTTTTGCTTTTTTGTCATATTTTTGCCCTTATTTTGCGCTTTTCGGTTTTTTTTAAGAATTTTTTCCTTTTCTTGATTTTTTTAACTTTTTTGCCTTTTTTGCTTTTCTACCCTTTTATTGCTTTTTTTTACTTTTTTGGCCTTTTTTGCTTTATTCACTTTACTTTGTCATATTTGAATTTTTTATTGATTTTTTTACCCTTTTTTCATTTTTTTGGCTTTTTTCCTTTTTTTTTGTTTTATTTTACGTTGCTTGCTGTTTTTGCCTTTTTCGCTCAAAAACAATTCTTTTTCATTTAAAAAAAATCCTTTTTAATTTTTTAAACTTTTTAATGTGTTTTTTTTAAGTTTTTTGGCTTCTATTTTGCTGTTTTTTGCTACTTTTTACACCTTTTTGTCTTTTTTGCTTTTTTAAAAACTTTTTTTTTACTTTTTTTGGTATTTTCTTTAGGTTTTTTCCCTTAACTTTGTCGTTTTTGGCTTATTGATTTTTTTTTACCCTTTTTCTTTCAGTTTTCGTTTTTTTGCTTTATTATACCTTTATCTTTTTTTGCTACTTCAGACTTTTTTAACAAATTTTCACTATTTTTTATTAGTTTTAATTTTTGATCTTTAGCAAATCTTTTATCATTTTTACCATTTTTTTATGGTTTTTTTAACCTTTTTAATGTTTTTTTTTAACTCTTTTTGCCTTTATTTGCTTCTGTTTTGCTTTTTATTTGTTACTTTACGTTTTAACCCTTTTTGTCTTTTTTTAAACCTTTTTTTTACTTTTTTGGCGTTTTTTGCTCTTTTTCATATTTGGCTTTTTTATACTTTTTATTAATTTGTTTTACCATTCTTCATTTTTTTACCTTTTTCCTCTTTTTTTTGCATTATTTGATATTTTTTACTATTTCTGCCTATTTTTGCCAATTTTCACTTTTTTTTTATTAATTTTAATTTTTGCACAAATTTAATAATTTTGTTTTCTTTTTTTAAATTAATGCGTTGCCTTGTTGAAACTTATAACAATTTTTTGCCATTTTTAATAACTTTTGTTGTTTTCCAATTAAATTAAAATGTTTACGTATTTTGCAATGCATATCAAATTTTTGAGAAATTTACTTCATTTTACTTTTCCATTCAGAAATGTTATAATTAAAATAATCCTCTTCAACACAGCTGAGCCGGGAAAGTGAGTTTTCAATGGGCAATTTTATTATTATTTATTTATGATGAATTTATTATTACTGATTTTAAAGAAATGAGAGATCTTAACTTCGTCATAAAGATAAAAATAATGTTAATTATTTAATATTTAATTATTTACTGAGGCACTGTTGCGTGATTCTACCCCTCAGTGTGAATAGATTAATATTTATTATTTAAATATTGTTGGAACGGAGTACTCTACGTGATTCTGCCCTTAGTACTCAGTAGATGTTCCATTTGTAAAGCACTTTGCGTGATTCTGCCTCTAGTGCTGGTAGAAAAATATTTTGCTAGATTCTGCCCGTAATATCCTTAGTATTGAAATAATGAAAAACACTGTTGCGTGATTCTGCCCCTCAGTGTATATTGATTAATATTAATGAATTAAAATAATGAAAAACACTGTTGCGTGATTCTGCCCCTTAGTGTATATTGATTAATATTGATTAAATGAATTGGTAATTGGTATTTAACTAATGAATAATTATTATGTCCTTATTGATTTAATAATGTAAAATTAAAAAGAGAAAAGATATCTACTTACGTTTAAATTATATTTGATAACGATTTAAATGAATATGATAATAATTGCTCATTGTGTTTTTTTATTTACAATAAAATGTTTATAACTTCCATTTCTTAATTATCTTTATAAATTATTATTTAGGCCACTCTTTACCTAAAAAACTCTCAATTTTAAACAGTAATTATTATTTTAGTTTTAAATATCTTTCCATAACAGTAATTTACTCGGTTTTATGCTGACGATGAACCGTTTTAAAGAATTTAATACATTTTAATTTGTGTGAGAGCTCTCTATATTGCAAATAATAAATCCGACAACAATTCCTAAACACTTGAAAATGCCAACGATCTAATGTATTTTATGTTATAATTTTATAAAATTTTGTTCGGGATTTTAACACTTTCATAATTAGGAAACTGAACATATCACACTTTTTTTTAATGCTGCAAAATTAATATTTCTGTCAGGCCATAAAATTAAATATTTTTTAACTTAAAATTTTAATTAAAGCCAAAATCCAACTTTCTTTTCGACGATTATTTATTTCTGTAATGTAGAAAAAATAACAAAGAAATTTAATGACAATTATTTTATATTGACGGGTTGTTAACCCTACTCCATTTAATATTCTCCTTTGTTCTACGCTTGGAGTGCTATAAAGCTCAAAGTCAGCCATTTTTTATTTTTAGCCTGCAATCACGTCGAACTTCTTGAATATTGCGAATATAAAGACTAGCGAAGCAAAAGAAAAATAATATAAAGGAAGACGGGGCTGAGCTGTGAGTCTCAAAAAAGAATAAAACGTTATCCTTTAAATTTATTATTTGATATATTTTTCGTCAACTTAGTTACGATGATGGATAATGTAATAAAATAGGTAATTGAAAAGAAAGTAGGAATATAATAGTAGATTGTGCAACAAGTATGGATATAAAGGACGATCCATACGAGTTGAACAGTACATTTTTTCTACAACCCATTAAAGGAAAAACAAAAAAATATTATAAACAAAAATAATAAACTCATCGGATTTGAACCGACGACCTTCGTATCTAAAAGTGAGAGCGTTAGCACTGGGCTATCACGGACTGTCACCGATTGATTATAAAATTATATAAGTAGGTCTTATTCATGTTTAGTTTTATTAATGATGATTTTACACTTTCACCAAAACCTCAACTAAAAACTCAAAAAATATAATTTCAATAAACTTTAAATACGAATCTGAAATTTTTAAATTTGCGATTTTGTAATATTTGAAATTCTGATCTCAGATTTCAATTCAGCTTAAAAAAATAAACAAAAATTTTTTTTATAAATAATTTGTGAAAATTGAGACAAAAAAATTAAAGATGTCCAAAAATTTGCGATTTTTCTTTATTTTTGTAAAATTTGAATTTCTTATTTCAGATTTTGGTTCAGCTTAAAAAAGTAAACAACAATTTTTTCACAAAAAGAACGTTATAGAAGTCCAAAAATTTGCGATTTTTTTTTATTTTTGTAAAATTTGAATTTCTAATTTCAGATTTTGATTCAGCTCCAAAAAAAATAAACAAAAAATATTTTTACAAATGATTTCGCCAAATGAGAGAAAAAGTTATAAATTACCAAAAATTTGCGATTTTTTTTTACTTTTGTAAAATTTTGAAATTCTGATATCAGAATTTGATTTAGCCAAACATTTTTTACCAAAAATTTTTGGGCCAATTGAGACAAAAAAGTTATTAGATGTCCAAAAATTTGCGATCTTTTTTATTTTTGTAAAATTTTAATTTCTGTTTTCAGATTTTGATTCAGCTTAAAAAACAAACAAAATTTTTTTTTCAAATAATTTGTGGCAATTGCGACAAAAACGTTATAGACGTCCAAAAATTTGCAATTTATTTTTGTAAAATTTGAATTTCCGATTTCAGATTTTGATTCACCTCAAAAAGAAAATAAACAAAAATTTTTTTTACAAATCATTTGTGAAAATTGAAAGAAAAAAGTTATAGGTATCCAAAAATTTGCGATTTTTTTATTTTTGTAAAATTTGAATTTCTGATTTCAGACTTTGTTTCAGCTTAAAAAAATAAACAAAAAAATTTATTACGAAAAGTTTATGCCTATTAAGACGAAGAGTCCCAAAATTTTTTTGTTTATTTTTGTAAAATTTGAATTTCTGATTTAGCCTAAACAATAAACAAAAGTTTGTGCCTATTGATACAAAAAAATTATACGAGGTACTTACCAAAATTTTAAAAATTAGATTTGAGCCAAAAAGGCTCTAAAATTTTAAAAGGTGCGATTTTTTTTTATTTTTGTATAATTTAAAATTCTGATTTAAAATTTCGATTCAGCATAAAGAAATAAACAAAAAATAAATTACGAAAAGTTTGTGACTCAAATTGGTTATAAAATTTTAAAAAATTGTAATTTTTTTTTATTTTATAAACCTTGAGCCGGTAGCCCCCATCCTATTCTTATTAATAAATTTTATAATTTGGATTTTGACCCTTACAACATCCACCTTCGACCTCCCCACCAAACCTTAATTTAAGATATCTATATACCAAGTTTGATATCAATCGGTCAATTAGTTAAATGAGTCATATTTTTAATTTTTTTTAACCTTAAAATAAAATAAACTAGAGTGCGGGAGAGGAAAAATCGCTGGCCCGTTTCCATCAGCGGAGAAATTCAGATATCCGACTTTGTATAAAAAACTTTCTTATAAAGTCCGGTAGCAGACTTAGCTTGGACTAAGGTAAGGAAATCGAAAGCGAGAGGTCCAAGGTTCGTTTCCCAATACCAACACAGTTCTTTTGTTTTTTATAAAATTGTATTTTTTTCATTTTTGCCAATATTTGATGCATTTTACTAGAAAATTTCCCTTCTTTTTTCCAAAAAATGGGAATTTTTCCAAATTAATATTGTGCGGCCAGTAACGAAGTTCCATATATTAATTTTTCACTTTTTAAAATTTTAAAATGCAAAAAAAAACAGAAAAATCGAAAATATCGGAAAATCCGAAAAATTCTAAAGAAATCAAAAGAAATCGAAAAAATCAGAAGAATAAGAAAAAAAAGAAAAAACAACAAAGAGTTAGAAAAAAATCACAATAAGAAAAAATGGGTTAAAATAAAAAAAAAGAAAAACAAAAAATTAGAAAAATGAGAAAAAAACTAGAAAAAAAACGGAAATAATTACAAAAAAATGGACAAGAAATTAGAAGAATCAAAAAATCAGAATAAATACAAGAAAGAAAAGAATATATTGGAAAAATCAGAAAATATTAGGAAAAAAACACGAAAAACAACATTGTAAATGCGGATGTAAAAGTGCAAGAAATCGTAAAATTAAAAAAATTAAAATAAAAAAAAAAAAAAAATTAGAAAAATGAGAAAAAAAAACGAGAAAAAAATACGAAAATAATTAGAAAAAAAAACAAGAAATTAGAAGAATCAGAAAATCAGAATGAATCGAAGAAAGAAAAGAATATATTGGAAAAATCGGAAAATATTGGGAAAAAAATGAAAAACAAAATTGTGAAACAAACTTTTTTCGCGGAAAATCAATTTTCTTCAGGTTTAAATAATTTGGAGAAAAAATTTTTTTGAGATTTTTGACATTTTTTTCAATATTTTTGAGATTTTTTTCAATATTACGAGGTGAAGTGTGGGCGGGTAGTAAAAAAATATTTTATTTATATTTTTCTTAGTAGCAAGTTCTCAAGTATTTACAGTACAGAAAACTTCCTACTGATTTACATTGAAAATTACGCTTTCATTACACAATACGATTCAAATAAATCCTATTAATTCATGTGAACTAAATATATTCAAATACGTAAGCCGATTATGTTATATTAAATTTCGATCCAATTTTTTACTTTTTTCCATATCTCAATCCAATCTTAACTACACCTTTAGAATCGAAAGAGCGCTATAAAACGGTAACAAATCCGAAGTTCAATAACCATTTTCATAATGACTACACCATTGAAAAGGGGGCCTTCGGCATCTAAACTGTAGACTTTTTTTTTCTACTAAAAGCCGTCTAACTTTTTATGGAATCACTTTTAAGATGAGATCTTTTACGCTTTTGTATGATCGCCGTGTTCATAAATAACTTTAATGTATTTTCGCTACAGGTTTAAGAAAAAAAATTTTATATCGTAATTTATGTTTAAAATTTTGCCTATCATTTTTTGTTACCATTCTTATAGTCTGAGTATAAAAATATTATTATTATTATTAATATTATACATTTTTTTACTACTAACCTTATTGATATGTCATTGTTTATTAGATTTGGAAAAATTACCAATTTTCTGGTTTTCCTTTTTTTTTCCCACTTCTGTTTTTTATCCCAATTTTTTCCCCTGTTTTTGACAAGCTGCTGTTTTTTATACCATTAATTTTTCCCCTTTTTACGCATTTCTATTTTTTCACCCCCTTTTTTTACCACTTATTTGTTGCTCCAATTTCCACCCCCTTTTTTTAAAAAATGTTGTTATTTGTCTCATTTTTTATCAATTTTTTTACAATTGTATATTGCCCCATTTTTACCCCCTTATTTTTGTACAAGTACTGTTTTTTCCACATGTTTTTATTTTTGTTCCACTTTTTTTTATCTAGTATATATAAATTTCTGTATATTTTCGCTTATCGCAAAAAATGTCATTTTGTTAACCATTGAATAAATATTGATAATTTGTTTACAATTTAACTAGAATTTTGTTCTTTGATATGAATTTAGATAATTATTTATCAAAAATAATTTCCTGAATCCTGTCTGATATGTCAGATGCAATATTTATCTGCAACAATTTATGCAGTCAACTTTTCATTTATAATATAAGCAGTAAGATGAGTGTAATTAGACGGTAAGTGTTAAATTTTATATTAAATTAAATTTAATTTTAATACTTTGATTGTTGCCGTTAGTTACAAGTATTTCTATATATAGGATTAAATATAGTTCTAGATCTATTATAAAAAAATGAGGGGTTAATCCCACCCAACTTTCCGAACACTCCTAGTAAAGTAATTGTTTAATCGATTATTTTAGTTTTTCTGCATCAAAATACCTTAATAAAATAAATTTACAAAAATTAAAAAAAAAAAATAATTTTTTGTAAAATTTTTTTTTTTACTTTTTATAATTTTGTATAATTTCTAGAAGTATTATTTTTAAAAATTATGAAATATTTCACACATAATGTACTTTTTGATCCCTTCCAGATTTACTATTTACTTTTTTCATTTATTTTACCATTTTCGATAAAACAAAAGGACAAAAAAAATTTATTTTTGTTTTATTTTGGTTATAATAATTACAATGTTAAATTTGAAGAGACTAAATTATTTTCTAAATTTAGAGATTTGTATTACCTATCGAATGGTATAAATCCCATTTTAATATCTTTAATATTTTTAAAGTTATTCAATTTTTTTTAACTTATATTAAATTTCAAAAAAAAATTATGAATTCTACAATTTTTTGAATAAAATTTTGAAAAAAATCACTATAGAGTTATAACTATCAATTTAATGGTATTTTTTTAAATTTGTAATATTAATATTAATCTTAAAAAGAAATAAAACCTTTTTTGAATAATTTTAAAATCAATAAATAATTAATATCTCATTCAATTTTATTCAAAATGGGAAACAGACCTTTTTTTAGGTTTTTTGGATCAAAATGCATTAATAAAGTTAGTTTAAAAAACTAAAAACAAAAAATTTTTTTGTCAAAAATTCATGGGTCCCATTGAATTATTTTAACTTTTTTCATTTTTTGCTATAACTTTTACAAATACTATGTTAAAATTTTGAAATAATTTACATACATAGTACTTTTGGATCCTTTTCGGATGTGCTATTTAATTTTTTCATTTATTTTACACCTATTGATAAAACGAAATTACAAAAAATTTATAAAAAATTCTTTATTTTGGTTATAAATATTACAATTCTAAATTCTAAGAAACTAAAATACATTTTAAATTTAGAGTTTTATTTTATCTTTAGAATGGCGTAAATCCCATTTCAATAACTTTAATATTGTAGAAGTTATTCAATTTAGTTTAAAATCATAATATAATTTTAAATGTTTCTTAGCTAATTTTTAAAAAAATTCACAATTTTTGTAATAAAATTTTGAAAAAAATTATTATAATAAAATTAATTATTACAAATTTAAAGATATTTTTTTTTTAATTTTTGATATTAAGATTTAACTAAAAAATAATAATTTAATAAGGATAAAAATTGCTTAAAAATTAAAATAAAAACTAGCGGCAAAACTATGCAGAACTCGAAAAAAAATTAAAGACAAAATTTGTACAATTCTACAATTTTCATTTTTTGTAAATTTTCATAAAAATCCATAATTTTGTCTCAAAATCTAAAAAAGTCGCAAATGTCTATATACATTATTTTTCACGCCCTCCAGCGACGAAACTGTGAGGAATTAAAAAAAACGGTAATGACAAAATGTGTAGAAAATTGTATGTTCTACATCTTTCATTTCTTGTAATTTTTCATAAAAATGCATTATTTTGGTTATTTAAGAAAAATATGAAAAAAAATTACTTTTTGATAAATCTGGCAACAATGGCAAAAAATATTGAAAATTTTTATCATTCGAAATTAAACTATAACGTATAAAAAATATATGTGTAAAACTTTATTTTCATCTTGTTAAGTAATGACGTCATCACTTATAGCAACTGTCACTTCCGGTTGTCCGATTAACTCCAAAATATATACAAGTCGTCTCCTTGCTACCCTAAATATGTATATAAAATTTTATCTAAATCGGTTCAGCCGTTTAGACGCTATCGTGTTCACACACAGACGCACGCACACACAGACGCACACCCACACAGACACACACACACACACACACACACACACACACACACACACACACACACACACACACACACACACACACACACACACACACACACACACACACACACACACACACACACACACACACACAGACACACAGACAGGCATCATGCTAAAAATGGTATAAATGGATTCAGGTGACCTCAAAACGTAAAGATTCGTTAAAATCTGGGTATGGTCAAAATATCATGATCACAATACTTTCCTTCTATACAACTCTGTTGTTCGGAAAGTAAAAACTGCTTAGAAGGTTCTGGATATGGTTTTAAAAAATTTTTGTTATTTTAATAATATAATTATCAAAACAAAAAAAAAAATTTAATTAAAAGCTCACACCTTCAATTATTGGGTTTATTTATGTTTTTTTTTTCTTAACAAATATAACCCTAATTCATTTTTGTAATTAGATTAATTCAAATATTTACTTAACTGTAAAATTATTGACCTTAAATTTTTGCTTTAAAATATGTTTTTATTTACCATAATTTAATTTTAAGAATGTGTAAAAATTTTACATAATATATTTTTATAATAGGACTTCATATTTAGAAGTGTTTTGTTTGATAGTAATTTATTAAATTTTTAAAGTCAGTATTTTACCAAAAACTTTTATTTTCTTTCTACACGTTAGCACCTATTATTTTTTTTGTGTTAATGTGCTAATTTTAAAAATTATGAAAAATGGAAATAAATTTTTTTTCTTAAATTATTCCTGATATAATTAATAGTGCAAGCGAGATAGCTGTTTTAGCAGCAAAACCCAACACCTTCCTGCAGTGGAAAATAATAAAGAGTGACACAAAAACTAAACAAAAACGCCACTCTGTGGATTGGTCTAATTAATTTGGTGGTAGGGTTTCCGATCTTTATCAAAATGATCGATTCTTAAGATCGATTCAAATCGTTGAGTTAAAGATCAATCTAGGAAAAATCGAATGGACAAAAAATCGATCTCATGAAAATCGATTCAATTCACAATCTAATATGAAACTAGACAGAAAAATGTGAAACTTGTATTTATTTTTTATTAAAACAAGAAAATGTTGTTTAATTTTTAGTTTGATGGTTTTGTAAGGACAATATTTTGATTAAACTTATTTTAATAATACAAACATTATTTATCAAATATGTATTCAAGTCAAATATTTTATATGGAATCAATAACCATGTATTAGATTTTAGTCAAGTTTAGAAATACCTGGACAAGAGAATCGATCTTCGATCTTAATTATTTTCTCTGATATTTAAAACGATCTAAATTTTAAAAAATCGGTCAATAAATCGAATATCGAGTCACAAAACATCGATTTTCGATAAGAAAGAATCGAAATCGGAAACCAAATTTAGGAGTGGTTAAAGTAGGTGAAAAATGTTTTTTTGCGATTTTTCAGGATTTTCAGCAAACCTATCAAAAAATCGGTTTGACTGTGCTGAAGAGAGTTTTTCAATGGCTTTTAAATGACATATTGCAAGTCAAATTTCGTGACATATTGCATCTGTCATTTTTTGATACTGACACTTCCGTTTGAAGAATACAGACAGACAGACAGACTTACATCTGGAAATTGTCTTAATGATCTCAGGTGACTTCAAAATGGATATTTCCATCTTGATCTCGAAATTTTTTTTTAGCTCGTTCACAATACTTTGCCTTCTCGGAGGTGTGTCGGGAAAGTAAAAATCTCAAATGTAAAAAAATCTCAAATCTCATAAAATTTCAAAAAATCTCAAAAATCGAAAATTTCAAAATTTTAAAAAATATGAAATATCTTAAAACCATAAAAAATCTTAAAAATAAAAAATTTATCAAAAAATCTTAAAAATTTTCAAAAAAAATCTCAAATTTTTAGACGCTTCAAAAACAATTCAAAAATCTCTAAAAATACTTAAAATATCACAAAGAATTTCAAAAATTTATAACATCAAATCTAAAAAAATTGTTAATAGCAAATATCTTAAAAACTTTTATCGAAAAATCTGTAAAAATTCGAAGAATTCAAAATATCTCAAAAACTCAAAAAACCTTACAAAATTACAAAAATTGAATCTGAAAAAATCTTAAGAAACCTCATAAAATCAAAAAATATCAAAAAATGTCAAAAAACCTCAAAAAACCAAAAATTCCAAAAAATCTCAAAAATTCTTTAAAAACCTCTAAATTCTCAAAAAATCTCAAAAGAACTCAAAAAATCTTAAAAAGAAATATAAAAATCTCATAAAATCTCTAAAAATTCTCAAATAATCCCAAAAGATTCAAAAAGTCTCAAAAAACCAAAATGAATTTCAAATAAATTTCAAAAAATCTTAAAAAATAGTAAAAAACGCAAAAAATCACAAATAAATCTAAAACAATCTTAAAACACTTCAAAAAATCTATAAATTCTGAGAAATCTGAAAAGTCCCAAAAAATCTCAAACAATCTCAAAAAACCTCTAAAAATCCTCTAAAAATTCTCAAATAATCTCAAGAAACCTCAAAAAATATCAATAAACCTCAAAAATTCTCAAAAATCTCAAAAAATCAAAAAACCTCAAAAATTCTAAAAAATTCAAAAAAACTCAAAAACTAATAAAAAGTCAAAGAAAAATTAAAAAAAATTGGACCAAATTTGAAGATTTTAAAAAAATTGTAAAAAATTGAAAAAAATCCACGAATACTTTTTCAGATATTTAATGTTAAAAGTTTTAAATTTTGAAATGAGGTAATTTATAGTTATTTTTTTTTCTATTTCCCTTTTCTTTTTTTTCTTTTTCCTTTTTCCCTGTCACAAAAATCATTGGATTTTGACAAATGTTTTTGAAAATTTTCACTTTCACTTAAATAACCGAAAAAAATTTGAGATAAATAACTCTAATTTTTTTTAAAACATTAATTGTTTAAGTCAAAAAGATTTTTTTTCAAATTAAAAATTGAATGGCAAAATTTCATCGTGCAGAGTTCTCCGAGAACACATTTTTTTGTTTTCACTTGTACTTTTTAATAGACAACTAGTTTTCATTTAGAAAAGAAAAAAAAATTATCTTCCTATTTATCTCGGAAATTTTAAGGTTAAGTTAAAAAGTTATTTCTATAAAATTTGAAGGTTTTGTCATCAATCTACAACTTTTGTACTGAAAACTTGTTCGATTATTAAAGTAATTCATTGCTAAAAAGAAATTTTTTCAATTTTTGATATCCTATAGGATCTGTAGTTGTTTATCATTATATCAAAAAGTATAAGTGAATTTAAAAAATACGAACCGGAACAATTGTGAATGAAAAAAATTTGAAAAAAATCTCAAAAAAATTTAACTTTTTTATCTCAATTTCCTTTAAAGACAAAAAATCAAATACTTTCAGAAAGTTTCATCAAAATCGAAAATTTTTGGCGGAAAAAAAAATGAAAAACGGAAAAAGTGATATTGAATTCGCTCATTTTTCTCGAAAATTTTGAGATATGGTCAAACGAAACAAAAGTTGTAGAATTTTTTTATGAGCTACAACTTTTTTTAAAGTTAGTTTTGCTAGAAATCACGAAAAAACGCAAAAACACCCCCATTATCCACCCCCCAAATAAATTAGACCAACTTCGCACTAAAAATGTTTGGATTAATACATTTTTTATTCGAAGGACCAGCCTCGACTTTTTTTTTAAATCATTCTTTTAATATAATTAATCGAATTAATCCTAATATTTTTAAATAGATGAGAAAATCGAACTGCCAAAATATGTGACAACTTTAATATTCAATTTCAAATATACTAAGAAATAGTTTTAAGTTAATTTTAAATGAATTAGCAACTAAACAAATAAACCTGGTACTTTTGGCACTTTAAGTAAAGTTTTAGCAAAAGAAATCGAAATTCAGTCACTGTATTCAAATTATTGTAATTTACAAGTTATCAAAATTTTTAATTGGTCAAAAAATAAAAATAACTTTTTTTTTACACCGTGACAGAATGTTAGAAATGATGATTATGAATTAAAAACTAAAGTATTTTTTTATTTGTTATAAAAAACCTGGTTGTTATTTTATGTATTTTATTGTTGCAGGAATTTCTTCATTATTTTTGTGGTAGTAGAGGGGCTTTTTAATTTAAAAAGTAACTTTGTTTGTACTCAAGATTGCCAAGAAGAAGTGGAAAATGATCTTTCTAGACCACCAATTATTCATCCACGACATAGGGAAATTATACATGGATATTATGACTACGTGGAAGAAACAGAGGAATATTACATTAAAATGATTACAGCTATATGTACAGATGTTACTTTTCCCGTAGAATACGAATTTAATGCAAAATGTTCCGATTGTGATCAAATATTATACTTAAAAAATATAGAAATAAACACAATTCCTTCTGGAGCATTTCCTGATGGTTCTACTTTTAATATTTTATATTTAAATAATCTCGATATAACTTCTATAGCTTCAGGTGCATTCGGACAACATTATATAGTGGAAATAAATTTATCGGAAAATAGATTAACTGAAATAGGTTTAGGAGTTTTTAATTCCTTGATAAAATTGAAAAATCTTGATCTTTCTAATAATTATATAAGAACGTTAGTACCTAACTCGTTTTTAGGAATTATTCATTTAAATAGATTGAACCTTTCAAGAAATGAACTAAATGAGTTTTCTTTTAATATTCTTGATCCAAGTTTAAATGAAATGGAGTATTTAGATGTTAGTTTTAATAAACTTTCAGAATTTAATTTTGCTAGTCGAATTGATATACTGAATATGTCTATAAATAATAATCGAATTAAACAAATTGATTTCTGTTTATTTGATTTTAGTTTCTTAAATTTAAATAATAATTTGATAGAAAATTTACCGGAAGGAAATTGTAATCAAACTAAAAACAAATTAGTTAGTTTGGATATTAGCTTTAATAAAATTTCTAAAATTAAACAATTCTATTTTAAAACTGCATCGATTTTGCAGTATTTATTTCTTAATCACAATAATATAAGTGATATTCCAACAGGTGTTTTTTATAATTTAGATTCGTTAAGAACATTAAATCTTTCTGAAAATAGATTAGAACAATTCCAACACGGTACTTTTGATAGTTTACAAAGTTTAGAAATTTTGGATTTATCTTCTAATAATATTAAAAGCATAACAGCAACGCTACATGCTTTAAAAAATTTAAAAGAATTTTATGTTCAAAATAATAAAATTGAAACCATCGATTCAATTATAAATTTAAATGCTCGATATTTAAAAAAAATATCTTTTTATAATAATACATTTTCGTGTGATAATTTACTTAAAATTTTTCAATCTATTGATCACTCAAAGATTATTCGTGGTAATACAAGAAACACTTCAAATTTACATGGTATAGCATGTTCAGATACAAAAAATACAGAATTGTTACCTAATGCAAATTTTGAAAATTTGAAAATAAATATAGAAAACATTATAACATCTTTAGTTAAAGAAAAAAATAATAAAAATCACGAAGAAAAAGATGTGCTTAAAGATTATTTTTATAAATCAACACCAATAAAATTTAATGAAACTGAAATATTCAAATATTTTAATAACGATTTTGAAAATAGCAAATTTTATCAATACTTAGAAGGTCTTAAAGATATTAAAAATTTTACTGATTTAAAAAAAAATATTTATGACTATTTCAATGATGATTTTAAAAATAGCGGTTTTGTAAAGTATCTTGAAGATTTAAAAAAATATAAAATTTCTATAAATGACGATTTTTCTAAAACTAGTATATTTAAATATTTAAATAATGATTTTGAAACTAGTAAATTTTATAAATATTTGGAAGGATTAAAAAATTCTGTTTTTTATAATCCACAAGATAATACTACAATTCAGTTATTTCAAAAGTTGGATAAAGACGTTATAGTTGCTATTACTATTATTACTATTTTTATGTCAATAATTTGTTATTTACTCGTAGTTTTAATTTATAAATTATTTTTTAATAATGTTACTAGACCTCGTCAACAAGTAGAGTTGCTCTAAGTTATGTTTATTGAATGAAAAATTTTTACAAAAAAATTTACTATTAATTTTTTAATACTAATTACTAAGTGCTAAGATATTTATGTATTTTTATCAATAAATTGTATATCTAATATAAAATTATGTTATTTATTTAATATGCATTAAAAAAATTTAAAACATATAAAGAGGGTGTAAAAACGTAATCTAATATTAAGAAAAATATACCAATAATTGATTTTATTCAAAAAAATGATCCAGTAACAATTTTTTCTAAACTTATTCTCCTTAAAATCTGTAATAAGGCTGAAGTCATATTTAAAAATTTCATAAATAGGGAAACATGAATTTTCCTTCATAAGAAAAAAATAAACTAAATGCAAATATAATTTTGTTAACATAAAACAACCAACCACCCGGTATAAATTGTTTTCATACCATCAGTATACAAAAAACCATAAAGGTGTCGAAATTAATAACAATATAGTGATCCAGTTTTGGCACTGTCACGTAACTTAATGCAAATCAACAAAAAAATGCTGAATAAAAAAAGGTTAGAAAAAACACAGCGCATCCTTTTTTTTACACGAGGAAAATTCTTCAGTCTGTAATTCGTGATCTATTGATCAGAACCAGAAAAAAAGGAAGATTCTGCCCATCGTATCGGCGCGTGGCACTTTTTTTGTGAAAAAAAAACAAACATTTTCGGTTAGATTTTGCCGAAGCAGAATTTATTTAAATTAATAGGGACTACGGGTGGGATTGTCGCATGGTAAGTCGACTAACTTATCCATTAGTTTTACTAATATTTTACTAGTCAGAAATTTTGGTTTTTTTTGTACAAATAAAAAGGGAAAAAGTCTCTAGTTTCTTTAACGTAATAAGAAATATTATTTTTGGGTTAAATTATATTGCTGAGTTTAAGCCAGATATATATTGAGACTTTAGTCTTTAGGGTGCCATTATGCGAATCTATATTTTATAGGCGAAATTAAAATTTCGTGGCTTTAAAGAAATAGCCAACTTTGTTTGTTAAATTAATGTTGAACAAATGTCGAAGTCGGTATCCTTGTTTTTATATAGTTTAGTAGGTGTCAAAATTCGAATGTCAATCATTTTTTTTGTATTTTTGATCAGTCATAGTCAAATTCTTTAACCTCATTTTTTGTTAGATTGTTCATTTTTTCCTTCTAATATGACTAACGCTTAAAATTTGATTAGCGTATTTTATTTCTTCCACCGAAGGGGAGAATAGAAAGAGGGAAAATAAAGGTTCAGAAGCCAGCTAAGAGAATCAGTAATATTTTTAAATGCAACTGATATTCAGGTTATAAAAGAAAACCTTCCTCATCTCCTAAGCCTGTCTGTACGGCGAAGACTCTCTAACACCGCGAGAGCACGAACTACCCTTTCGTCTGAAGAGTGGTCGTTACGTTCCCAGAGAGTTTATGACGCTCAAGGCCGTAATCTCTTTTCCCCCCCAAGGAGAGTGGTGACAGTAGCGCTGCCGTTACAGGTTTGTTATTGGTAAAGTCAGAATATTTATTAAACAAATAATTTTACAATAAATAATTGTTCACGACGTCAAAAAAATAATCTCAAAACTTGTGAGTTATTACAAGACTGATAGTACTGGAATGCCTTACGAAATGTAGAAGGAATGTTGACATCTGTCATTGCTCCAAAATAGTAGATTTTCGGCGGTTAAGAGGAACAAGAAAATGTTTCCCAGTGGCGCGGGCAATTTTAATTTCTTATATATTTATACGATAAATATGTATTTTAATGTACAATTTCTTTTTTTAATTATTGAGTTGAATTGAGCACGGTAATTTTTGGTATATTTCCATACCACCTTTAAGATGTTACCGCAAGGTGTTACCATTTTGATAAGGGTTGGTTCGCCAGTACACATATATTGTGATAAAATACTTTGTATGAGTTTTTGAATAAATAAACTGTTAAAAAATTTGGTATTTTATAGAGTTGATATTTATTGCTATATCAAATATGAAAGGATGCCAAATCAATAATTGTGGAATGGTAAGAAATACAATATTGGAAATTAAAAAAAAATATATATTTGAAATTAATTAATATAGTAGCGTGTGTGAGTCGGAAAAAAAGCCGAAAAATAAAAATATTTTCAGCCGGAACAAGAGTACCTCCTATCTCCGTTTTTGAGGATGCTGAGCACGATGGCGGCATTAGAATTTCTTTCTGGGGTTGCGCATCCCCTGAAAACGACCAAAAACTACCCCCTAAAGGGGTTAAACGCGCTTCAAAAGGTTTTCCTGCAGAGAATAACAATTTCCCTCTATTTTTGAGGACGCTGAGTACGCTGGTGGTATTGAATATCGGTTCCGACCCCTTCCAATCCCTCCACCGGTCAATATTCGCCCCTGAAAGGGGTGAATTTTTATATCTTTTTAAATAATAGCAGGAAACATTCTCCTTCCCGTTTTTAAGGATGCTGAGCTTGGTGGTGGTGTTGGATATCGCGTCTCATCCCTGCCAACCCCTCCAACTAATACTCGCCCCCGGGACTTTTTTTATATCCGCGGCAAATGTATATCCCCCTTCCCGTTTTCATGTGCATGATTTTTTTAAACCAGTCCAATCCGTATAATTCCCATCAATCACGTCATTTCCTTTTTTTTTACGTACCCTGCTCATTTAAATTTACGGTCGTCGAGAGTGAAGCGTGTAGAGCATCCCGCGCAGCCACCATTATTCTGTGGGGTCCAAGAAGTGGAGTACCGGCAACCGCGCCTCTACTGTCACTGTAGCTTCTCCCTGTGCAGCAGTACTAGGAGAGTCTAACCTCCATAAGACAGTAAAGATAGGCCAAAAAGAGAAATACGATTATTTTTCCCCTCGAAGTCGGAGAGAAATATATTTGCCGCTGAAATGCCAAAAACAAAAAATTCACCCTCTCAGTGGCGAGTATTGGTCGGTAGAGGAAATGACAGGGATCAGATACGATATTGAACACCACCACAGTATTCAGCATCGTCGAAAACGGGATGAAATCGTGTTTCTCTGCAGGGAAACCCCTTGAAGCACGTTTAACCCCTCTGGGGGGTGGTTTTTGGCCGTTTTGAGGGGTTGCGCAATCCAAAGAAAAATTCTAACGCTGCCATCGTATCATTCCTCGAATGGAGAGAGGAGGTGCTTTTGTTCCGACTGAAAATATACACACACTACTACATGAATTGTCATGAGGGAAGGTTAAAAATAAAATGTTTATTTAATCTACTATATATGGAATTAAAAAAAAATTATAACCAAAAGAAGACGAAGAATCATGTTTCAATTTTTTTAAGCCTGTTAGAATTTATTGTGGTGGACTAATTTAAGAAGAAAAAGGTCACAGGATATAGAAAAGTGAATAGGAAGAATCGAAGAAAGAATTTTAACGCGCCAAAATTATATTTTTTTAAATTTGTGTAAAATTTATTTTTTCTATTATTGAAAAAACCCGAACAAAAAGTTTCATTAATGAAAAAAAAAAAAAAAAAAAAAAAAAAAAAAAAAAAAAAAAAAAAAAAAAAAAAAAAAAAAAACCAACTCAAATAGAAGGATAGAAGGAACGAAAGAGACTTGGGACCAAGAAATTCTTTAAATTTATAATTTTGATTTTATTTAAATTGTAATGTCTATTACGACCACAATATTTTGAGTATAGGGTACTCAGTAGGTACTGGTCCAGCGTAATGGGGTAGATTCTTAGCTTCGAAATATTACGATCCATCTGCTTTAATAAAATATGATTTTTCTACATGGCGTTAGCCTAGTTAGCGTACCACGATGTTATCAATTAAGTATAAAACACGGTTCCTCATTAGTATTATAAATATGACAATATCGTACCTTAAGCACTCAAAAAATGTATAAGATTAAGTAATCATTCGCCATAGATCAGTACTAAACTCACCACGCCCATTTTTGTTAATTTACTCCCTTCCCAATATCTCCAAAACTACCAATCTAATCAAAGTGTTTGATAGCTCATTTGAAACATTTCGATAAATGAAGACAATGTTAATGCCGTACGAAATTTTGAAAAATGGCCTGCTTCATAATGGAAATTGAGTCAGAACATTTAAAAAAATTAAATAAAAAAATCGGTTGTGTCGCCCCAAAACTTTCCCGACGAGTATCCACGAATACTTTTTCAGATATTTAATGTTAAAGTTTCAACTTTTGACATTTTTTTATTTGTGACAGGTGACAGTTGGAGAAATAATTTTGACTGTTTTGAATAAAGTTTTTCAATGGCTTTCAAATGACATACTGAATGTCCAATTCCGTGACATATTCCATCTGTCATTTTTTGATAGTGATACTTCCGTTTGACAGATGTCGTACAAAAACATATGAGTTCTGCCGGCGGGTAACCCAAACCTCTATACCAAATTTCAGCTCAATCGAATTAAACGTGTGGCCTCTATCGTGGAAGAATATACACACACACATACACACATACACACATACACACACACAGACCGACAGACAGACTTCCATGTGAAAATGGTCTTAATCGTCTCAGGGGACCCGAAAATGGATATTTCCGTTTTTATCTGGAATTTTTTTTTAGCTCGTTCATAATACTTTCCCTTCTAGGAGGTAGGTCGGGAAAGTAAAAGCAAAAATTTTCAAAATTACTAAGAAATTCATATAATTTTTTTTTTGATCCAGGAAAGGAATCTATAGAAGAAAAGACAAAGTATCAAAAATTAGACAGATTAATATAAACGAGCAATTGGAAGAAAGTACACTAAATACAGGAAAAATGAAATATGTAAATAATTCTTTATTTATAAATTTATCTACTTTTGTTTATAGAACCAACCCCAAAAATTTCAGATTTTTTGTTAATAGTATATTTTTATTAATTAATAATCTAATCTTTAAAGAAATTTATTTAAATTAAAAAAACAGGGTTACTAACCATTTTCGAACTCATCAATGGGATGATTTGTGTCGAAACATTTCGTGACTAACTATAATTAGAATAAATAGCCCCCGTACTTATTATTCATTTTTTCGAAAAATAATAAAAATTTAAAAGATAATTTTTATAGACTTCACCAGAAGCAATCAAAGGTTTTTGAACTTTGTATCGATCGATTTTAATAAATAGTTCATATATATCTGTCAATGTAAATACGAAATATGTATTTATCTTTTCTATTAATAAGTACAATACGTTATCCATTGTCTTTTTTCTATTAATGTTTTAATTATTGGGAAATTCGATACAATGATTATAAATAATTTAATATTTATTGAACATTTACTGTAAAACTAGTTTGAAATGTAAATAAAATACTTTTTTCTACATACGCAAACCAGGCCTTTTGTTAATTTCTTTGATATCCGTTGGAAAAGTAATAATAAGTACAGATTATGGTACTTTTCCCCACGGAAATGTCAAAAACAGGTATGACCTGTCAGCTATTTTTGACAAGTTACTGTTTTTCTTTCATTAATAAATGTGGTTATAGAAAAATATCATGTACAACTCTCTAGATTTGCGACAATCGCCTTACCGCTCCTGTTACAAACTTGTGAGCTCGTGGGAAAAGTGACGCTTTGCGCACTTGTGGTAGAAACTACTATTTTATTATTTGATATCCCTAAAAATTTTATGTAATTTCTATTAAATTTACTAAAAAAGTAACATATATTAATGTACCAGTGCAATTTTGGTTTTTGGACTTAAAAGTCTTGTTATTTTCAAGTAGATACCTGGATATATTTACCATCCTTTAGATTAAATATTTCACGTATGAAGTCTGTCTGTTCTTCCACGATAGAGGCCACACGTTTAATCCGATTGAGCTGAAATTTGGTATATGGGTTTTACCCGTCCGAAGAACCCATTGGCTTTTGTACGAAATCTGTCAAACGGAAGCCTCATTATCAAAAAATGACAGATGCAATATGTCACGGAATTTGACTTGCAATATGTCATTTGAAAGCCCTTGAAAAACTATATTCAGACCAATCAGAATGATTTCTCCAACTGTCACCTGTCAAAATAAATATCAAAATTTGAAACTTTAACATTAAATATCTGAAAAAGTATTCGTGGATACTCGAATATTTTTTGGGGCGACACAACAGATTTTTTAACTTTTTTAATGGTTTTTTTCAACTTATTTTTGCTTTATTTGCTTCTATTTTGCCTTTTTTTACATTTTTTGGCCTTTTTGTCATTATTTGTTTTTTTTTAACATTTTTGTCGTTTTTTGCTTTTTTCCTTTTCTGCTTTTTTTAACCATTTTAATGTTGACTTCATTTTTGAATCCTATTCTACACTGCCGAACCGGAAAAGTTCTGGGGTGACACAGCCGATCATTTGTTTTTGCTTTTTTGGCGTTTTTTGCCTTATCTACATTAATTTTAATTTTTTTTAGGCTTCTTTGTTTATTACCCTTATTTTTTTCCATTTTTTCTCGTTTTTGGCCTTTTCGGCTTTTTTTTAAATTTTTTTCCTTTTCTTGATTTTCTTAACCTTTTTTTTAACTTTTTTGCCTATTTTGCTTTTTTACCCTTTATCGCTTTTTTACTTTTTCTGGCGTTTTTTGCTGTATTCCCTTTACTTTGTCGTATTTGGCTTTTTTTGGACTCTTTATTGATTTTTTTACCCTTTTTTCATTTTTATTTGCCTTTTTCCTTTTTTGCTTAATTTTAAATTTTTTCCTTTTTTGCTATTTATGACTTTTTTCACTCAAATTTAACAATTCTTTACCATTTTTGAAATTTTTTCCGTTTTGATTTTTCTAAACTTTTTAATGTTTTTTTTTTAACTTTTTTTGCTTCTATTTTGATTTTTTTGCTACTTTTTAACCCTTTTTTTCTTTTTTTAAAACTTTTTTTTACTTTTTGGGTCTTTTTTTTGCTTTTTTCCCTTTGATTTGTCGTATTTTTCTTACTGATTTTTCCTTTTTCCTTTTTTTTGCTTTATTTTACCTTTTACTTTTTTTATTAGTTTTAATTTTTGCTCAAATTTAACAATTCATTTATCATTTTTAACATTTTTTTCCCTTTTTTCGATTTTTTTTAACCTTATTAATGTTTTCCCTTTTTGCCTTTTTTTGTACTTTTTTGGCTTTTTTCCTGTACTTTGTCGTTTTTTTTTTTTTTTTTTTTTTTTTTTTTTTTTTTTTTTTTTTTTTTTTTTTTACCTTCTTGCCTTTTTTTTCTTTTTCTTTTGCTCTTCTTTTCTTTTTTCCTACTTCTGCCTATTGCGGTATTATTTTATTAATTCTAATTTTTGCTCTTTAACAATTTTTTTTTATTAGCGCGTTAACTTGTTGATATTAATAATAAATTTTTGCCATTTTTATTAAATTTTGTTGTTTTCCATTTTAATTAAAATTGTTATCAATTGTTATCAATTTTTTGAGAAATTTCTTAATTTTGCTTTCCTATTCAGAAATTTTGTAATTAACATAATCGTCTTCAAAACAGCCGAGCCGGGAAAGTTCTGGGGCACTACAGCCGATTTTTTTTGTACTTAATTATTTTTATCGAGCCACTTAGATTTTAAGTTAGATTTCATATGCGTATATTTAACTTGTTTTGCTTTATATTTGCTCGATTTTTGGTTAAATATATAATATGTATAGAAACTACATTTATTTGGTTTTATATGTAATTCTTTTATTGTGATCCACTAGGCTTGAGTTTGGGATAAATATTTAAGGTGGGTAGCGACTGTATTTTATTATTTTGCACTTTTCGCATTTTTTAACATAATTTGACTTTTTTTTGGTTTTTTGTCATTTTTTTGCATTTTTTTTTCATTTTTAGCATTTTTTAACATTATTTTACTTTTTTTCAGCATTTTCTATGTTTTTTTAGATTTTTTTGACATTTTTTAACATTCTTTACAATTTCCTTTTTCACTTTTTTAACTTTTCAGATTTTTTAGAACTTTTAACATTTTTTAGCTCATAGTTTGCTTTTCATGCATTATTTCTCTTTGTATGTTTGTATTTGTTTTTGCATTTTTTCGTCTTTTTTTTGTCCGTTTTTTTCTGAATTTTTTTTTTCAATTTTTTGCGATTTTTTTTGCATATTTAGCCTTTTTTAGCATTATTTTACGTTTTTCAATATATTTAACTTTTTTTCCTTTCCCGACCCACCTCCGAGAAGGGAAAGTATTGTGAACGAGCTACAAAAAAGTTTCGAGATTTTGAGGTCACCTGAGATGATTAAGACCATTTCCAGATGGAAGTCTGTCTATCTGTCTGTCTGTCTGTTCTTCTGTGTGTATTCTTCCACGATATAGGCCACATGTTAAATCCGATTGAGCTGAAATTTGGTATATGGGTTTGGGTTACTCGTCGGAAGAACCCATTAGTTTTTGTACGATATCTGTCAAACGGAAGTGTCACTATCAAAAAATTACAGATGCAATATGTCACAGAATTTAACTTGCAAAATGTCATTTGAAAGCACTTGAAAAACTTTATTCAGAACAGTCAAAATTATTTCTCCAACTGTAGGCTGTCAAAAATAAAAAAAATTCAAAATTTGAAACTTTAACAATAAAAGTCTAAAAAATGGAAAGTTGGGGGGCGATATAACCGATTTTTTTATTATTTGTCTCCAAGTAATTTAATTAGAAATAGGAGAGAAAGTATTATCATTTATCTCAAATCAGTTTTATCGAAAACTAAAGTACAAATGAAATATACATATAAATTTTTAATCGCATATTTTTTATATGGTTTTTTTGGACCTCTCCCCTTTTTTTAGGAGAATCTACGTACCAATTTTTAAGCGTCTATCACCAGTTATAGTTTTCAAGATATTCAATATTCAATATAATATTCATCACAGAGTTAAAAAAGTAGGGGAAGAAAAGAGATATAAGAAGGAATCTTTTATTTATTCCATCAACGCGGACGAAGTCGCGGGCAAAAGCTAATGGTTCATATCTGCTTTTCTTTACAGTTTAATTTCGTTTTGTAATCCGATTTATAGTTGCAAGAAATAATATGTAAAATATCACAGTACACTAGATCTTCTGGTGGTCCAACCACATTCTGTTATGGATAACTTTACACCAATTGAATTTTGAACTTAAAGAATAAGGCATAAAAACATAGAATGACTGGGATTATAGTATCTTTTAATGATATACGTAGTAGGAATACTTGTTTCCAGTGGTCAAAGTAGGTGGAAACCTGATTTATTATTTTGCGTCTGTTTTGTCTTGCAATGACCATCATATCTTCAATATTAATGTTAGAAGAAAACATTCCGCAGCTGATGCTATTTATTTGTATGTACCGACTGCTTTGACTTTTTTTCACCTCTATGTTTACAAATTTTAATAGAACATAACCCTATCATTATCCAGGATCTAATTTTCAACCCAAAATCCACTCAATATGTCTAAATTTATTTTGTTGTTATCATAACAAAGAATATTGTTTTGTTGAATTGAAAATTGATAATTTGTTTACAATTTAACTAGAATTCCTCTGTTTGTTTGGTTCTTTCATATATATTTAGATAATTGTTTATCAAGAATAATTTCCTGAATCCTGTTTGATATGTCAGATGCAATATTTTATATATTTGTCGGTGACACTTTCTGCAGTCAACTTACAATTTATAACAATAGCAGTAAAATGAATGTAATTAAAAGGTTAGTACTAAATTTAATTTTAAATTTAAATTTTACGCTTATACGAATTTTATAAATAGGTACGATAAAATTAAAGTAGAAAAGCTATAAATATTATCGAATAAGTAGATAATTTATGAATATAAATTTTAAATTACACATTAAGAATAAATTTATTTTTCACATAATAAAGTTTTAAGTAAAATCGAAAGTCAATTTTTAATTCCAAATTTTAGCATAATTTTACTAACTTCCGGAAAATATTAAATGTGTAGATAATTAAAGATATTTTTAATTATGTATTTAGTAATATAAGATTTATTGAATTATTACTATTCTTTATTAACTATCAATCATGAAATTAAGATTTAAAATCAAGGAATCTTTTTTACATATTTAATAACTTATTAATAATTGATTTAAACATTTTCATTTTGATTAAGAATTTATTTAAAATGCAATATTTCAAAACTAGTAGCGGGGAAAAATACGAATAATGTCTCTCTCTTAATATACATCGATTTTGACATAAAAACGGTCTTAACTTTTAAAATACCCGAAATTCAGGTAGCGAACACTATATTGGACGACTGGTAAAAGTCAGCAGATTTCATATATGCAATATATATAAATAATATAGTATTACATTAAAAAAATTATAACTTTGGTCTAGCACTGCGTTTCTGAACAACCTGTATATTTGGGACTAATTTTAAAATGTGAATCTCAAGACTGCCTACACTTTTTTACATCCTTTTTTTTTCGTAACTTCAATAACAGCGGACTAATCGAGCTTTGCCACACTACTGCGTCATCCTGTATATAAAACTATCCTCCAAAAGTCTTATTTTGAAAAAAATTAAAACTGATGTGATTTAGAATTTTACTTGAATAGAAAATAAATGTATTCATTAATTAAAAACCTCACTGAATATATTTTTTAAAACATGACAAATTATACACAATTCTATTATTTTTTTTGGCAATATTTGAAAAACTATTCTAAATTCTGATTTTTACACTAATACATGTTTCTTCATTTTAACTGAAAGAAATAATAAGTCATCCAAGAGTGCCACTGTCAATAATAAAAATAACTGTCCCTTTTCTACGTAGACTTTGTTTTTTGATCACCAATCTTGACCTAAAATAAAGAATAAATAATGCTGTATGCGATGTTTTTCCAAAAATAGTGACAACTTTTAACGTTTTAGTAGTTTTTCGCTAAAACCTCCAAATCAAAAAAAAAATTCCAAAAAATGTGTACAGGTTAGACCTAATCACCAAAATGATAGATAGTCACGCCATCTATCGTATTTGTTTTTGATTGTTTTTGATTAGACCTCATCACTTCTATAAAATATTTCTCCGAATCTGAAATTTTAAAATTTGTGAAATTTTTTCCTTAATTGTGTGAAATTTAAAATTCTGATTTTAAATTTTAATTTAACAAAAAAAAAATGGATCTGAAATTTTGATTTTTTTTTTCTTATTTTTAAAATTCACGTTTAGAAAATTTACGATAAATAGTTCCAGAGTTCTGAAGTTTTAATTTTTTTTTAAATTTTCTGCTTATTTGTGTAAAATTTTAATTTCAAAATTTGATTAAGCATCAAAAATTTAATTAAATATCTTGAATTGGGAATTTGAAACCTTTGGTTTCCAATAATGTTGAAGAATACCCACCATTAACCAAAACCACACTTTCTTATCACTCTACTTACGTTTCGATAACTCTGTTAACATCATCAGGAGTTGATGCTAACATAGTTAGCGAAACGTACTTAGAGTGATAAAAAAGTGTAGTATAACGTATAACGAAAAATGTGTGTCAATTAAGACAATGAAGTAAAAATGGTAAATTAAAAGTTCTTTTCTCAACGCTGGCTTACGCATTATAAATTTCTTTATGTTTTATAAACTTCTATTTATGTTTAAACTGATTAATAAAAATTAAAATTTAAATAAAATTTTAATTTTGCTTCTTCATTTTTTATAGGAATTTCTTCACTATTTTCATAGTAGTTGAGCTATTTGATTTAAGAATCTTTGCTTGGTCTGATTTAAGTAACTCTGCTTGGTATTGTGACAGGAATCAACGTTCAGAAGACCTAATGAAGGAAGAAGAACGTTTATCTTGGAATTCTATTGATAATTATAATGAGAACTATTATGAATGGTTTACTATTATATATAACAATGTGACTTTTCCATTTAAATGTCAAAACAATGAAAGATATTCACGGACAATTAAAAGACTATGGATACAATCTTTAGAAACTATAATAATTCCTTCTGGAGCATTTGTTGATATTTCTAATTACGAAAGTTTGTACCTAACTAATTTAAATATAAAAAACATAGCTTTAGGAGCTTTTGGACAACAGAGTTTAATCGAAATTAATTTATCAGAAAACAGATTGACAGAAATTGGTTTAGGAATATTTAATTCACTTTTAAAATTGAGATTTCTTGATCTTTCGAATAATTATATTAGAACATTAGTACCTAACACTTTTTTAGGAATCAGTAATTTATCTAGGTTAAATCTTTCAAGTAACGAACTGACGGATTTTTCTTTTAATATTCTTGATCCAAATTTAACTGAAATGGCTTACTTAGATATTAGTTTTAATAAATTAACTAAATTTAAGTTTGATAGACAAGTTGATATTTTAAATATTTCCTTAAGTAATAATCAAATTAAACAAATTAATTTCTGCTTATTTAAGTTTGATTCCATTAATATAAATAATAATTTTATAGAATATTTACCAGAAGAAAATTGCAATAAAAATAATATATCTGCTTTGGACGTAAGCTTTAATAAAATTTCCAAAATAAAACAATTTTATTTTACAAACGCATCTAACCTTCAATTTTTATATCTTAATCACAATAATATAACTGATATTCAAACAGGAGTATTTTATAATTTGGATTCGTTAAAGACATTAAATCTATCTGAAAATAGATTAGAGCAATTTCAGCATGGAACCTTTGATAGTTTACAAAATTTAAGAATTTTAGATTTATCTTCTAATAATATAAAAAGTATTAATCTGGTATTACATGCTTTACGGGAATTAAGTGAACTCTATCTTCAGAACAATAAAATTGATACGATCGATTCAAGTATAAACTTAAATTCTCCTCATTTAGAAAAAATATCTTTTTATAATAACAGTTTTTCGTGTGTTAACTTAAATAAAATTTTCCATTCTATTAATATACCAACCATTATTTATGGTTATATAAGAAACACTACAAATATCCACGGTATAGCTTGTTCAGATAATGAAAATACAGATTTGTTACCCAATACAAATTTTGAAAATTTAAAACTTAATATAGAAAATATAATAGCATCATTGCTTAAAGAAAAAAATAATAAAAATCCAGATGAAAGAAACGTTCTTAAAGATTATTTTGATAACGATTTCAAAAAGAGCGGTTTTGTCAGATATCTTGAAGATTTAAAAAATTATAAAATTTCCTTTAATGATGATTTTTTAAAAAGAGGTATTTATAGGTATTTAAATAATGATTTCGAAACAAGTAAATTTTATAAATACTTGGAAGGTTTAAAAAAATCTGATTCGTATAATACAGAAAATAATCCTAGATTTGAAAAATTAGTAGAAAATTTAAATCAAAAAGATGTAACTTCCATTACCATTAATACTTTATTACTGATATTAATTTGTTTTCTATTAAGTATTATAATTTATAAGTTATATATTAATAATGTATCTAAACCTCGTGAACAAGTAGAATTACTTTAAAATAATTTTTTGTAAAATTCCGATTTTTTTACATATAGAAACAATGTGGTTAAACTTAAAATATAATAAATTAAAATAATTGAACTAAAAAGATGATAGTAATGAAAAAAATAATTCGTAACTATTTTTTAAAACAATTATAATTCCAAATTCCAAAAAAATGTATACTTCTTATCAATTAACAAATGTCTGTTAGGAACCTCGTTAAGTTAATTATTAAAATTATATAAAATTTAGAGAATAAAAAAATATAAACCGTCATTTGCAAAACATTAAAAACAAAAAAAAATTCAAATCTAAAGAAAACGTAAATAAGATTTAAAAATAAAATTTGTGAAACTGCAGATCCCTTATATTGGATCTATATGTCAAAAAATCGGAAGAAATGTATAAATATATAATTAAATGTACCAATGATTCACACTTTTGTACTGTTATTTTTAAACAATATTGTAGAAATATTAAGTATTTGTATATTATAATAATATCAATAAATAAAATATTTGAACTCTATTATTTTATTAATTTAAACTGTAATTTTTATTAACCAGTAGTAAAGTGACTTTTAATACTTTTAATATAAAGCCGAGCAAAAAGTTTAAATCACTAAATAACTTAACAAATGGGGAATTCAACAAAAATATAACCTCACGTTTTTTCTTTATTAACAGTTAGAATTTTTAAATAAATTAATTTAAAAAATCAAAGCCATTAAATGTGAACGTGTAGAGAAGAGAATATGAATGAAAAACAGCTGTTAAATCCCACTTAAACAGACAAAGATGGAGAAAACTATTATATGATAATTTTATAAAGATAAAAACTTGGTTCTAAGGCTTTCCAGTAAGTACTTATTTATATTAAGTACGATAATTAATGTTTTATATAATATTGTGTTTATTTATTTTGTGTTTGTTAACTTTTAATATATTGGCACAAATTACAATTAATAAAAAATATTATAAGTTCCATATTTAATTCTAACATCCTATTTAATTTTAATATCAAATTTGGCATTAAAGTAGTTTACATTAAAATTAGCTCTAAGCAATTATTATTTAGTTTCCATAATTTTATTTCCATACATCCTTTAAGTAATATTTATTCCTGTTTGTTCAATTTTCAAATTTATTAAAATTAGAAAATAGCAGTTGAATTAACTCAAAAATTAGGCAGACCTTAGCAAATAAGTTATAAAGGTGACGATTGTGACAAAAAACATTCATTCAGGAAAGTCCTGAGTGAACAACGAAAAGTTGAGCAGAAAAAGACGATTTAAAAAATAATTTTTATTTAGATACTATGCAACAAAAAATAAAAATTAAAACAGAAAAACGAAAAGAATTTTTGAACGTGACCCAGAAGATACGTAAAGAAAGGTAAAAGTAAACACAATTAAAAACACATTGACCAAATAACGCCTTATAAACAAACGTCACATATATTTGAAATCTTCGATTTTATTTAGAAAATATGGCCTACGTTAATATTATGCTTCAGGTATTGCACATAAGTGACGTAATGCACTTCATGTTGCATAGATGCAGTAATTTTTAAATATCATTTTTTTCATGTTATATTAAAGCAAAAAACAGAAAAAACGATTTTTTCATAACAGGAAATTATTTTTTTTTCTCAAATAAAGTATAAAAAGGTTGTCTAATATTTAAAGTTGAATTCCACATTGCAAATAATAAAAAAAAAATCGGTTGTGTCGCCCCAAAACTTTCCCGACGAATATCCACGAATACTATTTCAGATATTTAATGTTAAAGTTTCAAATTCTGACATTTATTATTTTTGACAGGTGACAGTTGCAGAAATAATTTTGACTGTTCTGAAAAGAGTTTCAAGAGCTTTCAAATGAAATATTGCAAGTCAAATTCCGTGACATACACACAGACAGACAGACAGACAGACAGACAGACAGACAGACAGACAGACAGACAGACAGACAGACAGACAGACAGACAGACAGACAGACAGACAGACAGACAGACAGACAGACAGACAGACAGACACACAGACAGACAGACAGACAGACACACAGACAGACAGACAGACAGACAGATAGACAGACTCTCATCTGGAAATGGTCTTAATCATCTCAGGTGACCTGAAAATGGATATTTCCATCTTTATCTCGAAATTTTTTTTTAGCTCGTTCACAATACTTTCCCTTCTCGGAGGTGAGTCGGGAAAGTAAAAACTCAAAAAATCTCAAATGACAAAAAATCTTAAATCTCAAAAAATTTCAAAAAACCTCAAATATCAAAAATTTCAAAAAAATTAAAATACCTCAAAACCATAAAAAATCTCAAAAAATCTCCAAAACTCGAAAAACATTAAAAAATTTCATAAATGAAATCTAAAAAAACCTCAAAAAATCAAAAAACTCATTAAATCCCAAAAAACCTCAAAATTTCTTTAAAAATCCCAAAAAATATCATAAAATCTCAAAAAACCCAAAGAATCTTTAAAAAAGATTGAAAATCTCATACAATCTCTAAAAATTCTTAAAGATTCTCAAGAGATTCAAAGAGTCTCAATGAACTAAAATTTTAAAAAAAATCTAAAAAAATATTAAAAAATCACAAAAAAACTAAAGAAATCTCAAAAAATCTTAAAACGCTTCAAAAAATCTGTATATTCTTAAAAAATCTAAAAAGTCCCAAAGAATATCAAAAAATCTCAAAAATCTCTCAAACCTCTAAACATCTTAAAAATTCTCAAACAATCTCAAGAAACCTCAAACAATCTCAAACAATCTCAAAAACCTCAAAAAATCACAAAAATCTCAAAAACCTTAAAAAATCTCAAAAAACCTCAAAATTTCTTTAAAAACCCCAAAAAATCTCACAAAATCTGAAAAAACTCAAAAAACCTCAAAAAACCTCAAAATTTCTTTAAAAACCCAAAAAAATCTCATAAAATCTCATTAAACTCGAAAAATCTTAATAAAAGATTAAAAATCGCAAAAAATCTCTAAAAATTCCCAAAGAATCTCAAGAGATTCAAAGAGTCTTAAAAAACAAAAATGAAATTCAAAAAAATTAAAAAAAAAAATCTTAAAAAATGTTAAAAAATCTGATGTGGCCAGCACATGACCTCTCGGGTATACAAAATATATGCGTAAAACTTTATTGCCGTTTTGTATAATAATGGCGTCATCACCCCTAGCAACTGCCCCTTCCGGTTGTGCGATTGGCACCAAAATCTAATCAGATCTAATCTAGGGTATTAGAATCCTGTATGCAAAATTTCAAATTTTTTTATTCAGTAGTTTTTGAGTTATCGTTACTACAACATACATCCAAACACACACACGCACTAACACACACACACACAGACATCATTGCGAAAATATTAAAATCGTATTCTAGGGACCCCAAAACGTGTTTATCCATTGAAAACTCACTACCCAATTTTTAGCATGATTCCTATACCTCTCTTATCTGAAGGGCGAGAGGTAAAAATCACAAAAAAACTCAAGAAACCTCAAATAAATCTCAAAAAATCCAAAAACGCTTCAAAAAATCTGTTAATTCTTAAAAAATCTAAAAAGTCGCAAAGGATCTCAAAAAACCTCAAAAAACCTCTAAAAATCTCAAAAACGTCTAAAAGTCTTAAAAAATCTAAGATAATATCAAGAAACCTCAAACAATCTCAAAAATCTCAAAAATCTCAAAAATCTCAAAAATCTCAAAAATCTCAAAAATCTCAAAAATCTCAAAAATCTCAAAAATCTCAAAAATCTCAAAAATCTCAAAAATCTCAAAAATCTCAAAAATCTCAAAAATCTCAAAAATCTCAAAAATCTCAAAAATCTCAAAAATCTCAAAAATCTCAAAAATCTCAAAAATCTCAAAAATCTCAAAAATCTCAAAAATCTCAAAAATCTCAAAAATCTCAAAAATCTCAAAAATCTCAAAAATCTCAAAAATCTCAAAAATCTCAAAAATCTCAAAAATCTCAAAAATCTCAAAAATCTCAAAAAATCTCAAAAAATCTCAAAAAATCTCAAAAAATCTCAAAAAACAAAAAAACTCAAAAACCTCAAAATTTCTTTAAAACCACCAAAAAATCTCAAAAAATTCAAAAAATTTTAGAAAGAGATTGAAAAACTCATAAAATCTCTAAAACTTCTCAAAGAATCTCAAGTGCAAAGAGTCTTAAACTAAACTGAAATTGAAAAAAATTAAAAAAAAAAATCTTAGAAAATCTTAGAAAACCTTAAAAAATGTTAAAAAATCACAGAAATCTCAAATAAATCTCAAAAAGGCTTCAAAAAATCTGTAAAGTCTTAAAAAATCTAAAAAGTCCCTAAGAATCTCAAAAAATCTCAAAAAATCCTCAAAAAGCCTCTAAAAATCTCAAAAACCTCTAAAAATCTCAAAAAATCTCAATAATTCTCGATAAACCTCAAAAAATCTCAAGAAACCTCAAAAAATCTCAAACAATCTCAAAAATCTCAAAAAACCCCAAAAATATCAAAAAATTTAAAAAAAAAAATCTGATGTGGCCAGCACATGACCTCTCGCCATTTTTGAATCAAAAATTTACAGGTTGACACAAAAAAAAGTATGAAAAAAAAATATTTTTTTGTAAATCTGGCAACAATGGCAAAAGTTTCGAAAATTTTAATGAGATGAAAATAAACTATAAGGTATACAAAATATATGCGTAAAACTTTATTGCCGTTTTGTATAATAATGGCGTCATCATCCTTAACAACTGCCACTTCCGGTTGTGCGATTGGTACCAAAATCTAATCAGATCTAATCTAGGGTATCAGAATCCTGTATGCAAAATTTCAAATTTTTTTATTGAGTAGTTTTTGAGCTATCGTTACTACAACATCCATCCAAACACACACACACACTAACACACACACACTAACACACACTCACACACACACTAACATACACACACTAACACACACACACTAACATACACACACAGACATCATCGCGAAAATATTAAAATCGTATTCTAGGGACCCTAAAACGTGTTTATCCATTGAAAACTCACTACCCAATTTTTAGCATGATTCCTATACCTCTCTTATCTGAAGGGCGAGAGGTAAAAACTAAAAAATTATCAAAACCTATTAAAAAGTCAAACATAAATTGAAAAAAAAAATTGGACCAAATTGGAAAAGATTTTAAAAAAATCTGATGTGGCCAGCACATGACCTCTCGCCATTTTTGAATCAAAAATTTACAGGTTGACACAAAAAAGTATGAAAAAAAATTATTTTTTTGTAAATCTGGCAACAATGGCAAAAGTTTAGAAAATTTTAATGAGATGAAAATAAACTATAGGGTATACAAAATATATGTGTAAAACTTTATTGCCGTTTTGTATAATAATGGCGTCATCACCCATAGCAACTGCCACTTCCGGTTGTGCGATTGGCACCAAAATCTAATCAGATCTAATCTAGGGTATTAGAATCCTGTATGCAAAATTTCAAATTTTTTTATTCAGTAGTTTTTGAGTTATCGTTACTACAACATCCATCCAAACACACACACACACACACACACTAACACACTAACACACACACACACACACTAACACACACACACACAGACATCATCGCGAAAATATTAAAATCGTATTCTAGGGACCCCAAAACGTGTTTATCAATTGAAAACTCACTACCCAATTTTTAGCATGATTCCTATACCTCTCTTATCTGAAGGGCGAGAGGTAAAAATTGAAAAAAATCCATGAATACTTTTTCAGATATTTAATGTTAAAGTTTCAAATTTTGACAAAATAATTTTGACTTTTCTGAATATAGTTTTTCAGTGGCTTTCAAATTACATATTGCAAGTCAAATTCCGTGACATATTGCATCTGTCATTTTTGATAATGACTCTTCCGTTTGACAGATGTCGTACAAAAACTAATGGGTTCTTCCGTCGGGTAACCTAAACCCATATATCAAATTTCAGCTCAATCGGATTAAACGTGTGGCCTTTATCGTGGAAGAATACACACAGACACACAGACAGACAGACAGACTTAATCATCCCAGGTAACCTCAAAATGGATATTTCCATCTTTATCTTGAAAATTTTTTTGAGCTCATTCACAATACTTTCCCTTCAGGGGGGGAAAGTAAAAATACTGATTTAAAAGATAAAATATAAAGTGCAAATTTAATAAAAATAAATGAGGGTTGCCCTTCAAAGACCAAACATTAAAAAAATTGTTAAACTATATGTGGACTTCAATTAAATTTTTTTTTCTTTAAAAATTAAGGTGCTAATTAAATAATACAAAACTCATTTTTCCCAAATATCCTCGAAACCAGACCTGATATTTCAATTTAAAAAACCAAATAAACATCTTTTGTCCCTTTTAACCAACTTTATATCTATAAAGGTTTACGCAATCCCAACTAAATTTGCGACTCTCTGTATATGTATCTAAAAAATGCAATAAGAAAACAAACCTTTGTGTTTCAAATATAACCCGACAATGTATTCAACTCCTACACGAAAATTCTCGCTCTTGAATTCGTTCCAAAAATAAATTTCTCCGGGGACTACATTATATGTAAGTAAAAAAGTAAAAAAAAAATTACCCCTCGTTGTACTTTATGGTTTACAAATTTCGGTTCGAATATTTTAGAAACATATTTTTTTAAAAAATTACCTCTCGTACTTTATGGTTTACAAATTTCGGTTCGAATATTTTAGAAACATATTTTTTAAAAAAATGAAAAAAAATTACCTCTCGTTGTACTTTATGGTTTACAAATTTCGGATCGAATATTTTAGAAACATATTTTTACATGTTATTAAATTTAATTAACTTACCGTTAACGTTGAGTTCAGTAGCAGCTTTACATTCCCTAGTATTTACTGCTGTATTAAATTCCGTTATCGTAGTACCATAAGAAACTGCCGATCCAGAGCTAGTACTTCTCCTACCATTTACTTGTCCAACGGTGGTAAGTTCTCCATCAGATGGATGTAAATAATGATCACTGTATCTATCCCTATACGACGTTCTGTGTTGATGAATAGAATTTAAAATAATATTCGAGGAAGTCCTAGTTAGAGCTTTTCTTTGTCTAACTGCTTCTTTGTAAATCCTACAGTACATTGTTACCATAACTATACCCGGTATCCAAAAACTTATAGAACTACTTATAACCGCGTAATATTTATTAGTGATAAAAATACAGACATCCGGATGACTGAGTCGAAAATCTTTATGTTCTTCCGTGGTGTATAACCCAAGAAAGATCGGAGTAAAACTGATAAGAGCAGGTAACACCCAAACGTTAGCCAACATAAACGATACAGTTTTATGAGTCATGGTGATTGGGTATTCTAATGGTCTAACAATAGCATAGTACCGATCAACACTAATACAACACAGATGTAGAATACTAGCCGTAGAAAAATAAACATCCAAACTGTTATATACATCGCACATAAAATACCCAAACATCCATTTACCATTTGTTAGTTCCACACTGGCATTAAAAGTCATTGCACAAAGTGCTACTAACATATCCGCCATAGCTAAACTCACGACGTAATAATTTGTAATAACTCTAAGTTTACGATGACGGTGAACACTGATTATCACAAGGGCATTACCTAAAACCGCGCTTATTATTATTATACTAAATATACAACCCTTGACAATCAGCACAAATAAATCCACCCAATCGGGGTTAGTGTTTTCGATTGTTGTTATATTAGTTCTATTCAATAAAGTTGTGTTTTGTAAAATGCTCGCTATATTTGTAGATAATGTTGCTGAATGTGAAGCCATAGCATTTCCTATCATTGTGTTTTCATTTAATTGGCTTTGGTGGATTAACACATCGGGATTATTGATTCTTGAAAAATCTTGATCCATTCCATTTTAGTTGTGGTACTATTTTTTTCATTTACCTGAAACAAAAACTAAAATTAATACCATTATTTTACCTACACCATATGTAATGGTATTTGGGGATTTGATAATATATATATATATATATATATATAATATTTTTTTCACATATTAAAATACCATTATCAAACTATCAGTGTTTACTTGACATATTTATTGCTCACAATTAAATTCTAAAAGACTATTCCGGCTTATTTATTTTAATAAAGAATAAAACAACTCGAAGTCATACCACAAATAATTTAATAGTGACGAAACGTCTAAAAGTCAAATAGCGATATGTTTTGGTCTACACGACCATCATCAGGCCTATAGAAAAATTGACAATGTGAAGAGACATTGAAAAATTTAAATATAATATTCTAACTTACAAATTAGTTAAATACAATATTCTAACTTGTAAGTTAGAATATTATATTTAAATTTTTCAATGTCTCTTCACATTGTCAATTTTTTTATAGGCCTGATGATGGTCGTGTAGACCAAAACATGTCGCTATTTGACTTTTAGACGTTTCGTCACTATTAAATTATTTTTGGTATGAGTTCGAGTTGTTTTATTCTTTATTGAATACTTTACCACATTTGAGTATGGATAATATTTTGTTTTTATTTATTTTAGACTAATCAAAAAATTTTTATACAACTAAAATTGTTATTTTTATCGTCATTGATTCTTCTATTTCTACAAAAGTTGAATCAAATTTAAGTAAGGCCTTCAGTGCCGATTTATTTTTATAGATGTAAAAAAAAAAATTTTTAACTGGCTGTAATGTATTATTTTAGCGCACATAAACATGATTTTGAGGTTTTAATTTTATTTTCCATTACAGTAAAGAAAAAATTAAATGTGTTTATTTGTACCCATCAGCAGATAAATGAAGTTAAAAAATTAAAAAAGTTAATTTTTAATTAAAATATATCAAATAAACTTTTTACCCTAAAATTTAAAAAAATAGGTATTATTTTTGATGAAAATTTATACGCAACTTTTTTCTTTTTGAAGACGAGGTTTCCCGGCCACAATTATGATTTTTACACCTTAACGAAAGACCTTGACAGGAATATTCAGGAAAGTGACCAACAAACTTCATCTAGTGGTCTAACTTCAATATTTTGAAATTTATTTGTTAGTGGACAGGATTCATTAGCCGATTAAGGCCGCCCTCTTTTTATTTTCCCGGCCCTATCAAAGGGAAAGTATAGTGAACGAGCAAAAATAAATTCGAGATATCGATGGAAATTTTCATTTTGAAGACCTCCAAGAAGATTGAAACCAAATTCAGAGTAAGGACTGTCTGTCCGTCTGTGTGTCTATGTGTCTGTCTGCCTGTGTGGCTCTGTGTGGCTCTTTGTGTCTCTGTGTGTCTCTGTGTGTCTCTGTGTGTCTCTGTATGTCTGTGTGTCTGTGTCTCTGTATATCTGTGTGTCTGTGTGTCTGTGTGTCTGTGTGTCTGTGTGTCTGTGTGTCTGTGTGTCTGTGTGTCTGTGTGTCTGTGTGTCTGTGTGTCTGTGTGTCTGTGTGTCTGTGTGTCTGTGTGTCTGTGTGTCTGTGTGTCTGTGTGTCTGTGTGTCTGTGTGTCTGTGTGTCTGTGTGTCTGTGTGTCTGTGTGTCTGTGTGTCTGTGTGTCTGTGTGGCTTTGTATGTCTCTGTGTGGCTCTATATGTCTCTGTGTGTTTGTGTGTCTGTGTGTCTGTGTATCTGTGTGTCTGTGTGTCTGTGTGTCTGTGTGACTGTGTGTCTGTGTGTCTGTGTGTCTGTGTGTCTGTGTGTCTGTGTGTCTGTGTGTCTGTGTGTCTGTGTGTCTGTGTGTCTGTGTGTCTGTGTGTCTGTGTGTCTGTGTGTCTGTGTGTCTGTGTGTCTGTGTGTCTGTGTGTCTGTGTGTCTGTGTGTCTGTGTGTCTGTGTGTCTGTGTGTCTGTGTGTCTGTGTGTCTGTGTGTCTGTGTGTCTGTGTGTCTGTGTGTCTGTGTGTCTGTGTGTCTGTGTGTCTGTGTGGCTTTGTATGTCTCTGTGTGGCTCTATATGTCTCTGTGTGTTTGTGTGTCTGTGTGTCTGTGTATCTGTGTGTCTGTGTGTCTGTGTGTCTGTGTGACTGTGTGTCTGTGTGTCTGTGTGTCTGTGTGTCTGTGTGTCTGTGTGTCTGTGTGTCTGTGTGTCTGTGTGTCTGTGTGTCTGTGTGTCTGTGTGTCTGTGTGTCTGTGTGTCTGTGTGTCTGTGTGTCTGTGTGTCTGTGTGTCTGTGTGTCTGTGTGTCTGTGTGTCTGTGTGTCTGTGTGTCTGTATGCCTGTGTGTCTGTGTGTCTGTGTATAATCTTCCATACGGTTGGACCAATCAAGCTGAAATTTAGATTGGTAAAGTAGAAGGTTCTCAAGACCGACATTGATTGAATAAATATGTAAGATTTTTTACCTTTTTTTAAATTTTAGGGACAAACAATACACTTCAGTGGAAAATGTTGTGGTTCAAAATTTTAGATCATAAAATTTCCTACAATATTTGTACTAAACTTTTTCCAGAATTTCTAATAGCTACACCATTAGAGAGCGCGCAAAAAATGTGCATGTCGTTTTTCCGTAGTTTTTCCAAATTTTTAAGACAAGTGCAAAATGTTCTAGTTCAATTGTAGAGCATAAAATTCCCTACAACTTTTTCAAACTTTTTTCCGAACTCCCAATAGTTATTTTAGGATATCCTAATTGTAGCTATATAATGTGTTTCTTCTTGTACCATTTTTGTTCTATTGTCATGTTTTTGTTTTTATTTTGCGTTTATTTTGCATTTTTGACCTTTTTTATTTTTTTGGACTTTTACCCCTTTTTTGCCCTTTTTCTTGCATTTTTTTTTAATTTTTGGTCGTGTTTAGACTTGTTTGAGCATTTTCCCTTTATTTATCTCTATTTTGCCTATTTTGCATTGTTTTTAACTTTTTTAAATAGTTTTTAATTTTTTTTGACTTTTGTCCTTTTCTGACCTTTTTTGGAGTTTTTTGATTTTTCCCTTTACTATGTCTTATTTGGCTTTTTTTTCACTATTTTACCAAAACTCTATTTTTCACTATTTCGCAATATTTTTTTCTATTTTTTCCGTTTTTTCAATATTTTTGCTATTTTATCATATTTTTCTGCTTTTTATTATTTTTTCCCGTTATTTCCCATTAATCCTTATCATTTTCCATTTTTTCTCATTTTCCCCTTTCTTCCACATTTTCCTCTAATTTCATCTATTTTTCTAATATCTTTCGCTATTGTTCCCAAACTATATTATTCAATATTTTTCCGTTTTTTTTTCTATTCTTCCCAATTTTTCACTATTTTTCGTATTTTTTATATTTTTCCTGCTTTTCATTATTTTTTCACTCTTTTTCCCATTTATCCCTATTATTTTCTGTTTTTGTATATTTTCCATTTTTTCCCTGTTTTCCTCTAATTTCACCTATTTTTTTAATATTTCTCACTATTTTTCCCAAACTCTTTTTTTCACTATTTGGCCCTATTTCTTTCTCTTTTTTTTTCCAATTTTCACTATTTTTTCTATTTTATCATATTTTCTCTGCTTTTCATTATTTTCCCCCGTTCTTTCCTATTTATTTCTATTAATTTCTATTTTTTTCTTATTTTCACTTTTTTCCTTGTTTTCTTCTAATTTTAACTATTTTTTAAATGTTTTTCACTATTTTTCCCAAACTCTAGTGTTCCCTATTTTGCCCTATTTTTTGCTGGTTTTCCCAATTTTTCAATATTTTGTCCATTTTTTCTTGTTTTTCCTGCTTGTCATTATTTTTTTTCCGTTTTTTCCCATTTATCCCTATTATTTTCTATTTTTTCTTATTTTCCCTTTTTTCCTGTCCTCTAATTTTACTTTTTTTTTTAATATTTTTAACAAACCCTGTTTTTCACTATTTTGGAATATTTTTACCAATTTTCTATTTCTTGTATTTTTTGTATTTTTTCATATTTTTTTCTTCCCGTTTATAATCATATTTATTATTCACTAGTGAATAATAAATATAATTATAAGTATAGTATAATGAATATAGTCATGAATAAATAATAACATTTATCCAGATCAAATACGAAATAAACATCATTTTATTAAAGTCACGTAAATGAACGTGTACTTTGAAAAAAAATTTTGTTTTAAATTATAGGTAAATAAAATTTCGTTTCAAATTAAAAATCCGTGACAGCAGGTTTAAAATAGAGAAAGAAGGTGTGTATATGAGTTTAGCAAATATTTAGGGAATTTTGGTTTTTATTTGTTCCTGTTATCTCGTATTTTATAAAATGCGTGCGTAGTGGAAATAAAAATGTTTGTACCTCTAATAACTAAATCGGTGTATGCGGTCATTCTGAACTAAAAATACGTTTTATATCGTCTATTCACATAAACAAAAATAAAGTAAATACATTACATGTTGATTTTGGTAAATTTATAGTAACAAACGTAAATAAAAAACCAATTGCGAAGGAATTTGGGTTGTTTCTAACAAAACAATTTTTTGTTATTTACATGTAATACTTTAATATATTATACTCATAATAAATTTAAGTTAATTATGGCTGTTGAACTTTTTATACTGCTTTAAAAATTGTAAATTTTATTTTGCTTTCAAAAATTTCTAATAACCAAACACATACTGAATGCATAGTGTTAACCGTATATCAAATGTGGTCCAGTGTTCAATAAATGAAATAAAACTCATCAAACAAGTCATGTACCATATAAATATAATAAATAAAAAAATTTTAGGACTACTTTCAGGTGACAAGCCATCTTCAGGCATAAAAGTTACAAGTTACAATATTCGATCAGCAATATATTTTAATGAAATAGTGGTCATTAAAATTTAAGGGAGCAATCGAATTGCACAAAAATTATGAAGGGTCAATTTTATTTCACAGGTATCTATAATCCTTTACCCAAATTGCACGATTCTCGGCACTTAATCCATCACCTGAACTGCACAACTTTATATTCTTCCAAATTATGGAATTTTATTATTTAATATTTATAGTTCTTAATGTATTAAATAATTAAATGTTAAATACTACGAGTCAGTTTAATTTAAAAAAATATTTAATTTAAGCTCGATATTTAGTAACATCAAAAAATAAATACCATTACTTAATTCATTCATTAATTTTTTAACTGAGAGTAAAATACAGACGAAAAAAATTTTAAAAATATGGTAAAAATTTTGCGTTAATTTAAATAATACACCAATAAACATGATTCTATTAATATACAAAAATTTAAAAAAAAACCTAAATTTTAAGAAATTTCAAATTTCGAAAATTTAAAAATTATGTCAAAAAATTCGAAAATTTCGAAAAATAAAAATAAAAATGTCTGGAAATTAAAAAATTTCGAAAATATATTAAAAATGTCGAAAGTTATGGAAATTGCAAAATAAAAATTTCAAATCTTCATAAATTTTCACAATTTTAAAAGTATTTGAAAAAAAAATCAAAAATTAAAAAAAACCTAAATTTTAAAAATATATCAAAAAATTCAAAAATTTAAAAATTAAAATGTCTAGAAATTAAAGAATTCGAAAATATATTAAAAATTTCCAAACATTAAAAATTTCGAAAGTTTTGAAAATTGCAAAATTAAAATTTCAACTTCATAAATTTTAAGAATTTCAAAAATGTTTTTAAAAAATTAAAAAACCTGAATTTTAAGAAATTGAAAAATTTAAAAAAATAAAAATTTCGGAAATTTATAAAATATATCAAAAATTTCCAAGTATATTAAAAATTTCAAAAGTTCTGAAAATTGCAAATTAAAAATTTCAAAATTTCATAAATTTTAATAATTTCAAAAGTATTTAAAAAAAAATCAAAAAGTAAAAAAAAAAACCTAAATTTTAAAAATATATCAAAAAATTCAAAAAGTTAAAAAATTAAAATGTCTAGAAATTAAAAAATTCGAAAATATATTAAACATTTCCAAATATATTAAAAATTTTCAGTTTTGAAAATTGCAAAATTAAAATTTCAACTTCATAAATTTTAAGAATTTCAAAAATGTTTTTAAAAAATTCAAAAATTAAAAAACTGAATTTTAAGAAATTCAAAAATCTCAGAAGTACATCAAAAATTTAAAAAAATAACAAAAAAAATGTTAAAAAATTAAAAATATCAAATATATCGAAAATTTCAAAAACATCGAAAATTTGGAAAAAATGGAAAATTTAAAAAATTTCGAAAATTTTAAAATATATCAAAAATTTCCAAATATATTAAAAATTTCAAAAGTTATGAAAATTGCAAATTAAAAGCTTCATAAATTTTAATACTTTCAAAAATATTTAAAAAAACCAAAAATATTAAAAAGATATCGAAAATTTCAAAAAAATAATTGTCAAAAATTTTCAAAAATTGCAGATTTAAAAAAAACCGAAGTTTTAAAAAAAATCAAGAATTTTAAACATTTTAAAACACTGAAAAAATTTCAAAATACGTAATATATAAAAATTTGTTAAAATATGTAAAAATTTGTAAAATTTATAAAAATTTGTAGAGAAATAACAAAACATACAAAATTATTTATTTATGATGCTCACATCACAGCATAATTTTTACGAATCATTTATATACGATATCTGCAGTTAAAAGGTTAAATTTAGATGATCATTTAACAAACATTTTTCTATTTATTCTACCTAACCTATAGCCCCCTATTTTATTTTCAATAATTTTTTGTTTCTGCAAGACTTCTTTTCCGACAGCTCTTTTTTGGTTTAAATTTACAGAATTCACTTTTATATATATATATATATATATATATATATATATATCTTTGTGCATGTTTTTCCAAAAATAAATAAATATTCGGATGCGGAGATGAACAATAATTTTTTATTTCTTTAATTGTTTAAAATTCCCCTACAATTTAAAATATGGAAGTAGTGCAATTCAAGCCATGGATTAAATACAAAATATTTATAATGAGTTTTTGGGGCAAATTTAAAATTACAAGTTTTTACAAGCTTTTTTATATTTTTTATTTTTATTTTTTTTAACTCTTATCTCAGGTTTGTGGGTTATAGTTTTTTTATATAACTATATGGTATTAAATAAACAAATTGACCAATTTTTTATTAAGTATTATTAAGTATTTAGCAATTTTAAGATTATTGATAAACTTAACTTAATATTCATTTCACCATTCATACCTTAACCTAAAAAAAAAAATATTTTCCATAGTCTATCCCCCTCGCTCTTTAATGAAATGTGGACCACAACCCCATTCATTTTTATTTTTTAAATTGATCTTCCTTATAATACTTATTGGAATTTTTTTTAATGTAAATTTGTTTATTTAATTACTGTTTTTTATAAAAATTTCTCTACAGAATCCATGTGTTATAAATACAAATTCTTTTAATTATGCTGACATTAATATTTTATTTAAATTGCAATTCTTGTCAAAATTGATGACCAATATTTTTATATCCCGGTCTTGATTTTATTTTTTTTTACCGGATGTATACCCTTTAGTTTAAAATACTTTTTATTACAATATACTATTGTCATAATTTTCACAAATATATTCAATTCAAAGATCTCTAAATTCCTTATTTTCCCCAGCGTTTAAAATTTTTTTTCCCCCGATTTTTACTTACTTTTCATTATTTTCCGATAAGTTTCCCTGTTTTCTCTAATTTCACTGTTTTTTTCTGTTTTTGTCCTACTTTTCCTATTTTTCGGGTTTTTCCATATTTTTCAATATTTTTCAAAAATTTTGACCTTTTTTTTCCATTTCTCCCAATTTTTTACCATTTTTTCCTATTTCTTCTTATTTATCCTGTTTATTATTATTTTTTTCTGTTTTTCCTTATTTGTCCCTATTAGTATCTATTTTTGCCTATTTTTACTATTTTACCTTATTTTTCCCTATTTTTCGAGATATCTCTATATACAGGGTGGTCCACCGGTAACACCTCGGTTTGTAGACCAAAAACTCAAGACTTTTTTTTAAATGGAACACCCTATATTTTTTTATATTTTTAGACTCGTCCCGAGAAGCTGATTTCAAAAACCTATTACACTTATATTCTAAAGTAAATAGTTTTGAAGTTACAGACATATATATTTCTAATTTTAGAATTTTCTTTATCTTTTTCTTTTTTTTGCGTTTTCGCAGTTGTTTCCTATTTTCCATAATTTTCGCTATTTTTCGTTATTTTTCCTGATTTTCCACGATTTTTGTATATTTTTCTTGATTTGTCTACAATTTCCGGATTTTCTATTTTCTCCATTTTTCCCATTTTTTCAAAATTTCTCTATTATTTTCCTTTTTTCCTATAATTTTCAATGTTTCCCTTTTTTGCCCAATTTTTCACTATTTTTCTTTCCTATTTTTTCATATTTTTTCTGCTTTTTAATATATTTTTCCGTTTTTTCCCATTTATCCCTTTTATTTTGTATGTTTTCCTATTTTCCATATTTTTTAATGTTTTTCAATATTTTCACTATTTTCCCAAATTTCCCTATTTTTTATCATTTTGCCATATTTTGTCCAATTTTTCACTTTGTTCTTACTATTTTTTTTAGATTTTCTTATTCTTATTTTTTTATTTTCTCTATTTTTCGCTATTTTTAATATTTATTCCCATATTTCCTATTTCTTTCTATTTTTCCCTGTTTTTTTTTTAATTTTTTTCCATGTTCTGTTTCCTTGTTTCCCTCTATTAGTACTTATTTTTCCCTATGTCCCGCTATTTAGCACCTTTTTTTCTTCATTTTTCCCTATTTTGCCTGCTTTGTAATATTTTTAACTGTTTTCCCCGTTTTTATTTTTTTCCCATTTTTGAGTATTTTCCCTATTTTCTATAATTTTTCCTATTTCTTCATATTTTTCCAGTTTATTCATATTTGCCCAATTTTTCACCATTTTTTCTATTTTTTTCAAATTTTTGTCTGCTTTTTAATATATTTTCCCGTTTTTTCCCATTTATCCCTATTATTTTTATTTTTTTTATTTTTCCATGTTTTCCTCTATTTCCACGCATTTTTTAATGATTTTCAATATTTTCACTGCTTTCTCAAATTTCCCCATTTTTCGTATTTTCTCTATTTTTTCATATTTCCATTTTTTCCCTTTTTCTTTTATTTTTTTCCATTTCCTTTGTTTCCTTGTTTCCCTCTATTTGTACTTATTTTTCCTTATGGAGCCCTATTTAGCACCTTTTTCTTCATTTTTCCCTATTTTTCCTGCTTTTGCTCTATTTTTAACTGTTTTCTCCATTTTTTTCTATTTTTTCCCCATTTTTCCCATTTTTCATAATTTTTTTCTGTTTTTTCTATAATTTATAATTTCCATATTTTTCCTATTTTGTCCTATTTCTTCCTATTTTTTTCCAACTTTTCCCTATTTTTGCCTAAAGTGGCACCACAACTTCAGTTCTACAAGAGCGATTCACTTCATATTTGGTCAGTAGCTATCTTATGTCACTAACTCCATCAGGATTAAATTTGACGTCCATACGTCAAATGAAATACAAGATATTTTAAACGGAAAAAAAATTTTTTGGGTGCAAATTATTATGTTTATCATTCTATACAAATCTAGAAGTTTACATTCAATTCAATATTAATGTAATTCTTTCGTTATTTCGTTTTTACCCAGTATAGCGGGAAAGTAAAAATAATTTATACCAATCGGGAATTATATTAATAATAAAACAGTTACTGAAATTGTACTAATAAAAGCAGAAAAAACACCTGAATATAAAATGATAGGGATCTTAGTGCCTCATAAAAAATATAAAATTAATGGTTGTGTTTTCAGTTAGTATTGGGTATCAATTTGAATATTCCAAGAATCGATTCGTGATAAGAACATGTCGAATTTACTATTTATAGAACTAAATTATACTACCTTGAATTTAGTCCTTGAATGGGTATAAAATATACTTTTACACATTCCAACATAGCCATTATGGTTAGTTTCCTAATATAGTTAGGAAACACGCAATAATTGTTATATATCTGCATAGAGAATTTTTTACTTAATAAGATTATATCAATTAGATTAATATTAATAAAAAATCAGGTTCTAAATATATTTGACGTAATGAAATTCAATATTGACTTAAAAAAAACAGAAATATTATTTTGACTAAATTTAGGTCAGTTAATTACTGAATTCTATACTTCTGTCTGTATTCCATAAAATTTAAAAATTCTGATTTTAGATTTAGATCAGCATAAAAAATAAATAAAAAATTATGTTTCGAGAAGTTATAAAAAGTTTTAAAATCTGTAAAAAATTTTTTGTTTACGTAAAATTTGATTTCGGATTTAAATTTAGCATAAAAAAGGAAACAAAAGTTTTTGCTATTAAAACAAAAAAGTAATAGCGGTCTAAAGTTTTGAAATTTCCATATATTTTTCCTATTTGTGCAAAATTTTAAATTTAAATTCAATAAAAAAAATTAACAAAAAATTGTTTTGCAAAAAAAATAGAAAAATGGAAAAATGAGAAAAAAAGGAAAATAAATAAATATAAATCAGAAAAAGCGAGAAAAATAAAAAAACTATCGCAAAGAACATCCAAAAAAATCGGAAGCAGTAACCATAAAAAAATTAAAATATTGAAATAAATCCCAAAAAATCACAAAAAAATCGCAAATAATCGCAAAAAATCAGAGGAATAAGACAAAATGAGAAGAAATTAGAAAACAAAAGAAAAAGAAGGATAAGAAAAATAGGACAATGAGGAAAAATTAGAAGAAATCGTAAAAATCTGAAAAAAAAACAAAATTATAGAAAAACGACAAAAAATAAAAAAAATCTTTCTCCATAAAATAATTACAAATGATTATAAGAAATTCTAAATAAGAAAAAAATTATATTATAGAAAAAGACAGAGTAAGAGAAAAAGAGGGAAGGTCGTCTGAAGGGAGCATAACTTTTATATGACAAATATTAACTAAATATTTAAATTTTTACACATTTAATCATCTTCGTATCTATTGTGGTTTAGAATAAAGCAATGTAAATGTAAATAGTTGAAACAACCTGTAGACATATAAAGCGAGAAAGTAAAGATTATGGATATCCTATCAGAAAGTGCTATGTGCGAAGAACGTTATATTGAAAATTATATGTTGAACAGCGGGGGTGAACGGACGAGTTAGACCTATGTCATATGATTCATTTTAATAATTTTTCCATAAACACGGAGTGGTTAGGGGTTGAAGAGGGTTGATATAGGTAGTAAAGGAGCAGCACCCATTTATAATCTGTAAACATTTTTTTGCATTCAAAATGGATTATTCATAACAAACTTAGACGCTAAGTCCCTTTTCCGTTGCTACTGCGCATGTTTTTCGCTATGTATTTACTCTACAACAAATTGCACATACAGAGCCGTTTTCCACATTTAAAGCGAACCACTATCAACGGAGATATAAGCTAAGGTCCTTTTAACTTTCGTTCTGCGCATGTTTTTTCTTTACGTCTACATCACATTTCAAATATAGCGACGTTTTCCGCGTTTAAATCGGACCAATAATAACGGAGATACTAACTAATGCCCTTTTAGCAACTCATTTTACGCTCGGACTAGGAATTTCGTTATCATCGTAACACATAACGCTTTAAAAAGCAGACATGCAGGTGATGCTACATGTGCGTCGTCGACGTCTCTAAGGAAAACCAGGCGACGCTACATAGTCGTCACCGGAATTAAATGTATAAAACTTTATGCATTTAATGTATACCTAATTCAAAACAAAAACCGTTGCACGTCATTGATGTTTTGATGATGCAATAAGAAAAAACATCCTTGTTGGACGTCATACTTAGGAACGATATTCCTAAAACCCCCAATTAGTGACGTTCGTACCTGAAAGGAGTTTTTGCGTGCTCTATTTGGTGGTAGCACTGCCGTCTTATTATTTCGTCATCGTTGACGTGCAACGGTTTTTGTTTTGAAAAGATCATATATACCATTTTTGCTATTTGCAGCAAATTTGTGCTTAAATTAATAGAAAACATGTAGCAGTAATTCTTATGATATTTGAAGTTGTGTTAAGATTGTTATTAACACTGATACTAAACATTTGATTAGGAAGGTTTAGATTTGTATAATTTAAGAGTAAACATTTCAGTGATGTGTAAAGGGCGTTGAATCTACAATAAAAGTTAAAATGTTGCGGTTGAGAAATTTTGTATTAAAGAATAAAATATGAGTTTTAAGGTTTTCAATATATAAGAAGGAACTTATAAAAAATAATAATCAAGGTTCCTCTAATTCCTCTCAAGTTCAATTTAACCTTAGCAACATACAAAAACATCTCTAAAATCTCTACAAGGTTCATAGTGAGAGCGGTTTAAAATAATACTTTTCATTTCAGTTTTAAACCACATGAAATATACCTGAGTGCTTTACTTCCTCAACGCTGTTAATTACACGAGTTTGCTACAGTTTTCACCTAGTTCTCCACTTCAATAAAACATGGCAACACGCTCCATATTTAAACAGTAAATCTCTTCCGGCAAAAGATTAATTAATTTTCAAGGTTCTAAAAAACTTAATTCCTAAATAGAAAATATAAAACGTGGCAAAGCTTTACGCTGTGCCACGTTTTTACAGGGATAGAGTTAAAAGTTTATGTTTGCCACGGAATATGGAGTATTAGAAAATGTTGATTTTTAAAACGATATTTTATCGTACGTTGTAGAATTCATTCAGGTGGTATGTTTTGATAATCGGAACAAAAATTCTCATGAATATAGGAACGAAACAAACATGTGATTAGTTTTAGTTAGAAATAAATAAAAATATATTCACACGAAAGTTTTCCATAAACCATCTAAAGGGAAATAAAACATATTCAATCTTTTGTGAGTAATAATAATAATATTAAATTTTATTGATCAATTGTATGTAAGTAAAAATCTAATATATAAACAAATAAAATAAACGAAAACTTACAATAGTAATAATAATATACTTAAAAATAGTGGTAATGTGTAATATGTGATCTTGAAGAGATTTTGAAAATATAATTACGTCGTCCATGTAAACGAAACAGAATTTATATAAGAATGGCCGTAGGATATTATCCATTAATTTTTGAAAAGTGGCCGGGGCATTCTTTAAACCAAAATGTATTCTATAATGAATTCAAATTGTCCATAAGGGACAGTAAAGGCGGTTTTCTCTATTGACTTGGGATCTACTTCTGTCTGATGAAAAACTTGTGCCAAGTCAAGGATGTAGCTTTTTCTAAATTGTCTAAAATCTCGTCGATTTTCGAAAGGGAATAATTGTCTTCAACTGTGATTTCGTTTGATTCTATAATCGATAACCATTCTGAATTTTCTTTTACCGGAATGATTGATTTTCTTTGGTACAATCCGAACTGGTGCACTATATGGGGAGATAGAGGGTTGATGATTTTATTTTCTAATTATTTATTTATTTGTTTTGTAATTTCCTTTTGCATACTTTTGGGGTATCTAAATAAAAAAGCTTCTATTATAAATAAAACAACTAACTCAAAAATCATCTACAGTGTGTCTCAGAATTTAATTTAATTTAATAAGGCCTAGTTTAATTTAGTTTAATATATTAACGAGTGGATGTTTAGAGTCGTGAAGTTCTAATAATATATTCTATTAATTTCTTATTAAGTGGCTTTAAACTAAAGTTATTTTTACAGGGATAGAGTTAAAAATTTTCGGACTTAGAAAAAGATGTCCTTTTGTCTTATTCATCAAAGGTAGCTTAAATTTACTTTTTTGCCTTGTATGGTAAGAATGTGTTTAGCTCATTTTTGTAACGAAATTGGGTTATAGTTAATGATTTAAAATATAGCTGCCGAAGGTCTAATATTTCAAATTCTATGTAGACAATTTGTGATAGATCCTTCCTATTTAAAAAAAATGTTTTGAATAACCTCTAATGGTTTAAAATAAAGATCAGAAACACATTCCCAACCAATTAAGCCATATGTGCAAATCTAATGATGGTACCTTGAATCAGATTGTTCAAGTAAATGGTGAACAGCAAAAGGGCCAAGTACTGTTCTCTGAGGTACGCCACATGATATAACTTCTTTACTACTTAATTGTTTCTGAATGAGATTTGAAAATATTATGTGTTGTACTTCTCTAAAGAGTATCCAGTAAGATTTGCTGATTAATGGTGTCAAATTATGATGTTATCATATCTAATCTAAAACATTTATTGAATACGGATTTAAAAAATATTATTTCCAAATTGAGCATATTGATGCAATATAAAATTATAGACATGTTCAATGACATGGCATGGAAAAACGATCGAACGGTAATTCTCTATCGCAACGAAACAGGATATTTTAGTTAATGCCTGCGGATGATTAAATACTCCTTTCGGGATCATTAATTAATGTTTTGACTGACAGTGAACGCGTTATTACAATTTAATGAATTGGAATTTGGTTGTAAAACGTTAACGTCATGTTGAGCAAATATAGTACATCTACTGTGTGATAATAAATAGAAAATAAATATTTAATTTAATCTTTTTGATAGAATTATGTTTTGAAGAGATATTATTTGCCAAAATTTTGACAATTACCTTGTCTGAAAATGATAAATTTACAAAAATATTTAATTAATTAGTTGAGGATGCGTAATCTAGCACGATCAAGACAAACTTTTAATATGTAAATATTGCTAATAATATTTAAACTTATTTTTTTAATATAATTATTGCATAAAATTTAACAAAAATAAAAATATTTCATAAATTTTAAAATTTATTTAATTTATTAAACACAGTTTTCTTATTATAATTTTGTTTTTTTTTATGCTGAATCCAAACCTGGAATTTAAATTTTATACAAACAAGTAAAAATTTTTATAAATAACTAAATTATAATTTGAATAATTTTTTTCTGAAACACCCGTCTGACCCAGGGTTGGATCAGGCCCAAATGTACCTTTATCTTCCCAGCGTTCCTCAAGAACTACCGCGGTGGTAAGTTGTCGGGTGCTGAGGGTGTCCAAGATGGCCGACCTGTAGTTAATAATTTTCTTCTTTATTTTCAAGTCCACCCGACGACCCAGGGTCAGATCGAGCCCAAAAGTACCATCAAGCCCCTAAACCCCTACTGTTCCCCCCGTTGGGCCTCACTTGCTGATCTCAAGTCACTTCAAGCCTGATTGTTTTTTCAGCCAATTTCACTAAGTTGCTAAGTATAAAAAATATCAGTCGATTGTTTTATTTTTTAAGAAGGGGAAGCTCTTACATATTGGCACTATCTAAAGTGCACCACATTTGCTTATAAGTAAGGTAAAATATTATTTTAGGGATTAAACTCATCGGTAGATAAAAGAAAATTATTACTTTAAAGCTCCTTAAAAGTATTTAAAGCTGTAAACAAAATAATAGGGATAATAGTCGTAAAACAATCGCAAAAAAACCGCAACAAAAATTAGAAAAAATCAATGAAATAAAACAAAATAAGAAAAAATTAGAAAACAAAAAAATACAATAGAAAAACAGAACAATGAGAAAAAAATTCCGAAAAATAAAAAACTGAAAAAAAATTAAAAAGAAAAAAACAAAAAATCATAGAAATGAAAGAATTACATGAATAGAAAAAAAAATCAGAAAAAATCAAAAAAAAATCATAAAAAAACAAAAAACTTCGAAAAAAAGAAAAAACTTGAAAGAGACATTAGAAAATAGAAAATTGTAAAATACGGAAAAACGCGAGAAATTGAAAAATATCACAAAAAATCAAAGGAGTAAGATAAATGAGAAAACATTAGAAAAAAAACAAATAAAAAAAACAAAACAATAAGAAAAAAATGAGTAAAATTTAGAGAGAATCTAAAAAAAACAGAAAAATGAGAAAAAAATCGAGAAAAATAGCAAAATCCAAAGAACATCCAAAAACTGGAAACAACTGTTACCATAAAAAATAAAAAAATTCAAAGAAATTGAAATAAAATGCAAAAACTCGTAAAGAAATCCCAAAAAAGTCGCAAATAATTGCAAAAATCAGTAGAAAAGAAAAAATTTAAAAAAAGTTAGAAAAAGAAAAATTACAGCTTTGTTCCATATTAATTCTACAAACAACATGTGAATATTTTTCAGTTCGTTAATTTTCTGTTAAATGTGCATCAAATTGATGTTAAAAGTTGCAATAATGAAAAATTTAAAATTCAGGGAAAAAAATAAACAAAAAATAAAATTTATTAATAAATTAATACTAAAGATTTTCTTTTGTTAATTACTTAAATTTATCCCTTCAAATTTGTAAATATTTAACATTAAATTTATTATAAAGTCCAGTATGGTAATTATTTTTATGGTAATCTTCTTTAATCTCTTAATCCTCAAATTCAAAATAGGTGGCGCATTTTACATGTCCTTTTCGGACCACAAGGGGCACGTGGCGCATCTTACATACAGCCCACATATTTACGGCCTTGTTTTTTGCTGGCCGCTATCTTCAGTTTCATCCCAGAAAAAGATGAAAAGGAAGAGTCTAAAAATTCAAAAAAATCCTGGCTGTCTGTATGTGTGGATGTAAACACTATTGCTTTCGATCTAAAGCTTCTGCCGAAGTCCCAAAACAGTGCACAACCGTTTGAGGGTCCATAGTATTTTTTTAATTAAATCTGTTATAGGGTTATTAAAAATATTGTCTTTGTTTGATGAACTTGAAATTTGTGGAATTGTATGAAATAAAAAGTGCGTTGTGTAGGAAAATTTTAATTTTTTATTTAATTTAATATAAAGTCTAAAATATTTTAAAACATTTTGCGTTAAATTTTTCAACAGAAAAATTGTCCCTTTTCACTTTCTCACGTTATATAAATAAATCATAATATCAAATAAAGAAGTTTATAAAATATTTTTAATATTACAAACATATTTATCTTAATTAAGGATTTCCTTAAGAACAAACTTTAAGCTGTATTTAGTTCTGAATTATTGGCGCCAATAATTCCTCAAGCCTAAACCCCAATTATAATTAACTAATTAGCTAATTAAACGTGTTGTTTAATGAACCGCAGGTTTGTATTAATTTAAATTATAGTATTATTTCTAATCGATTTATATCTGATTATGGTTATTAATGTATATTTTTTTAATTTTTACCAGTTTAGAATGATCAAGCTAGTATTATCCAGATGAAGTTTTAATATATAAATTTCATAAATTTTAAAATTACAAATCCTAGCAGATAATGAAATTTTTAGTTTAGTTTTTATGCTAAATCTAAATCTAATTCAAAATTTAAAAATTCTATGGTATACAGACAGATTTTGTAACTTTTTTATATAGTATGTACAAAAAGTAACGTAACGTGTTAATTATTCGTTTTTTGGTGTTTACAATAAAAAAAGATTTAAATAAAAGTTTTAGGCAATTTAAAAAAATTGATTCTTACTGATATTTATTTGTTAAAACTTTTTTTTTGTGTTAACATCAAAAAACGAATTATTAACAAGGTACGTTACTTTTTATACACACTGTATATTATAATAAACATTAAGTACTGGCAGTGTGTTATTATTACAAGTATATTAAAAAAAATTAACGAAATTTTATTTTCTGTATAAAATCTAATAATATACAAAATTTCTCTACGTTATAAAAATCTCACCGTTTACATAAACAAATACATAAATTCTCATTTTTCGGATGACCTTCTCAAGAAGAAAAAAACGTTAAGGTTTCATATTGTTCTTTTATCCGAATCTTTCTGAAAATGATAATAAATCTGATCTTTCCCTAAATCTCTCTAATCTGCAAGCAGCAGAACGAAAGAAAATGTAAGAAAAATCGATTTTCCTGTTATACCCTCTTAGCCTCGTTTCAACAGCGTCACTGTAATAAAAGTCTCCGAAATACTGTTTCTGGAAATTTGAAATGGTCCCCTCGTGTTATACCTTTGCCGGAACAAAAATTCATTATTTTTTTATTTAACATTTAGTTAATTGTTAATTTACTCTTTATTAAAGCATAATAAGAATTTTATTAATTATGAAATTATATTTGGCGAGTCCGAGTCTGTATAAATAAATTTCAGAATTACGTTGAAAAGGAAAAATTCGAAACTTGGATTAGGTTTATATTTTCGTGACATTTGGTGATGATAAATGATTCAGGTATGCACCTACATTTGTTAAAGTTATTTATGTCTTTTGTTTTCGGCAAAATGTAGGAAAATACGTCTGGATTTTGGTATTTCAAATAAAATAATAAAACCACTTATTCAGGAAAATCCTAAGAATTCAAATGGGATATGACAACATCACTTGTAGACCGACCTAAATGTACAGGGCGATACTGCCACTATATAACTAAATTATTACTAAAATGAAACCAACCTTATGTAATCCCTCGCAAATAATAAAAAGTGTACACTGAAAAAACTATACATGTTGCTATAAAAATTTGTTTTTTGTTAGATAAAATGTTTTCAATTTTAAAATAAAAAAAAAACTAATATTACCTGTTTTGTTCGTATTTTAAACTATATGTCTATTTCTCTTTTAAATATCTCACTCATCCGGATCGAAGGACCATGTCAAATATAACTAGATAAATATCAATTTTAATTAAATTAATGTGCACACTAGATTAAATTCTGTAATTGACGAAACAATGCTATGTGCTTAATAAAATATCAAATAAATGCTACAAAAAAGCTACACCTAGAGTACAAGAAAGTAGACAAATAGAAATAGAGAGAGAAACTAATAGAGGTAAGAATTCACCATAATCAAAAAAAAAGAGTTAAATTAAAAATTAACTCAAGGTAATAAAGGATTAAATAGGATTATACTTTTTAAGGACTGAAAAAATCTTAAAAAAAAAACAATAGTATGGATGAACAGGATAAATTATACAAATTGGATTATTTCTAAATAAGGATTGAAATAAAGCTTGTGAATAGATAAAAACCAAATACAAGTAAAAAGAGAATAAAATAAGAAATAAAAATAGGGTATTTTGAACCATGTAAGAAAAAAATGGGAAAAAAATAAAGAAAAATCGGAAAATCCGTGACAAACAGAAAACTTTGGGAAGAATACGGAAAAATACGGAAAAATGGGGAAAAATAGGGTAATGTAGGAAAGAAAAAATTTAGAAAATAGGGTAAAACAGTGAAAAATACGAAAATTTCGGAACAATATTAAAAAAATCGGTTGCGTCGCCCCAAAACTTTTCCGACAAGTATCCACGAATACTTTTTCAGATATTTAATGTTAAAGTTTCAACTTTTGACATTTTTTTATTTTTGACAGGTGATAGTTGGAGAAATAATTTTGACTGTTCTGAATAGAGTTTTTCAAGGGCTTTCAAACGACATATGGCATGTTCAATTCCGTGACAAATTGCATCTGTTATTTTTTGATAGTGATACTTCTGTTTGACAGATCTCGTACAAAAACTAATGGGTTCTTTCAACAGATAACCCAAAACCATATACCAAATTTCAGCTCAATCAGATTAATACTTCTTCAGATATTTAATGCTGAAGTTTCAAATTTTGACATTTTTTTATTTTTGACAAGTGACAGTTGGAGAAATAATTTTGACTGTTCTGAATAGAGTTTTTCTAGGGCTTTCAAGTGACATATTGTATGTCCAATTTCGTGACATATTGCATCTGTCATTTTTTGATAGTGGTACTTCCGTTTGACAGATGTCGTACAAAAACCAGTGGGTTCTTCCGATGGGTAACCCAAACTCCTATACCAAATTTCAGCTTAATCGGATTAAACGTGTGGCTTCTATCGTGGAACAATACACACACACACACAGACAGACAGGCAGACTTCCATCTGGAAATGGTCTTAATCGTCTCAGGGGACCCGAAAATGGATATTTCCGTTTTTATCTCGAATTTTTTTTTTTTGCTCGTTCACTATACTTTCCCTTCTAGGAGATGGGTCGGGAAAGTAAAATAGGGGAAAATATGGAAAAACTAGAGAAAAACGGGAAAATACTGAACCATTGTGGAAAATGGGGAAGAAATGGAGAACATTGTAAAAATTTGGGAAAAATAGAAAAAACTAGGAAAAAATAGGGCAAATCAGGGAAAAATGGGGTATTTTGGTGAAAATGGTAAAAGTAGGAAAAAATTAGGAAAATAGGAAAAAATTAGGAAAATAGGAAAAAATAGGAAGAAATAAGAAATAATAGCCATAAATGGAGAAAACATAGAAAATAATGAAAAACCTGAAAAATGTAAAGAATTGGGAAATATAGAGAAAAACTGAGAAAAACAGGAAAAATTGGGCAAAATAGGGAAACAGAGAAAAATGAGAAAAATAATTAAAAATAGAAAAAAAGTTACTGAAAATAGAAAACAAATAGGGAAGAATACAAAAAATACTGCTAAATAGAGAAAACAGTGACAAACTTAGGAAAAAATAGTAAAAAATAAGGTCATATAGAAAAAATAGGTGACCATAGAGAAAATTGGGAAAATAGAGCAAAACAGTGAAAAATAGGAAAATTTCGGAAAACTAGTGAAAAATATTAAAAATTATTGGTATTCAGCTAGTACAATAAAAATTACTGAGGCCAAAAAACCTCATCATTAGTTTCGTGATGGCGAAAAAAAATTTTTACCCCCACTTTTTACCACGATTCCGAGCTCCCCTCATCAAGGGGTCTTTTGGAACCTTGTTCCAATTTTCGGATTGCCTCGGGCGCCACCTTCCGTTTATAGTGTGAAGGCCACTTGCACCGGGTAGCGTCAGTGAGGAAAAAAATAATCTAAGGGTCGTTATGATCGAGCCAGCGGCCAGAAGGGCTGGTTTTACTTGCCCTACTATATATTAGTTGCTAAATACCAGAAAAAACTAATTAAATAAAATCAAAAATCGGAAACTAAAAATAACTGTCTTTATTTAATATCACCCGGTGAAGAAAAGTATGCAACAAGCTACATTTCGAAACGTAATATCTGTAGATCAGGTTATCGAAAATCCGTAAAAATCTGTAAACAGCAGAAAAGCGCCATCTGCAGATCGGTTAACGAAGATTCGTAGATATATGTAAAACCAAAGACAATTACACTACGGATAATCAATCTTAACGACCTTTAACAAATCTACACCAGAGCTTGCCACGTTCGATGTTTCTGCATTTCGTAATAAATAAAATATTCAAATTTCGCAGAATACGAATAAAACAATAAAAACCACTGAAAAGAACAATAATAGTTTTAATAAGTTCTATTAACAATAAATAAACAAAATTTAGGATTATAATAAATCAGTAACATAAAATAAGTCAGAAATAAACGAAATATAAAACATAGTATCAATAAATGGCATAAAATAATAGTATCTAGTAGCCACTTCAAATATCCGTAGAAAAAGCTGTAAAATTGGAAAATCGGTGAATATCGTAAAAATCGGTAGATCTACGGATAAATCCGTAGGGTTAGCAACACTGCTCATCAATCGACTTTCGGTTGACTGAACTTGGCTTTTTCGACTCGACCTATATCTAAAACTCTCTATAAACAGCACTCGGCTCACGGCTCTTACTAATATCTCTGAACTGGTACCCATTACTTAGCTCGAGCTCCAATCCGAACTGATGAGAACGTACTGCATCGTGGTATACGGTAAGGTTTTTAAAGTCTGAGAAGCAGGTGTCTCCATCTTTTAAACGGAGGATACAACTGTTCGTATTTTGACCTTAGGATCGGAGGAAGTTATCTTTAACATAATTTTAAGTTAATCGTAATTCAATGTCATGTACGTAATTAATATATTTTAATTATGAAATATAAAGTTAAAGGAAAGAAAAGAATGCCGGTATTAAAATAACTTCTTTACAAAAAATGAGATAGTATAGAAGAATTATTGTTACATAAGAACATTTAACGAAGACCCAAGAAATAGATGGAGAGAAGTAGTGCACTAGAAGATTTGATAAACATAAAATATCGAAAACTGTGGAAAAGTATTACATAAGTATGAGTCAAAATTAACAAATTGCAATTCCAAAACAGCCTAAAAATATTATTATGTTTATTTTTATTAACAAACTTTTTTGTACACTTTATACATTATTAAAAAATATTGCGCATTGCATAAACGCCTGAAATCAAGTTGATTCACTGAAAAAATAATTATCTGTTTATTCATTTTTTCTACCATATACCGACAATTTAAAAAGACTAAAATCAAAGTTCATACAACATCGATGGTCTTATAGAAAACTTATTTTAAACTTAAAATGCCACACACGTTTCCTTCGATATACGCAAGCAATATAAGTCAAAATCTTTCCTTGGGAAATGTTATTAGAAGTTGGAGCACAGATGCCCACTGAACTGGATGTAAGATGAAAATCGATTAGAAACAGATGGGCCGTAAGCACTGTTTGACTTTCGTGGGTCATAGATAAATTACTGCTCTTCTTCATTCTGAAGTTTTAGAGTGCCGTTTTTTTACTGGGTGATTTTTAGCTTCATCTTAAGTTGTTTGAGGATACAGAAACGTTGTTTTATGGATTTAAACAACAAACAAAATTTATTCCAAATGAGAATAATTGTTTATGTTGAAAGTTTATAGAATATATAAAATCATTATTTAAGTTTAGTTAGAATTTAATATTTTATTCTCCGGAAATACAATGCAAAGTAATCCATATTCCAAACTAAATTATGTCTGTATCTGACAAAAACTATTGTTCCCTATTATGTTCGTTTGAATTTAAAGTTAGAGAATGGAATTTTGTATAGAGCAATTTATTCGAAATATAAAGTCAGTTGATTTTGTTTTGGTTTACTAGAAATATATTATTGGTAAAATGTATGGGTTTTTGTTTAAAAAAAATTTTGTTCCATTTTAGATTTTAGCTAAATTTTAAATAAATAAAAATTAACAAAAATAATTTGGATACTAATCGACAAATATTCATAATTTGACAAAAGGATCTTTGAAGCAAAAAAATTATAATCGCTAGAGATTTAAAATAAAGCTTATTTTATCTTGTCTGTTTTCTATTTTTATTTTAATTTTGTAGTGCGCTTTTCGGCATCTATAAATAATTTAAATATTTTAAGTAACTAAACTAAATAAATACATTAGGTTATAGTTATTAGTGTCAGACAAGGCAAGTCCAGATATCTGTAAAGTAAAACACATTATTAAACTATTCATGGCATTGAGTCATCACGTATTGGTACCAGTAAAAGTAAATTATAAATTTATGACCGATCACGTTTAGACAAACAATGTAGCGATGAGTGTTTATTAATATGAATATAAAAAGGTGAATCATCTCGGTACAGAGATTCTTTTGCATTCAATTCTTCAGTATAATTGATCAAATAATATTGGGACCTCTGGTACGGTCTAGTTATTTAATATAGCACAGTTATCATATATACATTATTACAAGTATAATTAGTATTTAAATATAAAGTGATTAGTAAAAGTTAACTACTTCTTCTATTTATCAATTTGAAATTTAAGACTTAGAGCACTTCTGATGTCCGGTCGAACTCTCAGCACGACAACCTTTTGGGTTCTAATGGTATTACAATCTAATCATCGATACCATTAATGAGCAATTTTTGCCTAACTTAAACTAATACAAATAAAATGTTACTAAGGTTCTTACTCACCAGTAAAATCCTTAGTTTCTAACATCTTACTTAAATTATGATTTCTTATGCACTTTCGCACTTTGCTATGCTTTTTACAACTTATTACACTAACTCGAATGTTTTTGTTGTGTTCAGTTATCTCACTATACCCTCCAAGCTGGATGGTCTCAACATTTACATGATTAAGGAGCCGATGTACATAACTTTTGATAAATTTAGTCTCAGTCTGTCTAACAGAATGGACATTTAGGTCCAGACGGAGATTGCTGTTTCTGAAGTACCAAGGAGTAGCTATGATGTTCCTTAGTGCTTTATTCTGGAATCTCTGGATGATTTAGATGTTGTTTTCACTGACGCTTTCCCATAGTCCATATAGGCTTCAGAAGCTGTTTATACGTAAGTAATTTGTTGTGTATTGACAGAGTGGATTTTCTCCCCAACAAAAAATAGATTTATATCTCAGTCTAAGCTTGTCTTCTTCGCATCTAAAGTTAACCCCTGATATTTTGCTGTGTTAGCATATGGTAGCTAATTTTTATTTATATTGATTGGTATGTTACTATTCCCTTTTATTTGTTAAGTTAATATTGTCACGATATAGATATTGAATAAATGGTACAGCAATAAATGTGTAATTACCAACATAACAACAATAAGACAACATACCGAACGCTCAAATAAATACCTAACTGATATACACAAATAAATATTCTCACCAGACTAACTTAACACTAAACTAACGAATATTTTAAGGAGACATATCACAAGAGTGGGTTATTCTAACTGTCGGCAGAGTGCCGATAGCCAAAAGATACTGACATTTTTTTTAGAAACAATGTCGACAGAATACTCGACATTGTTTTTACAAGATGCGTGAATGACCTCGTATAGTTTAGCGTTATTGAACGTACGAATAATGACTATAAACAATACGCGATTGAATTATTACATTTATTTAATTTGTTTATTTTAAGAAAATATAATTATTTGTAAAGAATTACTAATGTGACAATATACACATACTTGCTATCATTTGTTTTAATTTTCCATTGTTTGGTAAAATTATGAATTTTATTAATGGATGTATGCAGTTTATTTGCTGTGTTTTCATGAATCTCGCCTAGCTGTGTCATCAGCAAATGTGGCAATGGTGTCATATTCAAGTTGAGGTATGTCGCTAGTGTACAATAGGTAAGTTACTGGACTAAGAACACTTCCCAGTGGCACACCCGCTTTAATTTCTCTTAAGTTAGAATAAGCTTCTTCTTGTTTTCTTTCTGAAAAATCTTGCGCATATTGTTTGGTAAATGTTTGTTCAATTTGTACTTTAGACCTTTATAAATCTCTTTGAGTCATCAAACGATGTTTTAGCAGTTTGCTCCAGGTCTCGGATTGCCTTGGACGCCACTTTACGTTTATAGTATGAAGGCCACTTGCACCAGACAGCTTCAGTGATAACGAAATACTCCAGCGGTCGTTATGGTATCGACCAATGCTTTGGCGGCCAGAAGGGTGGGCTTTACTTAAGTATCTGGTATTAGTTGCTAAATGTTAAAATAAAATTCAACATTAAATCAAACTAATTGTTTTTATTGATACCAAGTAAACTCTGGTGAGGAAGAAGAGGTGTGCGTTACGGTTCTTTATCGGTGGTGAGGTTTCGGACGGTACAGGCACGTATTCTAGGCTAGTGTGGCGGTCGAATTGATGGTTTCGGTACAATTAAACTTGAGTTTTTGATTTATCTCTAAAGGTCGCTGAAGCGGTACTACAGCTTTATCTAATTGTCGTCTCGAATTCCTACTCGAACTGATACTGTCACTGCAACTGAAACTAACTATATAAACTCCAGTCACGGTATACGATACGGTTGGATTGGTATGCGTAACCCATACGCAAGTGACTCCCTCTTTCGGAGGGAGTTACAACTGACCTTATATTCGAATGAAGTTTACCTTTACCATAATTTTAAGTTATTTTTAGTCCAATGCCTTGCGCGATATAATTAAGATATTTTAATTATTACAGTAATTAAGTAACTTCGTTATACCTTCATGGCAGACTTTGTCTAAAGTCTGTGCTATATCAAAGAAGACAAATAACCAGATTTCCTCGTCTTCTATTGATTTTTCTATGATGTCAGTCATCCTGTAGACCTGGTCAATGGTAGAGTGGTTTTCCCTGAAGGCCAAATTGATAAGTTGGGATTAGGTTCTTTCTTCTATTATATATTTTAGTCTTTCAGCAGTATCACCGGTCCATAGGACATAACTTCATTTACCTGGTGTGTGGATCATTATAAGTTTTGCCACTTCCCATATCCTGGGTTTGAACTTAAATCTGAACGCAGCATTGAAGAAATATGTCAATTTAACTATTGCTAGTTTTGAACCTTGTCTATTATAAAGTCAAACCCCAGGGGCTTTCTTTAGGTTTATGTTTTCTTTTATCTCAGTAGATACCTCTTTTGGTGTGATAAATGTGATTACCTCGATTCTGTGTTTATTGTTCTGGTAGATCTTCTCCTTCATTAGCTTTAAATGTATTTTTTAGATGTTCTACAAATCTATTTGTTTTCTATATGTTTCTGTTCACCTTACATCTTAATTCTTGATTATTTAGTCAGTAGCCTTATCATTTGCCAGTGTATTTATGAATTCACTAATAGATTCAATCATGATTTTTTAATTTCTCTTTCTAAATTTTAGATGGCGTTATTTAACCTAGTCTTGTCTTCCGGTCTTACGTCTCAATTGGCGTTTTTCACAAAATAATTCTCTTACTTCTCTTGGGTAGTTGTTGCCCTTCGTTCTTGAGATGATATTGGAAGTACTGAAGGAAGAAGAAGTAAACTTTTTAAGATAAGGGCTGGTTCGTATTTTAATAGTTTGTAATTTTTATGGTTGTCTTCACTTCATTGTTTTGGGTTAAAGGGCAAAGTTCAAAGAACCAGTGGCAGAAGTGACAAATATTATTGTAATAAATAGTTACACTTACGATTGAATAAAACTACACTCTTCTATAGGTAGCACTATTTTATTATGCCCAAAAAGAAATATATATTAAAAAACCTCTCCCGCTCCCACCCGAACAAAGAATCGCACAACAGGTATAAATAATTGCATAAGGTACAATTTTATTCAAAGTTAGAGGTGGCAACATCGCGACACCCCTCAATGATAGTTAAGCTTACGGAAAAATGGAAAAAACTTACAGTTGACGGTTGCAGAATACAGATTTGGGATAACAAGCGATCCGGCATTTTTCACAAAAAGAGATCGATTGTTACGTCGATACGTGTAATATAAAAAAAGTGTCGCGGTATTTCGGGAAGCGACGGATTAAGATTTATTGGATAAAATATTTGATTGAATGATTTTTAAACTATTCTAATTTATAATTATATACATTTTTAACAATAGTATCTGATTAAGTTTTTAATATGCGACAAATAAAAATGAATTTGAATTTGTAAAAATAATGTTATTAATGCACAGAAAACTAAAACTTAAAATTTAATACAAACCCAATAAGAATAAAAACGAAGTAAAAAAAAAATTAAAAATATATTTATTTACTATCTTTGAAATAATCTTTTCAAAACTCAGTTATTACTGATTGTATCTCTTTTTTCGAATTCTCTCATCAATAATAAAATTTCTTTAGGGTATTATATTCTTCTGATGTTTACTTATTTGTCATTTAATGTTTGATACAAACAATCCTAAATAAATATTAGACGTTTATTTCGATAGTTACAATACGTTTTTTATATTATGTGTAGGAGAAAAAAAAATTTTACTGTAAAAATAGAATCAAGATTTTTTTGGTTTTTGGTTGATAACGAATTTTTACAATTTGTAATCTCTGAATCCATTTTTAGCCTAATATCTGTCGCTATCTCTCTATTTTTTTATGTTTTTTTTTTCGTAATCAAATTTGCTAGAACCTAGTTCAATTAAAATTGTATTTATAGGACCACCCTCTCACCACCATCTCACCAAAACTTAACCTAACTTTCTCTTTTTTTTTGGGATCGCCTTCCGGAATTCATCGCTCTCCTGTCGCCTGTGTATCCCTTAGATGCCTTTCTTCTTTTTCTTTCATGGTCATTATAATGTTGATGCAGTCATTTATTTTTCTTAAGAGGTCTGGATACCATTAATTCCGTAAAGTTTTGGGGGGTGATTCGCTACTCTACATTGGAGCTTACATTTACTCTTTCCCTTACCCACTTTATACATTCGAAAAGGGGGTGTTTAATATCATCGTTTTCCCCCGCAGTATATACTGTAAAAATTGCTATTTTTTAAGTAAACTAAGAATTGCAAAGGATTTTTTCTATCCAATTTTAAAAAAAATTGAAAATGAGGAAATATCACAATGTAGTGCATTGGATTTTGTTCAAGCGCACTATGAATTAATTCATAAGTGTTAACTAACTATTACAAAAATCATTTTCATTATAAAAATAGTTTTTTTAGTTATTGTACAAACATTTATATGAACTTACTGTTAAAATCGTCTAAAGCTAATATACAAAATCATCCTCTGATTAAAAGATTATACCAATATAGAAAATTTTTATTACAATTAGAATCAATTTTTAAACAAATTATTAAACCACAAATTGAAATTTTGTTAAATCAGGTAAATAATGAATTCTTATTTACTGAATATTACAACTTTAAATGAGTATATGAACAATGTCATACTAAGTACCCTGTTATATTTAAACCCTTTTTAAACCTATATAACTTTTGGACTACTTGAGATAATGAATTATTGATTTTGCCAATCTTATAATTTTTATTAGTCACCATAACGATGACTTGTTCAAATTCCGGGAAACCCGGAAGAGACAAGCAGAATTGATATCTGTTAAAAACTTGAATATTAAACTTAAATGACTAATTTTAAAATTTCAGTAAGGAGCCTTTTCCATATAATTATCCATAACCTCTACAATTCCGCTCCTAATCTTATCTATTTCCAATTTGCCATTAAGTCAAAGTTACAGCTATTACTCTCCTGCAAGAAATTTTATATTTCGGCATTTGAATTAATTTGGTGGAAGATTCGTCTTTGGCAGGTACCAGGTTTACATTATTTTTCAAGAAATGATGATAAATCGGCATTTAAGTTATTCATTAGGAGGTTACATAAGAAATGTTGATAGTTCTCCATTTGGTAGTTCTTCAAGAAGAAATAACTATCGAGAAAATTATGGACCTGGTGGTCTCTCTTCATTTTTCAACTCTTAACATAAAAAATATTTCTTCTACTTGATGTGGCGTTTCTTCCAAAGTTGAACAAGTATAAAAAACCGTTTAAAGGACCCCGTACTTTTTTATACAAAGTGAATCTCGGTGAAATTCACTAAATTTTTGGTATTGTGCTTTTGACTATCCTAATAAAAACTGTCCATGGGCACAAGCTTCAATAATGGACAGTTTTTTCTACAGAGTGTTGAATTTTAAAATTATATATTTCAATAAGTTTAAAATACTCATTTACGATCTCTGTTTTTAAATTTTCTCACTTTTAAGGAAAAAACTAACTTGGATATCACAGAACCCAATGAAAAGAAGAAAAAAACATTACAACTTTTATCTAACCAGTCGTCCGTCGTTACATTTATGCTCATTATGTACGTACGGAAGGATCCGTGGTCGGACAGGATTTGGGTTAGTTAATAATTTACCTGTCGATATCTGCAATTTGCCCATGCAATCAGATCTAGGATGAGGCTCTTCGTCCATTGTTCGGTTTCTTTATGCGTTAACCAGAGCTGCTGCCATTTTCTCATGGTTATTCTTCTCTCAGCGGTTTTCTGTGCTTTCGTGTGTCCTTCCAAGTGATGCGTCAGGAGCCTCTCCTCTGCAAGGAGGTGAATAGGGCACGGCCCCTAATGACACCGTGCAAGAGGCGCTTGTTGTTCATTTAGCGGCTTTTCATTGGACACTTTCCATCATGTTTCTATATCTGAATATTTTTATTGCTATCAATCTAGTGGGCTATGGAGTATAATACCTCTTTTTTACTGGTTGGTCCGTTAAAATTAGACAAAATCCTCATCAGCGTCCTGATACGCTCTTCCTCTTTTCTGGCTACATACTTTACATGGGGACCGAAGGGGGAACCTGTTTCGTCAAACATTATGCCTAAGTACTTAATCGTCGTTATAGGGGTGACCTTTTTATCTTTGAGTTCAAATCTGATGGTGGCTCTATTTTTCCACCAGTCGAAACTTCTTAGTATTACATCCTCTGTTTTATCTGTGGAGCTTGTGTCTGTGCATACACTGATCTACTTTTTTATCGTCAGGTTGGCAGTATCTTCTAGGTCGTCTTTATCCTGTGCGGAGACTAATAGTGCAAGATCGTCCTGCGAACGCAATGGGGAATTCCGTCCCTAGTATATTCATAGCACGTCGTCATAGACAGCTTTCTAGAGGGTAGATCATAGAACCGATTCCGGTGAGAGTACCCTATAAAAGGCATTATTTACGTCCAGAATCTTTAGTGCTAACCACGTCTCACTCTGGTTTCTCCTTGCTTTCGTAACTACTTTTGCTGCCTGAATGGTGCTTTGGGAAAGGCCGTCCCGTTCTTCTAGATCTTACTCCAATCTCCTATTGACTGACCTTTCGTACAGTTTGCTAATCGCATCGATAAGGCCAAATTGGTCTGAATGAAGTGTCTTGTTAAAGGGTTTTCCGTGTTATTAAATTAATTTAAAAAAATATAAAAATTAATTTTTCAAATCAAGTGTGTAATAACTTGATTTAATTAAAATAATAATTCGTATTCAGTGGGTCATCCTCAATTTAATTTTTTTAAATAAGGATCTGGATTTTGAATCACTATTTTGGTACATTATTACTTCTTTGTTTACATATATTTGGGTGCTATAATATTTTATATAATTAAATATATTCTACTTTTTTTGTCACCGTTGCTATTCACTAAAAACAAATTATTTAAATTAAAAAAACTGTTTAATATGAACATATTTTATTTTATTATTATTTTGAACGTTAATATTTAAACAAATATTTATTAAAATACAATATTAATTGAAAATTAAATTATTCCTGCAATGTCAAAATATAAACTAAACAATATGTATTGATAATTTACGTAATTTTATTGTTGCTGTATACTTTATTTTAATTATGAATTAACATATTCGAATAGCTTATAAATTTCGAATCCTACTTATAATGAAATTTAGAAATTCAATAGTTGAAATCACAAAATGATTTTGACGCATGAATTCAGTCAGTAAAATTTAAATTTAAATACTTTTATAAGCAATATTTATGATGTACCATATTTTTTTAAAAAAAATAAATATAAGGCTAAATTTAAACAAACAATTACAAAATTTAAATACGCTGTTAGTATTAGTTCCAAACAAAATAAATATGATTTGTTTGTACTTTAAAGTTTTGTACTTAAATTCCTCAAAAATCTATTACATAATAAAATTTTTATGATTAAGGAAAATTATCCACTAGATTGGGATATTATTTAGTACTTTTAACTAAATTTTGACATCGTAAATACCAATAATTATTTGAAAATAAATATGATTCTAAAATTTAAATTATTTACCAATTTTCTCTTTGAATGATTTTTATATATTTAAATTCCAATACCTCTAACGGTATTAAATAAAATTTAACTGGATGTTGACGGTTAAATGAGTGGAAAGCAATTATTTAATTACAGGCAATTTGGTTCTGTATCATGCCAAATATCATACATATTAATTAAAAAATGAATTCGAAATATATTCAATTATTTATCGAATTTAAAATAATAAAATTAAGTTAGTATTTCGCTTTACCATATTCAAATTTTTTATTTTTGAATTTTATTTGTTTTAAATTAAATTTACAAATTTTAACATTCGAATTTTTATACGAATTTGTAGATTTTAGGTAAAAAAATTATCAATGGTAATGACAGCAAAAAATAATGAGAACTTTATAAAATTATTTAATCTTAACATAGAAAAGAAAAGAGTAAAGAAAAGAATACGTAAAAAATTACATTAAAGTAACTAAACACTAAAAAAGAAAGAAATATTTAAGATTTAATATATCGTAAAAATACATAAAAAAAATCTGGCAACATGGTTAAACAAAACTATTTTTACATGAGGCAAGAGGTTCTCAAAAATTGTACCGTAGACAAAAAAGACTATCAACAAATCCATGCCAGACTTCGAGAAAATCAAAAACCAAGTAAAAAATATTCCAAAAACTATAATTTGATAATAAAATTCCATTTAAAGGGGAAATGATATAATTAGTCTGAACTGGATTAATGCCGGAAATTAAAAAAAATTACTCAGATAGGGAGAAGATTTTGTCAATGTTTGAAGGTAATTTAATTTAATTCTTGCAGGTGAAATTTGTTCGATTCTATACAAAAGATTAATTGCAATAAAAAAAGGATATTAAAGTTATTATAAAGACTGTTAACAAAATAATAATTAAATAAAAAGACATGGTGTGAAAAAATATAGGAAAAAAATTATTTGTAGCAAGGAATAATTACAAGGTGAAACAAAATAAAATACAGGAAAAATGAGTAGAAGACAAATTAGAAAAGTTATAAAAAAAGAAAACAATAAACTAGGAGGTAATACAGGAACATCATTGAAAAAAAAGAATGAAATAGATTAATAATAGAAGATATATTAGTGAAAGGAAAGAACTGAAGGAAGGAGAACTATCACTTTGAAAAAAGTGCATTTTTTATACTCTCAAAAAGTTGTTATTTGGTCAGATTGAGAATTTTACATAGGACATTTAGTTAACTGTCTGATACGTATCAAATTATTATCATACAATCTAATTAATGCCTACCTTAAACTATTTTACTAGTTTTTTATTAGAAAAAACCAAACACAATTTATATCCCAAAACTAAATAATGACCTTAGACAAACTAACTCGTACAGGTATTAATCTCTCACCAATGTCCTATGAAACCTTCTTTAAGTATTTACTGAGAAAATTAATTATACTAATAAATTATATTTAAAAGTCAGAATTTTCTTACTAAATATATTTAAAAATTTAAAAGTAAAATGTACGAAAGTACAAATAGTTTTTTTTTTAGAAATAAAAGCCGTCGGAAGAAGCCTTGACAAGGGTGAAAACCCTCCAGGGTAAGTGATTCTCAACAAACGAGTGGCGTTAAATTAACTGACAAATGCGGTCATCATGTGACCAGCCCCAAAAAAATACTTGATGGAGTAAAAAAAGATTTACGAAAACTACATATGTTAAAAACAACCTTAATAAATTTGTGTTTGTTAGAAATAATAAAAAGTATTTTATGTCATAATAGTTTATTATTGTGTTTTTATTCCTTAGTTATCATTTACATAAAGGTGTAGTTTTTGATTAAAATTATTCAGTTTTTTAAAATTTTGAAGTGAAATTAATCATAATTTTTAAAACATTTGATGAAATTTTTTTAAATTTTTGGAACACGAAACATATTATTTTTTAAAAAAATGGTGAATGAACTTACACTGATAACTACACGATCCGTAAAACTCGCATTCACCATAATTATAAATTTAGTATTTACATTGAAAATGCTGAATTATTGAATACGCTAAAAAGTTTAAATAATTTTTTTATCTTAAATATTGAGACCAATTTAGGGTGTGCCATATGCTACAACTATAAAAAGATCACACTGTAATACAAGTAACATATAAGTTTAATTTAAAAAAATGGTGAATGCACTACCTCACATTCGTCAAATTGCAGAAACAATAAATGTAATTTGTGGAAATATTTCGTTACTAACAGAAATATTACTCCTTGACCTTGGTGTATAATATACTATTATGTCATACTAGTTGATTATTGTGTTTTTATTGCTTAGTTACCAACTACATAAAGGGCCCCGCACTTTTTAAATGGCAAATGGCTTTCGGTCAAATTTGCTGAATTGAATATGTTGAAGATCTCGATGTTTTTAGTAAAAGCTTCCATGGCACCAACAAAAAATAATGATACGTTTCTGAGATACAGGGTGTTAAAGAATCGATTTTTCATAATTTTAAGATTTTAAAAAATTGCAATGACTCGCATATGTTTGAATTAATGATCAATTTACAACATATTTTGTTTATAGTACATGTATAAGTGTTTGAAAATATAATAGCAATAATTTTAAACTGCAACTATACAGGGTGAGTTGTGTTTAAAATAAAAGAGACAATTTGAGCGATGTAAAATATTGTATATTTTTATTAACCATAATGGAAAAGAAACTAAACTTTACAATCATAATCTGTTTGTTAAGGAGTATTAAAAAAATAAAAAATTCGTTTATACAGGGTAAGTCAAAAAGTTGGATCGATGGTTGTCGTACATTTTTAACATATCCCATATTTTCTGATAATTAAAGAACAACTATTGAATAAATATGAATTAAGAACTCATATCCATTTGGAATTTGTTTTACTAGCTCTCGAAGGACCAGTGCGATTAGCACATCAGACACATAATTTAACGCAAAGAATTGTTTGTATTCATTTTTAAGGGTTATTTTCTTACCCATTTATTAAATTAAAATATAAAACGAATTTACACTTTTTTAACACAACGTGTAGAGCATAGCTATAACTTCATTAAACTTAAATAAACATTATTAACACTTATTAATTTGAAATCTCAGAATGTTCAATATGTAAGTAAAAATCTCTCGCCGTGAGACACATTCTCATCGGCGATCTAGAAGCCTAATCATAATAGTTAAAATTGAAAAGCTCTCGCCGGGAGACGACTGTTCTTCCGAACTATCAAGAAGCTAATGAATGACAATAATTTGGACCGATATCCATATTCGGATGTAACCGCGCTTGTCGCTCTCTACGAGAATGATATATAGAAAGAGATGATTGTTAGTTTCAACGGTTTTGTTTAGAAATAATTCTTTTGGTATATCTGTACCATTTTACATCTCGCGATAAATGACGTGGACAGATATTTGATGAAACTTGTTGATTTGGAATCTATTTTTAGATTTCAGAATGATAAATTGTAAAGTGGTGATCAAAAGTATGAACCGAAATAATAAATAAATTAATTTTAAAAGAAATAGAAATTAGTTTGTAAATTCTGGAGAATATTCCACTGAAATTTATCCAACTATAAAATACCATTTTCAAAAATGTATTATACATAAATCCTTTACAGTGTGTACAGAAGGATATAAGAGGTTGAACTTAGCGAAAAGTGGATATTTTTAAAAAAATCTCGGTATAACAAAAAATCGTGGGTCAAATTGTCTCTTTTTTTAATATTAAAAAGAAATTAAATTTTTAAATACATCTGCAAAAAACGGTCTAAAACAAATGACGAGTTTTTTTATACAGGACGTTTAGTTTATTAGGTCAACCGAAACTTGTTTTGTTTCGTAGTACAGTTCGTGATATTTAAATTATTCCAATGGGATTTTTACTGAATTTTTAGGTTCAAAATTATAGGTATCTTTAGAACTTCTATCAACGTTTTAACCAATATATGATCATCTTCAGTAAAACATAATTAGTTGATTCACATAGTTACAAACTTGTTGCTTATTTATTACTATTTTGTTAGTGGATTTTAGCCAGTTAAACAATGTTACAAAACTTGGAAGTAAATAAAGAATATAAAATCATATATCTTCTTTTAAACAAAACTATAACCCAGTTTTCTATTTCAATAAATCATGTTCCCAGAAATGCAATAATTCACTTACGAGAGCTACGTTTAATATGCGTCTGCAGTTAATTATTATATATTCGTAGAAACAAATTGTATAGGTTAGGTATGTGGAATACCTTCCTCCTGAGCAACAGTTTAACTGGCTAAAATCCACTAACAAAATAGTAATAAATAAGGAACAAGTTTATAATTATGTTAATTAACTAATTATGTTTTACTGGTTAAAACGTTGATAGAAGTTCTAAAGATACCTATAATTTTGAACCTAAAAATTCAGTAAAAATCCCATTCTAATAATTTAAATATCACGAACTGTACTACGAAACAAAACAAGTTTCGGTTGACATTATAAACTGAACGACCTGTATAAAAAAAACTTGTCATTTGTTTTAGACCGTTTTTTGCAGATGTATTGAAAAATATAATTTCTTTTTAATATTAAAAAAAGAGACAATTTGACCGACGATTTTTTGTTATACCGAGATTTTTTTTAAAATATCCACTTTTCGCTAAGTTCAACCTCTTATATCTTTCTGTACACACTGTACAGGATATATGTATAATACATTTTTAGAAATGGTATTTTATAGTTGTTCTTTAATTATCACAAAATATGGGATATGTTAAAAGTGTACGACAACCATCGATCCAACTTTTTGACTTACCCCGTATAAACGAATTTTTTATTTTTTTTTAATACTCCTTAACAAACAGATTATGATCGTAAAGTTTAGTTTCTTTTCCATTATGATTAATAAAAATATACAATATTTTACATCGTTTAAATTGTCTCTTTTATTTTAAACCCAACTCACCCTATATAGTTGCAATTTAAAATTACTGCTATTATATTTTCAAACACTTATACATGTACTATAAACAAAATATGTTGCAAATTGATCATTAATTCAAACATATGCGTGTCATTGCAATTTTTTAAAATCATAAAATTATGAAAAATCGATTCTTTAACACCCTGTATGTCAGAAACGTATCATGATTTTTTGTTGATGCCATAAGCTTTTACTTAAAACATCGAGATCTTCAATGCAAAATTGAGCAAATTTGACCGAAAGCCATCTGCCATTTAAAAAGTGCGGGGTCCTTTGTAGTTTTTGATTAAAATTATTCAATTTTTTGAAATTCGTATGAGAAATTTATAAACGTAATTTTTAAAATCTTTGATAATATTTTTTTAAATTTTTGGAACTCCGAAACTTATTAACCTATTAATTTTTAAAAAAAATGCTGAATGAACTTACAATGAGTACATGAACCATCAATAGCGCTTTCAAAATGTTGAATTATTGAATAATCTACAAAGTTTAAATGATTTTTTTTATCTTTAGTTGAGACCAAGTAAGGGTATGCTACATGCTATAATTACAAAAAGAATGGTATGCTATTTGCTACACCTATAAAAAGAATCACACTGTATTACAAGTATCATGTTTAATTTAAATAAATGGTGAATGAACAACCTCACATTCGTCAAATAAATTACAGAAACAATAACTGTAATTTATGGAAATGTTTCTTTATTTACAGAAATTTTACTTCTCGACCTTGGTGGATAATATACTAATATGTCATACTAGTTGATTATTGTGTTTTTATTGCTTAGTTATCAACTTCATAAAGGTGTAGTTTATGATTAAAATTATTCAATATTTTGAAATCTGGAAGTGAAATTTATAAACATAATGTTTAAAATCTTTGATAAAATGTTTGGAACCCTAAATTTATTGTCCCATATTAATTTTAAAAAAATGGTGAATGAAACTATAATGAGTACGAGTACACGATCCGTAAATTGCGCTTTCACCATAATTATGAATTTAGTATTTACATTGAAAATGCTAAATTATTGAATATGCTACAAAGTTTAAACCAAATTTTTATCTTTTATATTAAAACCAATTTAATGTACGCCATATGCTACAACTATAGAAAGAGACACACTGTAATACAAGTAACATATAAATTTAATTTAAAAAAAATGGTTAATGAACTACATCACATTCATCAAATTGCAGGAACAATAAATATAATTTATGGAAATGTTTCGTTATTAACACGTTGATGAACAGAACGTATATAGACGTTTAACATATAAATACCATACCAAATTTATATTATCACCATGCGCAAAATAGTATACACCATACTTTTTCTACGATTATGTATTTTGTATTTGCAACATGAAAGCAGACAAATAGTTTATAGTTTTATTTGACAACATGAATTTATTGCTCATTTTAGAAATGTCAGTTGCCGTCAGTAAAGTTTTATAAATGCCTGTCTAGTTCTCTTACCCGTGGGAAATGAATCATTTCGCACTGGTGTGGCCGTGGGAAATGAACATCCGTATACAATTAAGTAATTTTTTTCGTTACAATCGTAGAAAAATTATTTGGTTTGTTTTCATATATTTGTTGATATTTGTTTTAAAATAAGTACAGAGGTTATGTACAATAAATATTTGGCACGCGTTTCGTTAACTGATTGTTACGTATAACTAAATTGCAATGTTGCCGATTTTTTTTTTCGTTCTACTAAAGGTAAGTTCATGCTCATACGAATTTCGCAAAATTTATGCGAATTTATCCTCAAAATTTAATGTTCATACTCAAGCGATATAATTCGGTTTCTGTCAACGGTCAAGTCAGATAAGTCAAGTTATTTGAAATTATTGTGTTGTGTTTGTTAATTTTGTAAACAAACTTAACTGTAAAAAATAATGGATTCAGAAACAGAAATAAAACTAAATATATTGAACTTTTATAGATTATATTACGAACATTTACCACTATTGATATCTGCCACATTCAGTGATACTTCATTATCAGAATCCGTAAAAAAGTTCAAATATTTCAACTTTATTGCGAAATTTTCAGGCACCATTTTATTCGCAAACATTTTGCGAAATTCGTATCAGCATGAACATGCCTTTAGGTGGTGTAAAATAAGTTAGTCTAGTCAACAAGTGCTTTTTGGGTCAAACTTTTTTCTCCGCCTCCGAAAAATATGAACGAGGTGTCATTCGATTCGGACTTGCGTGTAGATGATTTTTAAAAAAAATCAAGAGTCGCTTGCAAAAATTGCAAAAGTTATAAACAATTTAATGAACAAATGGGATTTGGTTTTTTGCAAATATCTCAAAAACTATTTGACATTTTTCAAATTTGATTTAAGATTCAAAAAGAGGAGGAACTTTCCCAAAAAACAATTTACTTCTGGAACTGTGGTACCAATATTTATCATTTTCCCAGAGGGTTGAAAATACGGCCAAAAACGAGGACTCTGCCTTGCGTAAGCGCCGCCCACTTTGGACCATTAATGAATAAATATTATTTAAACTTATTAAATATGAAAATTAGGACTTGAAAAAAATCAGGAATCTACTGGATAGATTTATGAACAAGAATCCGGGATCAAAAAATTTTTATCGCGATTTTTCTGTTAATTATGCATTAGTTAAAAAAAAAATTTTCCTACTCTACCATGAACATTGGAAGTGCGATAATTGTTAAATAACAAATCTGAAATATTTTTCCATTTTTGGGCCTGATTTTGAAAGGTCTCAAAGAGATTCCTGTTGGAAATTTTTCACTTTATTATTAACAATTTACTTAATAAGCTTGATTAATCATTGAAATCACATGAAAATGATTTTTAAAAATTTTTATTTCTCATTGTTTACAAAATTGTTATAAACAAATGCGTTGTTTTATAAGATGATTTAAAATTTTCTTTCGATATTGTTAGCTATTTTTTACTATTTCTCTTTATTTTCCATATATTTCCCTTTTATTGAAATTTTTCCCTATTTTTCATTACTTTTCCATATTTCACTTTCTTTTTTCTAATTTTTCCCTTTTTTCCTATTTTGCTCTACTTTTTCCTGTTTTTTCCAATTTTTTAATATATTCTCCTATTTGTCCTAATTATTAGATATTTTTCCTATTTTTAATAATTTGTCATTATTTGTCTCTATTATTGGCCATTTTTTGGCATTTTCCCTTTTTTCCCCATTTATCCTTATTGTTCCCTAATTTTCACTATGGTTCTACGTTTCCCTATTGTCCTCTATCTTCCCTATTTTCAACTATTTTTTCCTATTTTTCCCATTTTCTCCTAATTTGTCTATATTTTTCCCCATTTTCTCTATATTTCGATATTTTTCGCTATTTTTTCTATTTTTCTCTATTTATTTCTGTTTTTCATTATTTTTTTCCCATTTTTCTTTCTTTTTTGTTTATTTTTCCCTATTCCTTAAAGTCAAATTTTTTTTTATTATTTCCTATTTGCTCCCATTTTCACCTATTTTATACTTTATCCTAGTTTTTTCTTTAATTTTTAATTCTAGTTTTTTATTTTTCTCTATTTTTCCATATTATCTGCATGTATACCCATTTTCCCATATTCTTCTCTATTTTGCTCTTATTTCTCTATTTCTCTCTATTTTACTCTATTTTCCATATTTTCCGTTATTTTCCATATTTTCCGTTATTTTCTTCTATATTTCGCTATTTGTGGATATTGTTGCCATTTTCCGATTTCTTTGTATTTATTCCTTGTTTTTATTATTTTATCCTATTTTTATTTATTTCCCTATTTGTGTCTTATAGTCCCTATTTTTTGTGTATTTCTTTCTTATTTCAATATTTTTTCTTATTTATCCCCAATTTTTCCTATTATGCCACAATTTTTCCCCATTTTCCCCTATTTTTTCCTTTTTTCTCCATGTTTCCATTTTTTCTGCATTTCCTCCCATATTTCCCCATCGTCCCTTTTTTCACTTTTTTCCCATATGTTTTCCCATATTTCCACTATTTTTTCGTATTTTTTTAATTTTCCTACTTCTTTCTATTTGTTTTTTCTTTTTGATTATTTTTTATATTTTCCTTATTTTTCGTATTTGTCCCTTATAGTCCTTATTTTTGCGTATTCGCCCTTTTTTGACCTATTATCTTACATTTTTTCCCATTTTTCCGTATTTATAATTTTTTTCCCTAAAAAAACAAATCTATATACCGTCGTATATAATTGACTACCAGAGACGTAAAATTTATTTTTAATTAACACCACTTTAAGAGAAGCATTAATATGTTATTGTTAAAATAAATTCTGAATGCCAAATTACACTAACAATAGACATAATTTTTAAAAAAATTATACTGAATTCCTCATACTTTAAAGCCTAATTTAATTTAGAAACAAAATTGCTACTAAAAACGTTTTCTAAAATTTGTCTTTTGTTCTTATTTCTTTAATTTAAACGCGGAGGTAAAGGAAGAGAGAACGATAAATCCGAAGTTGAATAGTCTATTTATAGTAGTCATTTGAATGGTGTATAAAATTGTTATGTATATGCTTCCATGTTTCCATAAATAAATAAACGGACGAGCGATAATAGAGAAACTCTACAACTTTCAATTAAAGTTTCTAAAATAGAGATGTACATAAAAAATCATTACATCTACGATAATAAAAATTATAATATATTTTTTTAGTGATAATACCAGATAAATTTAATTAATAATTAATATGGAGATAAAAATTAAACTAATTTATCTAAATATGTAAATAATCCAAAGTATGGAAAATTTCGGTCCAAATCTACTAAATTTTTGGATTTTTTTAACGTATTTTACTGTTTTTTATAAAGGTAAAAAATCATTTACCGAACTAAATAATTATAAATTAAATTTGCAGGATCTTGATAATATCATTTTATAAAAGAATGTATTTTTCGTGAAATATTTTACTCATACATTTCACTACTATTTGTTTGAAAGAGAAAAATGTACATTTTATATAAAAAAGTCAATATAGATATGTCTTCTGCAGCCCGATGTTGCCTGTCAATTTTATGACACTGAAAGCGCACCAATCACAGAGAACATTATTGAAAAATGGAAAGGCAACAGCTTTTACAACACATGAAATATTCATATCTGTTAACGAGGGTTGACGTATCCAGGTCAAAAGTTGCTTTGGTCTTTGCAGAAATTGTATTTTCACAGTTTCCATTCATTATTATATAGCACAAATTGAATTAGTAAAATTAAATATTAACTTCTGACTTGTTTAATTGGTATTATTTGTTCGAAAATTGGTTTGAAAATTTAGGAGATAAAGGTGAGCTTGTAATTTAATTTATATCAAATGTTAATTATTTTTTCTACCCACTCTTTAGATAGGAATTTAAATCTTTTCCTGTACTACTTTAACCGACTCACTTATGTATTCTTCGGTGGTATTATAACGTTTTTTGTTCAACGTTTTATTATCTTTTTCGACCTTCTTTTTACGAACTTTCAGAGTTTCCGCATCAGATTTTTTTTTTACCTATTTTCAGATCTCTTAATATATTTTTTTATTTGATATGGATTTGAAATATGAAGTAGTTTTATAGATTTTGATTATTTATTGATTTTAAATTAACTACGTTTATATATATTTATATCTAAATAAATATATGTGATTATTAAGATAAAAAAGTTATATGAGACTGATTCATAATTTCTTTTATGATTTCAAAATTTTTTTCATGATTTCCCAATTTCGGTTTTATTCAATTTCATTCATGATTTCACAATTTCTTTCTTCATTTCTCAATTTCTTTCTTGATCTCCCATTTTTTTTTCTTTTTTATTAATTTGTTGATTTTCCAATTTCTTTCCTTTTTTTTACTCAATTTATTTCATGATTTCGCAATTTTTTATGATTTCACAATTTCTTTTATGATTTCCCAATATCTTTCTTCATTTATTAATTTGTATCTTCTTTCTCAATTTTTTCTTGATTTTCTAATTTCTTTCTTTTTTATTAATTTCTTTCTTGATTTCCTATTTTTTTCTTTTTTCTTAGTTCCTTTCTTGATTTTGCAAATTCTTTTTGATTTCCCAATTTTTGTATTACTTAACTTCATTCGGATTTTACAATTTTTTTCATGATTTCATAATTTGTTTTACGATTTCATAATTTCTTTCATGATTTCATAATTTATTTCATGATTTCCCAATTTCTTTCTTCATTTCCTGATTTTTTTCTTCATTTCTCAATTTCTTTCCTAATTTCTAAAATTCTTTTTGATTTCCAAATTTCTCTATTACTCAATTTCTTTCATAATTTCACAAATTTTTTCATGATCTAATAATTTGTTTTATGATTTCATAATGTCTTTCATGATTTCACAATTTATTTCATGATTTTCCAATGTCTTTATTTATTTCTTAATTTCGTTTTTCATTTCACAATTTCGTTCTTGATTTCCCATTTTATTTCTTTTTTATTAATTTCTTTCTTGATTTCACAATTTCTTTTTTTTTCTTAATTCCTTTCATGATTTCGCAAATTTTGTTTGATTTCCCAATTTCTGTTTTACTCAATTTTTTTTATGATTTATTAATTTTTTTCATTATTTCATAATTTGTTTTATAATTTCATAATTTCTTTTATGATTTCACAATTTTTTTCATGATTTCATAATTTCTTTCATGGTTTCACAATTTTTTTCATGATTTCATAATTTGTTTTATGATTTCATAATTTTTTTCATGATTTCATAATTTGTTTTACGATTTCATAATTTCTCTTATGATTTCACAATTTTTTTCATGATTTCATAATTTCTTTCACGATTTCACCATTTTTTTGATGATTTTCCAATTTATTTTTGCATTTCTTAATTTTTTTTTTCTCAATTTGTTTTTTGATTTCCCAATTTTTTTCTTTTTTATTAATTTCTTTTTTGATTTCCCAATTTAATTCTTTTTTATTAATTTCTTTCTTGATTTTGCAAATGTTTTTGATTGCCCAATTTTTGTTTTACTCAATTTCTTTCGTGACTTCATAATTTGTTTTATTATTTCATAATTTCTTTCATGATTTCATATTTTTTTTCATGATTTCATAGTTTGTTTTATGATTTCATAATTTCTTTCATGATTTCACAATTTTTTTAATGATTTCCTAATTTCTTTCATGTTTTCACAATTTCTTTTTTGATTTCTCAATTTATTTTTTCATTTCTTAATTTATTTTTTCATTTCTCAATTTCTTTCGTAATTTCCCAATTTTTCTTTTTTATTAATTTCTTTTTTGATTTCCCAGTTTCATTCTTTTTTATTAATTTCATTCTTAATACTGCAAATTTTTTTTTCTTGTCCAATTTCTGTTTTACTCAATTTCTTTAATGATTTCACAATTTTCTTCTTGATTTTTCATTTTTCTAGCATAATTGCACTTTTCAAAGCGTAATTTAACTTCTTATAATAATGTCAGTTTGTCCTTTTTCAGAATAGTGACAGTTCATTGTCTTTCAGAATAATGTCAATTAGATCTTTTTTCAGGATTATGTCAATTCGTCCTTTCTCCAAGATAATTGCATCTATCTTTTTTAAAGAATAATTTTTCAGTTATATATTTTTCAGGATATGCTTGCTATCGTGATTTTTTCAGGATATTGTTGCTTTTTTTTATTTTTCTGAATTAATTTTACAATTGTGTATATTCGCGATATTTTCTCTTCGTCTTCGGTAATTGCATTTGTAATATCTCCAGGATAATTGCATTTATCTTTTTCAAAGCACAATTAAACTTGTTTTCTCAGAATAATTGATCTACATTGGTGCATTTTCCAGGATAATGTCATTTTATCCTTTTTCAGGATGTCAGTTCGTCCTTTTGTCAGCATAATTGATCTTTCTTCTTATTTTAGCATAATTACTCGTGTGTTTTTTAAAGGATAATTTTGCTGTCATGCATTTTCTAGGAAAATTTTGCTTCATGATTTATTCAGGATAATTTTGTTATCATGATTTTTCTAAAATAATTAAAACTGTTGTAGCTTTGTGATATTTTTTCTTTTTGATAATTGCACTTGTTAATTCTTCATTATTCGGTTCAAAGCATTATTAACATTTGGGTTTTCCAGAATAATTTCCATTCGTCTTTTTTCAAGATAATGTTAATTTGTCTTTTTTTTCAGGATGTCAGTTCATCTTTTTCTTTCTTATCGATTATTATTCTTTCGATATAAATGGGACATCCGGTATAATAATACCAAACGTTTTTAACTAGTGACACTTGGGTTTTTTTTTGTTTTTTTTGTTTCAGCTCAGAAATATAAATAAATTAAACTTAGTATGATTCAAGTTACCAAAACAGTATTACTTTAAACACTCTGTAGATGCTAAATCAGCAATAACAGAAAATTTAAAATTTACCGTTTTTTTTTAACTTTTGGTAACACAAACAACATATAAAATTTTTATTAATTTTCACCGAGGGCCAATTTCTTAACATTCTGTGCAGCGTTCTTTCTTTTTTATTAACTTTTTACGAATGCGGACCTGGATTTTAATATGGGTTAATCGCTTAATCTGTATAAGTGAAATGTAAGTTCTCAAGGTGATCTAATTATACTGGTTGCAGCATTAGTTATGACCACCTAAAAATATAGTCAAAAATAGGTCAGGATTTTTGAAATCGCCTTGAATAGAAATATTTGCAGTTAACGTATGTTAATTTACCAACGAATCACCCTGTATAACAAAAATATATTTAATAATAATTTTCAATAAAATTCTAAAAAACTAGGTAATTTTCCTTATTTCGCTCTCGTTTCCACAAAAGCAAACTTTGACTCAAAATCTATTTTGCCCTTTATTTATTTACATAAAAGAATCCAAAATCAGATATTTAAAACTGAACCCCAAAAATCGTGTCAAGATCAAGTATTGGATGACCAAAGATTGGAGTCGGAAATTAAAGATAAAAGAATAAAAATAGGATAAAGTGGAGTAAAATTACCAACTTAGCAAAAATATATATATAAGTGAACCACTGTTTTAATTATTAAATTCGTTAAAAAAATAGTGTTTAATATTATTTGGCCCCTAACACATATATATTTTTATGGTCTATTAAATCCAAATGAACTGAATTTTTATCTGGCAATCTTGGGGCTAAAAATAAATTATACTCGAAGCTGAACGGTAGGGTCAATCTTATCAGGATGGATAATCAGACTAAGTACTTTAGAAGAGATTTCAAACGTGAATGGCAGGGCTTACAGGGATTCGAACATTTCTGAAATTGTGGACTTCTAAGTTGAGAGATTTCACTTCGACATGTACGTCTAAAGCACACACGTCCTAGTCGAGAATTCTGGATATAGCCTGAAGAGATTCAAAGGGTAGTTTAGATAAGTAAATTCGGTTCAAAAAGAATAATTTCAAAGTGCCTCTAGAAGTTTTATAATAAAAGAAAAAAGATTTACGCATTATCATATTTTACTGGTACTTCAATTTTAATTTTAAGATTTAGGTATTTAAATAAATGTTACCAATAATCAATATTTTGAATTAGATATTATTCGAATAGGGTAAAGATTCATTGATAATTATATTTAACAAAATAATATACCTAAGAGTAATCAGGAATAAAAAAATGATTGCATCTTCTGAAAAAATAATGTACTAGGAATTCATATTAAAAAAAAAAAATTGGTAATAAATTCTAAAATAATAAACGATATTTTTTTATTTAAATTTTGCTTTAAATATCTTAAAATTTGTGCATATCTTCAAATTTAAGATATACAACGATTTGTTAAATAAAATTATTAGCAATAATTAAAAAAATCATCAAAAAGTGACAAATTTTTATATTATCTTATACAGAATGTCCTAGATTCAAACTTAAAGCAAATTTCTCAACTTTTTAAAACGTCCTATTTGGGCCACCCTGTAAGAAATAAAATAAAATAGTTGATAATAAATAAAAAGTGAATCAAAAATCAGAATTTTATTTATATTATCTCATACAGAGTGTCCTAAAATAAATCTTATAGCAAATATTACCATTTTTTGGAAACTTTCAACTTGAGTAACCCTGTATGTGATTAAATTTAAAAAACGTCCAAGACGTTAATAATAAACAAAAAATTTCAATAAAAAGTAAAAATCGGTTATATTATCTTCTACAGGGTGTCCTAGTTTGAATCTTAAATAAATATGCCCATTTTTAAAGCTTCCTATTTGGGCCATCCTGTAAACAATAGAATAAAACACAGTAAAAAAGTTGTTAATGATAAATACGAAATCAGTTAAAAAGTGAAATTTTTTTGTTTTATATAGGATGTCATAGCAAATATCTCCATTTTTTTTAAACTTACACTTTGGGCTATCCTGTAAGCAATTAAGCAAAATAGGTACGTTAAAAATGTTGATAATAAATTAATCGAAAACGAGAATTTAAATCTTAGAGCAAATATCACCATTTTTTTAAACTTTAAACTTGGACCACCTTGTTTGCGATAAAATAAAAAACATTAAAGAAAGATGTTAATAATAAACAGAAAATTAATTAAATAGTGAAGTAAAAAAAATAAAAAAAAATAATAAAATAGGTTAAATCGATATCAATTTTGTGAAAAATTAAAATAAATATCTGTTTATACGTTATCCTTTATTTACAAAAAATTGTAGATTGATACAGTGCCTTTTTGTGTGAAATAAAGTAACGCAATTAAATGGTAGTGAAAATTTTAAAAAATAAAATCAATTTTTAAAACTAGTGGTGTAGTATAAAAAATCAAAATAAAAAAAAACAGGTCCAAAACAATTTTTTATTTTTAACAATCTCAATATGATTTTTAAAATACAAATTATTTATTACAGAGTACTTCGAGCCAAAAAATAAAAATAAAAAAATGTACTTTAAAACTCTTAAATCGATTTTAATTCGTGCTAAAATTTTGAGTAAAATGAAACTTAAATAAATATCAATTTAAACGTTACCCTAGATTCATAAAAAATGTCTAGTTATACAGTGCATTTTTTAAATTATTTAAAAAAAATCACCAAATGAAACGTTACTTTAATTTGTTGATAATAAATAATTAATGTGATTTAAGCTCAATTCTTTTTATTATGGTTTCGTTCCACGAATAGAATTTGAAATAAAATATTAAATAAAAAAAATTTTTGGACAACAGTCCTTTCTTTTTTTATATTATTATTATTAAATTTACGCATATATATTTTTAGAAAAGAAAATAGCGATAAATGAAATGTTTACAAATTATTCTCTTCTTATTAAGATGGACTGAGTATAATTAGATACTGAAACTGATTTATTATTATAAATAATTCCAAGATAAGATAAATAGCAACAACTTTATTACTCGACAAAAAGGTTGTTTGAACTGCGCACATCCAAACACCAAGATATAACGTAATACATTAAGTCTTAAAAGATCAAGATAATTCCTTAACGATAAGGGGTAGTAAAAAGACAAAGCTCAGCTGACTAATAATGAATGAATAATAATTAGCTTTACAAAAAATTCGACGCATTACGATACTGATGAAGTAAAATCAATTAACCCTTATTAAAGAAGCTAATTAAAAAGAACAAAAAAATGCAAATATTCATCAATAAAGATATAAAGATATTAAAGGATGTCACATTAGTTAAAGATACAAAGATAATATTTAAAGGTATAAGAAGGAATAGAAGAAAAATGTACAAAGGGAGAGAATATATTTGAGAAGAAGATACTTTATTTATAATTATTTAGTAGTTAGATAGAAGTTATATATGATTGTTTCCTAGAATTCAGGTACGACTTATATAAATTTGATTTAATATTATTATGCGATATGCCGCAACAAAATAAACAAAGAAAAGGTAAAATATACATCAAACGAAAAGTAGAGAGTACAAACAAGACATAAAGTGTACAGATAAAATTTTAATAAGATAAATATTCTGATAGGTCTCACTAACCATGTTCGGTTGAGAATTACCAAAAAAAATTTAGATAATACTACTAACCGTAAAGTAAAAATGAATAATAATTAATTAAGATAGTGGCAGGAATTAATACAAAAAAATGTTGAATATAATCAACAGATAGCAGATAAAGATAATCAAAAAATGTTAAATTTAATTTTCAAAACGAGAAACAAATTAAAAACAATCGGTATTATGAATCTTAGGAAAATAAGGTAAAAGATAATTGGGCTTTTGTTGGAAAATATTTCGTTGCTATGATCCGACATATTCATAATTATGATCAAAGGCGTCATGATTATTTTCAGGCAAATCCACGATAAACAACCAAAAAATTAAATTTTTTAGCAGATAATTGTGAATAACACATATTCACACGATACAAAAGATACAGAACCCAGCTTGAACACATTTTTCAACTAGTTCCAACCGATACGGTAAGTTTCTCACTAGAATTTCCTCGGAGAAATCGCGATCAAGATAGAGAGAAAAGTTTTGAGACTGATTCATAAATATCTCCAAAACAAACCCACCACTTAATCTAATTTACTTCAATAAAATTCCTAAACGAGAAAAATTAATAAATTCCTAAACATTTTAATATGTCTTAAAGAATTTAATAGGTATAAAAAACATTCAATTAGACTGAAATAAAATGAACTCACAAAGAAAAATTAAAAAAAAAATTGTTAAAAGACAGGGAGAGAGAAAGAGAGTTATTTATATTTAAATCTCAACAAAACGACAGTTTATTAGAAAAAACCATTTTACCTAAATCTGTAAAACCGGTCAATTTCCCAATATCTAATCTTATATTTAACTTCAATATTTAATAGAAAGTCAACATTAATTTTAAAACCAATTATAAAAATTTTCTTTTTAAATTAAATAAATTAAATTAACTAAATTCAATGATACAATTGTAAATAAGTTCAGAGAGAGAGAGAGAGAGAGAAAAAAAGTTAACCAATACCGAAATTTATACTTCAAGGCAATTTCAAATGTTGAAGGTTAAGAAAATTATCGAAATTTATCAGTGTATGAATAAAATCAAGGTCTCAAATAAAATGTAAAAAACTGTAAATAAAGTAAGTATAAGGCGAAAAGAAAAAAGTCTCTTTAAAAATTCTAAACAAAACGAGAACCTTTACAAATATTCAATATTTCCTTTCACCTGAAAAAAAAGAAATTCGTGGCCCGCGTAGGGGGGGCTTAAATTCACATATTGCAAAAAATAGAATATTTATTTTTGAAGACGGGAATAATATTTTCAAATATTTTATTCTAGTTTCTATTGCATAACAGTGTTTTTAAAAAAATATATAACTCCCACCCCACATATTTAACCCCAACCCCTATTTAAAGAAATAAAAAAATATTAATTGCTGACTCACTTCAAAAATTATAAGGGAATGTTTTAATAAGTTAAAAATATCGTTGGAATCATCAATAATTAACGGTTTTTGTGCTATAGTGGGTTACATTCACACTTTGCTCATAATAGACCATTTATTTTTGTAACCCCCTCTTTTTAATTTCTATAAATAGGGGTTGGGGTTAAATATGTGGATTGGGGGTTATATATTTTTTTTAAGAACACTGTTATGCAATATAAACTAGAATAAAAAATATTTTTCCCGTCTTAAAAAATGAATAATCCGTTATGGGCAACATGTGAATTTAAGCCCCCCTAGCAGAAAAGCTGTTCATATTTAGGGGTTGGCGCAATGTTAACATATGTTCAGAATTGCTTGGACTACATCATATCAAAAATTAAAACAAATCCACCGAGACCCAATTTCCATAAGGATATTGCGGGGTCCTTTGTGAAACGTTACTTTAATTTGTTGATAATAAATAATTAATGTGATTTAAGCTCAAATCTTTTTATTATGGGTTCGTTCCACTGAAATATATCAGAAGTAAAATATGAAACAAAAAAAAAATTTGGACTCCAGTCTAATTGATTTTTTGATGAAATTAGAAACAATTGACAAAAAAATTAACACAAAGTACAGGATCACGCAATTAAGTCGGTATGAAATTTTGGTGAAAAAAAATTAATTTTTAAAATCAGTAGTTGGAAAAAAAAACGATTCAAAACGATTTTATTTTTTAAATCAATGATGTTTAAATGAATAATTATGTATTATGGACCACATAAAGTAAAAAAATCGCCCCCTAACTTTCGCGACGAGTATCCAGAGACGAATAATTTTTCTGATATTTAATGTTAAAGTTTCAAACTTTTATTTTTGACAGGTGACAGTTGGAGAAATAATTTTAACTGTTCTAAATAGGGCTTTCAAATGACATATTGCAAGTCAAATTTCGTGTCATTTCTTACCAATGGTACTTCAGTTTGACCAATGGGTTCTTTCGATGAATAACCGAAATCCATGTACCAAATTTCAGCTTAATAAGATTAAGCGTGTGGCTTATATAGTAAAATATACACAGACACACAGACACACAGACACACAGACACACAGACACACAGACACACAGACACACAGACACACAGACACACAGACACACAGACACACAGACACACAGACACACAGACACACAGACACACAGACACACAGACACACAGACACACAGACACACAGACACACAGACACACAGACACACAGACACACAGACACACAGACACACAGACACACAGACACACAGACACACAGACACACAGACACACAGACACACAGATACACAGACACACAGACACACAGACACACAGACACACAGACACACAGACACACAGACACACAGACACACAGACACACAGACACACAGACATACAGACACACAGACACACAGACACACAGACACACAGACACACAGAGACACACAGACACACAGACACACAGACACACAGACACACAGACACACAGACACACAGACACACAGACACACAGACACACAGACACACAGACACACAGACACACAGACACACAGACACATAGACAGACAGATTGACTTTCATCTGGAAATGGTCTTAATAGTCTCAAGAGACCTCAAAATGGATATTTCCATCTTTATCCCGAAAAATACTTTTAGCATGTTCATAATACTTTCCCTTCTCGGATAGTGGGTCGGGAAAGTAAAATAGGTTAAATCGATATCAATTTTGTGAAAAATTAAATTAAAAAAAATATTAGTTTATACGTTACCATTCATTTATGAAAAAAATTTATATTGATACAGTGCCATTTTTAGATTGCTTACAAATATGTATCTATCTAAAGAAGGTAACGCAAGTCGTAGTGAAATTATGTAAAAAATTTTAATTGTTTAAAATATTTTGAGTTACATAATTTTTCTAAATTTTCCAAGTTCTAAGTTATATGATATACCTGAGAGTTGGAAAGTATATGATACCCTCTACATCCTTTTGCACTAAACCCTTCTTACCTAAAGGGTTGTCGTCCATAATTCATTCTCGAATGATTAAATTAGCCTTATGCAGAAAAATAGTATAGCATGGGAATACTCGATGGAGCCATTAATTTAACTCAGAACAAATTTCTTACCCTAGACGCTCTGTTCTCACGTTATTTATCAACATAAATATAAAGTTTGCTTTTAACACCTGTATCGTTTATTATAATATTTTACTTCTAGTTTAATATATCTAAACTATACTTTATATAAAGTGATGCATTAAAGACTTAAAATTAATAGTTTAAATTTATTTTTATAAAACTAGGGTTGAATAAATTTCAAATTTCAATAACATTGTGATTGCCAGGACTATTCCTAAATTCTCCTTGTTCTTTTATATCATTTTTACTTTTAATTTGATTGGATATATAGAGATATATAGAGATATTTTATATATTAAGCCGTGCCTATATCTAAAAATTTGTGCGTAATTTACTAAATTAAAAATGGTTCAATAGCTACAATTAGTAATTCATATTTATTTAAATTATAAATTGATAATCAATAAATATGAAAACTTTTCATGTTTTACATTTGTCAAATCCTGCATTTTATAACTAATTTGATACACCACAAAGTGAACTAAATTAAATAAATTTTAATGTAATAAACAAAATTAAATATATTAGTTTTATTTAAAAAAGCTTTTATTCCGTTTTTAATAAAGATAATTAAAATTACAAATATAGAATGTATGTGTTTATTTTAATTAGCAAAAATTCGAAATTCGAAACAGAATATTGTGAACTGTTATTTAAAAATGTAACTATATAACAGCAAAAAGCACGTTATTTAAATAACAAATACACAAAGGATAAAAAAATTTATTCAATAAAAACATTTAATAACTGATATATGGATGGATGGATGATTAATTCCTATATGAATAAACAAATAAAAATCCAGTTATTTGTTATAGTAAAATTCAATTTCATTTTTGGTTTAATCAATATTTAAAGTTTTATGTGATTGTTAAATATTAGTAATAATTTTATTTTAAATTTTTTAAAATATTACACGGGGTAAAAATACATGATGTTTTTAGTACTTCGGCCCGAGAAATTACCATTAAACACAAGAACTATACGCACCACGAACTTTTATAGACATGTGGACATTTTGGTCTATTAACTAGACGTAATCAGAATGACATTATTTATAGTTTTCAAAGGTGACTTGATATCTTTTTGAAAACTGGGATGTGCACAAATCAGTTTTGCTTTTTTTTAATGTTCCAAGAATGGAAATACTAGAAATAATGAATGTACAAACTCCAAAAGCAATAAGGTTCCTCTCCAAGACACGAGAAGACGATTGACTAAAAAATTTTGTAATCGGACAAGTGGTTCGTGAGTTATTGCCTCCACACATATCCAGTCCGACAGATATGAAATATTTTTTCACTTAATCGTCTTGTGAGTGGCTTAAAACGTCGAGAAAAGTGTGGATTGATGCGGACCAAGGTAATTAGGATATGAAAAAAATATGATGAACTGTTTCAATGTTTTTAAAAATGGAGCAGATACGATTTTTTTTTGAAATTTCAACCCCCTTCAGTTCCACCGATAAAGGTTAAATCGAAAAAAGTTTCAAGCAAAATAATTTTATAATAATTCAGACATGAAAAAAGTTTAATGATCTGTTTCAATATTTGTAGGTCGCATAAAATAGTTTCAAAACTTCGAGAAAGTCATTTTAAGCGAAAAAAAAATTTAAATTTTTTTCATGATGTTAATTGCGGACCGAATTAATATTTTTTCTTCCTTTTTTAATACGATCTCTTTTCTTCCTTATCCTTTTTTTTTCAGTCAATATTTACTCTTTTTATGACTGTCAGTCTGCAATTACTACTTTCCCATTTTCCTTTTTTTAATTATTGTCTTTATATTCTTGACTTTTAGTCCTTATTTACTTGATTTCTTGTTTTTTTTTGTATCTTTCTGTTCTAAACTTAAATTCTACAATTTTTTTTCTATTTTATTCTACTTTTCTAATGACTTCTACCTGTTTTTTTCTTATACGTTGTTAATATTAAGATTGATTTAAAAAGAAAAAAATTCGAACTTGATGTTTTTTTAAACTTGATTTTTTTACTACACCACTGATTTTAAAAATTAAGATTTTTTCCACTAAATTTTTCTACAATTGGCGTAACCATTTTTAAATAAATTTTTTTTCCAAAAAACGTACTGTCTCAGTAAAAATTTTTTTGTGTATTAATGGTAACGCTTTTTTTAAGTTTAATTTTCTCCAAAATTTTAGCACAAATTAGAATCGATTTAACTATTTTTAAGACTATTTTTTAATTTTCAATTTTTTGTTCCATGTACTTTGTTATAAATACTTCTTTTTTTTTAAAAATCATATTTAGATTGTCTTAAAAAGAAAAAATCGTTTTAAACCCTGTTTTTTTTATTTTGATTTAACTATTTTAAAGACTATTTTTTAATTTTCAATTTTTTGTTCCATGTACTTTGTTATAAATATTTTTTCTTTTAAAAATCATATTTAGATTGTCTTAAAAAGAAAAAATCGTTTTAAACCCTGTTTTTTTTATTTTGATTTTTGTACTCCACCACTGATTTAAAAAATAGATTTCTAAAATAAAAAAAAGGTACTGTATTATATCTGTGAATCGAGAGTACTGTTTAAACTGATTTTTTTTAAGTTTAATTTTTCCAAATAATTTGAGTACATATTTAGATTGAGTCCAATTTTACCCTGATTTAAATAAAAATTGATTTATTGATTTTTTTTCTCCAAACTTTTACACTGTTTACGTAAACGCTTTTTTTAAGTAGTGAATCAAGGGTAACATTTAAACTAATATTTTTTTAAATCTAACTTCTCCTAATATTTTAGTAAAAATTAAGTTTCATTTAAAAAAATTTTTTTTTAAAACATATACATCTCCTTTTAAGTTTGATTGTTTCTACTATACCATTAATTTTAAAACTTGTTTTTTGTCTAAAAATTAACGGGCTTGCGTTGCCTTGTTTTAGTAGAAACTTTTTTAAGTTATCCAAAAAAATACACTGTATCAGGTAAACATATTTTTGTGAATCGAAAGTAACGTTTAAACTGATAGTTTAATTTTTTTCACTGTTTAAACCAAGTTCAATTTTTTTAAAGCTCAAACTGATATTTTTCTAAATTTAATTTTACTTAAATATTTTAGCCGTAAATTCAGCTGGATTAAAAAAAATTATTTAAAGTCTTATTTTTTTATTTTACATTTTTTGATCCTACCCAAGCAGCAAATTGTTGTCAATTTGATGTTGTTTTTTCGTCATTTATGGTCCGGAACTTCATTTTACCAATAAATGTGATTTATGACGTTGACTTTTGGACGCATAGTAAACGTCATAGAGATCACGTCATTTTTACGAGATTTTTTCGTCATTTTAAAAAATTAAATATATACTGTTTTAATTAAAAAGCTTATGCACATTTTTACATTTTGTCGTCACTTTTGACTCAGAAAAATTTTCCGCATTCTATAAAATCCGTTTTTAACAAGTGTATATTTTGCCTATTGAAGTTATTGATTTTTTAAGTCTATCTATATTTTCACTAAAAGTTTTAGCCAACGTAATGTTTAGGAGATTTTTTCGATAATATATTTAATTTAGAAGATGATTTTTCAATGTCTCTTCAGTAAAAATCGTTTTTTGTCAAAAAATCAGTTGTCCTATTTTTAAAATCCATTTATACTTAGCCATACTTTTATTGTAGTTTTTACTTAACGTCATTTTTGTGACATGTTTAACGTGAAAGATTTTTAATGTTACTTCAGGTAAGTTTTTTGTTAAAAAAAAAATTTTTATGGATGTTTATTAAACATATATAGGTAAGTACTTCTGTATATAGTTTTCAGTCAACATAATGAAAGATTTTTGCTAGTTTTAGAGCATTTTTTCGGAATTCAGTATATATTTATTTATTTTTTAGATTCTATTTATGAGCTTATTTTGAATGTATTGTCGTTAATATGCTGTAATTTAAGAAAATTGAAATTGCCACCAGAAAAAAAAGTGATTTTTCGTTTATCTGACTTGCATAGTCAATACTACTTTTGTATATGATCTTTTTTTAACCAAATACTCAGTGAGACATATGACCAGACAAGTTTAAAAGGGTGGTCAAATAAATTTCAACATTCAGGATTCCGGAAAAAATCTTGTTGGATGTGCAGAATGAAAAAAATGACCAAGTTGACGTATGTATGACGTTTATTGTATCCTCATTTTTTTTGGTATATTTGTATGTCATAAAATGAGGTTGACTTCTTTAATACGTCTTTTTAAAGTTATAATATCACGTTACTGGGCTGTGATCTAATCAAGTGATCCTATCGTCATAAATGACGTCATTTTAAAAGTCTAAATGACGTTCTAATCTAAAAAAAATACGAAAAAATGTAGTCAAAATGCTTGGGTAGCACAGCTTTTAAAAATTAATTTTTGTCTCAAAAATTAATATTAAGATGTAACGTTAAAGGTACTCTCATAAGTTGTAAGTTACTACTAATTTTTTATTTAATAACAATTGAATAAAGTGAATATCAATTTTGTTACCGTAAATCCATTTCTAAGAATTTAATCTTTCTATTTAATTCGAAAAAAATAAATAAAATTTTAAGACTTTTAGGAAGGTTTAAGTATCAATATTGCAAACTTTATATATGGCCTGAAGATGGCTCTTTAATTGCTGTTGATAAAAAAAAAATTTTGGTACATGATTTCGAGTTTCATTTCATTTATTGACCACTGGACCATATTTGAGATATGGATAACCATTTGTATCAATGTAGTATTTCGTTTTAAATGTATCTTAAAAATAAAGGTTTAAAGGGAGCCAGTGTATTCTTGCTACTATTTCAATCCAGAATAATAAACAAAAAATAAAAAAAATTGACATTTATATATATTAAGCTGTTTTTACATTAAATCCTCTTGCTAACAATTAAGTACTGAACTTATTTTTTTTTATTGCAACTTTAATAATAATAGAATAGCTTTAAATAAAACAAAATATGAAACTAAGTTTTTTAATGCAAAAAGTATATTGTCACCTTGTTTAAATTAAGTCATTTAATTCATATATTATTATTATTATTATTATACAAAAATAAACAGAGAATAGCCCTTTACATTGGAGATATTTTGTATAAATAGTCACATAAAGGTCAAATAAATGGTTTTAAGCAAATTGTATGCTTGGTTTGAGTTAATAAATTAATTACCTTGAATTAACACATATATACATTCACCACCACAAATTTTTTTGCCTAATGCAGATCTCTACATTTCTCATTGAATTTAATATATATCCAAAGATGGAGAAATTTTTATATAGATATTGAAACTATCCAAGTATTACTAGAATTATATGAAAAAGTTTGTCTTATAACATGAAGACAAATTGTCGTCTTACGATGAGAATCTTATGCCCAGATAGTATAAAAGTTTAAAATATCAGCGAATAGTAAAAAATATGATGTACAAATTTACGTATATTCTTGTATGAAGATACAAAAAAAAATCCTCTTACTAAATTACTAAAAATCGTGTTAGTTTATTCTAGCATTAATTGTATTTTAATTGTTTTATCCCTTATAGAAAAAAAAATCCTATTATTTTCCTTATATAGAACACATCCAAGAAATACTTAAGCGACCCGTTAACTATTGTTTACAGAGACAAAGATATTTCTCTGATCGTGTCCCAAGGATCATTCACTACAGTAATTCGGTAAGCCCGAATGAGTAGAAACAATAGAAAGTTTCTATGGCGAATTCCAAACCCTTTAACCTGAGATGTCTAATTAAAGTTAAAGTTTCAGACAACAAGATGACAGCTTGAATTATTTTCAGTTACTAGGGCTAAAATTTTTGTAACTAAGGGAAACTTGCTGAAGAATACATACGAATACAAAGTGAACTAAGTACAAAGTAAAATTCCTGTTTGAAAATTGTTCCATTAAAGTATATAATATGTAAACTTATTACTTATTAGTAAGCATGGTAAGCAATTTATTGATAAGAAAATTTAATAAAAAATTATTGAAGTAAGAAGACAAAAAAAGGAAAATTTGAGATATTTTTGTCAATTTTGATGTTGAATTATTTTTTTTTTAAAATGTCAAGGGTAATTAATGAATGATTTATATAAGATACATTTTTGAATTTTTTGTAGGGTATGTAAAAAATATTTTCTTAATTTATTGTGAGCGATTTATAGTTAAAAAAATTGACAAAGTCAGCTTCAACACTACTTTTGGGTAAGTCCCAGTTTTTATTCCGGAAGAATATTGAAGTGTGATCTACAGTGCTGACAATTTCACCTTTTATTTGTTGTTCAAATACGTCATTTATATATATTGTAATGATATTTACATATGGCGACCAACGTGGATCACAAAGTCATCAGGGCAGAGATTCATTCATCTTAGATTGTTTCTTCCAAATTTAGATTCTTATACTAGTACTAAAATTGATTGCCTATAGTAAATTTAAAAAGAAATTAATAGTTCAAATTAATAATAAATTTTGATAATATAATTTGACATTACTTAACAAATATATAGAAATGACATAATAAATTTCATAAATTTGTGACATTTGTGATGTAACTAAAAAGATACCGAATGGACAATTATTATTCTAATAAAATTTAATTATTATTGGTATAAGTGAAGTGTTAGTGTAAACTAAAACAAAATGGACTTAAGAGGGGGAAAACTAATGGGCAAATGGACGAAGAGGAAGAGTTGGAACTAGAACAAGGTGATATTTTAGAAATGCTGGAACAAAATGCAGAAAACATTCAAGAAAGAAAGACAGGAAGAACAAAAACAAGATAAACTAGACATTAAGATGCAAATAATTATTCAGAAATTTGATGAAAGTAACAAAAAATTTGAAAAAACAATGCAAGAAAATAGAAAGAAATATAATGAAAAACGCTTAAGATAAATGCAAGATATGGGGAAGAAATTGGATAAAAGTAACAAAAAATTAAAAAAAAAAATTGGATGAAAGTAACAAAAAAATGCATAGCAAATTGGATGAAAATAGTAAGAAAATTGAAATGATACAGAAAATCGAAGAGCTGAGAGTATACACTGATAATAAAATAGAAGAAACAAAGAAGGAGGTAAGAATAGAAATGATAGGATAAATAATAGAAATATCAAAAATACACAAGAAATGGATCCAGGATGGAAATAGAAAACAGGTACAATATTTTTAGAAAGACAGAAATAAATTAAGAAAAGGTTTAGATCCGGGTTGAGAAGCAAAGAAAAGGGAATAAGAGGTAAATAACAAGATAAACAAAATTTACATTTTTTTTTTTATAATTTTTGTAATGTTTATTATTTTTCTACAAAACCCAACCCAAAATTGAGATATATCATTACAATATGTTAAATAATAAAGGGCCAAGTGCTATTCCTTGGGGAACGCCACATCCTATAACCTAAGGATCGCTCAGATTACCATTGATTCTGACACATTATTGTCTATCGTAGAGGTAACTTTTAATCAAATTATAAGTAACTACTATAACCATTACTAAAGATGACCTGGCAGGACCAAACTTAATTCTGAGAATCCCCAAGCTTTAGGATCCGGTATAATGAACTAGAAGACCCTACAAGAGGAAACACAATAGGTCAATGGCCGAGTTACAAAAGGATAAAGCCCTAAAATAAAAAAAATTGGATATAAATGGTTATAAATAGCGATTCAAAAAATCTAAATCGGTATTTGAAAAATTCAAGTTGAGGTTATCCCTTCTAATACGAAACGTCGTATTTAAATTTTAATATAACTAGCTAGGGTAATTTAAAAAAAGATTTTTATATTTTTATAATTTCAAAAAATTATGTTTAGTATATTAAAAAAAAATCGGTTGTGTCGCCCCAAAACTTTCCCGACGAGTATACAGAGACGAATAATTTTTCAGATATTTAATGTTAAAGTTTAAACCTTGGACATTTTTTATTTTTGACAGGTGACAGTTGGAGAAATAATTTTGATTGTTCTGAATAGTTTTTAAGGGCTTTCAAATGACATATTGCAAGTCAAATTCCGTTACACATTGCTTCTATCATTTTTTAACAGTCACATTTCCGTTTGACAGATCTAGTTCAAAAACTTACGGGTTATTCCGACAGATAACGCAAACCCCTATACCAAATTTCAGCTCATTCGGACACACGTCTCCTATATCGTGGAAGAATACAGACAGACAGACTTCCATCTGGAACCTCAAAATGGATATTTCCATGTTTATCTTGAAAATTTTTTCAGCTCTTCACAATACTTTCCCTTCTCGGAGGTAGGTCGGGAAAGTAAAACCAAAAAAAAATCGACAAAAATGGATGTTTGAAAAAATCGAAAAAAGTTGAAAAAAATCGAAAAAAAAAATCGAAAAAAAATCAGAACAAATTAAAGAAAATATGGTATAACATTTAAAACATAATAAAAAAATCGGAATAAACTGTCAAAGTAATGTTGAAGAATATCGTCACAAAATAATATGATTGAAAACAATCGAATAAAATTGGCCATTATTTTAAAACCCAAATAACAGCGACAAAAAAATTAAAAAGGATAAAAATCGAAAAAATCAATTACAGTCGACAAAAATCATAAAACAACCAACCAAATAAAATCGATAAAAATATAAAAATCGACAAAAAATAAATACGAGAAAAACCGAAAAAAAAACTGAAAAAGTCAAATACAATACAAAAAAATCGAATAAAATTGACAAAAATTTTAAAAACACAAATAAAAATTTGGGTTTTTAAGAAAAAATTGATAAAAATCGAATAAAATCGAAAAAAATTGAAATAAATCGAAAAAAAATCTAAACAAAATCGAGAAAATCAAATACAATAGATAAAAATCGTAAAATCCCAAATAAAATCGACAAAATCGATATAAATCGGAAAAACCAAATAAAATCGAGAAAAATTGAAAAAATCAAATTCAAATTCAGTGAGATCGGACAAGCGTAAAAATCCAAATAAATTCTGATAAAATCGATAAATATCAAATGCGACGGAAAAACCAAATAAAATCGACAAAATGAAGTTTCAAAAAATCAAAAAAAGTTGAAAAAAATCGGAACAAATTGCAAAAAAATGGGATAAAATTAAAAAACATTGAAAAAGAAATGAAAAAAAATGAAAAGAACGGACAAAATTGAAAAAATTAAATATAATCGAAAATATCGGATAAACTCGAAGAAAATTGGAAATTGAAAAAAAATGGAATAAAATCTAAAGAATAAAAAAAAAATGATAAAAACCGAAAAAAAAACTGAAAAACTCGAAAAAAGGCAAGTCCAAGAGAAAAAAATCGGATAGAGTCGAAAAAAATCGGAATACTTTTTCAGATATTTAATGTAAATATTTCAAATTTTGACATTGATTTATTTTTAACAGGTGACAGTTGGAGAAATAATTTTGACTGTTCGGAATAGAGATTTTCAAGAGCTTTCAAATGACATATTGCGAGACAAATTCCGTGACATATTGTATCTGTCATTTTTTGATAGTGACACTTACGTTTGACAGATGTCGTACGAAAACTAATGGATTCTTCTGACGTTTAACCCAAACCCATATACCAAATTTCAGCTCAATGGGATTAAAGGTGTGGCCTCTATCATGAAAGAATACTCACATGCAGATAGACAGACAGACAGACAGACTTCCATCTGGAAATGGTCTTAATCATCTCAGGTGACCTCAAAATGGATATTTCCATCTTTATCTCGAAAATTTTTTTTTAGCTCGTTCACAATACTTTCCTTCTCGGAGGTGGGTGGGGAAAGTAAATATAAAAAAAAATATTGTACATTATAATTTAATTACTTATCTACATTTTTCCTAGTTTATAATTGAAATCAGATTATATAAAAGCGTTGGTTTTAATACCGTATTAGAGAATTTGCTTTATCATTCAACCTGTTGATATAATAGGTATGTGTATATTAACAGCTTATTTCCTTTATGAATATGTATGACATATTGTGAGAAAGAAATATGAAAAAATAGTAGATTTATTAGATTTGTAATACTCACTTTTTCAAGTAGAAAATAAAAAAATGTTTTATAAGGGAAATTTAGTTTATCAATATTTTTAATTCAATTTTTAAATTGGCAAAAATAAACAAAATTTATTTCAACATTCTGATTATCGAAAATCTGGATCTCTATATAATGAAAACTTATATAAAAAATTACTAAATTGAAAAAGACTAGTTCAAAGGTTATTGAATTTTTTACAACTTTATTAGTGACTGAATAAAAGTCTAAATGAAATTTTTATCCTAAAGTTGAATTCAATCCTCGACAATAGGTATTGATTTCCATTGGTGACATGGCCACAAAGACTAATGTATTTTTAGATTGCAATCCATTGTTAAAAGCTTTAATAGCCAAGAAGATCCATGACTTCTTGTTATATTCGAACTATTATACAGCATGTACTTATAAAAAAACCTGCCCTTCTTTATGTTACAAGAGGTATAATTAAAAATTATTTATATGCGAGCTTTATACGTACAATACAAAAATTAGGATGATAAATAAAACCCACACAAATTAATATGTCATTTGCTCAGATAAACAGAAAGAACCATGCACTTTTCTTATGGCGGTTGGGTCTCGGGCCGATTTTTTAAAAATTTGGTACACATATATCTTGAGCCATATGGATTATTTTTGTTCAATGTACCATGACCCTAAAATTACAGGGTGCTCCAAAATAATGACTTTCAATACATTGACTAAGACTTACTCTATTATTTAAATTAGTAATTTTCTATTAATAAATACTTATATTATTATTATTAGTAAATATAGTAAACAATGCATTAAAGTTGAATTTCGTAAAAAAAGAAGTCGTTACTTTTATGCTTATTTTATTTTAATAGATTTCATTTAAACTTGCTTTTATTTAGCGTTACTTAAAGTGTTATTTTTTGATAAAAATTGTATCTTAACATATACATATACAAAGTGCATAAAAATAAATATAAAAACAAATAATTAAAAATTGACAAAGGAATTCCAGTGTGTATATTTAAAATGTCACGTAGAAGAAAAATCATGCGCAAAACCGAAGACAACAGAGCATTAGTGTCTAACTTTGTTATTAATATTCGGATTTTCATGAGACAAATGGTATTAGGTATAGAACATTTCATACATCTGTAAAGTATAAGTCATGTGTTAGGTCATGAGTCATGGGTCATGTGTATCATAGGTTAGGGGTTATAGGTTATGTGTATCATGGGTTATGGGTCATGAGTCAATTTATGCTTGCTTATGCTGGGCTAGGTTTTTGAATTTAAAAACGTAAAAAATACAGGATGTTTCAATTAAAAATACATGAATTGAATAAGTCATAGTGGGTATTTACTTTCCACAAAATTCAATTTAAATGCATCGATGATGATATTTCACATTTTAAAATAAGTATTTATGAACAGAAAACTTCTAACATAATTAGTAAAGTAAACCACAGTTAATGTATTGAATGTCAATTATTTGAGTAATAGTGCAATGAGCAAAAATAATGAATATGATTCAAGAAATATATGTACCAAATTTTAAAAAAATTGGCTCGGGACCCAACCGCCATTATAAATGTGCCTTCCTTTGTTTACATTGAAATTCATTGATTACAAAAAAAGTACTAGACTAAGCAATGCAAACCAGTCACTATTTAAAAAAAGGAATTGACTGTCTTCGTAGAATTAGATATATTGGGAAATACAAAAATCTATATTCCATAATCAAATTTTCTTCATTTGATAAATGTAAAGAATTTAAGATCAAAACTAAAATATTTTGATCACTAATATGAAGATATTACCTATTAATTTTTAATTAAGATTGAATTTTGTGAATTGACAAGCTTAAGTATCAATGATATTATGGAAAAAATTGTAGTAAGAAATAATTATGGGTAAATTGTCTTAGGAAAGGATTGATTGGAGAAGGATTTTCCGAAAAACAGTGGAAAAGTGACAGTGGTTCGTCATTGTAGCGACTTATACCGAGGGTCCACGTTTAAAAGGTCCTTGTGTGTTTGGGTGCGAATGGCATTAGACAAAGTATATTTGCCACAGAACAAAACACATAAGGTCCTTAAATCCTTAATTTAGTGAGAGCGGTAACAGTATCAAAAAGCAGAATTTCATATTTTTATTATTTTTTTATTCAATGCACCGAAACATTAAAGAAGAAGGATTATCGTGGTAAAGGATTGTCGTGGGAAAGGATTGTCGTGGGAAGAGTTGTCGCTTTGGAAGCATTGTAACGATTGTCATGGGAAAGAATTGTCGTAGGGAAGAGTTGTCGCTGAGAAGGATTGCCGTAGGGATGGATTGTCCCTGGGAAGGATTGTCGTGATGAAGAGTTGTCACTGGGGAGGATTGTCGTAGGGAAAAGTTGTCGCTGGGAAGAATTGTCGTGGGATTAAATTATCACTGGGAAGGATCATCGTGGTGAAGAGATGTTACTGGGAGGGATTGTCGTACGGTAGAGTTGTCGCTGGGAAGGACTACCGTGGGGATGAATTGTCCCTGAGAAGGATTGTCCTGGTGAAGAGATGTTGTTGGGAAGGATTATCACAGGGAAGAGTTGTCGCTGGGAAGGATTGTCGTGTCACATTTTAAAAAGAAATATGACTACTTACAATACAAACAATGCCAGCGTACATTTTTCTAGTTTTAATGAAGCCCAAAATCCTCGGTATTACACTCGTGATCGCGAAAAAATTTCTTACCCTCACTTTTTATTAGCTTTCTCGACGTTCCTGAGCTACGAGAACCAAAAATGCAAAAACTCCTGTTTGGATGTAAATATAACTCTCGAACGAAAGTTGAGCAGGATCTGACCGGCTCTTCCGATACCCGACTTAAAAACTAAAAAATTTTGAACATAAAAACTTTTTTAACTTTAAATATTTAAAAATTTTTTCACTTCACATCTATGATTTAAGCGGCTAATATGGACAAATAGGGACAAATATAGAAAAATGGAGAAATTGGAAAAAATAGGGAAAATGGGAAAAAGTAGGAAAAATAGGGAAAAACATAAAAATAGGGAAAAATAGAGGAAAATAGGAAAAATAAGGAAAAACAGGAAAAAGTAGAACAAAATAGGGAAAAATATGAAAAACATGAAAAAACAGAAAAAAATAATGGAAAATAACGAAAGAAAATGAAAACCAGGATAAAAATGGAAGAAATAGGAAAAAATTGGAATAATTAAAAAATAGGGAAAAATAGTGAAACATTAAGGGAAATACGAAAAAGAGGGAAAATAGGGAATTTTGAAAACAATGGGAAAAATAAGAAAAAATAGTGAAAATTGAAAAAAAAATATTGAAAAATAAGGAAAAATAATAAAAAATATTGAAAGACAGTAAAAAATAAATAGAAACATTGAAAAATAGACAAAAATAGAGCAAAAATGGGTAAAATTGTGAAAATTTTTGAAAAATAGGAAAATTAGGAAAAAATAGAGCAAATCAGGGAGGGGAAAAGGAAATTTGGTAAAAATAGTAAAAATAGTAAAAAATGTTAAAAAGAGGAAAAAAAGGAAGGAAATTGAAAAAAATAAGCAAAATAGAGAAAAATATTGAAAATAGGAAAAAAATTGAAAATAATAAGGACAAATGGGAAAAAACAGAACAAAAATAATCAAAAACAGGCAAAATATGAAAAAATAGAAAAAATTGGGCAAAATAGGGAAACAGAGAAAAATGGGGAAAAAAGTTGAAAATAGAAAAAAAAAATAGAGGAAAATAGGAAAAAAGTAGGGGAAAATAGGAACAAATTAGGAAAAAAAGAAATTGTTTCAAAGCATGGAAAAAAATATTATTAGATGAAATTGCCAGGTCCAGTGCAGAAATGACCAGAAAACTATTACTTAAAAAATAACATAGGTTTTAATTTTCAGCTCTAAAAAACCGCTACGGTTTTACAGTTAATTATTCTTATTAATTTAAGTATTGTTATTGTGATGTTTGTCTTGCCTGTTTGTTATTCGAGTTGAGTTTTAAATCTAAATTTTTTTTGACCTTTGGTACATTTTTGATATTTTAAAAGAGTTATAACCTTTATTTTTTACATTAAAATTTTTTTCTGCCTTTTTTGTCATTTTTGGCCTTTAAAGTGCATTTTTGTTATTCTAATTGAGTTTTTTAAATTTAATTTTTTTTGACCTCTGAAGTACATTTTTGATAATTTAAAAGAATTTTAACCTTTATTATTTGCATTTAAATTTTTTTCTATCATTTTTGACATTTATGAACTTTAAAGTGCATTTTTGCTATTTGAATTTAGTATTTTAAATTCAAATTTTTTTTGACCTTTGATATAAGAATTTTAACTTTTATTTTTTGCAATAAAATTATTTTCTATCATTTTTGTCAATTTTGACCTTTAGAGTGCATTTTTGTTATTCGAATTGAGTTTTTAAAATTTAATTTTTTTTGACCTTTGTTATTTTAAAAGAATTTTAACAGTTATTTTTTACATTAAAATGTTTTTCTATCATTTGTGTCATTTTTTACCTAAAGTGCATTTTGGTTAATCGAATTAAGTTTTTTAAATTTAATTTTTGTTTGACCTTTAGTACATTTTTTAAATTTAAAAAGAATTTTAACCTTTATTTTTTACATTAAAATTTTTTTCTATCATTTTTGACCTTTAAAGTGCATTTTTGTTATTCGAATTGAGTTTTATAAATTTAAATTTTTTTTTGACATTTGAAGTACATTTTTGATATTTTAAAAGAATTTTAACCTTTATTTTTTACATTAAAATCTTTTTCTATCATTTTTGACCTTTAAAGTGCATTTTTGTTATTCGAATTGAGTTTTATAAATTTAAATTTTTTTTGACCTTTGAAGTACATTTTTGGTATTTTAAAAGAATTTTAACCATAATTTTTTTACATTAAAATGTTTTTCTATCATTTGTGTTATTTTTGACCTAAAGTGCATTTTGGTTATTAGAATTAAGTTTTTTAAATTTAATTTTTGTTTGACCTTTAAAGTGCATTTTTGTTATTCGAACTGATTTTTTTAAATTTAACTTTTTTTACCTTTGATGTACATTTTCGATATTTTAAACGAATTTTAACCGTCATTTTTTGCATTAAAATTTTTTTCTATCATTTGTGTCATTTTTGACCTTTAAAGGCACATTTTGTATGAGTTATAAAAATTAATATCTTATTGTTATTATTATAAATAAGTTTGTATTTAAAATTATATTCGAAAGTTTTTACAGTTAAATATAATGATTTAATTTAAAATAATTGGTTACCTATATAAGTAAAAATTCTGGTATAATCAACAAAGATCTTATAAAATTTAATTGATATAAAATTTTTATACATTTCAAAAAGTAATAATTTAAGATTTAAATATGAAAATTTAAATCATTCAGTATAAAAGATATTGGATAAGATTAAAATATCAAGTAATGATTTTTTTGGGTTAAAAAAAAAATAGAAAGTCGAAATAAATTAGATACGAGAAAAAATAAGAAAAGTCATATTTTTTATATACTATTTGTCAGATATTTTAAATTTCGTAGATTTGATAAAGAAACTAAAATATATAAAATTTATGTATTTCCAATTTAATACAAAAAAGATATAATTTACAAAAAGAAAAGGTGTAAAATAAGAAAAAGAGGAGAAGAGGAACTTCCAGGCAACTTAAATTTCAATTTTTTTTATTTATTATCAGTTTATTTGTACAAATTTATGATTTTTCTGTGATAAAGAACCCACTCCCAATGGAGATAGAGTATAAAAATTTTATAATGATAATGGGCGTATCATTATAATATGTCGACCTAATTATTGTAAGTAAGTTATCAGCCCCATTTTTCCTATATTATTATTATTTTTATATTTTGTAATACGAAATCCAAAATGATTGACATTTTAAAATGATTTCTTTTCAAAAATACTATTATTTCTTTCAAAATACGTTTTTATTTTCTCTAATGAATAAGTTCTTCTATTTTCAACTTTTTATGGCTGGAACACAGTTGTGCTTATACTTTCTGATAATTTTAAAAATGCTTAATAATCGATAAATCGACTTGTGTGATTTACCGACTTTTTGCAATAAATATACACTTATACAATTTATGCTTGATAAAAAAATTTGAATTTTTAACATTTACTACTAAAATACTGCTATCAGCCAAAGCTTTTTGATCAAGAGAACAGTTAAAACTAATTGAAAAACAACTTCAGTAAGTACAAAAATATTGAATTTTTCGTTAAATTCTTACTGACTTTTAACTGGAATTTAAGGGGCAGAATAGCGTAAAATACCCAACGTCCCCCTGGGGGTTATTCTTGACCACCCCGATGAGTTCTAACTGAGGGCTCCAAATGAAGTCCCTGCTTACTTCATAAAGTATAAAATTTAGTGACTTTGTGGAAACCTTAAAAGTTTATTTTTAAAAAAAAATATATTGAACTTCAATTTACTCGAAGAGTTTCATTGCTTTTATTTGAAAAAAATTTATAACTAGTTTTAGTATTTTTATCCATAAAAACCTGTTGTCATCACATTAGATAAAATCATAAAGCACAAAATGACAATAAAAAAATAACATAAGCGTTATTTAATGCCTATTTTCTTTCACGCAATATTAATTTATCTTTAAGAATAATAACTAAGTAACCTTTTGTGAAAAAAATGGGAATTTCATTTTAGACCTATTATATTTCATGATAAAATCGCTATTTTAATATACAATACATTAATGTCGTTTTTAGTCCATCTCTATTTGATAATCAGATTACATTAAGCTCCGATATCAGTATATATTTTGTGGTGATAACAAAACACGTAAAAAATCCATTAGTGCCGAAACCATTCTAGAAGACGGCTGTTGCTAAAGACGTAAACATTAATCTCTAACAAAATGGGCTTTTTGCAACAAAAGAAAAGAGGATATAGACGTCCTTGATTTTTAGCTGTAAAAGTAATGCTACTTCACTTTAAGTATGTCACTGTTCTACTTATTTCCGAGCGAAATGTATTGTAGCTGCTTAAATACACTGATAAAAGAAAAAAGCTGTTCCTTTGATGAATCTTGCTGTACAAAAATTAGATACTTTTGACAGTGATAAAATAATACTAAGGTGAAAACATACAAAGAAAATCATTAAAGAGAAGTTGACACGCAGAAAACCGCCAGTCGCGATTTATTTTATATTCAAATCGATTTAAATTAATCTATTTTGATATATATCAAATATTGTTGGTAATACAAATTAAATTTAATATTAAAAATCGGAAAAAAAAACAGAAGGAAATGGAAAGAAATCGAAAAAAAAATCGAAAATCGTCGAAAAAAATCCAACGAAATTGAAAGATATCGAAATAAATCTAAAGAAATCGAAGTAAACTGAAAGAAATCTGAAGAAAAAAATGGAAAAATAGAAATAATTAGAAGAAAAAACCTAACACTTAGAAAAAAAACAAAAAATCAGAAAAATAAGAAAAAATTGGACGAATCGAAAAAATCACAAAAAAAACTAGGAAAAAATTTAGAATAAAACAGAAAAATTGGAACAAATCGGAGAATACAAAAAAAAATGGAAAATAAAATTGTAAAATACAGAAAAAACAATAAATCAATAAAATTGTAAAAAACCGAAGAAAAATCTAAAAAGCGCAAAATAAAAATGAAAAAAGTCGCAAAAAAATCGTAAAAAATCGGAAAAAAATCGGAGAAAATTGAAAGATATCGAAGTAAAATGTAAAGAAACTGGAAGAAAAAATGAGAAAAAAAATAAAAATTAGAAAAAAACGGAACACTGAGAAAAAAATGAGTAAAGGTTAAAAAAAATTAAACAAAATCAGATAAAAAATAGAAAAATAAAACGAAAAATCAGAAAAATAAGAAAAAATTGGACGATTTTAAAAAATCACAATAAAAATCCGAAAAAAATCAGAAAAAAAAACAAAAAAATTTTAAAACACCAGAACAAATTGGAAAAAATGGAAAATAAAATTGTAAAACACAGAAAAAACAAAAAAAATCAATGAAATTGTAAAAACCGAAAAAAATGCTAAAAAGCGCAAGAAAACGCTAAAAATCGCAAAATGAAAAAAGTCGCAAAGTAATCGTAAAGAATCAAAAGAAATTGAAAGATATCGAATAGAAGTAAACCGAAAGAAATCGGAAGAAAAAATGGGGAAAAAGAAAAAATTAGAAAAGAGCAAAACACTGAGAAAAAAATTAGGGAAGATTAAAAAAAAATTAAAATAATCAAAAAAGACCACAAAAAATCAGGAAAACTGGAAAACATTAGACGAATCCAAAAAATCACAAAAACACATGGAACATTTTAGAAAAAAACAGAAAACATTGGGAAAAATGAAATCGACAAAATCAACAGAAAAGGAAAGAAATCTAATGAAATCGAAAGAAATAATGGGAAAACAAAAGAAATAATTAGAAAAAAAAACAGAACTCTGAGAAAAAATGAGGAAAGATTAGAATAAAATCGAAAAAAATCAGAAAAAAAAAAACAGCCAAACCATAAAAAAACAAAAAATTAGAAAAATGACAAAAAATTAGACGATTCGAAAAAATCAAAAAACAAAACGAAAAAAAAAACAGAAAACATTTAAAAATTTTGGACAAAAATGTTAAATAAAATTGTAAAATATAGAAAAAACCAAAAAATCAAAAAAATTATAAAAAACCGAAAAAAATGCTAAAAAGCGCAAAAAAAAACTAAAAAAAATCGCAAGATAAAAATGAAAAAAGTCGCACAGAAATCATAAAAAACCGAAGGAAATAGAAAAAAAACGACAGAAATCGACAAAAACCGACTACTACTAAAGGAATCCAAAGAAATCAAAAGAAAAAATAAGAAAACAAAAAAATAATTAGAAAAATGAGGAAAGATTAGAAAAAATCGAAAAAAATTAAAAAAAAAAAAAACAGAAAAACCAGAAAAAAACAAAAAAATAGAAAAATGAGAAAAAATCAGACATCGAAAAAATCACAAAAAAATAGAAAAAAAACAGATACATTAAAAAAATCATAAAGTATTGGAAAAAATGGAAAATAAAATTGTAAAATATAGAAAAAACCAAAAAATCAAAAAAATTATCAAAAACTGAAAAAATTATAAAAAGCGCAAAAAACGCTAAAAAAATCGCAAATTAAAAATGAAAACAGTCGCAAAGAAATCATAAAAAATCGAAGGAAATGAAAAAAAAATCGATATTGACAAAAATCGAAAGAAATCGAAAAAAGTAGAAAAAATCGAAAAAAATCGAAAAAAATCGAAAGAAATCTAAGGAAATTGAAGGATATCAAATGAATTCGACAATAATCAAAAGAAATGGAAAGAAACCGAATGAAATTGAAAAAAAAAACCTGGAAAACAAAAGAAACAATTCGAGAAATACAGAACTCTAAGAAAAAATGAGGAAAGATTAGAAAAAAAAAACAGAAAAAAAGTCGCAAAGAAATCATAAACAAGTCGAAAGAAATCGACACAAGTAGGAAAAATCGAAAAAAATCGAAAGAAATCCAAGGAAAATGAAGGATATCGAATGAATTCGACAATAATCAAAAGAAATGCAAAGAAATCTAAAGAAGTTGAAAGAAATTGAAAAAAAAACATGGAAAACAAAAGAAATAATTAGAGAAATACAGAACTCTGAGAAAAAATGAGGAAAGATTAGATAAAAAAAAAAGAAAACTAGAAAAAAAAATTATAAAAATGAGAAAAAATTAGACGAATCGAAAAAATCACAAAAAAATCGAAAAAAAACAGAAAACATTGGAAAAATCATAAAATATTGGGAAAAAATTTCAAATAAAATTGTGAAATACAGAAAACACAAGAAAAAACAAAAAAATTATAAAAAACCAATAAAATGTTAAAAAGCGCAAGAAGTGCTAAAAAACCGCAAAACAAAAATGGAAATAGTCGCAAAGGAAGAAGGAAATGGAAAAAAATCGAGATATCGACAAAATTCGAAAGAAATCAAATGAAATCGAAATAAATTGAAACAAGTCGAAAGAAATCAAAATAAGTCGAAAAAAATCGAAAAAAAGACAAGGAAATTGAAAGAAATCTTAAAAGATCTTAAGAAATCTTAAGAAATCTTAAGAGATCTTAAGAAACCTTAAGAAATCTTAAAAAATCTTAAGAAATCTTAAGAAATATTAGATCTTAAGAAATCTAGATCTTAAAAAATGTAGATAGATCTTAAGAAATATTAAGAGATCTTAAGAGATGTTAGGAAATCTTAAGAGATCTTAAGAAATCTTAAAAATCTTAAGAGATCTTATGCAATATTAAAAGATCTTAAGAGATGTTGAGAAATCTTAAGAGATCTTAAGAAATCTTAAGAGATCTTAAGAAATCTTAAGAGATCTTAAGAAATCTTAAGAGATCTTAAGAAATATTAAAAGATCTTAAGATATGTTAAGAAATCTTAAGAGATCTTAAGAAATCTTAAGAGATCTTAAGAAATCTTAAGAGATCTTAAGAAATATTAAGAGATCTTAAGAAATATTAAGAGATCTTAAGAGATGTTAAGAAATCTTAAGAGATCTTAAGAAATCTTAAGAAATATTAAGAGATCTTAAGAGATGTTAAGAAATCTTAAGAAATATTAAGAGATCTTAAGAGATCTTACGAAATCTTAAGAGATCTTAAGAAATCTTAAGAGATCTTAAGAAATATTAAGAGATCTTAAGAAATATTAAAATATCTTAAGAGATGTTAAAACATCTTAAGAGATCTTAAGAAATCTTAAGAAATATTAAGAGATCTTAAGAGATGTTAAGAGATCTTAAGAGATCTTAAGAAATATTAAAAGATCTTAAGAGATGTTAAGAAATCTTAAGAGATCTTAAGAAATCTTAAGAGATCTGAAGAAATCTTAAGAGATCTTAAGAAATCTTAAGGGATCTTAAGAGATGTTAAGAAATCTTAAGAGATCTGAAGAAATCTTAAGAGATCTTAAGAAATATTAAGAGATCTTAAGAGATGTTAAGAAATCTTAAGAGATCTGAAGAAATCTTAAGAGATCTTAAGAAATCTTAAGGGATCTTAAGAGATGTTAAGAAATCTTAAGAGATCTGAAGAAATCTTAAGATCCCTTAAGATTTCTTAAGATCTCTTAAGATTTCTTCAGATCTCTTAAGATTTCTTAACATCTCTTAAGATCTCTTAATATTTCTTAAGATCTCTTAAGATTTCCTCAGATCTCTTAAGATTTCTCAACATCTCTTAAGATCTCTTAATATTTCTTAAGAAATCTTAAGAGATCTTAAGAAATCTTAAGAGATCTGAAGAAATCTTAAGAGATCTTAAGAAATATTAAGAGATGTTGAGAAATCTTAAGAGATCTGAAGAAATTTTAAGAGATCTGAAGAAATCTTAAGAGATCTAAAGAAATCTAAAGAGATCTTAAGAAATCTTAAGGGATCTTAAGAAACCAAATGAAATCGACAAAAAACGAAATAAATGGAAAGAAATCTAAAGAAATCGTGTTCATCATCCTCGAAAACGAGATAGGGGTGGGAGAATTAGTCTCGTTAGTCTCTGAGCCAATTACATAATTGTCAGATTCATTGAATCCACTATAGCCTGTGGCTTTCGAAAAGCTCAACTGGATTATACGTTAATTTTTGAGAATTTTAGTGTCGCCCCGAGCCCCGAGCAATCACATCGATGACGATCTTATAGACGATTTCTTTGTGGAGCCACAAAGGGTTGCACTGAACATCAAGATATGGCAAAAACGCTTTCTCGCATCAAAATAATTGACCTGCAAATTTTTTTGTTGGTAAAAAAATATAAAATAATTGGGTTACATCTTTAATTAAGCCGCTCAAAAACTGGGCAGTACATATCATAGCTAATAAGGAATTTAGGAGTACCTACCAATTGCCAGTAGTGGGATCGTAAGGAACTTCAAAAAAAAAAATAAGCGATCGGCATTTCATTCATGGAGATCTCTATGTGACAAAAAATAAAACCAGTGGCTAGACTGCATTGGGTAGCCTGTAGTAAATATAAGATACATAAAAAACTAATTTTACAATAATCTAATTGTACTAAGCAATTTTGGTTTTTAGACTTAACGAGTCTCGTTATATTCAAGTGGATGCCCTAATGTATTTTCCACTTAAAATATTTAATGCAGGCAGAGTCTGGACATAAAATGGAACATCCAATTTTTTTGATCCCAAAAAAGAAAACTCAGTCTTTTCAGTAAATATTTAAATACTCAAGCAGAATATTAAAAAAATCATCAAACCAATTATAAATACTGCTTCTTCTTCAAATAAAAAAATAGTTTTTAAATAATGGAATTTTTTCAATTTATTTATTTCAAGTGATAAGAATATTAATATTAATATGACAAATAAATCTATTTTTTCTTTAATTGCTGTTATAATAGAATAAATGAGATCCTTGAGAGTCGGTTTTCGCGAATATGCTAAGAGCGGAACAGTTTTAATGAGTTTTTTAACGAGAAAAACTCCTTGGTGTAACAGATTAAAATCGGATCAAACAAAAAAATATAATGACACCTTGGAAGTCATTTAAGTTGCAAATTACATTGGCTTCTTTTCATACATAAATTTATAATGTAAATGCCACATACCAAGTTGTCAAAATTAAATTTTAATGAAAAACATTTAATTACACTTTATAAATAAGGACTGTTGGCAGGTTTGTCTGGCAATTTTAATGAATGGAAAGTAAATTAAGTTGTTTAGGAAATTCTGGTGTATAAATACAGTCCATTTACAGTTATTTAGCACCACAGGTGGATTTTTATTAACTTTGTTGTATTGTACAAAGTTACACAAATTAATTTCTTTTTATTCTACTAACAATACTAAATGTATTGATGAAATTGATGAAGAATTTATTACAACATTATATAGGGCGATTGGAAGTTGTAAAAATTTATTCTTATATGTTTTTTTCATGATTTGTTTATTAAAACATTATTGGTAGTCTTATTTTTTTATTAGATAAATATTCCTTATTTATTTAACAATATTTAATAAATTTATAAAAAAACGTTTTACCGAATGAAGTTAAAAAGAATAATTAAGAATGAGGCATAGGAGAGTGCAGAAAAAAAAGAAATTCTAAGAAAAATAAGAGAAGATAATAAAAATGAAAGTACTGAAAATGGAGAAAAAATGAAGATTACGTACACGTTCCGAAACTAAGAAAACAAAAAATGGTAAGCAAAAGACATAAATTAATATATATTATATATAAGAAATTATGGATAAGATAATATAAATGTAAAAAAGTATCATAAAGAAGAATCTAAGAAGCATTACAAAAAGAAAGTGATGAAATAGAAAAACCATGTAATAAAATAAACGAAAATAATTATAAAGATTTTTATAGTTATAAGAAAAAAGAATTTTAAAGAGTTGAAAGAAGATGCTGAAGAAATAAAAAAAAGAACTAACAGAATAATTGAGAAATATCTGTGGATAGAAAGAGAATGTTAAATAAGGAAAAATAGAAATGAGTATAGAAGCTAATACTAATATAGCAGAAGAAAATGTATAGGTAAAAGAAGAAATGAAAATTAAGGCATACATACAGGTTGTTTCATAAGGAATGGTCAATATTTTAGTCATAGGTTTAGAATCTTCATATATAATTCTGGGATAAATGTTACCAACTACTAAGATACAGGGTGACCTACTTTAGATGGAATTTGGTGAACAATATCAATACTACAAGCAATAACTTAAATCTAATAATTAATTATTTGATAGCTGTACATTTTCATTTTGGTGTTCAAGCCTACTATATTTAAATATTGTTATACAGTGCGACTCAAAAAGTCTGCACCATATGGGAAACATTTTTATTATTCATCTGACAGAAAATTTTATTCTTGATAGAAGTTGGTGCATTGCGTAAAACTGCTATTGCAACCGTCAAACTTTGAAGTTTTTTAAATGGGGCAGGCAAAAAATAGGAATTTTGACCAAGAGTAAAGTACCCTTATTTTGGACAATATCAAAAACATTATTTAGGAAAGTTGTTTAGAATTAAAAATTACACTCAGATTTAAAATCACAACCTCCTAAGCAAAAAAACCATTTTTTTATGTTTTTAGCCTAACTCAAAATAATATCATTTCGGATGCACTTTAGGGGATTTTCTTCAATCACTATAATACATATGCATGCATAAAGTGAACTTTATAACCCGCGCGGGCATAAAGTACACTTTATAGACCGCAAAGGGAACTGTATGGCCCGCAAAGTGAACTTTATGGCCCGCAAAGTGAACTTTATGGCCCACATATTAACAGATCTTTATACCCTGGGGCAACTTACAAACACAAGGGCCAGAAGCTCCCGAGTTTGTAAGATCGTCGCTCTCAGGGCATAAATATCCTTGGTACACAAATAACTATTTGGTTGGTAGTCCTTTTATTTTTCTTCGTGTCATTTACTTATAAATAAATACCTTGTCGGTCAGATTTTCCTTAAAGTATAATTTTGAAGTTTTTTTGCCCTAATTTAAATCAATACGATTAAAAAAATATAATTATGCATTGTGACTTTTAAGTATGATCTTTAGGGCAGATCTTATTCAATTTGTGCGCAAAAATATTTCTTAGTCAAAAAGCATTAAAACGGTAATAAGTTTCACATATTACCCAAAATTTACTAAAATTGGTCAGTTCGATTATGATGTCCAAAATAGGGTTATAATAATTGGTAATAAATTTCATTCATAATTACGAAGCCTTTATAGCAAAATTAAATATAAAGAAAAAAATTAAGTACATAGTATATAGTACCAGATAGACAGTTTTCGAAGTTTTATTTTTTTATTTAGGCCTAAATAAAGAACTGATATTTTAGAACGCTGCTGAAGGAAAAAATTACTCTTTTTGACGAATAATATATTCTTGAAATAAAAAATTACTTAGTGGTATTTTTTTAAGGCAAAATCATGGTAATTTATCCCTATCTAAAAATATATACCTTTGTCCCTAGTATATTTTCCCAATTATGTTACTGGGGAATGACAGAAATTTTCCATGTTAGGAACTTTTTGATCATGTAATTTTTATATACAAATTTTGTCTGAAAAGTTTTTCACCCCTCCATAACAGAAATTTTTTGAAATTTTATTGAGCAGTTTTTTGTTCCTCCCACCTATCAAGTTTCAGTTTTCTGTCACCTAGGAATTAATCTTTTATGCTCCTATAATATTTTTGCCCTGTCTTGTAAATTTTCCTTACAATAAAATTAGTATTCATCGATTTCCAATAATTAGTGTATTAGTTTTCAAAGGTAAGTATATGTTTTATAAGTGGTAAGATAATTAGTTCATTATTTCTGTGAAACCTTGTTAAAACTGTTTTTACTAAATATCAGCTAGGAAGATACTTTGTAGTTAAAGTATATTTGTTATCTGATAATTAATTTAAAGTAGATGCCTCCTATTGCAATTAGATTAAAAGTTTCTTCAGTTAAAATAAACGAATTTTACTGAATATAAAAAAATGCTTAGCATTTAGCAATACAGGGCGACGCAAATTTAATTGAACACTATTGGGATTTTTTAACCAATTTTTTATCTATATCGATTTACGAAATCCCATTCAATTAAATTTGCGCTACCCTGTATAATAGATTAAAATCAAGATTTGTGAGTAGAAATATACTAGGTTAACTTTTAAAGCAATTTGTACTAGACTGTCTAAATTTCCATAAACGTATTAATTAAATTTACGAATGAAAACCGACAAAAAGTATAAAGGAGAGCGAAAATGTTATTCCCTTTTCACGTCTTGTTCAATATTCGTTGGTTAAGACAAAGATTTGCATTTGTAACTTTATAATTAAATATCATTTAATTTTGATGAACAATAAGCAAAGAATTCATTTAATATAAGAACTCATTATTAAATTATTATCAAAAGAAATAACTTTCAACAATATTCGAAAAAAACTTTCGAATCAGCAAACCGAGATTTATTATAAATTTTCTATCTGAACCATTAAAGTTTATCTTAACAATCATTTTATAAAATTTTTGGACTGTAAATAAATAAATAATTTTATTACAATAAAATAAGAATTTTTTACAAACTTTTTAAAATTCCTGCTTAATACCTTAGGAAAAAAAATTTCAATATTTGTATCCAATTTATTTCTACATAATGATGTAAATTTACCTACTAAATAACAAAAAACAGGATGACCTGAAGAAACATTTCACAAAATTACAAAAAGCATATTTTAACATTAATTTTTTCGGCTTATATCATCCTTTATCCTTATATAACATAATCCTTATACTATTGATCGATTAAGTTCTTTACCAATTTCTCTGTCCTAAAACTTTAACAAAATTCGCCTTAAAAATATATATTTTTATTTTCGTATTGTCCAAAGTTATTTTCACCCGGTTAATAATTTTCTTTGGAATATCGAGCTTGTTCACTGTCCTGTAAAGTTTCTTCCTGCTCATTGAATCGTATACTTGTTTTAAATCTATAAGCACGACATAATTTTATTATAAAGAACTGAAAGATATATTAAAATAACTTAAAGTCAAAAAATATGTTTAGTTTGTTATAATTCAATTTTAAATTTACAAGTTTTAAACCACGTTGAATCCATATTCATTATTAATTATTTTAAATTATCAATTTTTATATATTTTATTACTTTGATTCTTTCTTTATTTTTAAATGTTTTTATAAGAAATTTTATTCTTTCATATTTATAAAAAAACTAAACTGCAATGCCTCATTCAAATACTCTTATGGGGTGATTTTATTCCGCAATAAATTGGCAAAAAAAATAAATATTAATGTTAAGATTATCGTCTTTTTTATACCGATATCTATTTTCTATCGCTGTCTTTTTCATATTTGTCTAAATCTCTTTCTGTCTCACCGACTACGTTCTTTCCAGTCTCAACTTCTTCTGATTAATATATTATGGTTCCTTAGTTTATTTTCCATTTGTCTGTCGGTCACTATCCCTCTCCATTTATGTTTTTTAATTTTCTCACTATTTGCTATGTTTTTATATTTTTTCAATTTTGTATACACTATGGTTTTCAAAACTTCTGCCATTGTTGCCAGATTTACTAAAAGTCATTATTTATACTTTTTTGTGTTAACGTGTTAATTTTTGGTTCAAAGATGGCCACATTAGATTTTTCTTGAAAATAAGCATATTTTCAATTAAATTTGCGACACCCTGTATGTATCTTTTAATATTATCATCCTACTATGTTGTACTCCTATTTCCACCTTCTTAGTTTCCTTCTCTTTTTCTTCTACTTTAAAATATTTTTCCTTTCCTTTTAGCAAATCAATTATTTTATCTTCTTTTTCTACTTCTATAATTTTTTCCTACTTTTATTTTTGTTTCTTCCCTTTTTCACTTTTTTTTGTTTCTGAATCATTTCCTTTTAGTTTTTGTTTTATTTCCTTTACCATTTTTTACTATTTGCATCCATTTTCGTACTTATATCTGGCTTTAAACCTTCTTTCATTTTTTATATTTTTTTGTACATATTTTTTCCACATTTTGTGTTTGATTTCGTAAATCTGATTTATATTTTTTTCTATTTTCTATATCAGTCCAATTAACATTTCTATCATTATCTACTCTCTTCTGTTCTACTTCTTCTTTATAATATTTTTCCTTCCTTGCAGTTTAGTTTTCTTATCTTGTAACCTTTCTACTTAGAATTTTTTATCATATATTTATTGTTTCTTGAATTTTTCACTTCTTTTATTTTCTGAATCATTTTCTTTTTTATTTTGTTTTAGTTTTTGTTTTGCCATTTTTCGCTATTTCCATTCATTTTAATACTTATATCTTGCTTTCACATTTTATTTTTTTTATCCATATTTTTTCCACATTTGTTATTTGATTTCGTAATTCTTATTTATCATTATTTTCCCATTTTTTTTTATACCGGAAAAAAAAATAAATAATAACAGTAAATAAATGTTAAAGCATCGAAATAATTAATAATGATAACAGGGGACATAAGTGAAAATATAATATAATAAAAACTTACCCTATATAACGAGGGGAAGAAAAGAAATTTTCAATAAGCGACACAGAGGAAATTTTATAATAATATCAAGTAGAGAGGGAGATCTTGAGAAGGGATATCAACCGAGTCTAAAATTAAAGTATACTGAGCAGAGGAATAATAAAAATATAAGCTGGTATAGGAAAAAAAACATAACACCTTCTTTTTTCTAGCATCTTTCCTTTCTTGTAGTATTTCATTTTGTTTTATCTTGTACTTTTTGTACTTCTAGAATTTAGAAGCAATCTCTGTTTTCGTTTCTTCTTTTTATCGCTTATATTGTTTTCTGAATCATTTTGTTTTTTACTTTGTTTTAGTTTTTGTTTTCTTTCCTTTGGTATTTTCTAGTTATTTTCATTATTTTCTTACTCATGTTTTAAATGTGTTTTCATAACATAACATTTTTTTTATCCATATTTTTTCCCACATTTTGTATTTGATTTCGTAATTTTTATTAATCTTTATTTTCTATTTTCTTTATATCAATAATTAACATTTCCACCATTATCAGGGATAGATCTACTCTCTTCTGTCTTTCTTCTTCTTTATTCCATCTTTCCTTTCTTGTAGTATTTCATTTTGTTTTATCTTGTACTCTTTCTACTTCCAGAATTTAAAAGCAATCTCTGTTTTCGTTTCTTCTTTTTTTCACTTATATTGTTTTCTGAATTATTTTCTTTTTTACTTTGTTTTAGTTTTAGTTTTATTTCCTTTGCTATTTTCTCGCCATTTTCATCTATTTTCTTACTCATATCTTGCTTTAAATCTGCTCTTATAACTTACATTTTTTTATACATATTTCTTCTAACATTTTGTATTTGATTTCGTAATTTTTATTTATCTTTATTTTCTATTTTCTTTATCTCACCAATTAACATTTATACCATTATCAGCGATAGATCTACTTTGTTCTGTCCTTCTTTCTAACATCTTTCTTTCTTGTAGTATTTTATTTTATCTTGTACTCTTTCTACTTCTAGAATTTAGAAGCAATCTCTATTTTCGTCTCTTCTTTTTTTCACTTATGTTGTTTTCTGAATCATTTTCTTTTTTATTTTGTTCTAGTTTTTGTTTTATTTCCTTTGCTATTTTCTCGCTATTTTCATTTATTTTCTTACTCATATCTTGTTTTACATATGGTTTTATACTTACATTTTTTTATCGATATATTTTTCCATATTTTGTATTTGATTTCGTAATTTTTATTTATCTTTATTTTCTATTTTCCTTATCCTACCAATTAACATTTCTATCGATATCAGCGATAAATCTACTGTCTTCTGTTCTTCTTATTCTATATTACATTTTATTACATTTTCCCTTTCTTAACATTTTTTTATCTTTTACTCTTTCCTCTGTTTATTATCAGCAATAGATCTACTCTCTTCTTTTCTTCTTCTTTTACATTACATTTTCCCTTCCTTGTGGTATATCATTTTTTTTTGCTACACTCTATCTACTTTTTTAATCTCTTCTGTTCTTCTTCTTCTTCTTCTATATTACATTTTCCCTCCTTTCTTTTAGTATATAATTTATTTTATCTTGTACTCTTTTAACTTTTTTATTATCAGCGACAGATCTACTCTCTTCTGTTCTTCTTCTCCTATATTACATTTTCGCTTACTTGTAGTATTTTATTTTTTTATCTTGTACTCTTGCTACTTCTTTATTATCAGCGATATATCTACCCTCATCTGTTCATTGAAGCTTCTTTTGTTACAAATATAACTGCACTGAGAAATTGATTCATTTTCTATAATGAAAAGGATTATTGATTTGACGATTTAAACTCAGATATTGACTACATTTCTTCTTTACATTTAATTGATAACCTCAATTTTCTGTCAACACAACACGTGCTATATTTTTTCGAATTTCGACTTTCATTTATTGAATAATGCATCAATGATAACAAAATTGCATTTGAATAAAAATTAATAAACATTACATTTTAAAAGCAGCTTTTCAAAACAAATGGCCATCTTTTGTAACGTCAGCTACTTATTTTTCGAAATTTAGAGATAATCAAGGGCTTTGTGACTATTGCTTTCAACTTCTTTGCTCGCAAACAAATTGAATTAGGTATTTGTTGAGCACAAAGCATCGTTAGCCATCAAGCCAAACCACTTAAGAGTTCCTTTAGAATTTGTTCTTAATTGTTGAAATAGGAACGAAGTTTATGGTTCTGATTGAAATAAATTAGAACGAATCCAATTTCGAGAAACTGGAAACGATGTTTTTGTTCTGTTGACTTTGGCAGGTAAATCTAATTTTTCTGTTTCGCTCAAAAATAATTGTTTTTCAGAAAATTCTATATAAATTTATGTTTGAACATAAAAGGAACTAATGCTAAAAAAATATTATAAATGGTATAATTTTGGCGTTATTAATAATAATTACAGCATAAATGAAAAAGGAAAAGCAAACATTATGGAAGCTTTATTCACGTAGGATAAGAATCCTTATTCGTTATTTTTTTGTTTATACAACAGAAATATCCTGAGAGATTTAATAAATGAGAGGAAACGTACATTGCCTCGGGAACTCGGAGTGGTTTTAGTATAATGATAATTTATTGTAGACCCAATTTTGTAAATGTTTGCAAATAAATATGAAAGTAGAAAAGTATACAAGGAGGTAAAATCGATAATACAACTTATAGGAAATATCAGAATTGTAATAATTTTCAAAATGTTATTTTTAAGAATTTTAGATACAATTAAAAATAAATTAGTTCGGTTTATTAACATAAGACTTTCCCTACACATGGTAAATTTTTCGTTATAAAATCTTTATTATCGATTTATTAGAAAATTTTATTTTATTTTTTAACTATGCTTTCCCATATCAAATTATCCAGTATTCCAAAAAATAGAAAAAAATCCACTCAAAAGACAAAAGTACCTTAATTTTGTCCAATTTGTTTTCAAAATTGGTTTTTGTTCTAGACAATTTATTCAAAATCGAAGTTTTAGTTTTTTTTATGCAAATAAGAGATTTTATTGATTTCTTGATAGGAAAATTCTAAAAAATATCTGAGAAACTTTGTTACAATGAGATATTTCACTATAAGGAAATTATTGGTTAAGTTAAAAATACAAAATACAAAATTTTTTTGAATAAAAATAGTAACGAATGAGATATTGTTTAATCTCTTGATGAGAAAATTCAAAAGAAAAAATTAAATAACTTGAAATTTGTTACAATGGAATATTTTAGCATAGAGGAAAAGTTGGTTAGTTAAAAATCGCAAAAATTAAATTTCAAATATTTTTTGAATGAAAATAAGGGCCAACGGGAGTTTTTTTTTTTGGATTTTTTGATGTGAAAATTTTAAAAAACAAACCCATGAAACTTGAAATTTGCTACAATAACATATGGATTTTTTAATGAAAAAATTAAAAAAAAACAGGTGAAAGTATAGTATAGACAAAATATTGGTAAAAATCACAAAAATAAAACCTTAAATATTTTTTTTAATGTAAATCAAGTCCAATTATTTGAGGAAAAAATTCGGAAAAAAAATCCAAGGTATTTACAATTTGTTATAATGGGAAATTTAAGTACTGTTTTAGTTAAAAATCGAAAAAATTAAATTATAATTTTTTTTAATGAAAGTAAGACGAATGAGAAATTTTTTTGATTTTTGTCTACGAAAATTTCAAAAGAAATCTGAGGAAATTCATTACAATTTTATATTTTGGTATGGACAAAATAGTGTTTAAGATGAAAATAACAAAAATAAAATTTTAAATTTGTTTGGAATGAAAATAAGGGCAAATGAGAAATTTTTTGATTTCTTAAATTTAAAATTCCAAAAAAAAAATTTAAGACAAATAAAATTTCTGACAATGGAACATTTTAGTATGGAAAAAATGATATTTTACTTTAAAGGGAAAAAATAAAATTAAAATTTTTTTTTAATTAAAATAAGGGTCAATGAGAGATTCTACTGATTTTTTGCAGAAAAATTCGAAAAAAATCTAATAAACCTAAAATATCGCATTTTTTGATTTCTTAATTGGAAAGTTTCAAAAAATAAGTTAAGACATTAAAATTTGTGATAATGGAATATTTTAGTATCGAAAAACTATTATTTTACTTTTAAATCGAAAAATTAAATTTTTATTTTTTTTAATAAAAATATGGTCGAAAGAGATTTTTTTGATTTTTTGAGAGAAAATTTCTAAAAAAAATCTAAGAAACTTGAAATTTCTTACTATGAAATATTTTACGATAAATAATGTATTGATCAAGGTAAAAATCATAAAAATTAAATTTTAAATTTGTTTTAAATAAAAATAAGGGCGAATAAGAGATTTTTTGATATCTTAATTGTAAAATTCCAAAAAAAAATTTTAAGGCAATTAAAATTTATGACAATAACATATTTTAGTACAGAAAAACTATTATTTTACTTTTAAATAGAAAAAATAAAATTTTTATTTTTTTTTTAAGAAAATGTGGTCGAAAGAGATTTTTTGATTTTTTGAGACAAAATTTCTAAAAATTTTAAATTTGTTTTAAATAAAAATAAGGACGAATGAGAGATTTTTTGATTTCTCAAATTGGAAAGTACCAAACAAAATTTTTTTAATACAATGGAAATTTGTGACAATAATGGAAAATTTTACTATAAAAAATCTCTTAACTTATAAATCGAAAAAATAAAATTTTAATTATTTTCTTAATGAAAATAAGGGCGAATGAGAGATTTTTTGAGACGAAAATTTGAAAAAAAATCTAAGAAACTTAAAATTTCTTATAAGGGGATTTGTACTATGGACTGTATTGATTAAGATAAAAATTATAAAAATTAAATTTTAAATTTGTTTTAAATAAAAATAAGGGCAAATGAGGAATTTCTTAATTTTTTGATGAAATAATCAAAAAAAAATTTTAAGAGAATTAAAATTTGTGACCATGGAATATTTTAATATAGACAAACTATTGGTTAAGTTGTAAATCGCAAAAATTAAATTTTAAATTTGGTTAAAATGAAAATAAAGGCGAATGATAATTTTTTTTGATTTCTTTAGGGGAAAAAGTATTAAGATGAAAATCACAAAAATAAAATTTTAAATTTGTTTTGAAAGAAAACAAGGGCGAATGAGAGATTTTTTTATTTCTTGGAAAATTCCAAAAAAAAAAATTTAAGACAGTTGAAATTTGTCACAATGGAATATTTTTGTATAGAAAAACTAATACTTTACTTCCAAATAGAAAAAATAAAATTTAGTTTTTTTTTTAACGAAAATACGGTCAAATGAGAGATTTTTTTGATTTTTTGAGAGAAAAATTTGAAAAAAAAAATCTAAGAAACTTGATTTTTCTTATAATAGCATACCTTACTACTGAGAAAGTGTTGATAAGGTAAAAACCACAAAAATAAAATTTTAAATATGTTTTGAATGAAATATAATGAGAATTTTCTTAATTTCTTCATTGAAAAAAAAAATAAGAAAATTAGAATTTGTGATAATGGTATATTTTAATATAGAAAAATGATTAGTTAAGTTGTAAATCTCAAAAATAAAATTTTAAAATTTTTTTAATGGAAAAAAGGGCGAATGATAGATTTTTTCGATTCTTTGATGGGAAAATTAAAAAAAAACTGGAACTTTGTGACAACGGAATATTTTAATATATAAAAAACTATTTGATAAGTTAAACATCTCAAAAATAAAATTTATAATTTGCTTTTTAATAAAAATAAGGGAAAATGGGAGATTTTTTTGATATTTTCATAGAAACATTCCAAAAAATTTTAACAAACTTCAAATGTTATGAAATATTTTAGAAACTATTGGTTAAGTTAAATTTCAGAAAAAAAAATTTAATTTTCTTTTACTGAAAATAAGGATGAATGCGAGCTTTTTTTTAATTTTTTGATGGGAAAATTCAAAACAAAAAAAAAAATAGTATCGAGAAATTATTGCTTAAGTTAAAAATCACAAAAATAACATTTTAAATTTTTTTTAAGAAAAATAAGGAAAAATTAAAAAAATTGACAATGGAATATTTAACAAAATAATTATTAAAATATAGCGGAGAAAAATTATTTGACACTATCATATTTAATGTTAAAACTGGACAATAAAAAATTGACTTAGAGATATTTAAAAAAAAAAATCTGCTTGGAAATTGTTTCTCAATTATGCTAAACGTACTTGTAATTTCTGACAGCTTGGGACCAGATTCTTATTTTATTTTTTAAGAAAAGGATTGAAACTTATTTTTTATTAAATTATATTAAATTTTTACTTTTCTGGAGCATTTTTTTATTTATTTTATAAGCCACATATAAAATAATTACAGGCACATATGGTACATATTTTTAACCAGAACACTTTTTTTATGTTAAAGTCGGCACTGGCGTATTCACTTTAAAATGCACTAATTTTTATATAAAAAAAATCACTGATGCGTAGAAAACTTAGAAAATTTATTTATTTAAAAATAATAATAAGTATTATAGCAGAGTATAGTTAAATATGTTGCTGATGCGACTACTCGCTCTAAGAGTTAAGAAAACAGTGTCATAGACGCGGTCGTCTGTGAAGTACCACTACTAACTACATAACTTAATTTGGTTTTATACATAATATTTTAGAGCGAGCTATGAGAGCGAAAGAGATAATATTTTTAAAAAGAAACGAAATATGTCTACTTATGTAACTTTAATTATTCTGGAAGTTATAATATGACGTAGGAGATATACATGTCTAGACAAGTAAAAATGAATTGATTATATTTTTAGTTAACACATGAAACTAAGAAATTAAGTCCACCACAATTCTGTATCAATTTCCTAACGCATCTGGTTTCTTTGGCACTACCAATTTAGGAGAGGAATAAGGACATTGATTTAGTCTGATAATTAATTCTTTGGTCTAAAATTAATGAAATCTGTTTTTGGATTTTTTCTTTATGTATCTGTAGAATTTTGTAAAAACTTGTGTTTTTTTGGTGGTTTTTATATGGTATTTACTCAGTGGTGAATGTAAGTAAAACTTCTGGGTGAGATTGTTTTGTTTGGAGAATTCTAAAAAATATTTAAAATTATTAAATGTGATATTTTAGTATACAGAAATTATTGGTTGAGTTAAAATTTATAAAAATTGAATTTAATTTTTTTTTTCAATGGAAATAAGGGCAAATTTTTTGATTTCATGATGGGGAAATTTCAAAAATGTTTTAAGAAATTTAAAAATTATTAGGTGAAATTTTAGTAGATGGAAAGTTAAAAATCATAAATATAAAATTTTATATATTTCTTTAATAAACATAATTTCAAATGAAAGCTTTTTTTGATTTCTTTATGGTAAAATCACAGAAAATATCTAAGAAATTTATAATTGATTAAAATGTGATATTTTACTATAAAATAATTATTGGGTAAGTTAAAACTCACAAAAATTAAATTAAATATTTTTTAAAATAAAAATAAGGTCGAATAAGAGATTTTTTTCATTTCTTGATGGGAAAATTCCAACTTCCGGTCGGATATACTCGCTGGATCCTATTTAAGATTCAGGAGCTTTAGCAGGAGGATGCTTTTGATGCGGATGTCCTTCACCTGGAATAGGTGCTAATTTGATTTCGTCAAGCATCACAATTTTGCCGAATTTTATTAGCATCTACTTGATGTGATGTAGGTTTTGACATAATTCAAAAATAAGGTATATTGATGTTTATTTAATCATTTTAATACAATAGAACAGCAAACAACAAATTATTTCACTTTATTTATATATATAGATACAAATTAATGTTTTTTTTTAGTAACATTATAATTATTTTTATTTATCAAGACACTGCCTTAGCTGTTTTCAAATATAAAAGTAGATACGTTATTTTTTTGAGTGACACGGGGAAATGGAAACTTTTATTGGAGACATCCGTCTCTGGTCTCTGAATTATATTGGAAAAGATTCTTCAATCTGAATAGGGATAGATAGAGTAGCTGCGTGGCAGACACATATTTATTTTAGACAGGCAATTTCGACCTACTCTTTTATGTAGAGTAGGTGATGAGACGGGGATTTTATAGGAACTTGGGTCACTATACCATGTGAGTAAATACTATAAATTTAAAAAACGTAAATTAAACGCAAAGTAGGTTTAAAACAATTTTTTCATACTGTAAAATTAACTCTAATGAGTAGTTTTGTTATATGAATATCATCGGGATATTTTTTAAATCTTAAAGAATGTTATAAATTTTAAATAATAATTATTTATTATTTTTTATAAATATTTTTTTTAAATACTCTACCTATATAGAAAAATATGTAATTGAAAATTAAAATCTGAAGTTCAGGAGTTGTAAAAAATAGAAACTTCCCCAAAAATCACGTTTTAGCAAATATCTCCGAAATTAAAAAAATGACAAAATTTTTTTTAAAAAAAATTGATGGATTTTATAATTATCTATAAAATTGGTTTTAATGTATTTTTATATATTTGCAATAGAAAACAAGATATTTGCAACTAAAAATAAAAGCTAAAAAATTAACATCGAAAAAAAATGATGAATAAAAAAATTAATCTTTTTAAACATTTTGCTTTTTAATTCTATCTATTTGCAGCTAGAGATATATTTGTTTTTGGTCAATTTTTTGAAAAATTATAAACAATCGTTTATTTAGAATAAAATTTTTTAGTGTCCAAATTGTCTTATTGTAGATATTATAAGACCAACATATTTTTTTTTATAAAATTTAAGCAATTATTGGTCACGAATAATTAACAAAAATGCTTTAATTCAGATCCAGTTGAAAAAAAAATCGTTAAAATTTTTTTTATATATGGTTTTTTTGTACTTTTTAGGTAGGTAGTTGTAACGAAGTTATCGTGATAATTAAAATATTTAAATTAAATCGCGCACTGCATTGAATTTAGAACTAACTTAATTATGGAAGAGGGCCGACAGATGGAGACACTCGGGTCCGTGCTTCTTAATCGCCGAATTTTTTTATCGAATAGGACAATTCTTTTCTAACCTAATTTTTTAAAAGTTGTAGATTTTTAGTAAGTATTAACTTTAACAATTTTTTTTTAAATTTGGAAAGTATTGGAAAGATATTTAGATGGAAGTCATATAAAAAATAGATGCACGAGCTCGATTCATTTCATTGACCCGTTCTTGTTACGTTTTTTTTTCTGTTCCGCCCTGGATTTTCATTCTTCCTTTGGTCAGTATATTTTAATTTCAGACTCGTTAAATATCCCTTCTTAATTTCCTCGCGTCGTGTTCTTTCTCAACTTATCTTGATTTCCCTTTCCCTTTTATATTAACTATAAAATGTCTTTCCCATATTATCAATTCTTCTCTTTACCTCATCAGTCAGAACAATTAACATCTCTTTACTGGATCAGAACCTGATTTTGTACTGAAACATTTTTTTACTGCCGGATCCAGAAAATTTCTTGATTTATCGCCGATTCGTTTCTCTCGGATATTAGAAAAAAAGACAACCGGAAGAAACTACACGATAAGAAAAAAAAACCTCATTTCCCGAAAGAAATTAAGAGTCTCCGAAGAAGTCATATTAACAATAAAACATTTATTTTTCTCTTAAACCCATAAAAAGGAAGAAAGGACGAATTTTGAAATATATCATAGTTTTTTTGTCAATTGTTTCTAAATACATTAAAAAATCAATTAGACTGGCGTCCATATATTTTTTTTAATTCATATTTTATTTTTCGATATATTTCAAATTCTATTGGTTGAAACCCATTATTAAAAGAATTGAGCTTAAATCACATTTATTACTAAATCACTTAATCAAAAAATAAAATATAAAGTTTCGCAATCATAAAATATAACGTTTCATGCTGAGCGTAGAATGGTGAATGAATTAACAACTTTTTTCACTTTCCCACCTCTCTCATTTGTCCCTACTTTTGCAATTCTTTTCCACTTCTTGCTCTTTTTGTACTTCTTTGCTAAATTTTTGTTTCAAATATTTTTTTATACTTTTTCTCCCTTCTTTTCTAATTTTTTTGTTTCAAATCTTCCGTTTGGCCCTCTACTCCTTTGCCCATAGTTTTTTGCTATTTTTCATGTGACCTTTTTTTACTTTCCTCCTTTACAATTTTACCTACTTTTTCGCCAATCTTGTTTATCTACTTTAAAACCATTTTTTTTTCTTACTTTTTTACTATTTTTTTCTTCTAATTTTTCCCTATTGCTTTTTTCCCTACCTTTTATTGTTTTCTTTTGCTTAAACTTTTCCGCTTCCCCATTTTTTCCTACTATTTTACTAATTTCTTTGTTTTAAAGTTTTTCCATTTTCCAGTCTCTTCATTGTACTTTTTTACTGGTTTTTGTCATTTTTCTACATCATAATGTAAAAGCGAGTATTGTACGACTGAGCCATTATTTTTTCCAAATGGATTAACCTAACCTCAATATGCTTGGAAAGGAATGAACGGGGGATTAAATAATAAGTTGGTTTTTTATACTTTGCCCTTCTTTTTTTCCCTACTTTTTTTCTAATTCTCCCCTCCTCCATTTTACCGTACCCTAATTTTTGCTTTTTACGTTTCAAACTTTTGTGTTCACTTCTTTACTGCCCATATTTTCCCCCTTCTTTTTGCCATTTATTTTTTGCTGCTTTTTGTTTTAAACATTTTTTATACTGTCCTCTTCTTTTTCTTTGACTTTATTTTTCTTTTCATTTGAATGTTTTCTTTACGTTTCTACATAGCTATGCAGTATATATTATAAAAAGAGCATTTTGCAATTTAGTCAGCATCTATTATTTTTCAACTGTTGGGGGGAAAGTTAGTTGGAGGGATAGTAATATAAAAATTAGATGCACGTATTGAATTGATTCCATTACTCTGTATCTCGTTGCGCACGGTGTTTGGTGAGAGAACTAATAATTTTAACTTTTTTTAAATTTTCCCCCTCTTATGTTTCGTACTTTTTACTATTTTTTTTAAGATTTAAATTTATATCTACTTTCCACCTTTCTATTTTTTTGCTGTTTCAAATATTTTGGAGTAGCAGTGGTAGTCCGAATTCTAGTGGCAGTCCCTCGACCTTTAGAGACAAATCCATCTAAAACGAGTCAAGCTAATTTCAATTGTACCGGAGTCTGCATCCGTCAATATTTGGACCGCCCTTCTGGCCGCTTATGACGACACAAAGAGCAATACAGCATGTATTTTTGGTTGATTCTACAATGATTTTGTTCTTTCTTTTGAATTCTATTTTTCTTTTATTTTATTTATTGTCAGGAACTATCTTGTTTTTGGCTTGCTGATATTTATTCTCTTTCATTGACTACCGAAAGACATTTGACAATTAATTATTATGCTTAGCTTCCTGATTGATGGATAAAAAACAGTTATAAACCAAAGTTATCTAAATGCACTTGAAAACGTTCACGATTAGAAACTAATATAGTCTAAAACGACACCAAAATAGATATTTAAATCACCAAAATAACGATTTTTTTATAAATTAGGATATACATAAATCAAAGAAGTCTTAAACCATTAAAAATTGACATACATATTTTTTTTGAGGCATATTTTGTATAAATAAATTATAATTTGGTCCACATATGTCCAAAACAATCATAGTTAATGGTAATTTTCATATAATCCAAAGCTAAACTGTTAAAGTATGCTACATTTAAAATTCTACACATCACATTCATTATATGAAATATTTCTTTTAATTGGAATTTCAATTCTATAATAGCTAAATTTTCAAATTATAAAATTATCACTAGTAAAATAAACTAACAGCTGGAGCAGAATTTGCATTTTGTCTTGTTTAATAATTAAAGGGTAAAGCTGTGAAAGCTTGTGTGCGAATTCAATCTCAAAACAGTTGAAAATCAAACAACTTCAAGATGGGAAAGTCCACAACTTCAGTATTAAATTCCCGTCTTGAGTTCAGTAAGATAGTAATATACTTTGGAAGGTATTTTTGTTGATGAACGTTTTAAATTTGAGTGACTGGTTGAATTTAATCAGTTTTCTTACTCTCGTTTCCTTAAATTTTTTAAATATTTCCAAATTAATTAGTTATTTCGTTTAACTTTGTGAGGAACAAACCAATTTTTAATTAATTAATAATACACTTTGTAACGTTAATTTTACCTGGTATTTTAAAGGTTATTTTTATTGGTTATTTCCCATCTTTTATTTTGACCCCATTCCAATGAATTTTTCTTTTTTTTTGCTTAAATTATACTTCAAGATTAATAAATTTTTGTTGTTTCGTTTGGAAGTTATTTCACCCATACAATGCAAATTGAACTATTTTTTAATATCCATATAATCAAATGAAATTTTGAATTATAACCAAAAGTTGGTTTCATTTGATATTTATTTTGTCATGGTAATAAAAAAAATGAATGGCTGGCGCCAGTTTTTGTTTAATTATCACGTTGGTCTTAATTTAATATTTGATGTATTCGGGTTTCGTTGTGGCAGAATTAACGTCCAATAAAAAATTTCAGATTTTAATGACTTATCATTAAATTAATAATATATTACATAACAAGAGTTGTAAGAAGCATATTACGCACTAGTACATAGTTTGCTCTATAATTTGAGTAATATACTATACATTTTCTACGACACATATTTTTTAACCCTTTAACAAAATTTTGCATCGCTGAACGCTCTAGGAACAAAAAAAATATTGAAGAAAACATTTTGGCTTTAGTTGAATTTTGAAGCAATTTAAATAAAACATCACTAAACTTGATAATTTTCAAAAATTTAATAACAAAACTGAGTTTCAAGAAATGCAATAATTTTGAAAATTTATCAACATATTCCAAAATTTCAAAAATATAAAATAAATAAAAATGTCTAACAATTCAAAAATTTCGGTGATTTCAAAAGTACATCGAAAATTTCAAAAATATATCAAAAATTTCGAAAAAATTAAAATTTTGCAATTTTTTTCGACAATTTCACAAAGTAAAGATGTCAAAATATTTAAAATTAAAATATATTGAAAATTTCAAAAAACATTAAATTATTCGTTTCATTAAAAATAGTTCAAAAATGCCTAAGTTTCAAAAAACATTAAAAAATTATCCTAAAATTTCAGAAATATATCAAAAATTTCAAAAAGTAAAAATATCATAATATTCAAAAATTTCTAAAATTATCGAAAATTTCAAAAAACATAAAATTATTCGATATATTAAAAATATTTCAAGAATTTTAACCGTTTCAAAAAGCATTAAAAAATTATTCTAAAATTTCAGAAATATATCAAAAATTTCGATAAAATTGAAATTTCGCATTTTTTTTCGAAAATTTCAAAAATTAAAAATGTCATAATATTCAAAAATGTATAATATAAAGCAAAATTTTTCGATCAATTGAATATATTTCAAAAATTTCAAATATACGTTAAAAAATTAGTCGAAAACATTAAAAAATTATTCTAAAATTTCAGAAATATGTCAAAAATTTCGAAAAATTTAAAATTTTGCATTTGTTCGAAAATTTCAAAAATATCAAATTATTGGACTCATTAAAAATATTTCAAGAATTTTTAACCGTTTCAAAAATGTCAAAGTTTCAAAAAACATTAAAAAAAATTCTGAAATTTTAGAAATATATCAAAAATTTCAAAAAGTAAAAATATAGTATTCAAAAATTTCTAAAATTATCGAAAATTTCAACAAACATCAAATTATTCGATACATTAAAAATATTTCAAGAATTTTAACCGTTTCAAAAAGCATTAAAAAATTATTCTAAAATTTCAGAAATATATCAAAAATTTCGATAAAATTGAAATTTTGCATTTTTTTTTCGAAAATTTCAAAAATTAAAAATGTCATAATATTCAAAAATGTATAATATAAAGCAAAATTTTTCGATCAACTGAAAATATTTCAAAAATTTCAAATAAACGTTAAAAAATTAGTCGAAAACATTAAAAAATTATTCTAAAATTTCAGAAATATATCAAAAATTTCGAAAAATTTAAAATTTTCCATTTGTTCAAAAATTTCAGAAAACATCAAATTATTGGACTCATTAAAAATATTTCAAGAATTATAACCGTTTCAAAAATGTCAAAGTTTCAAAAAACATTAAAAAATTATTCTAAAATTTCAGAAATATATCAAAAATTTCAAAAAGTAAAAATGTCATAATATTCAAAAATGTCTAATATAAAGCAAAATTTTTCGATTAATTGAAAATATTTCAAAAATTTCAAATAATCGTTAAAAAATTAGTCGAAAACATTAAAAAATTATTCTAAAATTTCAGAAATATATCAAAAATTTCGAAAAATTTAAAATTTTCCATTTGTTCGAAAATTTCAAAAAACATCAAATTATTGGACTCATTAAAAATATTTCAAGAATTTTAACCGTTTCAAAAATGTCAAAGTTTCAAGTTTCAAAGCATTAAAAAATTATTCTAAAATTTCAGAAATATATCAAAAATTTCAAAAAGTAAAAATATCATAATATTCAAAAATTTCTAAAATATATCGAAAATTTCAAAAAACATCAAATTATTCGATACATTAAAAATATTTCAAGAATTTTAACCGGTTCAAAAAGCATTAAAAAATTATTCTAAAATTTCAGAAATATATCAAAAATTTCGATAAAATTGAAATTTCGCATTTTTTTTCGAAAATTTCAAAAATTAAAAATGTCATAATATTCAAAAATGTCTAATATAAAGCAAAATTTTTCGATTAATTGAAAATATTTCAAAAATTTCAAATAATCGTTAAAAAATTAGTCGAAAACATTAAAAAATTATTCTAAAATTTCAGAAATATATCAAAAATTTCAAAAAGTAAAAATATCATAATATTCAAAAATTTCTAAAATATATCGAAAATTTCAAAAAACATCAAATTATTCGATACATTAAAAATATTTCAAGAATTTTAACCGGTTCAAAAAGCATTAAAAAATTATTCTAAAATTTCAGAAATATATCAAAAATTTCGATAAAATTTAAATTTCGCATTTTTTTTCGAAAATTTCAAAAATTAAAAATGTCATAATATTCAAAAATGTCTAATATAAAGCAAAATTTTTCGATTAATTGAAAATATTTCAAAAATTTCAAATAATCGTTAAAAAATTAGTCGAAAACATTAAAAAATTATTCTAAAATTTCAGAAATATATCAAAAATTTCGAAAAATTTAAAATTTTCCATTTGTTCGAAAATTTCAAAAAACATCAAATTATTGGACTCATTGAAAATATTTCAAGAATTTTAACCATTTCAAAAATGTCAAAGTTTCAAAAAGCATTAAAAAATTATTCTAAAATTTCAGAAATATATCAAAAATTTCGATAAAATTGAAATTTCGCATTTTTTTTCGAAAATTTCAAAAATTAAAAATGTCATAATATTCAAAAATGTCTAATATAAAGCAAAATTTTTCGATTAATTGAAAATATTTCAAAAATTTCAAATAATCGTTAAAAAATTAGTCGAAAACATTAAAAAATTATTCTAAAATTTCAGAAATATATCAAAAATTTCAAAAAGTAAAAATATCATAATATTCAAAAATTTCTAAAATATATCGAAAATTTCAAAAAACATCAAATTATTCGATACATTAAAAATATTTCAAGAATTTTAACCGGTTCAAAAAGCATTAAAAAATTATTCTAAAATTTCAGAAATATATCAAAAATTTCGATAAAATTGAAATTTCGCATTTTTTTTCGAAAATTTCAAAAATTAAAAATGTCATAATATTCAAAAATGTCTAATATAAAGCAAAATTTTTCGATTAATTGAAAATATTTCAAAAATTTCAAATAATCGTTAAAAAATTAGTCGAAAACATTAAAAAATTATTCTAAAATTTCAGAAATATATCAAAAATTTCAAAAAGTAAAAATATCATAATATTCAAAAATTTCTAAAATATATCGAAAATTTCAAAAAACATCAAATTATTCGATACATTAAAAATATTTCAAGAATTTTAACCGGTTCAAAAAGCATTAAAAAATTATTCTAAAATTTCAGAAATATATCAAAAATTTCGATAAAATTTAAATTTCGCATTTTTTTTCGAAAATTTCAAAAATTAAAAATGTCATAATATTCAAAAATGTCTAATATAAAGCAAAATTTTTCGATTAATTGAAAATATTTCAAAAATTTCAAATAATCGTTAAAAAATTAGTCGAAAACATTAAAAAATTATTCTAAAATTTCAGAAATATATCAAAAATTTCGAAAAATTTAAAATTTTCCATTTGTTCGAAAATTTCAAAAAACATCAAATTATTGGACTCATTGAAAATATTTCAAGAATTTTAACCATTTCAAAAATGTCAAAGTTTCAAAAAGCATTAAAAAATTATTCTAAAATTTCAGAAATATATCAAAAATTTCGATAAAATTGAAATTTCGCATTTTTTTTCGAAAATTTCAAAAATTAAAAATGTCATAATATTCAAAAATGTATAATATAAAGCAAAATTTTTCGATCAATTGAAAAAATTTCAAAAATTTCAAATTAACGTCAAAAAATTAGTCGAAAATTTCAAAAATTTCAAAAAATTCGAACATTTTTAAAATTCTTTAGAGTTTGTAAATATATGTAAAAAATTGCAGGGAAATAATAAAATATACAAAATTGTTTACTTACGATAAGTTTTTACTTATTTATATACGACAGGCGCAGTTAAAGGGTTACATCATTACAGCATATACCGGGCGATAATGAGACTAGGGCCAAAGGACTAACTAAATCAAAATTTGTTGATTATACCAGAATTTTAATTTTTACTTATGTACCCAATAATGCAAAACTTATTTATTATAATAATACTAATAATAATTCTTCTATAACTCATTCAAAATTATTACATTATAATGTATACTTATAACGACCGCTGTAGAAACATCAGGAAGGTTGACGTCACGATTTCTCGAATATTCTCTGTAATTCCTGAGTGCGGTGTGCGCGGTGTGTCTACAGGGCCGGCCTCGTTACAATACAAAAAAGGTCAGTAATTCTTATGGTCCTTTACAAGAAAATAATCGAAACTCGTGTACCCTTAACAAAAATTTGATATATATCTTTTGCATTCGCAAGTGCTATAAACCGAAGATTACTGATATATGGCCTAAAAAACATATTTTATCAGGAATATAAACATTTTCGAGAAAGCTAAACCTCTTTTTGTGTTAAACCATCATGAGACGTATTCCCAATTAAGTATTATTCAAGATATCCCTTTAACTGCAATTTTTTGAACATTCGGAAAAACTAGTCACTACGACACTGGTGTTACAGTTATTTTTATTGACTAAATATTTTTTTTACTCTTAGTAAATTTAGAGAAAAGGATTCTTTTAAGGAACAAATACTCATTAGCTGTCTATTTGTTAACTATAGAAGGGTTCAACATAAATTAGACAAATTTAATAGATTTGTTAATAAAATAGAAAAAAATTATTTTTTTTTATTGTATTGTGTGAATTTTTATTTTGTAGTATTTTTTTAGTACACATTCAAAATTGTAGTTAATAATTTAAGTAATTAATGTATAATTGTGTATTGTGTAAATTATCCCGACTCTGTTTACAATATTAGCAGATATAAACTAAATTAATAAATAAATAAATAAATAAATAAAAATATAATTATAAAACATAACTTATAAATCCTACCAAAAAATAAATAAAAATATACAGGGCTATGTGTTTTTTTTAATTGTTATACAATTTAATTTCTACATGCTTAATAATATTAAAATAGAAAATTCTTAATATTTTTTATTTTTGTCAAGTATGTAGTTATTTTTATATAATTAATTAAATTATTTATAAAGTTTAATGACATATAAAAAAATTAAATTTAATAAAAAATATAGATATGAAATAATGATAATACTCACTTTTTAAAAAGTAAACTTTTTTAATACTTCAAATGTTCACTTAAAAGTATTTTTTTATTTATTTAAATAATCCACTACACCCTTACAACTAACATTATAAAAAACAAAAAAACAACAACGAACAACATCAGTCCTGGAAATTCTTCCCGACGCGAGTCCTGAAACTAGAACACGGTCCAACACCGACCAAAGTCTTTCTCTCTCATTGATAATACTATCTCAAGATGAATCGGCAATGCACATGTACACGCGACCTTGGCGTCCTCGTATAGACTGGTTGGCGTCCCGGCGACCGAACTTGCGGCGTCGCAACGCAAGCGCCATCTTCAACGCACGGAACTCGAATCGGATGTGTTTTAATTTTACCCTCCGGATTTACATAACCCTTGGATTATTTTGTATCTCGTGTATTTCGGGGATATTGGGGCACTTAAAATTTGAAAAGCTTGCTCAATTGAAACGAGAAAGTTGTGTTGATTTACAAAATAACTAAAGCTACTGAACAAAGTTTACTTTATATTTGGATAGTATTATATATATTATTAATGTAAGTTAAGAAAAGTTGCTTCACAGTTTATGAGGAATAAGTATATTCCACTTTCATGTTTATTATTAATTAATTGTTTCAGTTTAATTTTTATTGATAAAACCAAAAACTACTGTTAAAAAAAAATATATATATATATTGTAATGAAATACTCTGTATGAGTCATTTTTATAAGTTAATTATTAGTTATTTGTTAAAAGGTTTGAATAACATAAATATTTGTTAATTTTGAATTTTATAAACAGAGTTTATCGTTAAAAGTATAATTTTAAAGCATTTATTGAAAATAATTGGTGTATACAGTATTTAAAATCAATAATTGTGGAGGAGTATAAAAAGAATCTTATTGGTATTATCATATTATTATTATAATATGAATGATTATTAGTTGTATAACAATTTAATATCGAAAAGTTAAATTTTGAAAAAAATATTAAAGTAAATTTTTGAGGGGACAGTTAAAAACAAAATAAAAAACAAGAAGTCACGGAGATTCTTCTATGGAAGAAAAGAAAAATCAGACAATTTTTTTTGAATTAAGCAGGTAAGAAGAAATAAGTTCTGAGATTGGAGGGGAAAAGAAATTATACAAAAGAAGGGTCTTAGAAGAGGAAGTGTTGCAGGACATACATTTTTATAGTTTGTGTTTATAATTTTGTAATGTTTATTATTTTTTTTTCTTTTCATATAGAACTCACCCCAAAATTAGAGATAAGAAAATAACATAACAATATATTGGAACAAAAAGTTGCTAAAAAAACTTTATAAAAAAAGATAAATATAAACATTGAACGAAGTTGGAAAAATTTGTAATTAAAAAACAAAGACGTCAATGACCGTGGCAACTGATGGCAAAAAATCAGAAATGATTTTGAAAACATAAAAGTGATAAAAACGTAAACAAAAGTGAAGTGAAAGAAGACTGACGTCGAAATTCAGGACAAAGAAATATTGGAACTCAGTTGTTAGACAAGAAGATGATAAAAATGAAGACAAATATAGAAAAATGGGGAAAATAGCAAAAAATAGGCAAAACTAGGAGAAAGTAGGGAAAATAGAGAAAAATAAAGAGAAATAGGGAAAACATAAAATATAGACTAAAATAAGAAAAATAGGGAAAAAATAACGATTGTAAAAATAGGCACAAACAGGAAAGAAATAGTAAAAATTGGGAAAAAATGAAAATTAATAAAAATAGCGAAAAATACAGAAAATAGGAAAAAATAGTGGAAAATGGAGAAAACTATCGAAAAATAGTGCAAAATTGTGAAAAATTGGGAAAAATAGAGCAAAATAGTGAAAAATAGGAAACTTGTGAAAAATGGTAAAGGATGGAGAAAAAGTGGGCAAAATATTGAAAAATAGGGGAAACAGGGAAAAAAATAGTGAAAAATCGGGAAAATAGTGACAAATAGGAAACTTTGGGAAAAATAGTGAAAAATAGACTTATATGGGAAAAAATATAAAAAATAGTTGACATAGAGAAAATTGGGAAAATAGAGCAAAACAGTGAAGAATAGAATAAATTCGCAAAAATAGTGAAATATATTAAAAAATAGAAAAAAAAATGGAAAAAGTGGAAAAAGTGAAAAATTGGAGAAAATAGGGAAAAATGGAGAAAACTGTGAAAATTTCTGAAAAATGGAAAAAAGTAGTAAAAAATATGGCAAATAAGGGCAAAATGGGGAATTTTGGTAAAAATAAAAAAAATCGGTTGTGTCGCCCCAAAACTTTCCCGACGAGTATCCACGAATACTTTATTAGATATTTTTTAATTTTTGACAGGTGACAGTTGGAGAAATAATTTTGACTGTTCTGAATAGAGTTTTTGCATCTGTCATTTTTTGATAGTGATACTTCCGTTTTACAGATATCGTACAAAAACTAATGGGTTCTTCAGACAGACAACCCAAACAAATATACCAAATTTCAGCTCAATCGGGTCAATACTTCTTCAGATATTTAATGCTGAAGTTTCCAATTTTGACATTTTTTTATTTTTTGACAGGTGGCAGTTGGAGAAATAATTTTTAGTGTTCTGATAGAGATTTTCTAGGGCTTTCAAATGACATATTGCATGTCCAATTCCGTGACATATTGCATCTGTCATTTTCTGATAGTGATACTTCCATTTGACAGATGTCGTACAAAAACTAATGAGTTCTTCCGACGGGTAACCCAAATCATTGTACCAAATTTCAGCTTAATCGGATTAAACGTGTGGCCTCTATCGTGGAAGAATACACACACATACACACACAGACCGACAGACAGACTTCCATCTGGAAATGGTCTTAAACGTCTCAGGGGACCCGAAAATGGATATTTCCGTTTTTATCTCGAATTTTTTTTTAGCTAGTTCACAATACTTTCCCTTCTAGAAGGTGGGTCGGGAAAGTAATAGGAAATAAATTCGGAAAAATAGGAAAATAATAGAAAGAAAATACGGTAAAACCAGGAAGATAGAGAAAAATATTGAAAATAGGAAAAACAGAAAATAATACCTATAAATTGGGAAAACAGAAGAAAATAATGAAAAACCGAAAAAATATGAAGAAATAGGAAAAATAGAGAAAAACTGAGAAAAATAGGAAAAATTGGGCAAAATAGGGAAACAGAGAAAAATTGGGAAAACAGTTATAGATATAAAAAAATCGGTTGTGTCACTCCAAAACATTCCCAATGATTATTGCTTCTGTCATTTTTTGACAGTGACACTTTCTTTTGACAGATGTCGTACCACAACTAATGGATTCTTCCGATGGATATCCCAAACCCATATACCAAATTTCAGCTCAATCGGATTACACGAATGGGCTCTATCGTGGAAGCATACACACAGAGAATACACAGACAGACAAACACACATACACTGACAGACTAAATGGTCTTATTCATCTCAGGGGATCTTAAAATATATATTTCCATCTCGAAATCTTTTTTAGCTTGTTCACAATACATTTTTTCCACACTCGAATTTGAAAAAATCTTCAAGACTACATTTTTTTCACAAAAGTTTAAAAAAACAACAGATGCAAGAATACGTTTTCTTGCACACACAACTAAAAACACATTTTTCCACAAAAAAAAAACTAGAAAAAAATTCAAAAGTATTTTTTCACAGACGAATGTGGAAGAAGCAAATGCATTTTTTCACATATAAATTGGTATAAAAGCAAGAATACATAAAAAACTAGAAGAAAAACCAGTAATCCGCACATACATTGGGAAAAAGCAAGAATGGATTTTCTACATAAAAATTGGAAAAAACAGCATACTTTTTTTACACAAATTTAAAAAAAAAACCAAAGCAAGAATACATGTTTTTTTAATTCAAATTTGAAAAAATGCAGTGTATTTTATCTCGCACGAATCACACGACTTTAAAAAGAAACAAGCGACAATGCATTTTTCTAAACGAAAAACCAGAAAAAACAATGGGGAAAAAAGCAAAAATGCATTTTTCCACACACGAAATTGAAAATAACAGCAAAAACGCAAATTCGAAAAAGAAAACAGAATCATGAATACACACTCGAAATTGGAAAAAACCGCAAAAATGTATTTTTGCACAAAAAAAAAGAAAACTGTAAAATACAGCAAAAACGCATTTTTTCACATATAAATTGGTAAAAAAGCAAGAATAAATTTTTCCACATAAAATATCAGAAAAAAACAAGTGTTCAAGTTTCAAACTTTGACATTTTTTTATTTTTGACAGGCGACAGTTGAAGAAATAAATTTGACTATTCTGAATAGCTTTTTAAGAGCTTTTAAATGACATATTGCAAGTCAAATTCCGTAACATATTGCATCTGTCAATTTTTGATAGTGATACTTCCATTTGACAGATGTCGTGCAAAAACTAATAGGTTTTCCGACGGGTAACCCAAACCCATATACCAAATTTCAGCTCAATCGGATTAAACGTGTGGCCTCTATCATCGAACTATACTCACAGACAGACAGACAGACTTCTATCTGGAAATGGGCTTAGAAATCATCTTAGGTGACCTCAAAATAGATATTTCCATCTTTATCTTGAAATTTTTTTTAGCTCGTTCACAATACTTTCCGTTCTCGGAGGTGGGCTGGGAAAGTAAAATAAATGGCATTAAAATAACGTAACAACTTAAAATTATTCAATAAAAATTACTAACGAGAATTTATTTGATTTGAGACGGCCTATAGAAAATTATGAAAAAAAAATTGAATCCGCACATTAACAATTTCAAAAGGTATAAATAAATATTTCTAAATAGCGGTAGTCTAGTTTTTTGCAAATAATTCAAATACTATAAACGTTAGAGATAATTTTAAAAAATATTGCGAAAGAAGAAAAATTTTACAGTAAAAAATTCCTCGGATTTTTATCTTAATTTTTAATAATTTCGCTCTGACGATTGAGGTTAACGCAACCGTAAGATATAATTTTTTTAAAAAATACTTGATACTAAAACATTGAAAAATTATGGTATTATTTAGATATTTCGACGAAAAAAATCGCATTGACAAAATATTTTTCCACTAGACAAAACTAAATCGTTAATTAATTAATTTTTTTTAAAGTTGTGGTTGTGTTAATTATAAAACGAAAATCGTTATTTTCAGTTTTTTCCCAATATCTGGGAAACCAGACACTTTAATTTTGAAAAAATCAATCAATTCGTGTTTCCCATTTAAACAACTTTGTATTTAAAATCTTAATAGTGTTGAATTAAGTTTGCTCCACCCTGTAGATTTATTTTTATTAAAAATATTTACATATATATTGATACAAAACTAACATGACTCACGTATATCAGTTGAAAACAATTTTATAGCTACAATTTTTCAATTAAGCCCAACACAAACTCAAACGACTTTATTTCTGTTTCAGTTAATTAAACCTTATCCAGTCGTCGATTCTTTTGTCCTTTTAATTCGGCTAGGATCACTCCTAAATCCTATCAATTATCAATGCCTGGCTTAATTCAGTATATTCACAGTTGGATTTGACAATAAATGTGAAACAACGTTCGCTCTATTGATTCAGTTACCAAACATCTGATGTCACGTTCGTAATTGGTTGACTTCATTTGCGTGAGATTAATTTGATTTCCAGTCAAAATAGTCTGATATTACTTTTTAATTAGTAAAAATAATTATTAGATTTTAGTCAATGTTGTTGTTAACCTTAATTAAATACCGTCAAGTTGGGTGACTTGAGACAATTTTAAATTTCAAAGGACTGTAAAAATGTATCTCATTAAGTTAGCATTAAGACACAAGAACACATTTTTGAGTCTAGGTATATAGTTCAATATTCAATAGTAAAAATGAGCCAATAGTTTTCAGGAAATTTTATATATTTTTTTTAAAGGACGTCTCAAGTCATCTTCACAGGAGTGGTTACTTGAGACAGTAATTTATTTTCATTATAAGCTCAAGACAGACCCGTCAGAATGCTGATTTTAATATTCTTTTAAAAACGTAATAAAATATATCTGTATTTTGGTATTATTTATTTATTTTTTAAAAAACATTATATAACCGAACAACAAAACTTATCGGTTTAAACTTAAAAAAGTAGGAAAGTAACTTTAAAAAGCTTTGGTGAAAAGTAGTAAAACTTAACCAAACAACACATAACTCTTAAAAACAACAAAAAAAATCCTTTTGACAAAAAAATTGAGTCAGATTTTTAAAGTTCAACAGAAAATGTGTATCAGCATCGTCAAATAAACACAGGAAGCAACTTTGACAAAATTTGAATTTTATTAATATCTGCGACGTCCTCAATGTCAGGAAATACGTAAATATTTTTTCTTTTAGGTGATTTGCGCATAAAACTACGTAACACCAGATCCGGCTTTAGTTCAATAATTTGTCCAAATGAACTTTTTCAAAGTTTTTGGCTTGTGGGTAGCCTCATATGGAAATGGTACTAAAATAAAGTCTTTAATATTTGAGTCCGAGGGATCAACCATATCCACGGCTTCCCCAATACTTTCAAGGCTGCCATTTGATGATTTCGTGGAAATAGTCCGGTCAATTTAGGAAGGAATAAAGTGTCAAAAGTCCCATTCAGTCCCATGTGCGCTAAGGGACTTATTCGGGACCCAAGGTCAAAATGTTAGGTTTTTTGGATTTTTCTCGAAAACGGTAAGTTTTATCGCAAAAGTACTTCAAAGCAAAGTTGTAGATCTTAAAATTCTCTATAAAAACGGTCCTTATGATTTTTTGTCTAAGACCCATTATTTCCCAGATATTGCAAATCGTTTTTATAGAGAATTTTAAGATCTACAACTTTGCTCTAAAGTACTTTTTCGATAAAACTTACCGTTTTCGAGAAAAATCCAAAAAAACCTAAAATTTTGACCTTGGGCCTTGGCGCAGATGGGACTGATTGGGACTTTTGACACTTTATTCCTTGTGGTAAACGTAAGGTCTCTACGAAGATTTGGCTCTATCGGAATTTTCTTTATTTCTATTGTCTAAATTGACCGGACTAAAAACAAATCATTACTCTTATTACTTATTCGGGAAATTATAGATTTTCCTTTTGACGTTGATGGTATCGGGTTATTCAATCGAGAAAAATCAGGTAGTTCTTCTTCAATTTCTTCCTGGTTTCCATTACCAGTAGTTTCATTTGACATCTATTCAGCTTCTCCTAAAATGGTATTTTCAACAGTCTTTCCAGGCTCGATTAGATTTTTTTTACTTTTCCTTTTACAAGCATATAGGTTGCTTAGAAATATTTGAAAGGATTTAGCTATCGATACTATAAAATTGTTTTCTTTATAAGCTCGATGGTAATTTATCCAGTACTTTTTTTCTGTCAATTGGATGAATTCCACTTCCACGGAAATCAGCTATGAGATTTGTTGACGTCTTGTTGTCTTCATCCAGTTGATCCAAATTATTCTTCAAAAGCCTGGGAGTATCTTTCAGTACTACCCCCGATCTTTTAATTTCCAATGTAAAAGAACATCTTTCCATGCGCTTTTGAGTGGCCTAAAATATGCTACAGCGAAGGTTTATCAAATGTTTGTACTTTTTGGAGGTAGCAGGATAAATCTAATGTTTATTCTCTGCATAAATCAATTACCGATTGTCGCCTATTAGAGCCTTTGACGACTCAACGGGAAGATTTTTGAAATATTTTAAACCAAGAACTTTTTGACCTATTGTATCTAGCACCAACTGGGCCATTTTCTGTCCAGGTTTTATATAAATTTTCTGCCTTATAAATTATATAAGGCGGCAAAAGATAACCGGTTACTGAACCTGCAAATATGATGAAATGGCTATTTCTAGAGTTGTCCATTATACGATGTAGGTGTTTTGCATCTCTTCTGATAAGTACCTTGGTTTTTGCAGGATCGTCGGTTATATTTGTCTCATCGTAGTTGATTATTGCATTTGGTTCAACCACTTGCAAACTTACTTCCAACTCATCAAAATATTTATTTATCACCTCTTTATTAACATTCGCCGTATCCTTTTTATATTTTCACACCAGCATTCTGAAAGTATTTCCTTATGTCTTTTAATAACATTTCTTATAAATTCCCTCCTTAGCAAATTTCGATACCTGTCTACCAGAATTTTCTAAGTACGTCTTAATCAAATATCTCACATCAATCGATATTAGGGGGAAGCCCAACTGAATCTTGCCTACCATCTTCTTTTCTTCTTCTGACTTGAAAACAGTTTGTCCACTTAGGCATAAAACGTTTTTTCGCTCTTCGATCTATTGTATCCTTTGGAATACCATATTTGGTTTGAATATTTCTCAATAAAACATCACTATCTCTTTCAGTTATTGCAAGTTCTAATTTTTTTTTCATCAAATCTTCTATATTTTGCGCCTAGTATTTTCTTGTATCGGCCCGTTCTTGTAAATACCTGCAAAACAATACTTATAAAATACCTAGCGCGATTTGAGACATGGCATCTCATCTTGCTCACAGGAATAACATTTTTTTGTTTTTTACATAAATCAAAGATACTGTTTTTGTTCATAAAAATGTATGTACTGATAAATACTACCCATATACTAACATCATAATAAAATAAGACTATTTCCATAAAGTTGTTAGTTTGGACTACACACATATATATCCCACAAACACTATTTATACAATAAAATACTAAAAAAACACTTACCTTCCTTAAAGACTAGCCTAAACGATAAAAAAACAATAAAAAAGATATACACCAGTTGAAATTTCATCAATTTTTAAATTTATTTATCTTTATAATATAACTTGATTTCCTCTGGTTATCTATAAAGTTAGTTCCTACCTCTATTCTAAAATAAATGGAATATTAAAATTAGGTACGGTGACTAGATCCGGTCTTTTTTACTAAAAATTTATAATGATTGGAAATAATAAATAGCTACCGATTTTGTTTTAAATTAGGTCTAATAATACATGTGGAAAAAAATTTGAGGCTTATGCATTCCAATTTTTTTTGTCACATTTTTGTTCTCTCTTCTATTTGAATAAAAATTGGATTGTAGATAGAGAAAGATAAATTATAATTTAGAGGTACCATCTCTTTCTTAAATTTTTTTTTGTTCCATTATTTGTTTTTCCTAACATTTATTTACTTATATAATGACTGTATCATCTAGTAAGTATATCGGAAGTTTTATTTCCTAATATTTATTTATTCAAAAATTATAAACATTTTAATTTGCAAAATATGTTGAACTTGCGCTCCCGCCATTTAATAAAAAATCAATATTTTAAACTGCAATTAGATTCGTAATTGTAAATAATTTTCTTTTATAAAAATAAATGTATCAGTTTATGGACTTTCTGCTGAATAAACTGATCAATTTTCATCATTTTTATTAAAATTTTTAATCGTAGAACACTTTTTAATGTCGTTTTTATCTGAAACTAATAGAGCTAGAGAAATTTCATCTTCAATACATTGTAATGATTAACTAATATTTTTACAGACAAATATTGCAAATCAAATTCCGTGACATTTTGCTTCTGTCATTTTTTGACAGTGACACTTTCGTTTAACAGATGTTGTAAAAAAACTAATGGGTTCTTCCGACTAGTAACCATATACCAAATATCAACTCAATCGGATTTGAAAAAACCATCAAGACTGCATTTTTTTCACAAAAATTTAAAAAACTACAGAAGCAAGAATGCTTTTTCTTGCACACGAATTTGAAAAAATAGAAATAAAAACACATTTTTCCACAAAAAAACTAGACAAAAATTGAAAAGTATTTCTTCACAGACGAATGTGGAAAAAAGCGAAAATGCATTTTTTCATATACATATAAATTGGTATAAAAGCAAGTATGCCTGAAAAACTAGAAAAAAATCAGCAAAAATTCGTTTTTTCACACACATACACACTTCTGGAAAAAAGCAATCATGGATTTTCTACATAAAAATTGGAAAAAACAGCATACTTGTTTCACAAATTTGAAAAAAAAAAACAAAAGCAAAAATACATTTTTCCTTATTCAATATTGAAAAAATGCAAAGTGCATTTTATCTCACACAAATTTAAAAAGAAACAAGCAACAATGCATTTTTCTACACGAAAAACTAGAATAAACAGCAGAAATGCATTTTTCGCACATGAATTCTGAAAAAAGCAAGAATGCATTTTTCCACACAAAAATTAGAAAATAACAGCAAAAACGCATTTTTTTTCAACGAAATCGAAAAAAAACCATAAGCACGAATGCACACTCGAATTTGGAAAAAACTGCAAAAATATATTTTCCCATAAAAAAATTGAAAAATACAGCAAAAACGCATTTTTCACATATATATATTGGTAAAAAAAGTAAGAATACATTTTTCCACATAAAAAAAAAACAAAAAAAAACAGCAAAAATGACTTTTTTACACATAAATTGAGAAAAAAGCGAGCATGTATTTTTCCACACAGCAATAGTAAAAAAAAACAGTAAAAATGCATATTCTCACACATAAAATAGGAAAAAAGCAAAAATATTTGATAAAACAAGAATGTATTTTCTTTTAAAGGAATTTGAAAAAAATCATTTGTAGAGACGAATACTTTTTCAGATATTTAGTGTTTTTTTTATTTTTGACAGGTGACAGTTGGAGAAATAATTTTCACTATTCTGAATAGAGTTTTTCAAGAGTTTTCAAATGACATATTGTAAGTCAAATTCTGTGACATATCGCATCTGTCATTTTTTGATAGTGATAGTTTCGTTTGGTAGATGTCGTACAAAAATTAATGGGTTCTTTCGACGGGTAACCCAAACCCATATACCAAATTTTAGCTCAATCGGAGGAAGAATACACACAGACAGACAGACAGACTTCCAACTGGAAATGGTTTTAATCATCTCAGATGACCTCAAAATAGATATTTCTATCTTTATTTCGAAAATTTTATTTAGCTCGTTTACAATACTTTTCCTTCTCCAAGGTGGGTTGGAAAAGTAAAAACAAACAAAAAAAAAAAAAATTTTAGATCCTGTTAACTTCCTCTTCTTGAGACTCCTTTGACAAATTCACCTTCAAATCTTGTATCACTTTTCCTTCTTCAAAACAGCTTCTTTTATTTATAGTCCCTTTTCTTAATGGTACATAATTTTTCTACTTTTTATACAAGCTTTTTTTTTATAGTAACAAATTTCTATAAATTATTGTGACATATTTTTTAAAAGATTCATGACATCTCTCTGTTTATTATTCTTTTTTTATTTCATGTTTTTTTGTTCTCAAAAATAAAAAAAAATTCTTACTTGACTAACAAAAAAATTTAAAATCTTGCAATATTAAAATTTTTTTATATCATTTCCCAAAAGTTATTTTTATTTTCATAATAATAATGAATTAATGATGTGCCCAAAAAAAATAAAATAAGACACTTTTTATTCCACAATTGTTGATTTATATACCAATTACCATTAACAAATTCATTAAAATCAAACCTTTTTTAACAATGTTTATATACTTCAAACAACATAAAATTATTTATGTTATCAAACATTTTAACAATTAACTTGTAAAAAAAGTCATACAGAGTATTTTATTATAATATATTTCTAGCTCATTGCATTTCTAATGATGTTTAGAAAATTTATAAACGCTTTAAACCGATACATAAACAACTGCAAAAGTTATATAAACAAAAAAGGGGTCGTTTTATAAAAATATTTTAAAAATTAAAAACGTAAAAGAAAATTAAAAAAATAAAAGAAAAGAAAACCGAATTCTCGAATTTCCGAATTTATATTTTAATTAATAATAGTTTTAATGCTGAAAATTAGGTAAAACGTCTATTTTTATAATTTTAAAAAATTATGGTTTTATCTTGAAATTTAAAGTAATAAAATTCTACCAGAAAAAATTATCTGTATTAATTTTTTGTAAAATATGCTTTATATAATTAATTTGATAAAAAATCAGCACAATTGTTTTTTTGGCGGATCTTTTTTTCCAATAATTATATTGAAAATTTCACACCGCCATTTTTAAGCCAATCAGAGTCTATTTTTTTGTTTGGTTACCATGGTAACCCAAAAAATTTCCGGAAATTTTCATCCTCCAGGGTACCCTGGACGAAATTAATAAGTGGAAATTTTTATGTCAAAATAATGACACTTGTAATGGGCTTGATTCATATAAGACTTTTTGTTTACTTTTTGTGCAAATCAAAATTAAACAATTACTACTTAACTTTTAACATACCAACAAACACTCATGACTAACTAGACCAAAACTAGTCTTTCCTTCTAATCTTAATGTCAACTAAATAATTAATTAATTTGAAATTTTTTAGGTGTGAAATTTTCTTACCGAATCCCCCACGATCTTGAATTAATAACCGGAAACTTTTCCTCGTACACGATTTTTTAAGAAAATTATTTTCAAAAAATCGTGTACTCGAAAAAAATGTCCGGTAATAATTCAAGCTCTAGGAGATTACTAGTGATAATACGATATTTATTTGGTCGACTGCAATTCGCAATCCAGTCTAGTCGAGAAGTGAGTTTTATGCAAAAAATAGTTAGAAGGGTACGAAAAATATGCAATACTGAGAAATGTGTCATGTCGATTTTTTTCTGCACACAAAAATTGTAATTGTTATTAACAAAAAACGAAAAAAAGCCGTTTTATTTTTGATGATAACTCAAAAACTAAACAAGATAGCTGGAATTGCAAAAAAGATCTTTTAAGAGGAGAAAATTTCAAAAAGAAATTTGTAACTCCCGGATCTCTAGCTCTAATATTTATAATTATAATTTGTTGCTGAAAATAGGGCTCCGCGCGACCTTTTCGGGATGAGTACGCTGGCTCTATAGTGAGTACCGCATCAAAAGTAATTTTTTTAAAGCACCAAATATTGATTTAAAAATTTAAAAAAATTATGGTTTCATTTTAACACTTGAACAAAGAAAGTCCCGGGGGAAAAAAAATTAAATGCATTTTTCAAAAAGCTAGCCCATTGGTAATTAAGTATTTTCTTTCATTCCTTATGTCTCCATTGAAAGTTAGATAATTGTTTAAATAATCACCCTAAAAATTTTCTATAAGTGTACTCAATTAGACGACGCATAAAATTATTTAAAATTTGTTTATATTGTTTATAACGAGTTGTCTAGTTAACAAAAAATGAAAAATGGTAAAATTATTGTTAAATTTTTTATTTTAACTTTTTTCGATCCGACCATATCATTGGGTAGAGAAAGATGAAATCTACCCTACCGACAGGATTTTTTTTTTATTCTATATCTCACTAAATCATTACTTATCTTGTTTTTAATAAAAATACTTAGATAAATATATACACACTAATAAAAAATCTGTTTTACTTGGAATTGGATGAAATTCAAACAATTTATGTCAGAATAAAAAAAAACTCCAATATTGTATTCTTTACTTTATTGTTATTAGGAATCATGGAATGTGTTTTCTTTTCTATACGCTTAAGTTGATAAACAGACAAAGCAATATCATCTGATATTTATTTTTCGACATTCGGTTTTTTAATAAAAAATACAATTCGAAGTTTTAATTTTAACATTTTCAAAAATAAATATTCGTTTTGTTACTATTTCCACTTAAGCGTATCACCAAGGGTTGAATGAATAATTTGAAGAGCATCAACAAAATCAATAGTAGCTTTCGAGAAGATAAATGGCCATAATCGTCCCCGCACAAGGTCAATGTATCTATCCAGGCAGGAATAAACGGGATAATTTATGACTAAAACTGGAACATCATATCTATTTGGATTTGGGCGCGCGTGGCCCGAATCGTAAGTCAACATGTTGCTTTTTTTTGCTTTATTATTTATTTTAGAAAGGATAATATATAGTCGACTTTGGAAATGGCTTTGCCGCGTAATTCTATAATAAATTAAAGGTTGTGTTCGATTTTATTGGACAGAAAATGGAAGATTTTTTTTTTAAATTTACGTAACAGTTGTTACTGACATATAAAAAAATATAGATAATTGAAAAAATAAAATGAGATTTAACCTTTCAGGATAATTTAGAATTTATTTTTTAAATTTTATTCAACTAATTTTGCTGGCAATTTTTAATTAACTTTTCTCTACGTTTCAGTTTATACAATGTTTCACGTAGGTGTATTTATAATGATTATTCGTTTAATAATTTTAATGAATAAAATGGTATCAGGATCAGATATTTTTAAATACCAATTACTGAGTTTATTGAAAAATTTGGTGAAATATTTATTTTTAACAGCACTGGTAAAGCCAACAGATCAGCAGACCAAGTATAAGGTATAAATTTACATTTTTATATAAAAATTAAAAACTGTTTTCTATGAAAAAAAAAGAGAGGTGAAAAGAACTCGTAACTGTTTGTAAATAATGTGAAATATAAACAGAACAAATAGAAAAAATATTAATCTATAAATGTTTTAGAAAAGAGGAATACAACGAGATTGACAGTAGAAATAATTTCTATTATCCACTAGTCGGCAGCTGTTCCATGAGTCACCAAGATTCTGTCTACATTCCTTCAGACAGAGTCAGCCTCGTTACATTATCCCCTCCTTAAGATCATTTTGTTCAAATATATACCAGGAACTACTGTAAGGACTCATTATTCCGGCACCGAGACGTTGAGTGGAAGTAACAGTTGGTAGTCTTATAAAGTCTGAACTGCGAGAATTGAGGCAGCATATAAATATGTTGATTCCAATGAGCCGAAAGATAGTTTCCACAACTTTCCAATTCGATCTATCCTCTCCAAAGGTCGTGATAGGTTGGCTTATCATGGGAAAACGTTTTTGTTGCCAAATAGAAGATGTTTTTTTTCCCAACGATTGGTCATCTTCTAGATGAAGGGCCTTTCCGATCAATGGATTCTGCTCCCTTAGTTTTTAAACTGGCCGAACACCTTGGCGACTCCTCTGGACATTCGAAGGTCTAGAGAGACGCAATGAGCCAAGGAAAACTCTATTGGCACTTCAAATAGGTCTTGTGTTGCATTTTCTGTCTATTCGAGTACAGTGCCAGGAAATTTCTCGAAGCTCATCTCGTCATTGGGTGGTTGGTTGCTGTGAACTTAGACTTGGTCATCTTCGCTATCATGGCTTCCTGGTTTTCCTCGAGGATTATTCTTAATTATATAAACGACATCGTTGATGTTGCTTAAAATCTAGTGAGGATCCTTTCGAGAACTATGCAATTTAGGTGAATATCAACGACGGCTATGTAGATTATACAGCCAAAGAAGATCCCTTAGTTCTCCGTCTTTGACTTTGACGTCAAATACTTCTTTCATCCGAGCACTGGTATTTTCGATATTTGACCGGACTCGTTTTTAGACATTGTTTGTTTATTCTTTAGTGTAGTAGGTATGTAGGTGAGTGGAGCCTCTGCTCGTCCCTCCACTGCGACCAGCAGAGGCCTATTGTAGCTCACCCCTATGGGTTATAATTCACCATGCAATCCATACCATCTTACGAAGTCTATGGTTGATTTAAGTGAAGCTTCCTTGAAGTCGGTAGGCTCCAGCTATACTAAACTAAACGTTCATCTTCAGGACAGGATAGGAGCATTAAATATGCACCGCGGTTTCGTCTTCCACATTGCAAAAGCAACAGTCTGATGTTTGACTCAGACCTAGCTTTTTCAGATGATAACGCAGATGACAATATCCTGTAAGCAGTCCAATTAGGATACATAGATCACTTCTACTCCATTCTAGGAGCTGCAATAGGGTGCTTTCTGAGGGTTTGACTATGAACGCCTTAGAGTTAGTTAACCCAGGAATATCTTTCCAGTGTTGGAGGGTTTCCTATCGGCCCATTTCCAGAAAGTGTCTTTGGAACTGCTTTTGGCTATGCCAAAAGATGGTTCCGGTCCAATGAACTCGGATTCTGCACCTTTTGTCGCAGGAGTGTCGGTTTTCTCATTTCCCTACACCCCTTCGTGCCCAGGTACCCAGAGTAGGGTTAATCTGTTACTGGTAGCAATGCGATCCAACGATTCGATGCAGTTTCACACCAGTTTCGATTCCTGCCGTTTGGAGCTCAGTGCTTTTAAAGCTGCCTGGCTGTCCGACAAAATGTAAATACTTTTGAAACAAGAAGATGATTTGCCAACTCTCTTGCACACAATTCTATAGCGAAGACCTTCGCCTGAAAAATGGTAGCATACTTGCCGAGGCTTCTGATGTCAACTCTCGGTTTACTGCTGTACACTCCGGATTCCGCACCATTTCGGTTCTTTGAACCATCTGTGTACAGTACATAAGCCGTCCCTATTATAACTTGCTGGCACAATCTTCACCTGCGGTCTCTTCTCTTGTAAGACTTCTAAACTTCATACCACATGGTAGTCGCAGCTCTCGTCCCATAATAATGCTGGCAGGGGTTTGACCCGTTAACTTGTGTACCGATTAACAATATGCCATTAGAAACAGGTGAAAAGACTGATCTTTAGTGGTCAGATACTACTTTTGATAAATACCTATGAATTGTCTTATTCATTCGTTTCACCAGTCGATCGAATTGCGGATGTAATATTGTAGTACGTGTTTTATTAATCTTCAGAAAATTGCAAACGTTTTGGAATAGGTTAGACTCAAAATTTTGTGAATGTAACTTTAAAGGAACACCAAAACAGCTAATCCATTCCTTGAAAAGATCAACAGCAATGGTCAAAGCTTCTTGGTTCTGTAAGGCATAATCTTCAGCCCATTTATTAAAGTAGTCTATCACCAACACAATGTACTTATTTCCAGAGTTAGATACAGGGAACGGTCCGAAAACATCGATTTCAATTCTCTTAAATGAACTACCCACGTTATATTACTTCATAAAAGCATTTGCTGAGGACCATTACTTGCAGCATCAAGGGCGGATTCACGGGGTAGGTCATGGGAGTAATGAGTACCCCTATCCTGTGATGTTTTTTTTATGAATAACAATAAATACGATAGCCCAAAATTTTCCGGGGGAGGCCCCCAGAAGTTCTTTACGAGTTACAATCCCCCCGCCCCCTAAAGTGAGACTCTGGATCCGCCTGTACATTTCTGGCTCCAATCCTTTACATCTGCTTGGCAATTTACCCAGTAGAATCGCTCTCTTAACTTCCCCTGGATTTTCTCCAAGATGTCCTGTAATTGTACTATTACTTCCTGGGATTACAATCTGTTTCCTGTAATCTTGTACTTCCAGCACGCGCTTCAGAATTCCTTCATCTAGGATGAGAGTGTTCCGTTGAGCCCAGTATGCCTTCATAATAGGTGACTATCCTGCCAGATAGATCTGCGCTCTTCTTCCACAGGATATTCTTTCTTAACTTCCGGATCTAATTTTTGGTCCTTTTGGATCTCCTCAGATTGCCAGTGGTCGTCCACTGCAGTAGTCCTACAAAGAACGTCAAATTTTTCCTAATGTTTGAAGTCATTAGAACATGGTCTCCTTGATGTGTCACCAGGATTCTGTGTATTTCATTTCCATCAGACAGGGCCGGCTTCGTTACAATACTTACAAATTCTTATACAAACAATTTCTTGTATATTGGATAGATGGGAAAGTAAAATTTCATATCGTATTTTTCATTGTTTATTTTTTTACTTCATTTAGGTTATTAATTTTTATCAATGGTAACAGAAGGTTACTTGTAGGTGTGTACACACTTGATAATGTAGAATAAAAAACGCAGATTTATACTTTTTAAAAGTGTGTAATAATTTTTTTTTAATTAAATTTCAAGCGCTTTCGGCCAGTTACCGGCCATCTTCGGAGACAACTTTAATTAAAAAAGTGGGAAAAAATTAATTAATAACAAATAATTGGAAAATTTTTTTAAAATACTTACAAGTGCGAAAATGAAAATGTTAATACAAATCTTACATATTGTTAACAATAAAACCCTTAATAGCAATAGGGCTTAAACATGTTGTTGCTATTAAGGCTTTTGTTGTTAACAATATGTAAAATATCATATTTTCATGTTCGCACTTCGTTTTTTCTGACTTATAAGTATTCTGAAAATTTTTCCAACATTTGTTATTAATTAATTTTCCCCCTTTTTTAATTGTCGTTGTCCCGAAGATGGCCGGTAACTGGCCGAAAGCGCTTGACAATTAATTTTTAAAAAAAATTATTACACACTTTTAAAAAGTAAAAATCTGCGTTTTTTTTTCTGTATTAATTTTTAATTTATATAAGTAAATAAATACGTGTTTCTGGGACTCCAACAGAATAAGCAGATTTTTATTGTCACAGTACATTACACTAGTTTTAAATTACTATGCTGGCAACACAAAATACATTAAAAAATGGTTTGTTCATTAAATAAACATTTAGTTATCAATTTATATACCGGGTGTTCACTTATATTTTCCCTTATTTTAACTGTCTATAACTTCTGATAGAAAGATGCGGTTTTCACTGAATTGTTTAATTTTAGTGCAAGTTTTGTATGAATAGATTGAATTTGTTTATCGATTTCGATGACGTCACAACAAATATATGGCCATAATTAGTTAAAAAAATTGGGAAAAATTACTCAGTCATTTGCTAACCGATTTTGAAAAATCTTGCATCTCCAAATAGGTGAAAGTCAGTTCTTTCAAACTACAGAAAATATAGAAGGTGTTCCATTAAAAAAAGTCAACATAAAATTGATAAAATCCGCCATTTTTGTTGTGATGTCATAGAAAGCGATAGAAAAATTTCAATCTATCGAAACAAAACTTATACTAAAATAAAACATTTTACTGAAAACCGCATATTTCTATCCTGAACCCTTGTGATGTTATAAGCTATTAGAATAGTTGAATGTATAAGTGGACATCTGGTATATAAACATCTATAAAAAATATTTCTCTTACATTACTATCTTGTACGCCACTGTTTATTAAATCTTTCAGAATTTAGAATCAAGGACGCATCAGGGTTAAGTGCCTATTTTGAAGTCTGAGCAGGGTTAAATCAGTAAATAATTAACAATTCATTTTTTTTTGTCCAGTCTTCCATACTAATAGAGGATTTAGACTGATTAAAGAAAAAGGACATTTAAAGATACTCATAAATTTTCTACCTCATGAATTTTCTATTAGGTGTAGACAGTCTGAGCTCGTAAACCGGAAATATCCACTGCTTACTTTAGGGAGTATAGAAGAGCAAAGGGAAATGTTTAAAGGTGTCTAGTTTTGAGATGACCCCATAATGTTCAATAATTTATGCACATGAAATTATAATGTGAATTGTGACTAACAGGCTAAAAATATTTTCTATATATAATAAAAACGTTAAAAATGTAAAAATGTTTAATCTTTTTCTTACTTTTTCTTGTGCTTGTACAACTAAAAACTGTTTATTCTCCCATTTCGGAAATCGGAAAAATCGCATGGAATGAAAACTCAGAAAAAAATTGTTTTTCATCGATAATAAAGTTTTATTACAAAATGCCAAAACGAATACAAGATTTCTTATCAAATTAAAAAAACAAAATGTAAGTACTATTTTCACAGTAAGGATTATTTCTTACCAAATTTGTACAGTTACATGCTCCCTTGGATAAAATGTACAGGTCCGTATTTAAAAAAATAACACTTCAAAGACAAAATATTGTTTTGAAAAATTGAATATAATGTATTAAGCAGTATTTGACATTCAATAAAAAAGCTTATATAAATTTTTTTTTATGTTTAAAAATTAAGGTTATAATTAAATAAAACGAAAATCGTCAATGCAAATTTTTTCACATTTACTTAACTTTGTATCAATAACGGTTTACGAAATCCTATTAAAGTTCAATTAAATTCGCGCCACCCTGTATATCTTAACAAAAAGTAAATTAAACAATGAAATATCGACCTGTTGTACAAAAATTAAAAATATTGAAAAATTATATAAAAAAAAATTGTTATTCTATAAAATATTTAATTCTATCAGGTTTTGTGCAGTTACATGCTCCATAGAATTAACACGAGATAATTTTTTTTTAATTATTTATATGTACTATAATTAAAGTTTTTAATAATATATTATTACTGAATCAAATTGGCTTTTTAAACCGGAATCTTGAAACATTTTTATTTATTTTATTAATTAAAAAATATATTGTTTTGTTTTAATAAAATCCAATTAATAAACTAAAAGAAAAATTACTACATTATCAATTTAAAATAAAATTATTAAATTTATATTTTACTTAAAAATATAAAACAAACATTTTAATTTTTATCAAAATATTATTTTTTGGTTCTTTTTTGTCATATTCTTACGGCACTCGCTATTTTTTGTTACTATTAACGGAACAAGTTGAAAAAAAATACGACCTGAATTTTTTCCATAGATAAATAAAAAAAAAATTTACACCCAATTCTAGTCTTCCTTTGTAAGATTATTAATAACATACTCGATTTATCAATAAAATAACTTTTCCATAAGCTAATTAGCTAGACACTACAGAGAAATATTTGTAAACTTATCTGTTTTTTATGGACACAGTGTACGCACAATAAGCCGCTTCAAGAGCGGAGGATGCACGGTTAAGTCAATGAGTATTATTTATAAAATAAATATTAAAATGGATGTTAATTAATATAGGTCCTAATGCTTTACCTTTCGGTGTGCCATAGCTAATTGTATTGATTACACGTACACTCACTGTATAAAGAATATATTTTTATAAATTTTATATTAAATCAATAAATATCGACACAATATTTTTATTTAAAATTAAATTTCACATTACGATTCCGCAATGTATATTTAATTTTATTGACTAACAAATCTTTTCTTTCTATGCGGAGTTGCAGAATTTTATATCGCATTTTAAGATTACAACGATAAATCAACTTTAAAACCGGAACGGTTTTATTTCCTTTTCCAAAGGATGTAACTAACCGAGATAGTTTAATGCAGACATTTGAAAAAATATAAATATATAAAAGAAATGTTTTCGTTTTAGTTTTATTTTAGATGAAAAAATATAAGTAAAACGGTTTTTGTTCTACTATTATTTGTGATCATTATTTAGTAAGTTTTTGTTAAAAGTGTAATAAGACAATGATAAATTAAAAAAACGATAAACAAAAATAAGTAAAAATATATATTCAAATTAGGAAAATACGGGTCGAATTGAAGGTCTCGGTCTCCCATTTCATAACGAGCAGTTAAAATCAAACAAAAGGTGAGTTTTGAGAAAAATACATATATACAGGGTAGGGTGTTTCCAAATAAGTGCGAATGGTTTTAGGGGATGATTTCTTGTCGAAATTTAATGAAAAATTAAAAAATAAAATCAGTTTGTTTTGCTTTTGTGAAATTGTTGAATAGTTGAGAAATGGCATCCTGTGGGCATGTTCTACCAATAAAAAGCTACATATGAATACCTTTTTAAATTTGTTGTGATCTTTTAAAGGAGTGACATTTTTTAACACAACTTTGTAATAAAATAAAATTTCTTGATTTAAAAATATCTGTCGAAAAGAACGATTTGTTACAAAACTTTTTTAACTCTTGTATTGTTTCCGTAAAGACGAAGAGAGACCGTTCTTCGCCCATCTGTTAACCAGATGAAATATATTTTTTATTAAGTCTTATACATAGAAGAATACATCCCGAATTTATTGCCTATCAAAATATGTTCATGGCTATCCTTAATTAAAAAAAAATCGGCTGTGTCACCCCAGAAGTTTCCCGGCTCGACCGTAGAGAATAGGATTATTTTAATTACAAATTACTAAGCATTACATTAATTTATTGAACACATTAAAAATAGCCTGCCGATGGTGAATACGTATAGCGAATTGATATTTCAATGTTGATAATGACATATGCTGCGCATGCGCACGTTGTATATCACATTGCTACAATCATGATCTCCTAAAATCATGTGTGAAAACTATTGGAAATTCGGGAAAAATTTTCATAAAATAGTTGTAGGGAATTTTATGCTCTACAACTTTGCCACGAAACATTTTGCACTAAAGTGCATAATTTACCTCCAATTTTAAGAAAATGGAAAATCCTAAATTTGTATTTTTCTCGCCATCTAGCTGCGAAACTATGAGGAATTCGATAAAAAGTTGAACAAGTTTGCACTAGAAAATTTTGCACTAAAATACATTGTTTGTCCTCAAAATCAAGAAAAACTAGAGAAAACCTACGTGCACATTTTTTACGAGCCCTCTAGTGGCGTAACTATTGGAAATTCTGGAAAAAGCTTAAGACAAAACTTGTAGGGAATTTTATGCTCTAAAACTTTGTACTACAACATTTTGCACTAAAGTGTATTGTTTGTCCTTAAAATTTAAAAAAAAAGTAAAAAATTCTTACACTAATGGTCGCATTCGATGCACACACCGACCCTTTATACCAAATTTCAGCATGATTGGTCAGACGATTCAGCAGTTATCGTGGAAGATTACACACAGACACACAGACACACAGAAACATAGACAGACCATTGGCTGGAAATTATTTCAATCTTCTTGGGGGACTTCAAAATGGATATTTCCATCGATATCTCGATTTGTTTTTGCTCGTCCACCTTACTTTCCCTTTGATGAAAGTAAAATAATTTTTTGTCATGTTTCACCCACTTTTGTGTACAAAACAATATATTATTTTAATTATTTTTATTATTACTAAGTGTAACATTAACTTTTAATTGTAACCAGTGTTGCCAGAGTGGTACTATGAAAAATATCATTTTTTTTTATCGATTTTTTCAAACAAGAAATCAAAATGTCCATTGCAGATGTCTATGAAAGAAGAGAGAAGCGTGCTTCCAAAAATTTGTACTTGATCTGTCTCTCTCCGATTAGATTTTCTGATGATATGAAGCGTATATAGTAGACGTTGCAAATACCGAGTATCGAGGTATCGATTTTATTAAAACTATCAAGTATCGATATATCGATACCCTGTGTGTCAAGTATCGATACTATGGAACTACATCCAAAAATTGTTCTATTCTTTTGTGACCAAATGTGACAGAAGACAGTTTTAGGACGTTGACATTTTTAGAACATTCTCATTTCAGATAAAAGAAGTAGACTAAAGTGTAATAACTTAAATAGAATTATATTCATAAACAAGAATTACACTTTTTTCAGTAATTTTTTATTTACAAGTTTATTCAATTTTGAGTTTGTCTATTCGAAATAACGTTTAAATAAAATAAGTGTTTATTCTTTGAAATCATTGAAATTCATTCATCCTCTTTCATTCAATCAGGCAGGATCAGTCCTTATGATCTCACCCAACTTCAGTCAGTGCTGTCACCTGTCACTGCTGTCTATTCTATAGGTTTCAAAGTATCGATACCGAGTGTCGAGGTATCGATGTTTTTGAAAAAAACTTTCAAGTATCGATATATCGAGGTTTTTTTAGAAGCGGTATCGATATATCGATAACTAAGGGAACCGATACTTTGCTCTTCAATTTTGCATTAAAACATTTAGCACTGAAGTGCATTGTTTGTCCTCGAAATCTATAAAAATCAGGAAAACCTTTATGCACTTTTTTTTCGCGCACTCTGGTAGCGAAACTATTGGGAATTCTGGAAAAATATTGATACAAAAATTGTAGAGAATTTACTTATCTAAAATCTCCGTTTTTATTTTTGACAAAAATATTATTCAGGGTGTCTCGTTGCTTTAGGTTAGAACAATCCATACGGTAGTGGTAAGTACATTTTTTAACTAAGTAGATATATAGCTGTCATAATTTTATTTGTCTAACAAAAGGTAAAAAATTCCTGTCGGTAGGGTCGACAGGGGGAGGTAGATTTCTATTATCTAAATTTGAGGCTTTCGTCCTTCCCTACCCCACGATGTGGTCATATCGAAAAAAGTTTCAAACGAACAAATTTTATAATAATAAAGAGATGAAAAAAAGTCTAATGATCTGTTTTAATATTTTCGAAAATATCGAAGATATGAATTTTTTTTAATTTCAACCCCCTCCAGTTCCATCCCGTTAGATCCGATTAAAAAAAGTTTCAGATAATTTAATTTTATAATAATTAGAACATAAAAAAAGTCTGATGGCCTGTTTTAATATTTTTTAATTTCTCGAAGATATAAATTTTTTGAAATTTTAACCCCCTCCAGTTCCATCCCCGTGGCCGGGATTAAAAAAAGTTTCAAACAAATTAGTTTTAAAATAATTAGAGTATAAAAAAAGTCTTATTACTTATTTGAAAATTTTTGAAAATGGCGTAGATATAATGTTTTTGAATTTCAACCCCCTTCAGTTCCACCCCTGTAGGTCGGATGAAAAAAAGTTTTAGATAAATTAATTTTATAATAATTACAGCATAAAAAAAGTCTTATGACCTGTTTCAATATTTTGAAAATAGCGGAGATATACATTTTTTGAAATTTTAACCCCTCCAGTTCCATCCCCGTAAGTTGGATGAAAAAATGTTTGAGACAAATTAGTTTTATAACAATTGGAACATAAGAAAAGTCTAATGACTTGTTTCAATATTTTCGAAAATGGCAGAGATATAAATTTTTAGAGATTTCAACCACCTCCAGTTCTACCCCTGAGGATCGGGTGAAAAAAAGTTTCATCCAAATTAGTTTTATAATAATTAGAACATAAAAAATGCCTTATGACATATTTTAATATTTTTGAAAATGGCGGAGATATAATTTTTTTAAAGTTCAACCCCCTCCAGTTCCGCCCTCGTGATTCGAATGAAAAAAAGTTTCAGATAAATTAATTTTATAATAATCAGAGAATAAAAGAAGTCTAATGATCTTTTTTAATATTTTCAAAAATGACGGAGATCTGAATTTTTTGAGATTTTAACCCCATCCAATTCTCACCCCCTTAGAGGTAGAATACCCATTTGCAATACGCAACGAATTACGGCCACAAAGAATTTTTGTACCAAATTTGGTGTCGATTGGACGAAAATTGCGACCTCTATCGTGCCGGAACGGAATGTCTACACATACATACATATATATATAGTGTGTCCGTAAAGTATGGAACAAATTCATTTTTAGCTAAACAGGCCATTTTAAGAAATAATCCTGAAACACGTCGATTTTTGATTTTAATTTACCGTATTTTAAAATAATAATCTAATATACAGGATGAATTACTTTCGAATAATGAAGTCACCATCATTTTTTTTAAATGGAACACCCCCATTTTGTTTCAATTTTCGGATTACTCTAGCTGAGCTGATTCCAAAAATGTATCACATGTTGATTCCAATTGGTATACTGTGGACAAAAGGTAAATGTATGGTCTGGAATTGTAAGAAATCGAATTATCGGACCCTACTTTAACGAAGGTAATTTAAACGGAGCAAAGTACCTTGAGTTTTTAAGGGGGTATCTCGTACCTACTATACGTAATTTGTTTCGCAGCAGACGTAATCCTGGAGATTTTGATGAAAGCTTATGGTTTCAACAGGATGGTGCATCTCCACATTATGCTGTAGATGTTAGAAGGTACCTAGATGAAATTTTTCCGAACAGGTGGATTGGTAGATGTGGACCTATTGAATGGCCAGCTAGGTCACCAGATTTCAATCCTTTGGATTATTTTATGTGGGTCAATCTGAAGAATGTTGTGTATCAAACGAAACCAGCAAATATTCAAGAATTAAAAGAGAGAATTCGGACAGCAATAAACAATATTTCTCAAGACACAATAAACAAAGTTCAACAAGAATTTGTCCACCGTTTGGGTTACTGTCAAATACAGCAAGGGCTGCAGTTCGAACATTTATAAAGTCATGTATTTCATCATATTCTGTCCGCTAGACAATAAGTATTTTTGATAATATTGTTAATTTAACTAATAAAGAATGTTTCGCGTTACTTTATGAGCACACACAAAACTATTGTATTTTTGTCCACCCTGTACCAATTGGAATCAACGTGTGATACATTTTTGGAATCAGCTCAGCTAGAGTAATCCGAAAATTGAAACAAAATGGGGGTGTTCCATTTAAAAAAAATGACGGTGACTTCATTACTCGAAAGTAATTCACCCTGTATATTAGATTATTATTTTAAAATACGGTAAATTAAAATCAAAAATCGACGTGTTTCAGGATTATTTCTTAAAATGGCCTGTTTAGCTAAAAATGAATTTGTTCCATACTTTACGGACACACTGTATATATAAATATATATAGGTATATACCGATAATTTATTTTTTTTACTGATTCTTATTCAGAAGGTCACAAACGGCGTAGCGCCCCTATTCCCGGTTCTGGGTCCCATCATTGAATCGATTACAATAGGTAGATTCCATATATGGAAATCTACCTAAAAATCATACAAATTTAAAGTCGTATTTCGTCAAATCTAACAGAAATATTAATTCGCTTTTTTCGGCCAATGATTTTCCAGAAAAATAAAAATTAAATAAAATCTGTTTTCTCAAAATGACGAAAATTACATTTAGTCGGTTTTTACTGTACAGTAATGAAATAGAAAATTGTATTTAATAATTTAAATAATCCCAAAACTACTGGTGTTACGCCTATGTTTATCATACTATAAAATATGGTTAGTATAAGCAGGTTGCAAATTAATTAAAAAAAAATGCTTCCAATTAATTACAAGTCTTTGAATTAGGCAAAAATCTTGTGACTCCTGTATAACACAAAACCTTGTATCGCAGTTTCTAGCTAAATTTTAAATTCAATTTCTACAAAAAAAATTATACTATTAGATAATATTTCAAGGTGTATTCAACAATAGTAATACCGCAAAAAATTAAGTTATATTTATGTATTCTATTTATTATATCGCATTATTGTGGTTTTTATTATTTTAAAATTTTATTGGTTAATAGATTAGATAAATTTATTTACTTATAATTATTCTTAAATAAAATGCGAACTAAATAAATTATATATAATTCTTAATAAACATGTTAATCCCTCTTTTCCGGTATTTTGGAATTAATTATAAGAATTGGTTATCTATCTAATGTGCTGTTTTAATATTGTCGGGAATCCCTTTATTTCCGATCTAAACACTTATAAATGTTATTTTTATAGATACCAAGAATAATAATATATTAACAAATTTTTGTATTTACTATACCAAGAAAAAAAATTTATATTTAATAATTATTTAAACAACAGGAATTTGGTATACAAGGTGGCACTAATTTAATTGACCACCAATGGGATTTCGTAAACCGTTATAGATACAATAGATAGATTAAAAAAATGGGTATTTCAAAGATAAATATAAAATAAAAATTACAGGACCATATTTAAAAAAATAGTTGAGGGTGGCCTTTCAAAGATGAAATTTTGTTTTAAAAATTGAATATTGTATTCGCCACTTAGGATGAGATAATTTCGTACATTTACGAGGGTACTGGCCCCTCTCTGCAAGAGAAAGATTGTTCAGAAAAACTGGTAATACATTGGCGTGCTACATAAAAACGATTAAAAATAAACAATTTTGTATATTTTGTTATTTCCCAGCAAATTTATACAAATTTTTACAAATTTTACAAATTTTGTAAACTTTACAAATTTTTACAAATTTTTACAAACTTTTACAAATTTTTATAAATTTTACAATTTTCGAATAATTTTTTAATGTCTATTGAAAGTTGACATTTTTGAATTGATCAAAAAGAAATTTTTTTAATATTTTTTTTATTAGATGAACAATTTTATGTTTTTTGAAATTTTCGATATATTATAGAAACTTTTGAATACTTTTTCAAATTTTTGAAAAAAAAACTGCAAAATTTATAATCTTTCGATATATTTTTGAAATTTTTGAAATTTTTGAATTTCTACACATTTTCATTTGTTTTTTTTTGAAATTTTGGAATTTATTGACACATTTTAGAAATTTTTGAATTTTTTAAAACTCCAGTTTGATATCAAGTGGCGAATATTTTAAGATATCTTAAATGATATTTGTCATTTATTAAAAAAGTTGTATAAAGTTTTAAAAAAATTGAGGTGGTAATTAAATGGAACGAAAATCGGTTTTCGCCAAATATCTCGGAAACCGGACCTGATATTTTAATGCTGAAAAAACCAATCAATTGAAAATACACACATTTTTCCCATTTCACCAATTTTGTGCATCTAGGAAATTAAATATACGTCACCCTGTATTAACTGCTCAAGTTCCACTACTTGATTTCTTTATATATTTTTTAAAAAACGTTTTAATTAAAGTTACTGCCTAATAAAATATGGCTAACGTTTAAAAAAATGTATAAACATTTTATATTTGATCATGAACAATTATAATAAACAAATAAAGATGAGAAAAAAGATTTCTAGTTTTTTGTAAACATTTTAAAAATTAAAAGCATTAAAGAAATAAAAAAATCGGCTGTGTCACCCCAGAAATTTCCCGGCTCGGCTGTAGAGAATAGGATTATTTTAATTACAATAATAGTACAGAATTGATATTGCAATGTTCATAATGACATAATCAGGCGCATGCGCACATTATATAGCACACTACTACAATTAGGATCTCCTAAAATCATGGTCGAAAACTATTGAGAATTCGGGAAAAATTTTGATACAAAAGTTGTAGGGAATTTTATGCTCTACAACTTTGCACTATTGTTTGTCTTCCAAATACAAAAAATGCGAAAAGCCTAAACGTGTATATTTTCTAGCGGCAAATCTATGGGGAATTCGAAAAAAAGTTAAATATAAAATTTAAAGGAAATTTGGTGCTCTACAACTTTGCACAAAAAACTTTTGCACTAAAGTGCATTGTTTGTCCTCAAAATTTGGAAAAACTATGGAAAACCTACATGAAAATTTTTTGCGCGCCCTCAAATTAAAAATTCTGGAAAAAGTTTGATACAAAATTGATAGGAAATTTTATATTTTAAAACTTTGCACTACAACATTTTGCAATAAAGTGTATTGTTTGTCAGTAAAAATTAAAAAGGCAAAAAGTCTTACATGTGTATTCAATCAATGTCGGTCTTAAGGACCTTCTACTGTACTAATTTAAACCAAAAACTAATGGTCGCATTCGAGGCACACATCGACCCTTCATACCAAATTTCAGCTTGATTGGTCAAACGGTTTGGCAGTTATCGGGGAAGATTACACACAGACACACAAACACAGAGACACAGAGACACAGAGACACATAGACACACAGACACACAGACACAGAGACACACAGACACACAGACACACAGACACACAGACACACAGACACACAGACACACAGACACACAGACACACAGACACACAGACACACAGACACACAGACACACAGACACACAGACACACAGACACACAGACACACAGACACACAGACACACAGACACACAGACACACAGACACACAGACACACAGACACACAGACACACAGACACACAGACACACAGACACACAGACACACAGACAGACATTACTCTGGAAATTGTTTCAATCTTTTTGGAGGGCCTCAAAATGGATATTTCAATCGATATCTCGATTTTTTTTGCTGGTTCACTATACTTTTCCTTTGATGGGACCGGGAAAGTAAAAAAGGGACTTAAAGAAGAAGAAATTTAAAAAAAAATTATGACTCCGCGAACTTTATCTTCATTATTATTTTAATACGGTAACGTAGCAAAATCGACCGTGACACGTACTCTTTTTTTATGTTAATAAATATTAATTTACAAATTAAAAAAAATAGAATCATCTGTATACATGAAAAAAAAATCGGAAAAAACTTTTTTACTGTTTTGAATATTTTTTTTGAGATAGTTGTTAAACAAAAGCTACTAAAATTATTTAGAGACCTTATAAAAATTTCACTGATGATGCTGTAGGTTATGTTGAACTTAACCTAAATTAGACATGAAATAGCCATCATCCCTCAATTTTATATCTGCAGTGTTTTAAATTACACTTATAATCTATTGTTTTTGTATGATAATTATAACTTGATTTATTCAAATTTTGATTAAAAAACAGAAGATTATCCATACTCAAATATTGTAAAAAATTATTCAACGAATAATGAAAGACTAGATCATTCTACAATAATTTAATGAAGGTTATAACAAATTTTAACACGGGGCGGCGACATGTTTCGGCCAATTGTTGGCCATCCTCAGGCAAATTGGTTATTTCACAACACAATAATTATGAAAATTGGATGTTTATGGAGATATAACAAAAATTTATTCTTTTTCATTGATTTTTTCAACTGTTTTATCCTCGTAATGCATTTAAATAGTTTTCATTTTCATACCATTTTATACTAATCCAGTATTTTTTGTACTTGAGAAACTACTAATTTGCCTGATGATGGCCAACGATTGGTAGAAACATGTCGCCGTCCCGTGTTAAAATTTGTTAAAACCTTCATTAAATTATTGTGGTTTGACCTAGTCCTTCATTATTCGTTGAGGAATTTTTATTATGGCATTTCAATTTTTTGTATATAAAAAAAATCGTGTTTAAAATTTATTGTTTTGTAGTTTTTTTAATATTTTAATTTTGCGCTCGTACCGTAACTTGACAAGAATATTTACTAGGCTCACTATTTTAATTATATCCTGTCTAGAATAAATAATATTATCCCAGAAGGATTCCGTATAAATTATTTACTTTTTGTATTATAAAATTGAGGAGAAATTAAAAAATATTTGAAATAATCAGCCTATTCAAAATAAATATGTAAACTGGAATAATTATAATCATTTTATAAGATTTATTTTAGAAATATTTCATCAATTCCACCTGGCCTAATTTTTTTTTACTAATTGCTCATAAAAATCAATAATTCATTTTTACACAAATTTTAATATAGTATTTTGAACTATAAATGCTGGAAATCCCTGATTTCACCAATAACATCATTAAAATTGTTAACAGATGGTTAATTATCGTAACCGCAATTTAACTTTTTTATTAACTATTTTTACATAGGAATAAAATTAATTGGTGTGGCTGACGATAAAAAATGAATTACCAGAGCTCAAGTAGTTTAAGCATGCAAATTTATACAATTGCAAAAAATTTATTATGCTACCTATTTAAATTTAGTAGAATAAAAATTTCTAAAGAGCACACAATTTATACGTTTAAAAATGAAATTGAAAAGTCCATTATACTGAGAAAATATAAAAATTTGTTTACAATAAAAAAGCACATAAGTACATTATTAAAATATTAATGTATACTAATATTTTTCGACAAATAAAATATAAACTAATCAAATATTTGTTATTAATTTAATACTATTATTAAAGTATTGGAAATTTTAAGCGCAAACTACGGGGAATTTTGGAAAAAGTTTGACACAAAAGTTGTAAGGAATTTGCTGCAGAACATTTTTTTTATTTTCAAAATTAAAAAAAAGACTAAAGTGCTATATATATATATGTAATGTTTTACCCTCTAGGGACGAAATTATGGGAAATTTGAAAAAAAGCTTAATATAAAAGTTGTAGGGAATTTGACGCTCTACAAGATTGTATCAGATCATTTTGCACTAAAGTACATTATTTGTCTTCAAAATTAAAAAAAAAAAAACAAAAAACTTCATTTTACAATATTTTCTTTAAAATTGCATTTGTATTGAAAATCTACAAAAAAAGCCGAATAACCCACATGCATATTCTTTTTCGTCCCCTAGCAGCTGAAGTATGCGTAATTTGAAAAACAGCTTAGAAAGTGGTAGAAACTTTAATTACAGGTTACGTTTTTCATGAAAATGCACTGTTTTCCAGAAAATTGGAAAAACGGCGAAAATTCGATGTGCACTCTTTTTTTGACGGAGCGTTATGAAATTATTGTTTAGGAAACCGAGACCTTCATTTTGACTTAGGAAAAAATTTTTCGTCCAATTTAAAGGGACTATATCTACATAGAAAGGTAATGAGTCAGCTGGAGCCACTTATACCCGAATTTAATTCTTTAACACTTCGAAAGGAGTATCCTTTCTGGGCTCAAAAGCTGGATTAAGGGTTTTAGCAAAATGAAATAGGATTATTTAAATATTAAATAATATTTTTGTACTTTTTTGAATTTTGGGTTATTGGCAGATACAGTTTAAAATTATTGTCAAATGAATGGTTTTATGAATGAGTGTATCTTATTTGGGTCTATGACAAATCGCCGAATGGACAAAACACCGAATGGACAAATCGCCGAAAGGCTGGTCAAAACGCCGAAAGCAGTCTTTGGACAAATCGCCGAAAGTGGTCAAAATTCCGAATGGACAAATTGCCGAATCCTGTAAAATGACGCTGCATAGATCGGGTTTGTGGCGTCGAAGCCGAAGTCACAATTTTAATTAAGATACTCTGATCAAAATATTCAACTTGATCAAAACGCCGAAACTATTATTTGGACAAATCGCCGAACGTGGACAATTTGCCGAATGGACAAATCGCCGAATGGACAAATCGCCGAAAGGCTGGTTAAAAAGTCCTAAAATAAGTCTTTTGTATAAATACTTTTACTTAGTATTTTATGAAATGTGGATGACATAAATGAGATATTTAGAAATTGAAGATATGGTTTAAAATCCAGTAACTGAGAGTTGTTAGTAGTTATATGTTGTACTGGGTGATTCTTTTAGAGGGCTAATTGGAGGTTTCAGCAGAAGTAGGCGGAATTAAAATCTGAAAATTTTAGATATGGGGTTTTCAGGGATGCCCAATCTATCTAAAATATTTAGAAATTTCCTATATAAAATATGTTTTTTTCGTTCGTGAAATAACCCCAAACGCTTCGGCTTGTGGACAAATTTTCACTCACGAAAAAGCCAGTATCTTGTAAAATATACTATTTTTGTCAAAAATTCATAGGCATTTTTTGGTTTTTTTTTTACTTTTTACGTTATTGGCTATAACTTCTACAAATATTATTTTCAAATTACGAAATAATTCACACATTTAGTACTTTTCAATTCCTTTCAGGCACTTTATTTACTTTTTTCATTTGTTTATAATATTGGATTAAATATAATTACAAAAAAAATGAAAAAAAAATTATTTTGATTATAACAATTACAATCTGAAATTCGAAGAAACTAAAACACAAATTTAAAGTTTTATGATACCTTTCGAGTGGTAAAAATCCCATTTTAATATCTTCAATATTTTTAAGGTTATTCAATTTTTTTTAAAATCGTAATCAAATTTCAAATTTCTTTAAACTATTTTTTTTAAAAATTTCACTATTTTTCTAATAAAATTTTGAAAAAAATCACAATTATACAGTTTTTTATAAAAAATTTAACGGTATTTCTTTTAAATTTTTAATATTAAATTTTAACTACAAAAAAATAATTTAATAAAATAAAAATTATTCAAATTAAAATAAAGGCTGATGTCAAAACTATGAGGAATTCAAAAAAAGTAAAAACAGAATTTGTAGCAAGTTTTATGGTTTACAAATTTGATTTCTTGCAATTTTTCAGAAAAATCCATAATTTTGGCTCAAAACCTAAAAAACGCAAAAGTCTATATATTTTTTTCACGTCCTCTAGCGGCCAAACTATGCGGAATTTGAAAAAATAGTAACGACAAAATCTTTGGAAAATTTCATGTTATAGGTACTATTTTGATTTCTTGTAATTTTTCAGAAAAATCCATAATTTTGGCTATATATAAATCTAAAAATAAGCAGCAAAAGTCTATATAAATATATTTCTTTCACGCCCTCTTCCGGCGAAACTATGCGGAATTGTATGTTCTATATCTTTGAAAATTCGTAATTCTTCATAAAAATGCATAATTTTGGCAATTTCAAAAAATAAGAAAAAATGAACTTTTTGATAAATCTGCCAAATTAGGTTTACTTTTTTATATAAGACAATTTAAAAAGCGACCTCTTTAACTCACAATAATAAGCAACTGAAGAGGATAAATATATTTTTAATATAATATGCAATATATAGACATAACTACTAACTGTCAGTTACTGGATTCTAAAGCATATCTGAAATCTTTAAATATCTCATTTGACACCTACATTTCATAAAATACTATGTATAAGAATTTCTACAAAAGAATTTATTTTCGGCGATTTGTCCATTCGGCGATTTGTCCATTCGGCAATTTGTCCATTCGGCGATTTGTCCATTCGGCGATTTGTCCGGTTCCCTCTTATTTTACTACTCTAATATTCTTAATCGGTTTATGATGAGACTAGGAGCGAAAAGTCTATTTCTTAAGCAATTAGATAAACCCTAATAAAAATGGAACTAATTTTAATTATATTTTCTGCACTCTTCCTGAAGATATTCAATTTATTTTTGGATTTTTCTTGGTGTTTTTGTACTAACTGTATTTCTTGTAATTTTTCATATTGTTTTCTATTAATTATGAGTTTTTTTTTATTTGTTTTAGATACAGTTTAAATAAAATTGTTGTTGAATGATTGGTTTTATTTGGAAAAAAATTCTTTACTATACAAATCAAACCGAGGTTATTTATTTGGAGAAAAAAATCTTTACCATAGAAATCAAATGAAAGATATTTATTTGTAGAAAAAAAATTCAAAAATCAGTCAAACACCCAATGAGTCAGGTTAAAAATATTTACTCAAAGCGGTACGTCATTCATTCGTGAATCCCTCTTTAACCAGTGATGAATATTATCAATGATATTTAAAAAGAGTTTATGCGATTGTAATCCTACACACGTCTACAAAAACAGGTTTAATAAATAACTAAAACCAAACGTATTTAAAATATATTTACATAAAACATTTCAAATGCATATTGAATACTAATATGTTGTTTATATATACAAGGTGTTATACGATATTCTATCGACAAACATCTGTGTATTTTAAATTTTACCACAATAATTTATTAATTGTTCAGACTTTATTGGAAAGTTTCAAAAATTTCACTTATCGAAAAACATGAAAATATGAAATCGTGCTGGACTGAATTTTTAAAATCTCTCAAGACAAAAAACGGATAGTCAGACAGATGAAGAAAATTTTGAAAAAAAAGATTAACAAATTCAGCTTCTGAAGAAGATTTTCTGCCATTGAATTTCATTTGGAGGGATAATCATTAAATTTCTTCAGTTTATTTATTTTTGTTCAGAAGGATCTGGTATCTTCATTACGATCAGTTTCCATTTGATGAAGATAATTTTGATGACAATGCTGAACGAATTATGAATATTATGTATTCAAACTGTTGAAAGAATACCAGGTTGGGAACATGTTAAAATAATTCCAGGATTTCGAAGGACCAAACTTCTTGAGCAGAAGTTAAACCAATATGAATGTTAAAAAAAAATAGTATTTGAAATTTTAATGTGATTTTTTATTCTATTTATTCTAAGTACAAAACATTAACAGCAAAATAATAAAGTGGCACATTAAGTTAAACTATGAAACCAAAACATGAATATTTAGATTGTACGCAATCACTTCACTCACTGTAAAAACTATTTGCATTTTTTATTTTGAAAAATCAGAAAACTTTCTGGGTGCGGTTAATTACCCGCCATTTTATTTATATTTAGAAACTTTTTTGATCTAGTAAATGTATGACTGACTTGATTCACTATCTAGATGCGAGAGAGAGTGTCTGCTCTGATTTTAAATGGAGAGGAGGGTTGTTGGTTTTCTATTTTTAGGTGACATGTGACGTGGTATGTAAATAGCCAGGAAGAAACATATCTATATTTTTTGTCTCTTATAATGATGGGATAATATAAAAGAAAGTTAAGCTTGCATAGCAACAGTCGCTTATGTATTTTATTTTTGTTAACTGTATTTTGCAATTAGTAAGAAAAAAGTCTGAGAGAAAGACGGAATAATATTGTGTTGATTTTAAATCTATTTTTAGATTATAAAATATTAAAATATACAATAATAGATATTAATATGAACTGGAAGATTAATATTATTAATTTTAAAAGAAATATAAATTAGTTTGTATTTTCTAGATAATATTCCAGTTAAATTTATCCAAATTCTCTCACAAAACTTTATATTGATAGCATAAAGAACATATAGTCATTATAATCTTTAATTATTTGAAATTGTTTATACGCTTCTTCAATGCTGTAAACCAGCTAGAAAATGTTATAATATCTAAATGGGACAAAAAATTCTATTTCTGTATATAAAATGTTATAAAATTGCTCCAAACTACTTCTATATTTTCATTGATGAAAATTTGTTCCCAGTCTATCCATGCTAAGAACCCATTCATTAATATACAGTCGGTATTTCTGAAATCATAGTAATGTAAAGTAGGCAAAATGTTGTTAATAAGTTAACAGCCGTATATATGTGTATGTTAGATTTGTGTGCACAAATTAAATCGTAAAAATTATTATTTGCCTTTAGAATGTGACTAATTTTATGTAAATTCACAAACAAGAAATATTCACAAACTGTGTAAGCTAAGCAGTCAACTGTTACTCCTTGGATATCATTGGACCATTTTGCTTTCGCAAGTTGTGGTAACCAGCGACAATGATAGAATGCTCAGGATGAATTAGTGACACATCATCAAATTATGAGCATGGTAATGTAAAGTTAAGGCCGCCAAGAGACTGTGTCAGCCAGGTCTGAAACTAGGGGCCCGAGCTCAATGATTTTTTTTAGCACCTGAATCAGGCGTCAGGACCAGGCTCTGATATATAGTTTATATTTATCCATAAAAAATTTACGAAGTCAAAAGTCCGCTATGTGCAAAATTTAGTCAAAGTAAGCCTAAATTGTAGTTGTAAACAAAAAAAAACTAACAAAAAACAAAAATAGCATATTAGTTTAAATAACATCTGATTTTCAAACTTTTTAGGAGGGGGTTACGAACTCCTCCCTCCATCTATGGCGAGGGGACCCGTAGACCTCTAGACTTGGGGCTTGGTCTGGCTCTTGGAAGCCCTGTTTAAAGCTCTCAGTATTTAATTTGGATGGTAAATAAATAGAACAGAGAATGAATTCACTAGTACTGATAACAAAGGAGACGAAAATTTGTTCAATTGTATCAAAGGTATTTCGTATCAATGTAGACTTACGAACAACCATTAGAACCCCGCTACCACGAATTTCCAAACTATTGTGAGAGTTATGGTCTTCCAATTCACTTATGTAAACATCTGGATTGAGTTGTGTTTCAATGAGAATAATTATGTCATAATCACATAAAATAATTGCATTTTTCAGAGTCTGATATTCGGTTTTTATTCCACCTACATTTTGGACCTTTATTCTTGAAGCGATAGAAAATTTTACTCCCCGGGAAGCTCCCTAACTTTTCTACTCCTTCAAAATTTCTCTTGATCTTAAAAACCCGTATTATTGAAAAGAGAGTTAAAAGGAGTGAAAAAATAGGAAAAAATCGAAAACAATTGAAACTAATCGACAAAAATTGGAAACTGTAAAAAAGAATTCTGAAAAGAGAAAAAAATTGAAAAAATGGAATAGTAGATATCTAAAAAAAATTGGAAATAATCGAGAAATTAAAAAAAATCGAGAAATGTGGAAAAAAATTGGAATAAAACGTGAAAAAATCGAAAAAAATTGTGAAAAATGGAAAACAATTGAAACCAGTCGAGAAACATTTTAAAAAAAATCGAGAAGTATAAAAAAGAAATCGGAAAAGAAAAAAATAAAAAATGGAATAATAGATATCCAAAAAAAATTGGAAATAATTGAGAAATTAAAAAAAATCGAGAAATGTGGAAAAATATTGGAAAAATTCGTGAAAAAATCCTGAAAAATAGTGTAAAAATCATAAAAAAAATCGAGGAAAAGTCATGAAAAAATCGTGAAAAGTAGGAAAAAAATCGAAAACAATTGGAACTAATCGACAAAAATTGAAAAAAAAAATCGAAAAAATACAAAAATACTGATGCCAAATGTCAGTAGAAAATTCTGAACAATCAGAAATGCAAAAAAATTGGACCTCCTTTTGATAGACAACTAACAATGGTCAAAAATTGTAGGATTTTTGTGCTCTAACCCCATTTTTTAAAGCTTTTGTTTTGTGAAAAATATTGCGTCCATAATTGCGTCTTTATTAGACATCTTTGGGGCCAAACATACATGTTTGGAGTTTATATTTACTAATTATAATTATAAAAAAAAAACAAGAATGACACACATATAAGACAAGAACAAAAAAAAGTAATATTAAGAGTTCATGAAGGCCAGACTAAAATTTTATACCGGAAAATTTTCACCAGATTTTTCAAAAAAACAATCTAGAGAGTTATGGCAAGAACTTGTAACAATTCTAAATGATCATCCCAATGGGGCCAAAAAAAGAGTGGAGTGCTGGGCGTAAGGTTACCATATCCTTGGACAGCCTAAAGATTTGCACAAATTTTCTATCAGATACAAAAATGGGTCTGTACCATTCTCAATTATTTTCTTGAATATTATGATTTAATATGTCACTATGTAGATCTTTTAGCTCTATCTTGAATTTTGGCATTCGAGGATGATGTAGTGCTTATTGTAAGAGATAAACACTACATGAGTTGTCAAACAGAGAATGTCGCTTTAGTAATATTCACAAGTTGTCATTTTGGTTTTTTGGTTTTATTGACATGTTGTTATATTGTGTTTATTAGGTTATGAAAATCTGTCAATCATTTCACCTTTAAAATTCAGGTTGAGAATTTGACGTTTTAAGTGTATGCAAATAGCATGATTATAACCTGCAGGGCAATTTTCTTTACTTGATACGTTACGTCCTGTCTCCATAGCTCTTGCTCGGGACCCATTTCGATACTGAGTAGAATGCAATTCTTGTCATCTCTCGCACTACGAAAAATTACCGTTTGTTACGATTCCACGGGTATAATGGACTCATCCAGTGATTTTTTTTTATATTTTTATTTTATAATCTTGGCCTACCATAACACATTGCACCGGGTCCAGCCTTTCTGAGACCGATCCTGCGGCTGTAATTAATTCTTAAAATTTGAATATCGGGGTTATAGTGGCTTGTGACGTGGCCCAATTGAAACAGATTATATTTGGCTATGTTGTCATATCGATAAAACTGGCAACTCTCGTTTTTTCATTTGTTATAATTAAAAGAAGGAAAGAAGTATGTTAATTTTTTTCTACAAACGAACAAATCTAGAATCTTGGAAATGCTGTAGGAAGTAAAACGTCAATTATTGGTCAAAAATTAGCGCCACTTTCAAAATATATTAGTTACTTTTTTTTGATTTTTATTAACTAATGAATATTATAAGAACAATGAAAATCAACATAAGCAACTAGGTTCTTTAACCTATTCATTCATTAATATAAAACCAATAAATTCGTTCCTACTGGATAAGTCCATTCTGTCATGTGTCTAGTTTGTGTTGACGAATACCAAAACAACAATTATTTTGATATTTTAAAAGTTTCGGGAATCATTATAATGTTACCCATTCTTAATGAATTTTTGAGGCAACAAGATAGAAAATGTTTTACCTAACAGCTTTATCACATCAATGTCCAACTCGGATAATTTTTTATCAATTGGTGGACCACTTCCAGTCCCTAGTTCGTGCCTATTTATATCAAAGGCCTTTTTTAAGATTGCCTTTATAATCAGACCAAGTCTGAAGGAAAATTAATTTTCAGGTCAACAATGAAATATAATTACAATATCTGTATATAATACAATACAATATCTTAAAGTAATCCTTAAACCAACATTTTGTAATACAAAGTTTTGGAAAATTCACTCGCAAATCCTTGAATAACCCTTAATATATCTTTATACAGCATTATGAATAGTCCTAGAAAAATCATTGAAAAGAATGAAAACTACGTAAATAAACCTTGAAAAATACTAAAAAATCCTTGTACAATAGTTAAAAAATTCGTAAATATTTGCTTAGATAAATCCTTGGAAATCATTTGAAACATCCTTAAAAAGAATTCTTAAAACGTAATTTTATAATAAAAAGCTTCTGAAAAACCACTATTAATTCCGTAAATAACCCTTGAAAAATCCTTATACAGTATTTAACAGTCCTAGAAAAAACGTTAAAAAATCTTGAAAACCCCATAAAGAAACTATGAAAAATCCTAAAAAAAATCCTTGTACAGTCCTTAAAAAGATTCTTAAATAATCTCTTGGTAAAATCCGAGGTAAAATCCATAGAAATCCTTGTACAGTCCATAAAAAATTAGTAAATAATTGCTTAGAGAAATCCTTGGAAATCACTTGAGCATTCTTAAAAATTCTTGAAAATTTCAAAATACTTAAAAAATCCTTAAAAACCGATATATAATCCTGAAAAAAAAGTCTAAAAAATATAATTTTATGATCACATTATTTTAAAAATCACTAATAAATCGTTGATAAATTCAGTATTGAATATTCCTAAAACAATCATTGAAAAATCTTGAAAAACCTGTAACCACTAAACTTTATCCTGTTGCGTATTCTAATGTTAACTTTTTGTATTATAGGCCTGATGATGGCCATTGAATGGCCGAAACATGTTGCTCCTCATTGTTAAAATATCCTAAATTATATTATTGTGGCATGACTACGAGTTTTATTATTCTTTAAATACAGTTTAGTGTATAAATAAATACATCTAATAAAATGAATATTTCATATATTAATTTATTATTCTAAACAAGTTCACAGTAGGCGTTTTTGTTTTCATCAAATATTTGTGGATCCCTCTTTTACCATTCATTCCATACACACATTGATTTCCATAAATACATAAAAAATAAGAAAAATATGTTAATGCGTTTTCTCATAACAATGAATGTCTGGGTATCCCTTTCTTTCCGACCGTGTTCAAATTATAAATCAATAAAATTTATTTCAGAACAAAAAAACTGGTGTTTTATCGCTTTGTAAATATAATAAATATTAATACATTAAAATAACAATAACAATAAAATACGTAATAGCAATTGGCCTTGATCCCATCAAACAAAATAAAAGATTAAAAATTATTTCCTATTTTTGCTTCAAAATAGAAGAAGTTTAAAAATAGATAATAAAATAAAATTCAAAATAAAGTGCTAATTTGTTGTCGAATTTTTTATAATAGTTTTTGACAAACGTAATGATAGGTGAGTATAATTAATTGGAAAAATTTTCTAAGAACGCCTACCTGTGAGGTCACGTTTAGTCTTTAATTATTTTCATTATCCATATAATCAAAAATTATCTACTTGCCATTTTTTCCTGTTTATCTCAATTTTTTCCTATTTTTATCTATTTTTATAAATTTTTTCCCATTTTTTTTATTTTTTCCTATTTTTTATCAACAGTATATTTTTATATTTTGTATAAAATTTTATTGATCTAAATGTTATTAATTAATATTTCAATTATTATTTTATTTTTTCTACAATATTATTTCTTGTTATTTTTAAACGAATTTTTGGCTATTCATTTTTTTCTGTAAAAACAAGAGGTTTACAATATTGATATCTTCTGATTTTTGTAATTACCTATGGATTTCCTTTTATATAGATTCATGGATTTTTGGGAGTTACTTAAACAGTTTTTTGCCACTACCAATGAAGTTGTTTTAAGCTACCAAAGCAGTTTTTTTTAGCTACAAATAAATGAGAAAATTTTATTTTATTTGAATCTCCAGGCTATCAGAATATTTTTTGTACTCCTACCAACCTTTCAAAACGAAGTTTTACTTCTTCTCTATTGCAATAACTCACAGGTGATTTTGTTGTTAAATTTAAATTCAAAAATTTATTAATTTTTTTTTATATTTCTTGTATTTATTATTTTGCTCAGGAGGGAAAGGATTATAATTTTTTTCAATTTTTTTCCAACAAAATGTCTGGCGCCCACTAGTATATTCACTCATTTTTTGTGCTTTCACTAAGCTTTCAGCCTAAGAATTCACCTCTAAAAAAAATATCTCATATTTTTAGTTCCAAAAATGCTTTTTAAAACTATTACCTTAGTGGCTACAATGTAATGATTTTAATGAGAAAAACATACTTAAAGAAAATCAAAACAAAGTAAAAGAACTGTTTTATTTAATTTAATTTAATTTTTACCAGTTTTAAAAATACGGCTAGATACAACTGGGTTATATTTTAGGTTGGTCCAGCGTAGTAAGCCTGTGGTTGGTCGTTTTCAAATTTGTTAACTTATTGGTTTGACCAATGACAAATCAAATAAATGACAAATATTATGTATGTCATAAACGTGCTGTTGGATATAGGACAGGAAGTAAGAACTAAAATACTTTAAATTGAAATGCTAAAATTTAATTACACTCTATCAAAATATTTCAAATTATACGCTACTGTATTGTACTCTTTACTCCTTTCAAGAGTACTCTAATACCAGACAAGTATTACATGATGCCATATCTAGAGTATGGTCTAAAGATTTAAACAAATCTAATAAAATCAACAAAAAAGTAATAATATTCAAAAAAAATTTGAAATCTTAAATAAAATGTAAATATTAACCATTTATATTATAGTTTAATGTTCAAAAAGAATGTATTCTCCTTCCTTATTAATTCCTTGATTTTCAAATAACTAAAACAAAAGAATAGATAAGTGACAAATATACCATGTATTTCATTATTTCTTATTGCTAAAAATTTTAGATTAGAGAAACTGTTTTTTTAAATATCCTCTTCTAAAATTTTTTTTTTAATAATTGAGACAAGAGACAGAAATTCTACTTTAATTTCGCGACTGTAGTGACAAAAAATTATACTTAACCCAATATTGTACGTTAACTTGAAAGTTTGATTATTTATCAGTGTAAGGGTAAACTGCATGCTTTACATATATAAGATCCGGGTTCGATTCCCGAGGAATTTTTTTTTATTTTTGTTTAATATACAGGCTAGTTTAGATAGTCAAGACTTCTTTTAATAAAAAAATTATTTTTTTTAATACGATTTTAACACTATAATTTATAAACACTATTTACATTTGGAAGTTTTGACATTATTAAAACGCTGTGACAACTCTGTAACAGATGACAGAAATCAAAGTAGAATTTATGTCTATAGAATCTAATAATTTTACTAACCATATTTTGAACTTGACCTGATAGAAGAATTTTTTCTATTCTTTTTATGTCTTGCCATTGTGGCACGTTTTTTAATTCTAAAAGTCCAGCGTCGAGTTGGTTTAGGAAAGTTTTAAAAACTGTCTGACAATCTTTTGTTATTAACTCATCCATCTAAAAAACAACAAAATGTCATGTTACAAACAACAAAATGTCATGTTACAATTTTCAAAAAAAAATTGCATAATTTCAATTTCTTTTAAAGTTTTTATATATTTTAGAAATTTTCGAATATTTTGACATTTTTACTAATTGAAAATTTTGAAATTTTGGAAAAAAATTACATACTTTCAAATTTGGATATATTTTAGAAATTTCTAAATATTTTGACATTTTTACTATTTGAAATTTTTGAAATTTTCGATATTAAAATGCATAATTTCAAACTTTATTTAAGTTTTTGAAATGTTTTAGAAATTTTTAAATATTTTGAAATTTTCACTATTTGAAATTTTTGAAATTTTCAAAAAAAAAATTGCATAATTTCAATTTCTTTTAAAGTTTTTATATATTTTAGAAATTTTCGAATATTTTGACATTTTTACCAATTGAAAATTTTGAAATTTTGGAAAAAAATTACATACTTTCAAATTTGGATATATTTTAGAAATTTCTAAATATTTTGACATTTTTACTATTTGAAATTTTTGAAATTTTCGATATTAAAATGCATAATTTCAAACTTTATTTAAGTTTTTGAAATGTTTTAGAAATTTTTGAATATTTTGAAATTTTCACTATTTGAAATTTTTGAAATTTTCAAAAAAATTTGCATAATTTCAATTTCATTTAAAGTTTTTATATATTTTAGAAATTTTCGAAAATTTTGACATTTTTACCAATTGAAAATTTTGGAATTTTCGAAAAAAATTACATAGTTTCAAATTTGGATATATTTTAGAAATTTCTGAATATTTTGACATTTTTACTATTTGAAATTTTTGAAATTTTCGATAATAAAATGCATAATTTCAAACTTTATTTAAGTTTTTGAAATGTTTTAGAAATTTTTGAATATTTTGAAATTTTCAAGATATGAAATTTTTGAAATTTTCAAAAAAAAATTGCATAATTTCAATTTCTTTTAAAATTTTTATAAATTTTAGAAAATTTCGAATATTTTGACATTTTTACCAATTGAAATTTTTGAAATTTTCGATAATAAAATGCATAATTTCAATCTTTATTTAAGTTTTTGAAATGTTTTAGAAATTTTTGAATATTTTGAAATTTTCACTATTTGAAATTTTTGAAATTTTCAAAAAAAAATTGCATAATTTCAATTTCTTTTAAAGTTTTTATATATTTTAGAAATTTTCGAATATTTTGACATTTTTACTAATTGAAAATTTTGGAATTTTCGAAAAAAATTACATAGTTTCAAATTTGGATATATTTTAGAAATTTCTGAATATTTTGACATTTTTACTATTTGAAATTTTTGAAATTTTCGATAATAAAATGCATAATTTCAATTTCTTTTAAAGTTTTTATATATTTTAGAAATTTTCGAATATTTTGACATTTTTACTAATTGAAAATTTTGGAATTTTCGAAAAAAATTACATGGTTTCAAATTTGGATATATTTTAGAAATTTCTGAATATTTTGACATTTTTACCAATTGAAATTTTTGAAATTTTCGAAAAAAATTACATGGTTTCAAATTTGGATATATTTTAAAAATTTCTAAATATTTTGACATTTTTACCATTTGAAATTTTTGAAATTTTCGATAATGAAATGCATAATTTCAATCTTTATTTAAGTTTTTGAAATGTTTTAGAAATTTTTGAATATTTTGAAATTTTCACTATTTGAAATTTTTGAAATTTTCAAAAAAAAATTGCATAATTTCAATTTCTTTTAAAATTTTTATATATTTTAGAAATTTTCGAATATTTTGACATTTTTACCAATTGAAATTTTTGAAATTTTCGAAAAAAATATTTTGACATTTTTACTCATAGTCCAATGAAACTAATATAATATCATAACCTCAAAAACGAACGTAAATACAAAAAAATTGAATTTATTCACGATACTTTGAGAAAAATGATAAAAACTACAAATGCTTAAATTGCAGGGTTATATTGGACAATGCCGAGGACACATAAACACAAGTTAGGCACTGCTCAATTATGACCCTCAAAAAATAGAGGATGCGTTAAGAGGTGTTCTGGATGAACATTTGTCATTCCAGCAAGCCGCTGAGAGATTTGGTGTACCACGTTCTACTTTACATTCCAAATATCTAGGTAGACATAGTGATCAGCTTCATAAACCGCCTGCAATTCCATTTGCAGAGGAAAAATTAATTGCCAAAGCAATGTTAACGGCGGCTGAATTTATTGTTCCATTCACAGAAAGTATTCTGAAATATTTTGTGGAACAGTATATTAATCGAAAGGGGGTTGTTGTAAAGCAATTTCACGATAATAGACCAGGCAGCGACGGATGTCATTATTTTCTGTTACGAAATCCTGAATTATCGAAAAGAAATTCACAAAACATCAAAATATATAGAGCTGAATTGATACCAACTGTGATTACAGAATGTTTTGCTAATTTGTTGGAAATAGTTGATGGTGTGCCACCCGCTAACATTTTAAACTATGATGAGACGAATATGACTGATGATCCAGGAAGTCAAAAAATTTTTGTTCGAAGACGTGCAAAGCATGCTTCAAGAATATTAGATAGTTCAAAGTGCTTTACATCACTGGTGTTAGCAAGTGGTAGACTTTTACCCCCATATATCGTTTACAAAGCAAAATACTTATATCCAGATTGGATAGAAGGAGGTCCAGAGGGTGCTTGTTAAAACCGCACAAAATATAGATGGTTTGATTCAGATGTGTTCGAGAACTGGTTTTTCCAAATAGCATTACCAGCATTACGTCGTAACGAGTTATTAACTTAATGTAATTAATAAGTGATAATTTTTCTGTCAAAAATGAAGCACCTTATATTTATTGGCAAAAGTCACTCAGAATAAAATCAAAATACATTTAGCTATACATATCGAACAGTGGGGCTAAAAGAGACATCAAAAAATTTGAAAAGATTTTAAATATTATGAAATTCTTGCACTGCATCTTCTTTAATAGCCGAAAAACTTGGTGATATATAAAAACGTATTATCAATTTCTTCTCATTTGTACAATTAATAATACTTTTTAATGTCCGTCACATTTTAGTAATAAAAAAGTGTTACTAAATCAAAGTAAAATTGTCTTGTGAAAATACAATATGCAATATTTTTCTAAAATTATCGGAAATATTTTTTTTAAGCTTTAGTTGAAACCATGTAGACATAATTTCAGATGTTATGATTGAAAACGAATTAATGTTTTTAATGTTCCTGAAATTTTAGTAATAAACTTTGGTTACTAAAAATGCTAAAAATTTTTAAACAGAGTTTAGATTAAATTTTATTTAAAAAAATCCATTTGCTCATAACGTTTTGTACTAAATAACTGCTCATAGTAAAATAATTTAACTGACCTGATCTCTTAACTGACTAGATTGACCTGGAACAATAAAACTTTCTAATCTTTTTATGTTTTTCCATGTTTCCAATTGTTGTAATTCTTGAGTTTTATTTGCGTGTTCAAGTTGGAGAGTTCTGTAATAATTTTCAACATCTGTAGTTACTTCAGTCTAAAAAAAGTTATATTAATATTAAAAGGCAGATACAGAATAGTATTTTACGTTAAAAGTCCGGTAGGTGGCTTATTACAGTACGAGTTGTATTACGGACGAGGCGACGCAGGAACCGAGTCCGGAATATAAACAGGTTAGTTTAGCAAAGTCGACTAGGATATTATTTATATCTGTCTAACTTTCGCTCTAATAAATCATAGCTACAAAAAAATTACTTAATCTCAAATAATTTGTTGCACTTTTTTAGAATCACTGAAAATTTTCCAAAATGGTATAAAAAATTATTCAGTAAAAATATACAAAATAAACCATTATTATCTTTTATTATTAAATAGTTTATTAGGATCAATGACCGCCGTCTTACATAGAAGATTATTTTAAATTATTTTCAAAAACATCATAGTTTTAAAAATTCCAATTTCTGTTGCTGAATTTGAGACACAGAAATAGTTTTTTGAATACAATAAAAATTTTAATTTAAACAGTACCTAAGAGAAAAATTACGTTATAAAAAAATTTTTTTTTGAGTATAAAATCAAAACAGGGATGGAATATTTATTAGTTATAAATTGCAGATAACTCATATTTTATTTAAAATAAAAATTATTATTAAGAGATAGGTTACCTACGCTCAGAATTTTTCAACAGTGTTTAAATTAAACTATATATTCAGAATAACTTTTTTTTTTAATTTTCTGTTCTAAACATATTTGTTTGTTAAATAGTATTATAATTTTACTGACCTTATTATGAACCTGATCTGACAGAAGAATATTTTCTATTCTTTTTAAGTCTTTCCATAGTGGCACGAATTCTAATAGTATAAGTTTAGCTAGGAGTTGGTTTTGCAAATATTTATAAAAAACCTTACAATCTTGATGTATTAGAGCATTTACCTAAAAAATTATAATAGGTCATATTACAATTAAAAGACATATAATAAATAATTCCATTATCGAATTTAAAATAACTTTTGAGAGTCACTAAAAATTTACAAAAAGAGTTTTGTGCAAAAAATGCAAAATAAATTATAATTGTTCTTTGTTATTAAAAGGCTAAAAAATTCTGAATAATTCTAAAAAATGCTTAAAAATTCCTGAAATTGATAAAAATTATACAAACGGCTAATAAATGCTCAAAATTATAAAAATGTTAACAATTGTTACAAATTACTAAAAATAGTTGAAAATTAATACAAAATTGCTAAAACATAATAAAAATCAATAAAAATTGATACAAAATTATAAAAATTACTAAAAAATAATAAAAAAAGCTATATGCTTAAAAATTGTTTAAAAATGCTACTAAAGAATGCTAAAAAATGCTAAAAAATACTAAAAAATGATAAAGGTCGCTAAAAATTGCTGCAAATGACTAAAAATTGCTAGAAAATAATAAAAAATGTTAAAAATTGCTGAAAATGCTTAAAAATTGCTTAAAATTGATAAAAAATTCTTGCTAAAAATTGTAAAAATGTTAACAAACACAAAAAATTGTTATAAATTACTAAAAGTTATTAAAAAATAATTAAAAACTACTAAAACATAATAAAAATACTAAAAATTGATACAAAATTGCTATGGATTTTTAAAAACTGTAAAACTGCTGAGAAATACTAAAAAATGTTAAAAAGGTCGCTAAAAAATGCTACAAATTACTAAAAATTGTTAAAAAATAATAAGAAATATTACAAATGCCTAAATAATGCTAAAACATTACTAAAACTGCTCAAAATTTAAAACATTTCTAAAAATACTGAAGTACTAAAAACTGCTAAACCTTAATAAAAATTGGTATAAATTAGTAAAAAATAAAAATTTTCTAAATGTATGACTATAATTTAACTTACTTCACGTCTAGATTGACCTGGAAGAAGATAATTTCGTAATCTTTCTAATTGTTTCCATGTCCTATCTTTTTCTAAATCTTTAATTTTAAATGCGAGTTCGAGTTGGAGATTTTTGTAATAGTCTTCAGCATTTTTATTTTTTTCGGTCTAAAAAAAATAAAAATAGATCATATTAATAAAAATCATTTAGTTATTTTCTTAACTAGTTCCGAAAGGGACAAGTAGTCTCCTAAAATCATTTTCACGTACAATATTTTTCTACAGCCGCTTATTAGACTTTAAAACAATATTAGTATTATATAATTTCGTGACCTGTGTTGTCAAAAAGTGTTAGGTTAGATTCGTTTAAATCAAATTTATTGCGAAAGTCGCCTAAAATATTAAAAAACGTCTCAAAATTATAAAAAATCGTTCCGTAAGTAAAAAAAAAACATAACGTTTTGTGTAAGGTACTTTCAACCTAATAAATCATAGCTGCAAAAAAAATAGTTGATTTCAAATAATTTGTTATATCTTTTAATACCATGAAAATTTACAAAAATTGTTATTTGAAATAATTAAAATAATGGGTAAGCAAATGTTACATTATCGAGATCATAGAAACAAATCGGCTCTTAGTTTACAAAATGTCACTAAAAATCTTCAAAAAGTTCACCAAATAGAAATATATACCGTAACAATGGATACCACAATGGATATTTCTTCTCATGACCATTGTGCAGATTTTTTGAGATATGTCAAGTGCAATAAAGTTGTTGAAATGACCATTGCTTTAAAATCAAATAAAAATTTCAAATTTGCTGTCAAAATCAAACAGTAAGATCTTTGAACAACCATCAACTTGACGCTCCGGTTGTATTGACGAGTCTTTAGTTCAACAAGTTTTAGCAGAAAATTCAGAAATGAACATCAATAAACAGTATGCTTCCACTTCAGAACAAGAAATTAATTTTTCTAGACACGATTCTAAGCAAGGTTTGTTTCTGACAATTACAAGTCACGATAACTCGAATATTTCGTTTACCTTCAATAAATAAAATATATTTTAATAGTTTATACTAGTTAAGTTAAAATGTTATTTTATTATTGTTAATAATAAATCATCTGTTTTGTGTTTAAATTAAAATAAGAATTTAGGTTGCTCTATCATCGACCAAATTAGAGGCTCACGGGCGGGAAGTGACAGATATCACTTCCCGCCCATGGGGAGGAAGTAAAGCTTGTAATAGCTGATTTCCCGACCTATAAAAAGTGTGTAATTGAGCAATTACATATACGATTGTGAATAAAATTTATTAACATTAATAACATTAATCTTTTTTACATTGACGTACTCGTGTCACTTGCTTTACAAAAAAATTATTGTTCAAAATCAAAATCTCTGTTTGCACAGGGCCGTCTCCATTAGCAGAAGTACTTAAAATTGAAATTAAATCCAACAGGGCCGCCCACCTTGAAACGGAGTGTTTCAAAACAAGAAAAATTCTTATAAAAGAAAAACACTATCTTTGATGGGTAAAATACATAGTTTAGCCACTAATCTTTTGAAAACACTGTCACTAGGATGTTTACCAGATACAACACGCACTTTATTATTATTTCTTGGATGTAGAGCGATAATTCGCCCAAAAGACCATCTCATGGGGTATGAGTAAAGGAGCTAGGCCGAAACGACAATCAAAACCCTCATTTTTACATAAGAAAATCTTAGGTCCATTTTGGCGATTTTTGGCTCATTCAAGGTCACTCGTGACGTCATCAAACCTGATAAGCGGATCAAACCTAATCAAAATCTGTTCGATACCTATTAAAAGCTGTTCTAGACCTGATAAAAGCCGTTCGAGGCCTGTTAGAAGCTGTTCGAGACCTGATAAAAGCTGTTCGAGGCCTGTTAGAAGCTGTTCGAAGCCCGTTAGAAGCTGTTCGAGGCCTGTTAAAAGCTGATCCGCTTATCAGGTTTGATGACGTCACGAGTGACCTTGAATGAGCCAAAAATCGCCAAAATGGACCTTAGATTTTCTTATGGAGATTTACATGTAAAAATGAGGGTTTTGATTGTCGTTTCGGCCTAGCTCCTTTACTGGTATGTTTTATTCTCCATCAGAATAACCAAATCTCCTAATTGTACGGATGAACCTTCTAATGTGATAACTTGTTTGGTATAGCTTGAACAACTTGTTCAGGAAATGCCACTAGAGCGTCACCAATGAAGTCATGGCCAGGCGTTAAAAGTAAGTAATCGTTTGGATCGGATGATAACGGAGATATGGGACAGGAGTCTACAGAGCCGTAGCTAGGGCGTGGCAAAGGTGGCATTTGCCACGGGCGCACGATAGTGGGCCCAGTTCGGCACCTTTATTTATGAGTGTTTGGATCTTCTGTAAGCTCTGTGTGCTAGTCATAGACAAACCCTTGGAGTTATTTTTTCAGTTGTTTTTTTGTTTTGATAAAAACGTACAACATAGTATACAACTTTAATTTTTTATTTTTCATAAATTCAAAAATGTCACCAAAAGAGTTATCAGGTTCACAAAATAAAAAAATACGAGCAACGATTTGCTGCCGTTAAACGTAATACAGGCGATATTTCAAAGTTTCTTTTGCCAATCTCTACTGCCATATCTGAGAAAGCGAAAATATAGAAAGAGATCTACATCTGAGAATGTAAATGAAGAATTAATGGAAAATGAAAATGTAGATCTTGAACCACAATCACCTGAACGGAAAATCGATAATATTGACTTCAATAATATTAAAACAGGGATTATTAACAAAGATACCATTGGTGATGATGTTACATTTTATCCAACAAAAAACAGAAAATTTAAAAATCAGTCCTTAATGAAATTAATGGCAAATGACGAAAGAATAGCCAGAAATACTGCTAAGAGCTAGACTCAGTTTTTTACTTTCCATGCATACTATTTTGTAATAATAGAAATTGATAACCGGATTTAGAGATTGGAAACATTTGAATTCATTATTGCCTCGTCACGAAAATTCGGAAAGCCACCGTAAAAATTATATCTGTCTAAAAGCATTCGAAAAACAATTGAACAAAGATGGGTTTATTGATGATCAATTTTAAATGCTATGCAAAAGGAGAAGAACAAGTGGAGACACATTTTGAAGGTAGTGAGAGGCGCAAAACTTGTAATTTGCCACAGGCGCCAACAAGTCTGAGAGTTTAGATAAACTTCGATTTGAGATAAAATCGTATATAACGCTTCAAAACTAAGTGAGGTATTACCTAAAATTCGACGTAGGTGAAATTTGACAGACCTTACAGCTGCTTCCCAAATTTCTCCCATGTGAGGTGATTGTGCGGGAATAAACTTCCAAAATTCGCAATACTATAATTATGTTGTTCGTTTTTTGACAGTTCGTGCAATTCAAGAAAATAATTATTAGCGGCGATGAAGTTAGATCCATTATCCGAACTGATCTCTAAAGGTTTACCTCGTCTTGCTATAAACCGCGTTCTCTGTTGATAAATCTGTAGCATTATCTAAATGAGTGGCACAAGTTGAGTAACAAACAAATATGCAGATATAAGACTTTATAAAAATCGGATTTCGTATAGAACCGTCCTTTGTCAAGATTGGGCCTTGCTTAATTAACGCCACATTTGTGAAAAGGTCTATTTGGCATTGTTCTAGAATTGGGTAAGTTACCCATTAAAAAATTACCGTGCTTAGGATTTATTCAAAAACAGCGAACGCACGAACGAATACATTGCTTTATTATAGATATTTTTTTTTTGTTTGGATAATATTAATAAAAAAATCTGATGTGGCCAGCACATGACCTCTCGCCATTTTTGAATCAAAAATTTACAGGTTAACACAAAAAAGTATGAAAAAAAAATTACTTTTTTTGAAAACTTTAAAATACGAAAATAAACTGTAGTATATACAAAATAAATGTGTAAAACTTTATTGCCCTTTTGTATAGTAATGACGTCATCACTCATAGCAACTAGCAACTAGCAAATCTAATCTAGGGTATCCGAATTCTGTATACAAAATTTCAAATTTTTTAATTCAGTAGTTTTTGAGTTATCGTTACTACTACCCAATTTTTAGCATGATTACTATACCTTTCTTATCTGAAGGGCGAGAGGTAAAAAAAACTAATAAATAAGCAAGTTGAGTCAGACAAATACATAGAGAAAGGCAAAACAACACAGAGAAGTAGAGAGAAAAGAAACTCAAAGATATAGAAAAAAAATCGGCTGTGCCACCCCAGAACTTTCCCGGCTCGGCCGTAGAGAATAGGATTATTTAAAAAAAATAGTTGTAGGGAATTTTATGCTTTATACAACTTTGCACTGAAACATTTTGCACTAAAGAGCACAATTTACCTCCAATTTTAAAAAAATGGAATATGGAATAAAATTTTGCACTAAAATGCATTGTTTGTCCACAAAATCAAGAAAAACTAGAGAAAACCTACATGCACATTTTTTACGCGCCCTCTAGTGGCACAACTATTTGAAATTTTGGAAAAAGCTTAAGACAAAAGTTGTTGGAAATTTTATTCTCTAAAACATTGTACTCCAACATTTTGCACTAAAGTGTATTTCTTGTCCTCAAAATCAAGAAAAACTAGATAAAACCTACATGCACATTTTTTACGCGCCCTTTAGTTTCGCAACTATTGAAAATTCTGAAAAAAGTTTGAAACAAAAGTTATAGGGAATTTTATGCTCTAAAATTTTGTACTACAACATTTGGACTAATGTGCATTGTTTGTCCTTAAAATTTAAAAAAATAAAAAATTGTTAAATGTGTATTTAATTAATGTCGGTCTTGAGGACCTTCTACTCTACCAATTTAAACCAAAATCTAATGGTCGCATTCTAGGCACACACCGACCCTCCATACCAAATTTCAGCTTGATTGGCCACACGGTTCGGCAGTTATCGTGGAAGATTATACACAGACACACAGATACACAGACAGATCATTAGCTAGAAATAGTTTCAATCTTCTTGGGGGACCTCAAAATGGATATTTCCATCGATATCTCAATTTTTTTTTGTTCGTTCACCTTACTTTCCCTTTGATGGGTCCGGGAAAATAAAAACAGAGACAGGGATAGATGGAAATAGAAAAGTATACATACAATGTTATTGAAAGATAAAAAAAAACATGAACAGAGACAGAGAGAGGAAAAACAAAAAATAAAGACACACCTGTGAAAGAGCAATCCCGAAGAAAATTGAAATGGAGAAAACATTTGAAATTAAATAAATTATTTTTTTTTTCTTCTATTTGATAGCCCGGATTGAGAATTTTTGATAAGACATCTGGTCTAACGGGTGGTCCATATCAATATATTTATTATAGTTTAATTTTACGACTGTTCTTAAATTTTATTATTAATCAATTTTAATAAATAAATGACTCATAAATAATTTTTTATAATTTTTTGGAACCTGTGGAAAATTACTAAAAGTGTTTTGTGTAAAATAAAATATCGTCAAAAATAAACCAAATCAACCAGAATTATTCATCATTGTAGATGATTCAGACTTAACTTTAAGAAAAATATTTTTACTATAACATTAGCCAAACTCATGAACCAATTTTGGTGTCAAGAGTCAAGTTATTTTCCTGTGTAATTAAATTTATTATTATTATTTTAACTTACCGGTAAACAACTGACTTCATAAGTCATAAATAAAAATGCAAAAATCAGTAGAGGAGACATTTTGTATATAAGTTATAAAACAATATTAAATATTTTTTTTTAACATGCAGTTAAATAGTTAAACATTATCATAACATTTCCTTTCGGATTTGATTAATTTTAATCAAAGATAAAATTTAACAAATTATTCATCAAGATTTATATTAACGTCTAGACTTTAAGATATGTATATTAAAAATAAAAATCGAAAAATTTATTCACGTTTAAAAGAGATATTGTTTTATTATCCCGGAGTAAAATAGTTAGCTATGGTTTCTACTGGTAAAAGTAAAAGTAACTAAAATGAGGGAGTAAAATGCATGGTTCAGTCTCTGAGGTGCAAAAAATATATTTATTACACCACAGAAATTTCTTCATGACAGTTTTTTTAGTTTAATTATTTAACTTTCCCGACGAGTATCTACCAATACTTTTTCCGATATTTATTGTTAAAGTTTCAAATTTTGACATCTTTTATATTTGACAGGTGACAGTTGGAGAAATAATTTTTACTGTTCTGTATAGAGTTTTTCAAGGGCTTCCAAACGACATATTGCATGTCCAATTCTGTGACATATTGCATCTGTCATTTTTTGATAGTGACACTTCCGTTTGACAGATCTCGTACAAAAACTAATGGATTCTTTCGACCGGTAACCTAAAGCCATATACCAAATTTCAGCTCAATCGGTTTAAACGTTTGACCTCCGTCGTGAAAGAATACACACAGACAGACAGATAGACGGACTTCCCATCTAGAAATGGTCTTAATCATCTCAGATGATCTCAAAATGGATATTTCCATCTTTATCTCGAAATTTTTATTTAGCTCGTTCACAATACTTTCCCTTCTCGGAGGTGTGTCGGGAAAGTAAACACTCCAAAAAACTCGAATTTCAAAAAAGGTCAAATCTCAAAAAATTTCAAAAAATCTCAAGAATCAAAAATTTCGGAAATCACAAAAAAGGAAAAAAATTTCAAAAAAATTCTCAAAAAATTTGTAGGCGCTTCAAAAACATGTCAAAAATTTCTAAAAATCTAAAAAGTCACAAAGAATCTCAAAAAATTTAAAACGTCAAATCTCAAAAAATTCAAAAGAGTAAATATCTCAAAAATTCAAAAATTTGATCAAAAAATCTCTAAAAATTCAAGTAAATCAAAAAATCTCAAAAACTCAAAAAACATTAAAACTTTCAAAAATAAAATATGAAAAAATCTTAAAAAACCTCAAAAAATTACAAAATATCAAAAAACCTCAAAAAATCTCAAAAGTTCTTAAAAAAAACTTAAAGAACCTTAACAAAAAATTAAAAATCTCATTAAATCTCTAAAAATTCTCAAACAAGCTCAAAAGATTCAAAGAGTCTTAAAAACTCAAATGAATTTCAAAAAAAAATAAAAAAATCTTAAAAAATATAAAAAAACCTTAAGAAATCTCAAATAAATCTCAATAAATCTTAAAACACTTCAAACAATTCTCAAAAAATCTATAAACTCTTAAAATATCAAAACATCTTAAGAAGTCCCAAAGAATCTCAAAAAATTTCAAAAATCTCAAAAAACTTCTAAAAATCTCAAAAAACCTCTAAAAACTTCAAAAAATCTCAAATAATCTCAAGAAACCTCAAGAAATCTCAAAAAATCTCAAAAATTTAAAAAGAAACAAAAAATATCAAAAGCTAAGAAAAAGTCAAAAAAAAAATGAAAAAAAAATTTGACACAATTAGAAAATTGTAAAAAATTGTAAAAAATTGAAAAGAATCTACGAATACCTTTTTAGATATTTAATGTTAAAGTTTTAAAATTTGACATTTTTATTTTTGACAGGTGACAAATGGAGAAATAAGTTTGACTGTTCTAAAGAGAGTTTTTCAAGTGCTTTCAATTGACATATTGCAAGTCAAATTCCGTGACATTTTGCATCTGTCATTTTTTGACAGTGACATTTCAGTTTGACGGATGTCATACAAAAACCAAAGGATTCTTCCGACGGGTAACCCAAAGCCATATACCAAATTTCAGCTCAAACGGATTAAACGTGAGGCCTCTATCGTGGAAGAATACACACAGACGGGCAGACAGATAGACAGACTTCCATCTGGAAATGGTCTTTATTATCTCAGGTGACCTCAAAATGGATATTTCCATCGTTATCCTGAAATTTTTTTTTAGCTCGTTCACAATACTTTCCCTTCTAGGAGGTGGGTGGGGAAAGTAAAAATATAATTTTAATTTCAATAATTTATTTGCAAAAACAATTTCAGAATCCTTATAAATCATTTTATTAAAATTATTCTAGTGATTATTTTATATACAGGGTGGCGCAAATTTAATTGAACACTATTGGGTTTTCGATATATTTATTAAAACCGAAACTAACGATTTTCGTTTAATAGTATATTTAACAGGTTAAAAAGTTTTCGTCAAAAATAAAATTTTATCGTTAATTTTTTATAACAAACAAATTTTATCTTATTTTTGTACAAATAATAATTAATAGTTTATTTAAGCCATATCGTAATACTCGATAAAATTTGTCCTAATCTTGATAAAAATAAGACGTTAAAGAATTTTTTAGTTCCGACAAGACTGATCCAATATTTTATAGATTTGTTTGGTCACTACTGGAAATTGATTAAATTTATTCCCAAAATAACTACACTAATCAGTTAATGGTTAAATCAAATCAAAAATTTAATCAAAGGCATAATAATAATATAATAATATTAACAAAATAGGTTTAATCCATGATTAAAAAATTATAAGTCACCATGTTTCCCAACTTTACCCTTAACTACATTTTATTATTTAAATGGTGGTATTATTGAAATTAAATATTCTATTTTTTTTTTCCAAAATTGTATAATTTTACTCAAATTCATGATATAAATATAGAAACTTTAATTACAATATTGAAAATTATTATTATTAATTGAGTTTTAATTAAATATCATTATGGGTTAAATCTAGTATTCCAAATTACTCTACATCACTGTCAATACAATTTTTTTTATTTTATATAATAAATAATTGTTGCTAAATATTTATAATAATCTGGAAGTTTGAATGGAGAATTTCGTTTTTTTTTTTGTTTTTATAGACATTATAGAAAATTTCTAATCACCACTTTTTTTGGTATTTTTAAAGTAATCTATATTAAATTAAAAATTTTCAGGATGTCTTAATAAATTTTCAAAGGGGCTTACCAAAATATACATGTAGCTAAAGCCTGTTATAACAAACACATAGAAAAAAGAAAGCAATCGGTCAACCTGTCTGCAAATCACTAAGAAATCCTTAAATAATCCTTGATAAATCCTCAACCAGTCTATGACAGTCCTAGAACAATCCTTAAAGAATCATTAAGAAATCCTTGAGTACTCCTTAATAAATCAAGTTATGAACAATTCTAGAACAATCCTTGTAAATATCCATAAAGAATCCTAAATAACGAAAAATCTTAAAATGGTTCTTGTACTGTTTTTAAACAATTTTGAAACAACCATGTAAAATTTTCATACAAATTTAAAAAAATCGCTAATGCTCCTTCATGAATCCTCAAACAGTATTTAACAGTCGTAGAACAATTCTTGAAAAATCAGTCAAATTCTTTGAAAAAAACGAAAAATCCTAAAAAAATTCTTGTACAGTCCTTTAAAAATTGTTAATACATCATTTTAAAAATCTTAAAAATCCTCGAAAAATCACTAAAAATCTTTAAATACTCCGTCATAAACTATCAAACAGTTTTTAACAATCCTAGAACAGTCCTCTAAAAATCCGTAAAGAATCTTTGAAAAATACGAAAAATCCTAAAAAAATTCTTAACATATCCTTTTAAAATTCATTAAAAATAATAAATCCTCAAACAGTCTTGAACAGCTCTAGAAAGATTCTGAAAAATACGAACAATCCTAAAATAAATTTTTATACAGTCCTTAAAATAATTTTTAAAGCATCCTATTAAAGTTCTTAAAAAATCTTTGAAAAATTACTAAGAAATCCATGAATACTCTTTGATAAATCCTTAAACAGTATTGAACAGTCTTAGAATAATGCAATAATGCTCCCTTAAAGAATCTTTGAAAAATTCATGAAAAGTCCTAAAAAAATTCTTGTACAGTCCTTAAAAAAATCCTTAAATATATCTTTTAAAATTCGAAATAAAAATCATTAAAAAATTAGTAAAAAATCCCTAAATAGTCCTTAATTAATTCTTAGTTTAAATCATTCCTGTGAAATTCCTAAAGAATACATTAAACATACTTTAAAAATCCTTGTAGTCCTTAAAGTAAATTAAAAAATCCTTTTAAAATTCGTCAAAAAATTTATTGAAAAATTACTAAGAAATCCTTGAATACTCCTTCATAAATTCTTATACAGTCTTGGATGACATCCTTGAAAAATCCGTATAGAATCTTTAAAAAAATACCAAAAATCCAAAATAAATTCTTGTACAATCTTTAAAAAAATCTTAAAGCATCCTTTTAAGGCTTTGAAAAATTAATAAGAAATCCTTGAAAACTCCTTGATAAATCCTTAAGTAATCTTTAACAGTCCTAGAATAATCCTTAAAAAATCCGTAAAGAATCTGAAAAAATGAAAATTCCTAAAAAAAATTCTTGTACAGTCCTTAAAACATCCTTTTAATATTCTTAAAAAATCTTTGAAAAATTACTAAGAAATCGATAATTACTCCTTGATCAATTCTTATAGAAAAGTTTTAGAAAAATCCTTCCTTAAAGAATTTTTGAAAAATACAGGAAAAGTCATAAAAAAATTCCTAACATATCCTTTTAAAATTCATAAAAAGTGATAAATCCTCAAACAGTCTTGAACATCGCTGGAAATATTCTGAAAAATACGTACAATCCTAAAATAAATTCTTATACAGTCCTTAAATTAATTTTTAAAACATCCTTTTAAAATTCTTAAAAAATATTTGAAAAATTACTAAAAAATCCATGAATACTCCTTGATAAATCCTTAAATAGTATTGAACAGTCTTAGAATAATGTCTTTGAAAAATACATGAAAAGTCCTAAAAAAATTCTTGTACAATCCTTAAAAAAATGCTTAAATACATCTTTTAAAATTCGAAATAAAAATCATTAAAAAATTAGTAAAAAATCCCTAAATAGTCCTTGATAAATTCTCAGTTTAAATAATTCCTTGGAACTCCGTAAAGAATATAAGAAACATACTTTAAAAATCCTTGTAGTCCTTAAAAAAAATTAAAAAGTCCTTTTAAAATTTGTCATAAAATTTATTGAAAAATTACTAAGGAATCCTTGAATACTCCTTCATAAATTCTTATACAGTCTTGGATGACAGCCTTGAAAAATCCGTAAAGAATCTTTAAAAAATTCCAAAAATCCTAAATCATTTCTTGTACAATCCTTAAAAAAATCTTAAAGCATCCTTTTAAGGCTTTGAAAAATTAATAAGAAATCCTTGAAAACTCCTTGATAAATCCTTAAGTAATCTTTAACAGTCCTAGAATAATCCTTAAAAAATCCGTAAAGAATCTGAAAAAATGAAAAGTGCTAAAAAAAATTCTTGTACAGTCCTTAAAACATCCTTTTAATATTCTTAAAAAATCTTTGAAAAATTACTAAGAAATCGATAATTATTCCTTGTTCAATCCTTAAACAGTATTAAAAAGTCTTAGAATAATCCTTCCTTAAAGAATTTTTGAAAAATACATGAAAAGTCATAAAAAAATTCTCGTACACTCCTTAAAAAAATTCGTAATTAATATCTTTAAAAAATTACTAAAAAATCCTTAAATGGTTCTTGATAAATTCTCAGTTTAAATCATTCCTAGACGAATCCGTAAAGAATACATGAAAAATATTTTTAAAATAACCTATATTAAATTATAAATTTCCGGCTCATAACAATACACCAGTCATCCGGAAAACCGACAGTAAAGAAACCTGCGTTAATAAACCTTCAAATTAGGCTATCAAGTATCATGCTCAAATAATAAAAGAAAAAATCGCTCCATGTGGATATTTTTTTATTTGTTTAATGAAAGGCGTGGACCCTCCCTCTTTCAACCTAGACTTACAAAAATTTACATGTAGCTAAAGCCCGTTATAACAAACATATAGAAAAAGAAAGCAATCGGTCAACCTGTTTGCCAGACAACTACAAATGGACGGCCGAACGGATAGACATACTAAACAATCTAATAATGGATGCTCGCTTCGCTCGCTCCCTGATTCAAATTAATATCCCATTTTTAAATTATAGGTTATCCCATTTTAACCACAATGCTCCCTAAAATGGGGCAGTTGTATTTTTTTCAAAAAAGCATTATATTTTTGATATTTATATTTTGTTGTAAAACTTGTATTGACATATATTGAAAAATACTTTAAAGAACATGTTTGTACATTTTTGGTGGGATTTTTCTGATTTACCGATTATTTATTGCTACGCAATCCTTGAGTATTCCATTTTAAGGACACATTCCTTATCTTTTAAATAATTTAACAACAAATAGTAAATAGTAATTTTTTTAATAATATATGTCATAAAAATTGTAGCATAACTTTAATTAAACAGTATCGGGATTTCGTAAACCATTATGGATTTCAAAACATTAAAATATCAGGTTCAGTTTTAGAGCTATTTGGGAAAAACCGAAATTGACGATTTTTGTTTTATTTTATTAACACCTTAATTATTAAAGGAAAAAAATTATAAACACTTTTATTTAAGACAATTTTTTTGTACCTGTACCTTTTATTTCATCTATAAAATCTCTATTTTTTTCTCTATTCAATCATATATTTTTTTTTTATATTACAATGAACTATACTTTATAAATTTTTGTAAATACGGTTCTGTTTATTTTTACCCTAAAAATATGAGTACGAGAATTATAAAATATCTTAAATAAGGGTAAGGACAATTTCAGCCAGAATTAAAATAATTTACGATTACTATTTAATTAATGTATTAACATTGTAATTTCCAGTTTTCTGTTATCATTCCATAGATTTTCAAGGATATTTTCAGGATTTTTTAATGTTTTTTTCAACGATTTTTTTAGTTTTTTCCAAAATTTTTCAAGGATTTGTGAAGAATATTTCATTGATTTTTGTGCGGAGTATTCAAGAATTTTTTAGTGTTTTTTTTTAAGAATTTTAAAATGATGGATTTAAAGATTTCTTAATAATTTTACAAGGATATTTTCAAAATTGTGCAAAAAGACAGGTTAGGTAGCGATTTTTGTTATTTAAAAGGATTGTTTATGGATTCCTTGGTAGGTTTTCAAGGATTTATGTAAGGATTCTTTATAGTTTTTGAAAGATTCTTTAATGGCTTTTCAAGGATTTATCAATGATTTTTTAGGGATTTCTCAAGTTTTTTCCAGCATTTTTTAAGAATTTATGAAGAATATTTCATTGATTTTTGTGCGGATTATTGAAGGACTTGTTAGTGTTTTTTTATAAGAAATTTAAGATGATGGATTTTAAGATTTTCTAACGATTTTACAAGGGAATTTTCAAAAATTGTGCAAAAAGACTGGTTAGGGATTTTTGTTATTTGAAAGAATCTTTTATGGATTCTTTAATAGCTTTTCAAGGATTCTTTAATGGTTTTTCAAGGATTCTTTAATGGCTTTTCAAGGATTTTTCAATGATTTTTTAATAATTTTTTTCAGAAGTTTAAATAAATTTTATTTTTGTCTGATTGTGTCTATTTAAGAAAATTTAAATCAGACTTTTGATATATTAGGGCGTTAAGTTCAATGTTTACTCAATTTCTAATTAATTTTATAAATATTTACAATAAATACAGTGAAAATGGAACAGGAGCGTACTTAAAAAGTTTCTAAAGTAAGAGCTTCACACGAGACCTTTCTGAAAATTATTTAGCCCTTATCGAGACTACATACGGCGAGACCTGAGAGTCTCGTTTCTGGTCTCGTTCATATTTCTTCAGAATATTTTCCAAACTTCCGAGAAAAATAACCTACCAAGTAGTATAATCCTTTAATTTTTTTTTATAATAAAAAAAGTCTGCATAGCTTACGATACATTTTCGAAATCTAAAATCTGATAATCATCTGCGAAATATTTTATTTTATAATTTTGGACTTCAGTTACAGCAAAAATGTAGTGATTACGACGAGACTGAGACTGAAACGAGACTTATTTTTTTCTCTTCAATAAAAATATTTTTTTTTGTACCTTTACGATTTAATTAAATAAAAAGAAAATCGAAAAATTCGTTTTTCCTCAAATAACTCGGAAAATTTAGAAAAAAAAAATATTCAGGTCGTCTTGAACATATGTATATTTTTTACCATTATCTATAACTGTTTAAGAAATCCTAGTAGTGTTCAATTATATTTGAGCCACCCTGTAAGTACCACAATATGCAATAGTTTTTCGGGATTTATTTTCATCTACAATGATTGATTCCGAATTTATGATTTTTACGCAATTATTATCATGTTCCAACACGGTCTTTTGAACTGGATGAGTATGCGCAGTGGGAACCCAGCGTTTTAGCGACGATTATTTTCAATACACGTAAATGTGCTGTGTTTCAAAATTAAACCAAACATGTTCCCCTGTGTCTAGAAGACAGGACATTCAAAAATATATTAAAATTAATCGAGATTAAAATGCGACGTTCATACTACGCAAATTCATCCAGTTCAAAACACTGTGTTGGAACAGACCTATAAGTTTATTGTTTTCGTTGCAGTCCATTTGTTATATTGGTTCCATTTATTTTCTATCCTCTTTGTAATCTTGTTTTTAGGCCTGATGATGACCTGATGAGGAAGAAATATGTCGTTTAGCCTAATTTGGTTTGAGCATCCTATTTTTATTATACATTATGGTATGACTTTGTGTCTTATTCTAATCTGAGTATACATTTGAGTATAGATAATTTGGTTAACCTTATATATTCAATGTTTACTCAATTTCTAATTAATTTTATTTAGATTTATAAATATTTATAGTGAAATATAAAGTGAAAATGAAACAGAAGCATACTTAAAAATGTTTCTAAAGTGGGGGCTTCACACGAGAACGATACTTTTCTGGTCTCGTCTCGTAAAACCGAGGCGATGGCGAGACAAGACCCTTTAGAAAATTATTTAACCGTTTCTGGTCAAATTTCTTCAGATTTTTTTTCTAAATTTCAGAGAAAAATAAGCCAGCAAGCAGTATAAACATTTAATTCTTTTTTATAAAGATCTGCATAGGTTACGATACATTTACGAAATCTTCTGTGAAATATTTTATTTTATAATTTTGGACTTCAGTTACAGCAAAAATGTAGTGACGGGCAGAATCGAATACTTTTAAGAATCGATGCCTTGGTATTCGAATACATTTAAGAATCAAATACTGATTCGAGTCCGAGTACTTGGTGGTAATAAATTATCATAGTTTTTTTGTACAATCATAGTTTTTATTTATTTTTTGATAACAAAATTCAAAATAATTAATGTCTATACAACAAATGTGGTTAGATATTTTTGATTAAAAATTAAATAAAAAATCTGGAAGTTATAACATTGGCTAACATGCTATTGTATTCGTATTTTCCATTTGGTGGAATAAACATAACGAAAATAATTATGAGAAATAGGAAAAAATAAATTTAGTTCTTATTGCAAAAATTAGGATAAGAAGCCCTTAAACCATATTGATTAATTTTATTTTCCTACTTACTAGTACCTACAAATCCATAAACTTTAAAGCATGTACAAAACAAATGGACCTACAAAAAAGAGAATCTATTTTACTGCTTATGGCACGGATATGATTTACTTTTTATATTATTTTATTTAGTAGTGCTTTATTTTTACTTGGATTCGGATTTCAGTTTTCGACTTTCCGGATTTTCTGTAACGACAACTTTCAAGAATAACTAAATAAAGTTATTGAGTGTTATTAACAATTACTTTTTTTTTCAGATTATAAAAAAAAACATTTTTCGATTTTTCTCTTTTAGTTAGAACTCTTTCTACATTTTTTTCCTTAACGAAACCTAATGCAGTTAAATGACACATATTGGATTTTTTTTTTAAATCTTAAAGTGGTGCTAAAGAATTAATTTGTAATTTATGTAAAAAGGTATTTAAATATCATGGAAATAATATCTTAGAAATAAGTTCTAGCAATGACGAGATTTCATGAGACGAGACAAACGGTTACAAGACGAGACCGAGACTAAAACGAGACTTATTTTTTTCTCAACTAACGAGACCGAGACGGGATTTTTAAAATGCTCACTTTACCTCGTCTCCTGTAAAGTCCTACCTAAAATAAAGTTTAATGTCAAAACCAAATAAATGAAAATTTCAAAGGTGAAATAAAAGGTACAGGTCCGTATTAAAAAAATAGTTGAGGGTGAACGAAATATTGTTTAAAAAAATTAAATACGCTATATTATGAGGTATTTAATCATCAATAAAAATATCTTATAAAGTTTTGTTCTAGCTTTACAACTTAAGTTTTAATTAAATAAAATGAAAATCGTCAATTTCGTTTTTCCTCAAATATCTCGGACACCGATCTTGATATTTTAATTAAAAAAAAAACATAGATCGTTTTGAAAATATGTATATTTTTTACCATCTTATTCTTGTATCTATAACTGTTTACGAAATCTCAATAGTGTTCAATTATATTTGCGCCACCCTGTAAGTACCACAATATGCAATAGTATTTCGGGATTTATGTCTTTATCTACAATGATCGATTTAGAGTTTATGATTTTTACAGAAATATTAATCAAATAATCTACAAAAATTTAAATTTTTATTTTTAAACGCTTATAACATTTATTAAAAAATCGGCTGTGTCACCCCAGGAATATGTTATTTATTATTATTATTTTAATTACAAAATACTAATCATTACATTGATTTTTGGAACACATTCAAAATAGCGAGCTGATGGTGAATTAATATTTCAATGTTGATAATGACATAAACTGCGCATGCGCACGTTGTATATCACACTGCTACAATTCAGATCTCCTAAAATCATGTGTGAAAACTATTGGGAATTCGGGAAAATTTTTCATACAATAGTTGTAGGGAATTTTAAATGTGTATTTTTCTCACCATCTAGCGGCGAAACTATGAGGAATTCGATTAAAGTTAAACATAAAAGATAAACAAAATTTGATGCTTTACAACTTTGCATAAGAAAATTTTGCACTAAATACATTGTTTGTTCTCAAAATCAAGAAAAACTAGAGAAAACATACATGCACATTTTTTACGCGCCCTCTAGTGGCGCAAGTATTAGAGATTTTAGAAAAAGTTTGAGACAAAAGTTATAGAGAATTTTATGCTCTAAAACTTTGTACTATACAATTTTTCACTAAAGTATATTGGTTGTCCTAAAAATCAAGAAAAACTAGAGAAAACCTACATGCACATTTTTTACGCGCCCTCTAGTGGCGCAACTATTGAAAATTCTGGAAAAAGTTTAAAACAAAAGTTATAGAGAATTTTATGCTCTAAAACTTTGTACTACAAAATTTTGCACTAAAGTATATTGGTTGTCGTAAAAATCAAGAAAAACTAGAGAAAACCTACATGCACATTTTTTACGCGCCCTCTAGTGGCGCAACTATTAAAAATTCTGGAAAAAGTTTAAAACAAAAGTTATAGAGAATTTTACGCTCTAAAACTTTATACTACAAAATTTTGCACTAAAGTATATTGGTTGTCCTAAAAATCAAGAAAAACTAGAGTAAACCTACATGCACATTTTTTACGCGCCCTCTAGTGGCGCAACTATTGAAAATTCTGGAAAAAGTTTAAAACAAAAGTTATAGAGAATTTTATGCTCTAAAACTTTGTACTACAAAATTTTGCACTAAAGTATATTGGTTGTCCTAAAAATCAAGAAAAACTAAAGAAAACCTACATGCACATTTTTTATGCGCCCTCTAGTGGCGCAACTATTGAAAATTCTGGAAAAAATTTAAAACAAAAGTTATAGATAATCTTATTCTCTAAAACTTTGTACTACAACATTTTGCACTTAAATGTATTGTTTATCCTTAAACTTTAAATAAAGCAAAAAATTGTTACACGTATATTTAACCAATGTCGGTCTTGAGGACCCTCCACTGTACCAATTTAAACCAAAAACTAATGGTCGCATTCTAGGCACACACTGACCCTCCATTCCAAATTTCAGCTTGATTGGTCAAACGGTTCGGCAGTTATCGTGGAAGATTACACACAGACACACAGACACACAGACACACAGACACACAGACATACAGACAGACCATACGCTGGAAATGGTTTCAATCTTCTTGGGGAACCTCAAAATGGATATTTCCATCGATATCTCGATTTTTTTTTGCTCGTTCACCTTACTTTTCCTTTGATGGGTCCGGGAAAGTAAAAAAAATAGTAACAGGAAGGAGCATAAAATTTTATTAATTATTATAAAATATAAATGTTGCCCATTAACATTATGCAGGTTGATTCCAGTTATTGAAAAGGAAGCTCAAAAATAAACTGACGTTTATGTATTTATGTATTTAAAATAAAAAAATAATTACAATTATACCATGTATTTCATTAGTTTTGTTTAAAAACGACAACCGAAATAAGGACCAATTGCCCTTTTACTTATATAGATCATATCTATAAGCCCGTTTATTCCTATGTATCTAAAATAAAAAAAAATATATAAGTGACAATTGTAACATGTGTTTTAATACTTTTTTATGCTAAAAATTTATATTAAATTTTCTTTTAAACTATAAAATTCCCTAAAAGCGTTTTTTGTTAAATAAATGATTATAGCTACTGACCGTATTATCAAACATGCCATCTCCATCAAAACTGGGACCTTGACGTGGCTGACGATGATATTCTGCTGGGGTTAATTCTCCTTCATAATATACAGCCTAAAAACAATTACCAATAGATCATTTTACTGCGAAAAGACATATAGAGAAGACAAAATAATACAGTTAGTGTATTTAAAATATTTTTTTATAATTTTCAGAACCACTGGAAATTTAATAAGTGTGTTTTATATAAAATTAAATATTGTCAAGAAAATCCAAAAATAAACAAGAATTATTATCATTTGTTATTAAAAATATTTGAAGATATAAAAATCAAAATTTAGTACCACCAAATTCTTTAATATTTAAAATTGCAATAAATTAAGTAAAACAGTACATAAATGAGACTTATCGACTAAATTACCATCAAAAATTAATTTGGTCAAATAGTTTTTTTTTAATAATGAAAATTTGTACCTAAAAGAAAGTATTGTAAAAAAAATATTCTGGCATTACTTGAAGATATATTAAAATATTTCAATTTAAATTAAAATTATTTTTTAAGCAAATTCTTTTTTTTAACTCAGGATTATAATCTCTTTTTGTCACTTGTTTAATATAAAGCGTGTTTCCAAAGTCTGAAAACGGTCCTGCATGTTTCAAAAGTCTCAATTGTTTTTGCTATAGCAGGAATCTTGAATTTTTTTAAAAGTAAATAAGATGATAGGATTATTTTTGGACTTTTGAAACATTCTGTATATCTTGTTTTGCCAATAAACCTTTCACTCAGCTTCTAGCCTATACGAACTCATACCAAGATAAGATTATGTGGTTTTTTTTCTGACCTTTAAATAACCCCTTTTATTTATTTTTGGTTTTACACATAATTTGCACTAAATTATGCTGGTAATTTGAAAAAATTCGCATAATAATTAGCATATAACTAACTTTGTGTAACTGAAAATATCAAGTAAAATTAACTTACCGGAGCAGAACTGACTTCATAAGTTAGAAATAAAAAAGCAAAAATAAGTAGAGGAGACATTTGGTATAGGTTATTAAATAATATTAAGTAATTTTTTTTAAACGTTGTCTTAAATAATTAAATATTATCATAACATTTCCTTTCGGATTTGATTAATTTTAATCGGGGATAAAATTAATTAAATTGATAATCAAAAATTTTATTTTTATTTTTATGGTATGTACCATATTTTATTACAAACAAAAAGTGGTAACAATTAAATAACATGTATTGTTATGATTTTAAGAGGCTCACACACCACGTGACTTTTGTGATTGCCGATTAGAGAATTACCCAAGGAAAATATGCTTGTATTCTAATAAATTGGGTGTAAAAATTTTTTTTTAGTATTTTCCGGTTAATGTTAAATAATCCTACCTTCTAGTCGAATTTTTTCAACGCAAAACAGGGTAGAGCGCCATAAAACATAATTTTTCGTATTTGGACGAGAACTCGCCTAATATAGCAACTAAAAATATGCCGTTTTTATCATGATATTTAAAATATTTATGAGAAGAGCGCGTCTATGCTACATTTTTCAAATTTTTCTAGAGAAAAAAGTTGATAGTCGTATCACTTTTACTAAAAGTATTTTAAAAAAAAAGTGAAACAGACACGCTCTAAAGAATTAACTACATAATCGATTGGTGAAAACCGCAGCTTCCTATCTTTAATATTAACGGAGCGCTCGTCCAAAAACAATTTCAGGCAAGATAATATACGGTACTAGCGCCTCTTAAATATCAGAAATTATGAAAAAATTCTTAGCAGTATGTGGGCGATCAGAAAATTTGGGTTAAATTATAAGAAAATTAAAAGAAATCAAGACGGCTTAGTAAAAGTTCCGAAATATGAGTGGGGGTAGATAAATATACATTTTAAGTTCAGATTAGAATAAGACACAAAGTCATGCCACAATGTATTATAAAAATAAGATGTTAAAACCAAAATAGGCTAAGCGACATGTTTCGGCCTCATCAGGCCATCATCATTTTGTCTTGGTTAAGGTTACTTTTATTGTTAAATTACAATTGTCATCAGTCAATCGAAAATTTATTGCCGATAAATATATTATTGTTTTAAAATCAACAGCACTTCAATTTCATCAAAATCACAGCTGCTATGGAAATGACAGTGTTTGAATATACAAAATACTTTGACAGTTCTTGACAAAACGCAAATATGTCTGACATTGATAGTGATATTTCAGTATCTTGTTGCTTCAACTTCTAGAGTAAATACAAGTAATAATACAATCAAAATTAATATTTATCTTGAATAATGTAAGTATGTATTTGCTAATTTAAAAATGAATACTGTGTTTAATAAAAAATAATAACATTGTTAGTTTCGTATTGTAGAAATGTGCAATTTGAAAGTGACTTTTGCTTTTTCTCGGCCGTTACCATGGGCAACGGCTGCGAAATTGAATTTCGCGGTCGCTGTGGAGAACGCGAAGTACTCACTTCGCGTACGATTGCACGAAAAATTCTTTTGAGGACCTAAACAAAACGTTTTATGAACGTTTATACTGGCGGTTTTAAAAACAACTGAAATAAATCGTTTAAAAAACGTCCCATTTATGATTTTTTCTCAAAACATACTTTTGCAGACCTAAAAACGACGTTTTTTGGAAGGTTTTTACAGTGGTTATAAAAACAACTTACAAAAACGTCTACAAAACGTAACTTTTTACCTTTTCCTCAAAACATGCTTTTGAGGACCTAAACAAAACGTTTTTTGAACGTTTTTACTAGTGGTTTTAAAAACGACTCAAATAAAACGTTTTAAAAAGCGTCCCTATTGTGACTTTATAAAAAACCATTTGACATGAACGTTAAAAAACTATTTAAGTACTAGATGTTTTTTTATAGTAAGTTTTAAAAATGTCTGAGTAGGTTAGCTTAGACAACGTTTTTTTTATTTATGACTTCGGACGTTTTGGCGACATGATTTGGACGTTTCTTTATGTTCATTTTAAAAACGTTCTTACAAAAACGTTTTATTTTAGTCCTCGGACGTTCTGACGTTAAATGGACCATAAAAAAACGTCAATCGGACCTTTTGTGCTATTAGGGAAGCTCAAAATTTTATTATGGATTCGTTCCACGAATAGACTTTGAAATATATCAGAAGTAAAATATTAAATAAAAAAAATTTTGGACGCCAGTCAGTTGATTTTTTTTGATGTGATTTGATACAATTGACAAAAAAACTATGATATATTTCAAAATCTGTCCTTTCGTTGTTTTTTTAGGATTAAGGAAATTAAACTCAAATGAAACGTTATATTTGTTTATTTATTATTTACAATAATATCAGAAATTTTCTTTTTTCTTCGATAAAAAAAATTTAGCTTCTTTAAAGTAGAGTGTCTTGGTTTTGTAGATGAAAGCTCTTTTGTCATCTGTCCTCTTCTAAGTTGTCCTATTCTCAGCTTGTCCAGAAAACAAAACAAAACTTCTTGGACCCGGCACCATAGTCTATTATTTGTACTCAATAGATAAAGAAAAAGGAGGTTATTAGCATGGGTAGGAATTTTATAGGAATGCCAAGAGAAGAGGGGGACATGACGCGAGGAAATAAGAAAGGAAACATCAAGCGAATATGAAACTATAAAATATACAGACTAGAGGAATAATGAAAATACAGGGTGGCACAAAAAACTTAACACTACCTAAAGTAAAGTTTCAGGTTCAAAGATGAAATAAAACGTACAGGTCCGTATTAAAAAAATTGTTACAGTTGCCCTTTCAAAATGAAATATTGTTTAAAAGAATTAAATACGCTATGTTATGAGGCATTATATCTTATAAAGTTTTTTTCTAGCTTTACGACTTAAAGTATTAAAAATGAAACAAAAATTGTTAATTTCGTTTTTTTCTCAAATTTCTCGGAAATCGATCTTGATATTTAATTTTTTACGCAATTATTAAACTAATTAATAAAAAGTAATAATCTACAAAATTTAAAATTTTTATTTTTAAACACTTGTAACAATTATTTTCAAAAAAAATTTAGTAACAAAAAGGAGCATAAAATTTTATTAATTATTGTAAAATATAAGTATTGCCTATTTACATTATGCGGGTTGATTTTAGTTATTCAAAAAGAAACTCGAAAATAAACTGACGTTTATGTATTTATGTATTTATTAATTTAAAATAAAAAAATATTTAAGTGACAATTTTACCATGTGTTTTATTAGTTTTGCTTAAAAAGCACAGCCGAAACAAGGATCATATTCCCTTTTATGTCTATTTTCACCATATCTATAATTTTCATGTATCTACAATAAAAAAAAATATATAAGTGACAATTGTAACATAAGTTTCATTACTTTTTATGCTGAAAGTTTAAATTAAATTTTGTTTAAAAAAAAATGATCTTTAAAATTCCCTATAACGAAAATATTTTTTCTTAAATAAATGATTATAGCTACTGACCGTATTATCAAACATGCCATCTCCATCAAAACTGGGACCTTGACGTGGCGGACGACGATATTCTGCTATGGTTAATTCTCCGTCATAATCTTCAACCTAAAAATAATTAACAATAGATCATTTTACTAAGAAGAGGAATATGAAGAACACAAAATAATTTAAATAGTGTATTTAAAATAATTTTTTATAATTTTTTTGAACTGCTGAAAATTTACTAAATGTGTTGTGTACAAAATTAAATATTGTCAAAAATAAACCAGAATTATTTGTTTTAGAGCACTGGATCAATTTCTGTCGTCATACAGAAGAACTCAAATTAAAATGGTGACACACATTATATCGTATAAAAATTTTTGAATACAACAAAAACCGATTTTAAACAATATCTAAGAAAAAAACTACTCTATGTAGAAATTATTGTGGAAAAAATTTTAAAACAAATATATATATTGAAGAAAAATTTTTTTTGAAATGGTTGGCAACTAGTTTCGGCAGACTGCCATCATCAGGCCTACAATACATAGTTCTAATAGCCGAGAAGAAATAAAACAACACAACTATAACTTACCAAAGAGAAAGTTGACATTACTTAAATATAGTATTGATTAATAAAATTGTGTGCTCACTAAAATTAAGGAATTGAAAGGAAAGGAAGGTTGTGGTACAGGAAGTGAAAGGGTGAGGTGAAATTATTGAAATTTAAATTTAAAATTTCTGAAAGCCATATTGCCCTCGGAGTAAATTGAGGATGGCAAATATGATTGATGAGTATTAGGTGAAGCCCAATACCAATTAGGGAAAAGAATGTCGGTAGGAAGTGCCGCCGGTACTGCAAGGTCCAAACCAATATTTTGCAGGTCTGGAGACGGAATTATATTGTAATCAGAATAATGGAAAATGCCAAAAAGCAGTATTAGGCCTTTATGGGACCTATCATACCGTATTTCAAGTAACATCAAGTTTGTTAACAGTTCAAATGCGTTAATAGCTAAAAACAGCAACATGTGGTTGGATGTACGAGCTGTGACTGACATTACATAACAAAATGGTGGTTTAAAATTGACAGTATGCGTAGTAAAAATAAAATTAAAAATTTTTAAAAACCTGAAGGGCAATATATAAAATTAAAATTTAACATAATAATGTTTTGAATATTAGACTTAAGATGGCAGTCTGCCGAAACTAGTTGCCAACCATTTCAAAAAAAAATTTTCTTCAATATATTTTATGTGGTACTCGATTTAAGAGTTTTATTACCTACTTACCATATTTGAGATAATGGATAACCTTTTGGATTTAAAAATGTATGAGTTATGTTACAAAATTACCGATGATTCAGATAGTATTTTAAGAAAAAAAACTATTTGTAACTAAGCTCATATACAGATTTTCACTAATAGAAAATATCAAGTAAAATTAACTTACCGGATAAGAACTGACTTCATAAGTTAGAAATAAAAATGCAAAAATTAATAGAGGAGACATTTTGTATAAGTAATTAACCAATATTAAGTAATTTTTTTAAACATTGGCTTAAATAGTTAAATATTATCATAACATTTCCTTTCAGATTTAATTAATTTTAATCAAGGATAAAATTAATTAAAACGTTAATCAAAATGTTTGTTTTGATTTTACAGGATGTCCCATATTTTATTACAAACAAAAAGTTGTAAGAATTAAATACCATTTAATTGTTTTTACAAATATATGTATTCTGTATTTATTTATGCATTGGGTCAAACCGATTTTAAATAGCCGAATTCATGAAAAATTCTTAGCAGTATGTCGGTGATCAGAATATTTGGGTTAAATTATAAGTAAATTAACAAAAATCAAGACGACTCAGTAAAAATTACGAAATATAGATGAGGGCGGATAAATATACAATTTAAGGGTTGGATGCTGGTTTTTTACGATTCGTGACTGAAATATGCAAAGTTATAGATAAATTAAAAATCTAAAATTTACGTATGATTTATTTTTAAACATAACATCAAATTATCGATTTCTTTTTTTATGAAACTTGGTAAAAATACTCTTTTTTGTGTTTTAAGTACGCTGTAATTTTTTGAAACAAAATATTTTAGTTTTCGATATTATACGAATGTAACTAAAAAAAGCATAATTTCCAATTTATAATGGGGAGTTCAACTTGAAATATTAGTCCATCTTTTTTTGCAATATTTGAGAAAAAAATGAATTTCTTTTTATGAAAAAATCGTTTTTTCTGTTTTTTTTTCTTTAATTCAATATGAAAAAATTGATATTTAAAAATTATTGCATCTATGCAACTTGTGGGCCATTTTATCCAAATAAAATTGACGCTTTCAAATATAGATTACGTTTGCTTATAAAGTGCAGTTTGGTCAATATGTTTTTAATTGTGTTTACTTTTACCTTTGTTTACGTATCTTTACAAATACAAATAAACAAGGAAAATTATTAACATCAACCAGCTCTACAGAGTACAAACTACAACAGTGGCAGTGAACTATGCAGTACGTAGACGTGGACGCGACCTTTTACTTAATCAGGAACGCTTGTGTCCAGCACTTATGTACCAAACAGCAAATTATTACCTGATCTCGTTAAAATAGTCGTTTTCTTTATCTAACAGCGGAATCTAATATCTATTTATCTCTCTCGATTTTGAATGCGAATTCACAGTGGATAGGTCCAAGTTTTCATCTTTATTCAATTATCATATTATGGTTTTCTCCATCTTTGTCTGTATAAGTGAGATTTAACAGCTGTTATTAATTCGTATTCTCTTCTTTACCCATTTGCAGTTAATGGCTTGACGGTAACTTCATTACATATAAGTGACGTCACGATCGTGAATACGTCTACCGAATTGATATTTCAATGTTGATAATGACATAAGCTGCGCATGCGCACGTTGTATATCACACTACTACAATTAGGATTTCCTAAAATCATGTGTGAAAACTATTGGGAATTCGGGAAAATTTTTCATACAATAGTTGTAGGGAATTTTAAATGTGTATTTTTCTCGCCATCTAGCGGCGAAACTATGAGGAATTCGATAAAAAGTTAAACATAAAAGTTTAAGAAAATTTGATGCTTTGTAACTTAGCGCAAGAAAACTTTGCACTTAATACATTGTTTGTCTTCAAAATCAAGAAAAACTATAGAAAACCTACATGCACATTTTTTACGCGCCCTCTAGTGGCAAAATAGAGGCAAAATAAAGGCAAAATAAAGGCAAAAAAAGGCAAAGAAGTTCAAAAAAGACCAAAAAAGTTAAAAAGAATTTTTAAAAGTTTTCAAAAAAGTCAAACAAAGACAAAACAAAGGCAAAAAAAGAGAAAAAACGCCAAAAATGTAAAAAAAAAATTTTAAGCAAAAAAAAGGGCCAAAAGTGGTAAAAAGGCGAAAAAGGGTATAAAAAGCTACAAAAAGTAAAATAAGCAAAAAAAAACAAAAAAGGGTAAAATAAAGGCAAAAACATGACAAAAAAAACAAAATGGTAAAAGAAGGCACAACAAAGGCAACAAGAAATAACCTTATTATAAAGCCGAAAAAATGGGCAATAAAGGAAAAAGAATAAAAAAATAAAAATAAATTGGTCAAGTGCGTGTCGGACTTAACATATTTAGGGTTCCGTACCAAATGTAGAATATAATATATAATGTGTAATCGACGAAGAAAAAAAAATTATGAATATCACAATCCGCATATATACTTAGATATATTAACAAATTTTGAAATGCAACGTACAAATTTGTTAATATCAGCGTAACCGACAAAGATCGAAAAAAAATTATAAAATGGAAAATGCGTTTTTTAATAAAACTAATACGATTGCACAGATAAAAAAAAATAAAATATCAAATATCACAATTCGCATAAATACAAAGGTACGGAACTCTAAAAATGAGGGAATGTTAAAGAAAAAATTATATTTATTAATATATTGGTATTTGTTGGTAACATATACGTAACAATAAACAGTGTCACCAAATTTCAAGTTGATAGGTCTATGGAAAGTTAAAAAATACTTCGGAACAAAATTTTGTAAAAAATACTGACTTTGGCGGCTTCTCATGCCTATATTTTGCAATATTTTTTAAAACAAAAATATGGCTTTTATCTACTCAATCAGGTCTATTCAACGATGCCTCACTCGATGGGGTAGACCAAAAATTTTTTTCAGCGCCCCCCTTTAGCTGTATGGGAGCCCCCCTGAAAAAATTTAAAAATATTTTTTTATAGTTTGTATAGCTTTGGGTCAACAAGATGCATATTCTGTGATAATTTGAAGACTCTAGCTTAAACGGTTTAGCTGCTAGACTGGTGTGACAGACGGACGGACGGACGAACGGATGGACACACGCGAGTGAGAGCAATAGGGTTCCGTTTCGACCCTTTGGGGTACGGAACCCTAAAAAAGACCGAAAAAAGCAAAAAAGAGACAAAATAAATAAGCGAAAATGATGCCAAAAAAAGTAAAAAAAAACGGTTGTGTCGCCCCAAAACTTTCCTGACGAGTATCCAGGAATACTTGTTCAGAGATTTAATGTTAAAGTTTCAAATTTTAACATTTTTTTTTTGACACGTGACAGTTTGAGAAATAATTTCGACTATTCTGAATAGAGTTTTTCAAGGGCTTTCAAATGACATATCGAAAGTCAAATTCCGTGAGATATTGCATCTGTCATTTTTTGATAGTGGTACTTCCGTTTGACAGATGTACAAAAACTAATGGGTTCTTCCGACGGATAACATAAACCCATATACCAAATTTCAGCTCAATCGGATTAATCATGTGTCCTCTATCGTGGAAGAATACACAAACACACACATACACACACAGACAGACAGACAGACAGACAGACAGACAGACTTCCATGGATATTTCCGTTTTTATCTCGGAATTTTTTTTAGCGCGTTCACAATACTTTCCCTTCTAGGAGGTGGGTCGGGAAAGTAATTAAACCTTGTCATGCCATCTACATAACTTTAATCAAATTAATGTAGCTGACGTCACTTGGAAATTTTGAAAATTATTTCTTATTAATCGTAGTATTTCAAATTTAACCAAGCCTATTTTTACCTCTCGCCCTTCAGATAAGAGAGGTATAGGAATCATGCTAAAAATTGGGTAGTGAGTTTTCAATGGATAAACACGTTTTGGGGTCCCTAGAATACGATTTTAATATTTTCGCGATGATGTCTGTGTGTGTGTGTGTGTTAGTGTGTGTGTGTGTGTGTTAGTGTGTGTGTGTGTGTGTGTGTGTTTGGATGGATGTTGTAGTAACGATAACTCAAAAACTACTGAATAAAAAAATTTGAAATTTTGCATACAGGATTCTGATACCCTAGATTAGATCTGATTAGATTTTGGTGCCAATCGCACAACTGGAAGTGGCAGTTGCTATGGGTGATGACGCCATTATTATAGAAAACGGCAATAAAGTTTTACACACATATTTTGTATACCCTATAGTTTATTTTCATCTCATTAAAATTTTCGAAACTTTTGCCATTGTTGCCAGATTTACAAAAATATAATTTTTACCTCTCGCCCTTCAGATAAGAGAGGTATAGGAATCATGCTAAAAATTGGGTAGTGAGTTTTCAATGGATAAACACGTTTTGGGGTCCCTAGAATACGATTTTAATATTTTCGCGATGATGTCTGTGTGTGTGTGTGTTAGTGTGTGTGTGTGTGTTAGTGTGTGTGTGTGTTTGGATGGATGTTGTAGTAACGATAACTCAAAAACTACTAAATAAAAATATTTGAAATTTTGCATACAGGATTCTGATACCCTAGATTAGATCTGATTAGATTTTGGTGCTAATCGCACAACCGGAAGTGGCAGTTGCTATGGGTGATGCCGCCATTATTATACAAAACGGCAATTAAGTTTTACACATATATTTTGTATACCCTATAGTTTATTTTCATCTCATTAAAATTTTCGAAACTTTTGCCATTGTTGCCAGATTTACAAAAATATAATTTTTTTTCATACTTTTTTGGGTCAACCTGTAAATTTTTGATTCAAAAATGGCGAGAGGTCATGTGCTGGCCACATCAGATTTTTTTTCATACTTTTTTGTGTCAACCTGTAAATTTTTGATTCAAAAATGGCGAGAGGTCATGTGCTGGCCACATCAGATTTTTATGATTAATTTTAAGTAAATTCTCAGATACTAGAGATGAATTTGCTGTTAGCTACCGCATTACACATGATTTTTATACGCAATTATTAAAAAAAGTCAAACAAATTTTTTATTTGCTTTAATTTTATTTTTATTAATTTCAAACAACTCTAATAAAAACAGTAATAATATTTATTTAAAAAAAAATTGGTATCAAAAAAGGGATCTGAAATTTTATTAATTATTATAAAATGTAAAGATTCCCCATTTACATTATGGGTGTTGGTCCCAGTTATTAATTAAGCTCCTATAAAGCACGCATTTTATATCTATAGTCATCATCATTGGATCTAAATACCTAAAATAAAAAAAATATGAGTGATAATTATAACATGTGTTTCATTACTTTCTTATGATAAAAGTTAATAATAAATTTTGTTTCAAATAGTTGAACTTTAAAATTCCGTATAGTAAAAATGTTTTTTGTTTAATATATGATTACAGTTACTTACTATAAATTCATAGATATCATCATCAGGAGCGGAACCATAACGTCGCTGACGATGAGGTTCTGCCTGTGGCATGGTTAATCTTTCGTCATATTTGTAAACACCACCCTAAAAAAAGTATCAATAGATAATTTTACTATGAAGAGACATATAGAGAATACTAAATAATTCAGTTATAGTCTATTCAAAACAAAAACCGTTGTACGTCATCGATGTGCAAATAATAATACGGCAGTGCTACCACCAAATAGAGCACGCAGAAAATCCTTTCATGTACGAACGTCACTAATTGGGGGTTTTAGTAATATCGTTTCTAAACATAACGTTATACAAGGATGTTTTTTCTGATTGGAAATCATTAAATCATCGATGACGTGCAACGGTTTTTGTTTTGAATAGACTATAGTGAATTTTACATGTTTTTTATAATTTTTAGAATCGCTGAAAATTTACTATATGTGTTTTTTCTACAAGCGTGCGGAAAGTTGTACTTTTTCGCACTGATTTTATAAATGCTAAAATGATTAAAAATTAATTCTTGCTTGGTTACTATGATTACTTTCAGCCTAATGTTTTATTTATTAAGAAGTACTAAGAAAATTTTTGTTTATTAAAAAAATATTTTTGCTAAAATTTTTTTTTAATTCTAGGCGCTTGTAGAAAAAATTTTGTTCCTAGCACTTGCGTAAAGTATCTTTTCCCCACTTAATTGCATGCCCGAACTCCGCTTCACGTCGTTCGGGCAACTGCAATTGCGTGCGGAAAAGTATAACTTTCCGCACTTGTTAGGAAAATAACTATTGTATAAAATAAAATATGTCGTCATGCGGAAAAACTTATTTTAATGTATTTAAAAAAATAAGTTATCTATATATTTATTAATATGCAAAGAGAAAACTTTGGACCCCTTTTTTAGCGTAATACACAAACGGAGGAGTGTGATATTTTGCATAGTTAAAGTTAATATGTAGGAGGGTATTAAAATGCTAATACTAAAATACTAGACCGTCGAAGGTGTGGGTTCGAATCCTAACCAGGTCAACTCTTTTTTTAGTTGTTTTTGGTAATATACTTTTACTTTTCTTTATTGTAATTTTATTTTTTAAATGAAAATATTATATTTTTGGATAGCTTCAAAATAGAAAAAAAAACAGGAAAAAATAGAAAAAAATTGAAAAAAAAAGCAGGAAAAACGGGAAACAAAACAGAAAAACAGGAAAATATTGTGAAATATAGCAAAAAATATCCAAAATAGGGAAAAATAGAGAACAAAAAATGGGCAAAATGGAAAAATAGGGAAAAATAAAGAACAAAAAAAATGTACAAAATAGGAAAATAGGTAAAAATAGGACAAATGGAAAAAATAGAAAAAACATGAAAAATAGTAAAAATTACGAAAATATAGGCAAAATAGGAAAAATGAATAAAATGGAATAAAACAGTATTAAATAGGTTAAATGGAAAAAACTAGAAAAAAACATGACAAATGGGAAAAATAGAAAAAAACATGAAAAATGGTAAAAAAAAATAAGAAAATATAGACAAAATAGGAAAAATGGGTAAAATGGAAAAAAACAGTATTAAATAGGTTAAATGGAAAAAACTAGAAAAAACATAACAAATGGGAAAAATAGAAAAAAACATGAAAAATGGTAAAAATAAAAAAAAATAAGAAAATATAGGCAAAATAGGAAAAATGGGTAAAATGGAAAAAAAACAGTATTAAATATGTTAAATGGAAAAAACTAGAAAAAAACATGACAAATATTAAAAAAAATGGAACAAAAAAATACAATAGAAAATCGGAAAAAATAGATAAAATTACGAAAATATAGGCAAAATGGGAAAATGGGTAAAATGGAAAAAAACAGTATTAAATATGTTAAATGGAAAAAACTAGAAAAAAACATGACAAATATTAAAAAAAAATGGAACAAAAAAATACAATAGAAAATCGGAAAACATAGATAAAATTACGAAAATATAGGCAAAATGGGAAAATGGGTAAAATGGAAAAAAACAGGATTAAATAGCTAAAAATAGGAAAAATGGGAAAAAATAGAAAAAAAAACATGAAAATAGTAAAAAATAGAACACAAAAAAAAACAGTAGAAAATAAGGAAAAATAAAAAAAAATAGAAAAAATTACGAAAATATAGGCAAAATAGGAAAAATGTGTAAAATGGAAAAAATATTATTAAATATGTAAAAATAGAAAAATATGGAAAAAACAGAAAAACTGCTAAAAATCGCAAAAACCGAAAAAAAATACAAAAAATTAAAAAATATCTCAAAAAATCACAATAAAAATTCAATGTAAATCGTTAAAAAGTGCAAAAAAATCGAAACAAAATCCCAAAAAAAAATGGAAAAAAATTGAAATGCATGAAATCCCAGAAAAGGGCAAAAAAATTAAAAAAATGCAAATTGGAAAAAATTGCAAAAAGCAACAAAAAAAAACCGAAAGCAATTGTAACCACCTAAAAAGAATTTAAATAATTCGAAAAACAATAGAGGAATAAGAAAAAAAATAGAAAACAAAAGAAGTAGAAAAAAATAATATAGAATGAAACAAATGAGCAAAGATTAGAAACAAACGAAAAAAAACCAGAAAAAAAAAACAAAAAATTAGAACAAAACAGAAAAAATATGAAAAATGAGACGAAAAAACGAGAAAAAATAGGTAAAAACCGAAAGAAACGTTAAACATTGGAAAAAGATGAAGAAATGTTGAAAAAATGAAAAACAAAATTGTAAAATACGAAAAATAACGAAAAACTAAAAAGAATGTAAAAAACCGAAAAAAAAACGTAAAAAAAGCAAAAAAATTCCAAAATCGCCAAAAATCGAAAAAAAAATTAAAAAAATGCAAATTGGAAAAAATTGCAAAAAGCAACAAAAAAAAACCGAAAGCAATTGTAACCACCTAAAAAGAATTTAAATAATTCGAAAAACAATAGAGGAATAAGAAAAAAAATAGAAAACAAAAGAAGTAGAAAAAAATAATATAGAATGAAACAAATGAGCAAAGATTAGAAACAAACGAAAAAAAACCAGAAAAAAAAAACAAAAAATTAGAACAAAACAGAAAAAATATGAAAAATGAGACGAAAAAACGAGAAAAAATAGGTAAAAACCGAAAGAAACGTTAAACATTGGAAAAAGATGAAGAAATGTTGAAAAAATGAAAAACAAAATTGTAAAATACGAAAAATAACGAAAAACTAAAAAGAATGTAAAAAACCGAAAAAAAAACGTAAAAAAAGCAAAAAAATTCCAAAATCGCCAAAAATCGAAAAAAAAAATGGTAAAAAATTGCAAAAAAATCGCAAGAAACCGGAAAGAATTTAAATAAATAAATCCCAAATAATTACAAAAAAACTTAAATAAACGTAAAAAATAGAAACAAAATTACCAAAAAAAAATTTAAAAAAATCGGAAAAAGAATTTCAAAAAAATGACAATGCAAATGAGCAACAAATCGAAAAAATGAAAAAATCGCAAAAATAAACGCAAAAAATGAAAAAAAAACTCTCAAGAAAACAACCCAAAAATTGAAAACAGTTGCAACCATTTAGAAAAATTCGGAATTGAAATAAATGGAAAAAGAAAGGAATAAGAAAAAAATAGAAAACAGAAGAGAATTAGAAGAAAAAAACAAAATGAAAAAAAAAACAGGAAAGATTAGAAACAATAGAAAAAAATCGGAAAAAACAATAAGAAAAAAACGAGAAAAAATGGGAAAAAAAGTTCTAAAATCGCAAAAAACGAAAAAAATTGCATAAAAACGCAGGAAACCGGAACGAATTTAAAAAAAATGAAAAGATTTGAAAAATTTGAAATAAATCACAAATAATTACAAAAAGAATCTCAAACAAAAAAATTAAAAAAAACGTAAAAAATAGAAAAAAATCCCAAAAAAATCGCAAAAAAAAGGAAAAAGAATTACAAAAAATTGCCAATGCAAATGCGCAACAAGAAACTGCCAAAAAACTATAAACAATTGCAACCTTCTGAAAAAAGTAAAAAATTCGAAAGAATTGAAATAAATCGAGAAACATCAGAGGAATAAAAAAAAATGAGGAAAGATTAGAAACAAACGAAAAAAATCGGAAAAAAAACAAAAAAACTGAACAAAACAGAAAAAATATTAAAAAATAAGAAAAATACCAGAGAAAATGGGAAAAAGCCGAAAAAACATACAACATTTTAAAACAATGAAATAATGAAAAAATATTTTTAAAAAAATAAAAAAACAGAATTTTAAAATACGAAAAAAAAACGAGAAAAAAAAAATGTAAAAAACCGAGAAAAAACTTAAAAAAAGCAAAAAAAGTGCTAAAATCGCAAAAAACGAAAAAAAATGTATAAAATCGCAGGAAACCGGAAGGAATTTAAAAAAAATGAAAAAATTTGAAAGATTTCAAATAAATCATAAATAATTACAAAAAGAATCTCAAACTAAAAAGTTAAAAAAACGTGAAAAATAGAAAAAAATTACAAAAAATCGCAAAAAAAAGGAAAAAGAATTACAAAAAATTGCCAATGCAAATACGCGACAAATCGGAAAAAATCGCAAATAATTGTAAAAAATCTTAAGAAAGGACCAAAAAAATTGAAAGAATTGAAATAAATCGAAAAAAAAAACAGATAAAAAAAGGAAGCTATAGGCAAAAATAGGAAAAATAACAGAAACAAACATAAAAAATAATAAAAAACTAGGAAAACTAAAAAGTTGAGAAAAATTGGAAATATTGGCAAAACGAGGGAAATAACGAAAATTTTTAAAAATTTATAAAAAATGGGAAAAAACAGGAAATTAATTAAAATTACGCTAGGAAAAAAATTAAAAATGTTAAAAATTATTTCTAATTTGTTAACTATATAAGCTCATCAACAGATTTTCACTAGCAGAAAATATGAAGTAAAATTAACTTACCGAATAACAATTGACTTCATAAGCTACAAATAAAAATGCAAAAATTAGTAGAGGAGACATTTTGTATAAGTTATTAAACAATATTTTTTATAGACATTGGTATAAATAGTTAAACAATATCAGAATATTTCCTTTTGGATTTGATTAATATAAGATAAAATTTAATAGATTTTTAATCAAAGTTTTCATTTTGGTTTTACAGGTTGTCCTATTTTTTATTATAAACAAAGATTTGTATGAATTAAATACCATGTTTTGTTAGTATTTTTATGTTTTGTTAGTATTTTTACAAATATATCTTCTTTGCTTATATTGGTGCATAATGTACCTATCACATTATGAGTTTTACAAAACATTTAGAAAAATTAATATGGAACTGAAAATTTGTCGAACAGTATTCAAAATTTTTTCACTTTATCCAGTATATCAATATTAAAAAATAATCAGATAGCTTTTTAATTTATTTTTTTTATATTATTTAAATTTTTTAATTTTTATTGTATCTGAAAGCAGTAGCAAAATGTACTGAAATTCTACTATTAGTTATTTTGGATTGAAGCATAATTTTTTTTTTCAAAAAAAAACAAACTTTAACGAAACGTAATAAATTCAAAATTTAATTGAAACATTTAATATATCATTTTTTTTTCTGGTTTTTTCTCATTTTCTGCTTTTTTTGTGGTTTTTTAGATTTTTTCTACTTTTTGTTTTTTCGGTATTTTAGTGATTTTTTCTAATTTTTCATCATTGTTCTCTTTTTCTTTTTCTATTTTTTTCTTTTTTCTCATTTTTTCTAATTCTTTTTTGCGATTTTTTGCAATTTATTTCATTTTTTTTTGAATATTTTCATTTTTCTTATGGTTAGGTTTTTGCGATGTTTTTCGTTTTTTCTCATTTTTCTGTTTGATTTTTTTCTAATTTTTCCTCATTGCTGTTTTTTTCTATTTTTACTTTTTCTAATTTTTTCTCATTTTTTCTTATTTGCGATTTTTTTGTCATTTTGTTTACAATTTTATTTTTCATTTTTTCCCAATATTTTCTAATTTCTTTCTTTTTTCAAAGTTTTTTTTTCCAATTTTTCTGATTTTTCTCAAATTTTTTTGATTCTTCAAATTTTTTTCAGATTTTTTCGTTTCTTTTAATTCTATTTCATTTTATTCCCAATATTTTTCTCATTGATCTGTATAAAAAACATAAAATAAAATTTTTAATGAAACTAGACTAAAGCAGACTTGATAACAAAAAAAATATATAAAAATAATAGATAGTCACGACATTGTAGGTTAATGGATAATCTTCCTGTTTTTGAAAAAAAAATATTTTTTTAAATAATTTTCTATTTTTTAATTTATCAGAACATCTTATAATTTCTTTCGATAATAAATAAAAAATTTAGTACTAATTTTAATTTCACAGATGTCAAAATTTCATTTACGTATGTATTCAATAATAAAAATGTCTGAAGTCGAAGGCACCTTTAAAGACTATTGAGTTATTTTTATAGTTCACTTGCATGCTGAAAAAAATGACATTATTTTTGTTAAATAATATGAAAATGATATATGTTCAAAATCAGCTAATAAACCATAAGATAAATGCCTAGAAATAATTTTTTCTACAAGCGTGCGGAAAGTTACAACTTTCCGCACGCATTTGCGTGTGGAAAGTTGTACTTTTCCGCACTGATTTTATAAATGCTAAAATGATTAAAAATTAATTCATGCTTTGTTACTATGATTACTTTCAGACTAATGTTTTATTTATTAAGAAGTACTAAGAAAATTTTTGTTTAATGACAAAAAAATATTTTTCCTAAAATTTTTTTTTAATTCTATTCGCTTGTAGAAAAAATAATGTTCCTAACACTTGCGTAAAGTATCTTTTTCTACAACCACTATGCAAAACACGCTTTTCTACACAAGTTTTTATACGCAAAGCAGGCCTTTTCTTAATTTCTTTGATATCCGTGGGAAAAGTAATAATTCAGCGTGCGAAAAGTACGCGCTATGGCACTTTTCCCCACGGAAACGTCAAACACAGACAGCTATGACCTGTCAACTTTTTTTTGACAGTTTAACATTATAGTGAATTTCTGGAAATTCAAATTTGAAATTGAAACTAAAAGTAAGTAAACTATTTATTTGATTATTTATTTTAATTTATAAATTATAAACAAATTAATTTTTCTATATTCAATAGTCGTTTTTTAATTATTTATTTTCAAAATTTAAGTAAAATACCTATATAAGTTGCTGTTTTTCTTTTATTAATAAATGTGGTTGTAGAAAAAATATTGTATGCAACTTGTACGCAAAGCACTTTTCCCACTCGCTAGATTTGCGGCACTCGCCTACGGCTCGTGCCACAAACTTCTGCACTCGTGGGAAAAGTGACGCTTTGCGCACTTGTTGTACAAACTACTATTTCCCCACTTAATTGCATGCCCGAACTTCGCTTCGCGTCGTTCGGGCAACTGCAATTGCGTGCGGAAAAGTATAAATTTCCGCACTTGTTAGGAAAATAACTATTTATTCATTAATTTTTTAGCATTTTTTTCTAACATTAATATTGCAATACATACCAAAAAACTAATCATTTCCATTTTAGAACCAAATCAATGATTAGTGAAAATTTTATTAAAATCAGTTAAGAAAAAAATGGCCACACACACACATATATAGTTATTTAATGAGTGTGCTATTATTTTTAATAGAAAAGGTGTAATTAAGTAATACGAATAATAAATGAATATATAACGTTTGTTTTTAGTTAGTTAAAAATGTATATTTTTTCCAATTTAATCAACTTTATATCTTTAACGCTAAATTCCAATAGTGTTCAATTATATTTACGCCACCTTGTTTAACCTTATTTTTTTCATCTACAATGATTGCTTTGGAATTTATGATTTTTTTAGGCAATTTTTAAACAATTTTTTTATTTGCTTTAATTTTATTTTGATTAGTTTCAAACAACTCTACTAAAAACAATTAAAAAGTAAAAATCTACAAAATTATAAATTTTGATATTCAAATAGTAATAATATTTAAATACAATAAAGATCATTTAAAATTTTTTTAATTATTATAAAATGTAAATATTACAAATTTATATTATGGGTGTTGATTTCAGTTATTAAGGAAAGTCTTATAAAGCACGCCTTTTATATCTATAGTCATCATCTTCATACGGATTGGGATCCCGATAAGCACCATATATATCTTCTACATACGCATATCGTTTATTCCTATGTACCTAAAATTAAAAAATATATAAGTGACAATTGTAACATGTGTCTCATTATTTTTTGGGGCTAAAAGTTAAGATTTTTTGTTTAAAAAAATTAAACTTTAAAACTCCCTATATTAAAAACGTTTTTTGTAAATAAATTATTACAGCTACTAACCGTATTATCAAACATTCTTTCTTCATTAAAACTGGGACTTCGACGTGGCGGACGCTGATATTGTCTATGTAGTAAGTTGGATTTTGTGTCAGAATGTTCATCCTAAAAAAATATCAATAGCTCATTTTACTATGAAGAGGCATATAGAGAATACTCGATAATTCAGTTAGTGAATTTATAGTAGGAGAACGAGGGATCTCTAAGATACATTTTAAGGACCCTCTATAACACTCCAGAACAACCACCTAAAAAAAATTGATTCCTATGTAAATCGACCTGGCGGATCCGATTTTGGAGTTCGCCAGACGATTCGGAATTGCCAAATTGGCCAAAATCGGCAATTTCCGAAAATTATCATATTTTATGGAAATTTTTGAATTTTGAATTACCACCACATATCTCTCTTAATTTAACTCGGATTAAATTGAAATTTTTAGGAGAACTAATTTAGGAAAGTTTTTTAAAAGTAGGAAAAATAGGAAAAATTGGAAAAATTGGAAATATTGGAAAAATGGAAAAATAGGAAAAATAGGAAAAATAGGAAAAATTCAAAAATTGAAAAAATAGCTAAAATAGGAAAAATGAAAAATAGGAAAAATGTGGCAAAATGAGGAAAATAGTAAAAATTAGGACAAAATATACCTAGGCAAAAATAGTGAAAAGTAAGTTAATTAGTGGAAAAATAGACAAAAATAGGACCAAACTGTGAAAAATGGGGAAAAATACAGTAAATAATTGTAAAATAGGAAAAAACAGAAAAAAAAAACTGGAAAAAATATGAAATCTAGGAAAAAGAAGAGAAATGGAAAAATGGAAAAAATAGAAAAAAATGGGAAAAAATTTAAAAACATGGAAAAAAAATGGAAAAAAATAGAAAAATAAGGAAAAAATCGGAAAAAAAGGAAAGAAACGATAAACATGGTGGGAAATGGGAAAAAAATTAGGAAAAGTTGGAAAATTAGGTTAAAATATGTGAAAATATAGAAAAGTAGGGCAAAATAGAGACAAACAGGAAAAAATTAGGAAAACAAAAAAAAATAGAGCAAAATAAGTAATAGAAAAAATAGGAAACATACGGAAAAATGTAGGAATAAATAGGAAAAAATTTAAACAAATGTGTCAAAATAATGAAAAATAGGGAAACGTAGAGTAAAACCGGGTAAATAAAATAGGAAAACTGGGGGAAAATAGGGACAAATTGGGGAAGAATAAGATGAAACTTTGAAAAAAAATAATGAAAAATAAAAGGAAATACGAAATAATAGAAAAAAAAACAGGAAAAACTGGAAAAAATGGGTAAAAATAAAAAAAATCAAGTAAAGCATGGTCTCCTTTGACATTTATTTCACCATGATGGTTTTCTAACCTTTAAAGAATTTGATTTTCGTTAAGCAATACTTTTTCTCTAGTAATACAGATTTTAGAAAACTTGTTGCCAAATGGCAACAACTTTGAGAAAACGACTATAGAATTTTTATCTAATTTATCGAACTCTCATGTGGTATTCGACAGATTATTTTTTGACGTTATGACAGACGCGTCAACTGAAGAAAATTACGTTGTCATTCAATAAAAACAATGTACATTGAATAATGTTTTGATTGGCTAGAACGAATATGAATTACTGAAATTGAAAATTTCTATTGGTTTCCAGAAACGTCAAAAAATAATCTTAAAAATTATTTTTATTTATACACATTGATGTACTTTCCCAAACATTTAATTATACTTCAAATTAAAATATATCAACCTAATTTATTTCATTTTTCTACAGATAATATATTTATTCAGTATTAATTCCATGGTGAGTAAAAATATGAAAGTCATTAAATAATGAACTTCATTTAAAAGTAATTAATATATTCTGAAAGTGGCGCTGCTTTTTGACCAATAATTAACGTTTTACTTCCTACAGCATTGCCAATATTCTAGCTTTGTTCGTTTGTAGAAATATTTGACATACTTCTTTTAATCATAACAAATGAGAACGAGAGTTGCCAGTTTTATCGATATGACAACATATAATCCGTTTCAATTGGGCCACGTCACAAGCCACTATAGCCCCGATATTCAAATTTTAAGAATTAATTACAGCCGCAGGATCAGTCTCAGAAGGGCTGGACCCGGTGCAATGTGTTATGGTAGGCCAAAATTATAAAATAAAAATCACTGGATGAGTCCATTGAAAAGATGTAAGTGAATTATTTTCATAATTACGAAACCAACAAATATTGCAGAACAACTTTGCTAAAACATTATTTATAAATATTCTATAATCAATATGCTTTTAAAAGAGATAAATGCTGAGACATGTATGAGTTTTGGGCATTTGCATGGGTATTTATCCTGGGTATTTGCCCCGACTTATAAATGCCAGGATATTTCACATCACTAGTTATAATACAAAATTTAAGAAAAAAAATATTTCTAAACTCATAAACAGATTTTTACTAATAGAAAAAATCAAATAAAATTAACTTACCGGATAACAACTGACTTCATAAGCTAGAACTAAAAATGCAAAAATTAGTAGAGGTGACATTTTGTATAATTAAACAATTTTAATTAATTTTTTTTAAACATTGGCTTAAATAGTTAAATATTCAATGTAGAGGGGAGAGTACATACCTATAACTAAACATTATCCTAATATTTCCTTTCGGATTTGATTAATTTTAATCAAAGATAAAATTAATTAAATTGTTAATCAAAATTACTTCGGTACGGATTGGAAGTATAAAAATCATAAAAGATTAACTGAAAAATCGATCTTAAAGTCGATGTTTCAACGAAGGCAATGAGCACTGATAAAGTTAAAAACTTGAAATTTTGCAAACAGCTTTTTCGATTAAAAGTAAATTTCATTTTATAACTTAAATCGAAAAATAAAAATTTTACAATAAAAAAAGTACAGCTTGTTTAAAACACAAAAAAGAACATTTTCAAGTTCCTTAAAAAGGAAATTATTTTTATGGAAGATGAAATTAAAAACTAAAAAAACTGTTTTTAGCGTTTTTCTCGATAATTTTTAAATTCTGTTGATAAATGATAAATACAAAAGTTTTAGATTTTTTACTTATCTACAATTCTTATTAAACATTTTTTGATAGCAAGAATATTGCATCTACAAATCGTAAAAAACTAGAATCCAACCCTTAAAATGTATATTTTACCTACCTCACCCCCTTCCGTTTGGATTTTTCTTAATTTACTTATAATTGGCCTAACTTTTCCGACCATCTACATACTGCTAAAAATTTTTTTGTTTCAGAAATGATTGTACAAAACATACCTAGAAAAATCTTTATGAAAATCAAAACAATGTTACTAAATTTGGTACTTTATCAAAAAATAACACTATAGTTTACATTTTTTTTATTAGGAAAAAAGTTTTTAGCTGAAAATAAAATTGACAGTCATATGTTGTTCAAAAGTAGCCTTATCAAGATATTATAAACATAATGAAATGAAAATAAATTCTAACCACAATTAATTTTTTTTAAACACTCTGTATATAAATAATAATACCTTAAAGATTTGAGAAATGTCAAATTTTGATCTGTCACTATTAGTTAAAAATTTAAAATTAAATAACTTATCTTGTACTGTGTGAAATTTAATAAAATGAATGTCATAAATTGTAAAATAATTATATTTGATGAATTCAATAGTTAAATAAAGTAAACTGGTCAAAATTAATTATTTTTGCAACATAAATCTCAGCTTTTAGTACCAGAATTAGAATCCATTGGTCAAAATTATTATTTTTCATATCAATTATTTTTTGATCATCCGTTACTAGGTTGGTTACTGTTGAATATCGGTGGTAAAATTTTTTTTAAGGTGGAGGTAAAAAATTTTCGTACCTAACAAAAGAAAGAAATATTAATAAAATCTTTGAAATAAAAACATAAATAGTCGATAAAAACAAAAACAAATATTCATAGTCAACAATTTTTTTCTGATCGTTTTTTGTTAATTCTGATTATTTTTAACAGTTTGGATTTCTTTTTTGGCTTCAAGGATCAATTTTTGTACATTTTTAACACTCAAGAATTATTCTGATTATTTTTTCAGTATCATTTTTGTTAATTCTAATTATTTTTTGAACCTTCGGGATCATTTTTTGTTAATTCTGATTATTTTTAACAGTCAAGAATTATTTTATGATCGTTTTTGGACTTGAAAGATCAATTTTTGATAATTTTTATCACTCAAGAATTATTCTTATCATTTTTGAATATTATCGATCATTTTTTGTTCATTCTAATTATTTTTAAGAGTCAACAATTATTTTCTGATGAATTCAGGATTTTCGGGATCATTTTTTATTAATTTTGATTAATTTTAACAGTCGAAAATTATTTTCTGATCATTTTTGGAACTACAACATCATTTTTTATTAATTTTTACAACTCAAGAATTATTCTAATCATTTTTAAATCTTCAGGATCATTCTTTGTTAATTCTGATTTTTTGGACTTCAAGGATCATTTTTTGTTCATTTTAATTATTTTTTAAGAGTCAACAATTATTTTATAATCATTTTTTGAACCTTCGGGGTCATTTTTTGTTAATTGTGATTATTTTTAACAGTCAAGAATTATTTTATGATCGTTTTTGGACTTTAAGGATCAATTTTTGTTAATTATTAACACTCAAGAATTATTCTGATCATTTTTGGATCTTTTGGATCATTTTTTGTTAATTCTAATTATTTTTAAGAGTCATCAATTTTTTCTGATCATTTTTTGTTCATTTTGATTATTTTTAAAAGTCAGGAACTATTTAATGATCGTTTTTGGACTTCAAGGATCATTTTTTGTGAATTCTAATTATTTTTAAGAGTCAACAATTATTTTCTGATGAATTCAGGATTTTCGGGATCATTTTTTATTAATTTTGATTAATTTAAACAGTTGAAAATTATTTTCTGATCATTTTTGGAACTACATCATTTTTTGTTAAATTTTACAACTCAAAAATTATTCTAATCATTTTTAAATCTTCAGGATCGTTCTTTGTTAATTCTAATTTTTTGCACTTCAAGGATCATTTTTTGTTCATTTTAATTATTTTTAACAGTAAACAATTATTTTATAACCATTTTTTGAACATTGGGGGTCATTTTTTGTTAATTCTGATTATTTTTAACAGTCAAGAATTATTTTATGATCGTTTTTGGGCTTCAAGGATCAATTTTTGTTAATTATTAACACTCAAGAATTATTCTGATCATTTTTTTATCTTCTCGATTATTTTTTGTTAATTCTAATTATTTTTAAGAGTCAACAATTTTTTCTGATCATTTTTTGTTAATTTTGATTATTTTTAATAGTCAGGAATTATTTAATGATCGTTTTTGGACTTCAAGGATCATTTTTTGTGAATTTGTAACAGTCAAGAATTATTATAATACTTTGTGAACCTTCAGGATCATTTTTTGTTAATTCTAATTATTTTTAAGAGTCAAAAATTATTTTCTGATCATTTTCAGGATCATTTTTTGTTAATTATGATTATTTTTGACAGTCAATGAGTATTTTCTTATCGTTTTGGACTTCAAGGATCATTTTTTGTTAATTTTTACAACTCAGAATTATTCTAATCATTTTTGAATTTTTAGGATCATTTTTTGTTAATTCTAATTATTTTTAAGAGTCAACAATTATTTTCTGATCAATTCTGAATTTTCGGGATCATTTTTTGTTAATTCTGATTATTTCTGACAGTTAATAATTATTTTCTTATCGGTTTTGGACTTCAAGGATCATTTTTTGTTAATTTTTACAACTCAAGAATTATTCTAATCATTTTTGAACCTTCAGGATCATTTTTTGTTAATTCTAATTATTTTTAATAGTCCACAATTTTTTCTGATAATTTTTTAATCTTCAGGATCATTTTTTGTTAATTCTAATTATTTTTATGGCTCAACAATTTTTTTCTCATCTTTCTTGTCAATTCTGATTATTTTTAACAGTTAGAATTTATGTTACGATTATTTTTGGACTTGATGGGTCTTTTTTGTTAATTTTTACCTCTCACATTTCAGATAAGAGAGGTATAGTAATCATGCTAAAAATTGGGTAGTGAGTTTTCAATGGATAAACACGTTTTGGGGTCCCTAGAATACGACGGACTAGAGCCAGTTGAATTTCGTATGTGTTATTTAAAATAATATATTTTTTTAGTAGTGTTTCATATAAATTAGAAGTTGTGTGACTGAAATAAATGAGTTATAATTCATCGGAGTGTTTAAATTCTAACGAACCCAAAGTACAAAAATATTACAATACTTTAGTTATTATTTCAATGAATTTTGTTTATAAATTGTAGTAATAACTTTATCAGGATCAACTATTAGGTATCTGTATTTGATATAATCAATTTTTACTTACCTGCAATTTGCGGCAGAATTCACCCATAAATAATCCCCTATTTAATCCGTGGCAGAGTTCGATGTTTCCCCTCATCAAGATAGATATTGGAATCCTGTGAAGAAGCCGTCTTTGGAGTTTCGGAAGTTTGATGTTCTAGTGTGAATCATCTCAATAATATTTCCAGCTGTTGCTAGGTAAAAGTTTAACAAGTTAAAAGCGAAATAAAAAAACAAAAAAAAATTAAAACACCTCAAAATTTGAGGTATGAAATTTCTGTTCAAAACTTTAATTCCATTGAAAATAATAATTTAAAATACAATTTAGCTTATAATGTATTTTGTATGAACTTACCATAATATAAAATTAAAATAAAATTATATGAAATCTAGACAGCTTAGCAAGAGATCATAAAATTCTTGATTTACGTCACAGTTTAAAATCGATTTCATCTGAATTTACCAAGTTCTTTGGCTAGTATCGATACTGACGAGAAAATCGTTTTAGTTAAGTAGTATTTTTGCGTTGTTTGTTAATGGCTGTTTCTAGAAATTTTAAATAAAGTTTGTATCATTTTATTAAAGTGAATATTTGTTTCATATTAAATATTTTTTTGTAAAAAAAAAACAAAAAAACAAATTCCAAAATTAAAATAATTTAAATTAAAATAAAAAATAAATAGAGCTAAAGTTCAAAATTGCTCCATTTATGATCGAAAGGTACGTTTTTTTCTTTACGGCGATTATCTGTTTGTTTAAATTGAAATAGTATTTTTTGAGTTTCAGGCATTGAAACTCGAAAAACAAGTTTTTTTCCTTTTTCCAAAATTACAAATATTTATTTGTTGTATAAGATTATACAAAAATGTTTTCCACACATATCAATAATTGCAGGTAAAAGATAATTTTGTAACACAAGTTTTTACTATTAAGTAATACGAATATTAAATGAATATAATGAATATATAACGTTTTTTTTAGATACAGTGTTTGTCCCAAAAATGAAAATTCTTGTAAGTTGTTTACACTATATATGAATATTTTTTCCAATTTAATCAATTTTGGATCTACGAAATCGTAATACTGTTCCATAATATTTTTGCCACCCATCAAAGGGAAAGTAAGGTGAACACGAGCAAAAAAAAACGAGATATCGATGGAAATATCCATTTTGAGGTCCGCCAAGAAGATTGAAACCATTTCCAGCGTATGGTCTGTCTGTGTGTCTGTGTGTAATCTTCCACGATAACTGCCGAACCGTTTGACCAATCAAGCTAAAATTTGGTATGGAGGGTCGGTGTGTGCCTAGAATGCGACCATTAGATTTTGGTTTACATGGTTTACATGTAACAATTTTTTAATATTTTTAAATTTTATGGACAAACAATACACTTTAGTGCAAAATGTTGTAGTACAAAGTTTTAGAGCATAAAAATCCGCACAACTTTTGTCTAAAACTTGTTCTAGAATTTCCAATAGTTACGCCACTAGAGGACTCCTAAAAAGAGTGCATGAAGGTTTTCTCTAGTTTCTCTTGATTTTGAGGACAAACAATGCATTTTAGTGCAAAATTTTCTGGTGCAAAGTTGTAAAGCATCAAATTTTCTTTTTTAACTTTTACGTTTAAATTTTATCGAGTTCCTCATATTTTAACTAGATGGCGAGAAAAATAAACATTTAGTATTTTAAAATTATCATTATCAACATTGAAATATCAATTCGGTACAAGTATTCATCATCGGCTCGCTATTTTTAATGTGTTGCATAAATTAATGTAATGCTTAGTATTTTGTAATTAAAATAATAATAATAAGTAACATATTCTCTACGGTCGAGCCTGGAAAGTTCTGGGGTGACACAGCCGATTTTTTATTTTTATACGCAATTTTTAAACAAAGACAAACTTTTTATTTGCTTTAATTTTATTTTTATTAGTTAGTATTACTCATTTACATCATAGGTATTTATCAGAGTTCAACATGAATCTCCTTAAAGCACGTCTTTTATATCTATATACATCATGGAATTGATTGTGATTCCGTTTATACCTAGGTTCCTAAAATCAAAAAAAATATGTAAGTGACAGTTATACCGCCTATTTCATTTACTTTCTTATGCTAAAAGTTAAGATTAATTTTTTTTTTTAAAAATTGAATATTAAAATGTCTTTTATTGAACAAGTTTTTTGTTAAATAAATAATTACTGACCACGTCATATCCTTTCAAGCTATTATCTTGACGAAGTAATAATTCTTCTTTAATCTAAAAAAAGTAACAATAGATTATATAACTGTAAAGAAGTATATAGAAAATATTAAATAATTCAGTTGTATTTAATGAAAGGTTGTCAAAAAAAAACCAAAATAAATCAGAATTATTTTTTGTTGTTAAAAAGTTTATTTTAGAGCACTGGATCAATTATTGTTGTTTTTAGTCTAGTCAACATGAATAAGGTGTCATTCAATTGGGAATAGCGTCTAGATGATTTTTGAAAAAAATCATAGCAAAAATTGCAAAAGTTACAACTGAAAAATAAAAATGATGTTTGGTTTTTTCAAATATCTTAAAAACTATTTGACATTTTTTAAATTTGAAAAAAGATTCAAAAAGAGGAGGAAATTTACCAAAAAAATTTGTACCTCACCGACCAATATTTATAATTTTCATAGAGTGTTGAAAATACAACCGAAAACGGGGACTCCGGTTTGCGTAAGCGCTACCCACTTTGGACCTTTAATGAATAAATATTATTTAAGCTTATTACATATAAAAATTAAAAAGTGAAAAAATTCAGGCATTTAATGGATAGAGTTATCAACAAGAATTCGAGGTCAAAAAAGTTTTATCGCGATTTCTCTATTAGCTATGAATTAGTTAATTAACAGTTTTTTCCTACTTGAACATGAACATTGTAAGTGCGTTAATTGTTAAATAACAAATCTGATTTTTTTTTCTTTTTTGGACCTATTTTTGAAAGGTCTCAGAAGAGATTCCCATTGGAAAAATTAAAAAATTGTTTTTTCGCTTTGTTATTAACAATTTACTTAGGTTAAAAATTAAAAAGCTTGATTAATCATTGAAAAATATTTTTTTATTCATATTACTATTGATCCGTTTTTTATGATCATAAGTCACATGAAAATGATTTTTAAAAATTTTATTTCCTATTGTTTACAAAATTGTTATAAGCAAATGCGATGTTTATAAGATAATTTAATTTTTTTTGGAAACATAATCTTTTAAGCAAATTATCTTATGAACAGCGCATTTGTTTATAGCAATTTTTGTAAACAAGAAGAAATAAAAAATTCATCTGACTTTTGATCATAAAAAAACGAATCAATAGTAATATGAAAAAAAAAATTTTTTTCAATGATTAATCAAGCTTTTTAATTTTTAACTTAAGTAAATTGTTAATAACAAAGCGAAAAATAACAATTTGTTAATTTTTCCTACGGGAATCTTTTCGGAGACGTTTCAAAAATGGGTCCAAAAAAGGAAAAAAGTCAGATTTGTTATTTAACAATTAAGATCGCACTTACAATGTCCATGTTCAAGTATGAAAAAATTGATAATTGACTAATGCATAATTAATAAAAAAATCGCGATAAAAATTTTTTGACCACGGATTATTGTTCATAAATGTATCCAGTAAATGTTTGAATTTTTTCAAATTTTAAATTTTTATATTTAATAAGTTTAAATAATATTTATTCATTAAAGGTCCAAATTGGGCAGCGCTTATAATTAATTCCGGCGCTTATAATTAATTCCGGGAATACGTCCAAAGCTTGTTGGCAAATAGTTAATGTTGAAAGAAATCATAATCAAACTAGTTCTAATTTTACTAACATATCATCTGATAATTTCAATGATTTTTTTACAAGCGTGGCTGACAATGTGATAAAGTCCCTTCCTACTACCTCTAATATTGATCTATTTGATTTCAAAAATTATTCTGCCCCGTGTAGTTCTTTTTTTCTGGACCCAGTAACGGAATTGGAAATTTTGAATACGATTAAAGCCTTAAAAGATTCAAAGTGTGTAGACACTCATGAAATAAACAGTCGAATTATAAAAGAAACAACTGACATGGTTTTGGTACCACTAACCAATCTTATAAATGTAATCTCCGCCACTGGAGTATTTCCAGATGTTTTTAAATACTCTAAAGTTATTCCCCTTTTTAAAAAAGGAGATAGATCTGTTCCTGATAACTATAGGCCAATTTCTATAACTAGTGTTTTCGGCAAAGTAGTCGAAAAAGTTATGAAGCAGAGGCTCTTTGATTACTTTAATAAAAACAATTTCTTTTGCGAATCACAGTATGGTTTCCGTAATGGACGCTCTACTATTCAAGCTGTTCTCAATGTTGTGAGTGGCATAGTTGAGGGCTTGGAAAGAGGTGAACACACTGCGATTACGCTATGTGATCTTTCAAAGGCTTTCGACTGTGTCTCTCACGATATTCTGCTGCAAAAACTAAATTATTATGGAATTAGAGGTGTACCCTTGTCACTCATTTCATCTTATCTGAGAAATAGATCGCAGGCTGTATATTTTAATAATTCCTCATCTAAATTTAAAATAGTCACCCATGGGGTGCCACAAGGTTCTGTACTTGGGCCGCTACTATTTATTATTTACGTCAACGATCTAACCAAATATATGTGCCCTTGTAAAACTATTCTTTTTGCTGACGATACGACTTTTATCTCAACTGGAAAAGATCAGTCTTGTTTGTCAAATTCTACTAAGGATAGTATTGACTTATCAAAAAAATGGTTTTGTGCTAATAAGCTTATGTTAAATGCTGAAAAAACTCAAAACCTTAATTTTGGATCTGGTAGTTCCTCATCGGATTTTGACTGTGTCAAACTGTTAGGAATTAAACTTGATAGTAACCTTTCATGGACCTGTCATATCGATATGATTGCTAAAAGATTATCTAGTGTGTTGTTTTTGTTTCGGCGTTTGACCTTAGTTACCAATATTGAATGTTTAAAAATGGTATATTTTTCATTGTTTCATTCTCAAATAGGTTACGGAGTTATTCTTTGGGGTAATTCATCAGCAGCAATTAAATTATTTCGTATGCAAAAGAAAGCCATAAGAATCATAGCAAATGTTGGTTATCGTGATCACTGTCATCCACTTTTCAAAAAATTTTCTATTATGACATTACCATCATTATTTATTTTTTATACAGTTCTCGAAATTCACAAAAATAGTGCAAATCTACTTAAGCAGTCTGATGTCCACCACTATAATACCAGACAAGCTGGAAATCTAAGAAACCATAAATTTCGATTATCTAAATCCCAAAAAAATTCACTGAACTTTAACTTGTATAATGTTTTGCCATCAAATTTAAAATGTTTAAACTTGTCACAATTTAAGAGTAAATTAAAGCTATTTCTTCTTCAGATGTGCTTTCATTCGGTCAGTGAATACATTGACTATTTTAATTTAAAAATAAAGAACATACATATATAGTTTAATTGTGTCAGTTGTAATAAGTTTTATTTGTGTGCTGTAATATTTTTGTATTTTTAATGACTTGCTACAAATGTATTTATTGTATGTATAGTAGTGAATAAATAAATCTAAATCTAAATCTAAATCTAAATCTATGCAAACCGGAGTCCCCATTTTCGGTCGTATTTTCAACACTCTATGAAAATTATAAATATTGGTTGGTGAGGTACAAATTTTTTTTGGTAAATTTCCTTTTTTTTTGAATCTTTTTTCAAATTTAAAAAATGTCAAATAGTTTTTAAGATCATCCAAACACTATTCCGAATCGAATGACACCTACTTCATATTTTTCGGAGGCGGGGAAAAAGCACTTGTTGACTAGACTATATGCAGAAAATCTTATTTTGATGTACTTAAACGAATAAGTTATAGTTTCTAATTCAAGAAATCTATTTTTCTTAAAAAAAAATAACACCTACATAGAATTTCTTAACAAAAAATGTTTCTTAAAATCTCAAAATTATATCATAAATTACATATCAAATTTCATATTAATTATAATTCTGCATTGGGTGAACCACTCCTGTCACATCCCTTCAGTTCACTTGTATCTTCTTTTACAATGTATTATAATAATAATAATAATAATGTTTATTCAGATAATTATATAAATACAATAATAAAAAAATTGAATAAACAGTAGGATGCATTCACAGAAGCAGTCTAAAACTGCTTGTACGTGATAATTTATACTTATAATACAACATTATGATTAAACACAATATGAAAATAGTGTGTTCAAGATACATTTTGATTTTCTTTAAGACTGATTTATAATGTCACTTGCTAAATTCCGTTCGTTTTGAAGCCATATTTTTAATTTATTCTTATATCTACTGTACAAAGGAATGTCCTTTATTTCTTTAGGTGCCCAAATAAAAATTCTAGGATCCAGGTAATCACTACATCTTTGGCCAATACTTTTTTCTGATCGTGGAAATAAAATAGCTTCAGGTCGACGTGTATTGTAAGGATGATCATGAGGTATTAACGTAATTTTGGATTTCTTTAAAAATAATAATATTTGTAAAAAGTATAACTGTCTGGTATCATATATTTTGGAATCTTCGTAAAGCGCATTACTGGAATATAAAATATTTTTTTTATAAAGTATTCTTAAAATCCATTTTTGTATTACATGGACATCTTTTAGAGCATTATCATACACACCTTCCCAACCAATGATGCCGTATACTAACAAGGATTGTATCAAAGAAAAATAAAGAGACCTCAAGCAGTGTAAGTTTAGAAAGTCACCTAGATATCTAAATTTTGTTAAAAAACACCTTAGTTTTTTAATGACTCAGATTCACAAACTTGGTTATTCAAACCCACACTTAACGAGCCCAACGTGGGAAGGCCTGTCGCATAAGAAGTAAATGGTAAGTATCTAGTTTTCTGATAATTTAATGTGAATTTGTTAAACTGTAACCATTAGATATTTTAGGAAAATCACTTCCAACTTTTTGTTTCAGGTCCCTCCATGAAGATGAAGAGTACAGAACGACAGTATCATCAGCAAAACTAATAATTTTAGCAGATGTGTCTAAATGTAGTAGGGCTATTTATGTAGTGTAAAAAGAACTGGTCCCAAAACAGTACCTTGTGGGACTCTAAAGGTTACGATCTGCTTGTTACTATTAGCATTTTCAATTTCACTAACTGTTCTCTATTTGATAGATAACTTTCAAAGATACTGGATGCTTTCCCACGAATCCCATATTTTTCCAATTTTTCCAACAATTTTTTATGACATACGGTATCAAAGGCTTTTGAGAGGTCGAGAAATATACTTAGTATAGGCATTTTTTTATCTAACGCAACATATATGTTTGAAGTTAATTTATAGATAGGATCATCAGTCGATTTTCCCTCCCTAAAGCCATATTGATTATTGGATAGAATTTTAAACTTATTTAGAAAACTACAGAGTCTCTTTTTAATAATTTTTTTCCAGAATCTTTGAAAAATTCGACAAAAGTGATACTGGTCTATAATTACCAATATCAAGTTTACTGCCAGTTTTGTACAGAGGTTTTATTACAGAACATTTTAGTACTTTTGGAAAACACCCTTTTATTTATTAAATATATTAATGGATGAACAATTTCAAAAGTGATTTGCTTTATAGTTTCTGCCTTATTTGATCGATACCCGGCAATTTATTTTTTTTAAGATTCCTTTTAATTTCTAATATTTCTAATTGGTCAGTTTCATACATATACATAGTGTTTTCCAGGAAGTCTAAATTATCATTATAATTCTGTAAGTTTGGTATTTTATTGGCCAACACTTCGCCTATAGTGCTGAAATAATTATTAAAGTGGTCAGCAATTTCACCTTTATTAGTAACCTTTGTATCATCAACTAATTTTATTTCTTCAATTTTTGTTTCATGTCTCTGTTTCCCACAAATATCATTCATACAGTCCCATAAAGCTTTAGATGTATTTTTATTGTTATTAATTTGTTGGGAAAAATATGTTCGTTTTGCTTTTTTTATTATGTTATTTAATTTATTGTTATAATGCCTGTACCTTTCTTTAATTTCAACATTTTCTGGATACCGTAATGTTTGTTTCTAAAGTTTTTCTTTTTCTTTTATAGATTTTAATAAACCGGTTGTTATCCACTTTTTTTATAAATTATTTGTTTTTTTTGTGAAAACTGTTATTGTATTTTTATTTATATAATATTTTAATTTAGTTATGAACCTTTTCCACATTTCATCTACGTTTAGTTCATTATATATATATCTTCCCAATTTACTTTATCTAAATTTGACTTTAGTTTTTTATAATTTATATATGTTTTAGTATCCCTGATGCGTTGTTTATTATTAAGGGTTTCGTTTTTAAATGTCATTGAAAGAAGTTATCAACTTTTCTGCCACTTTCATATTTGATAGGGGAGTTCTTTGAGTCTTTGGGATCTTAAAACAGTGTTGAGAATACATGCACGTCGTAAGATGCAGATATATCATTGACTGTAACATACATGTTTACAATAGCTACTTCTTAATCTTAAAATTTTTCTGCTAATTCTTTAAAGGTAGGTGCCAATTTTTTGCAGTGTCTACGCCAAGGAGCATAAAATTGTTCATTGTTTAATGCTATTTCTTTAGATTTTAAGTGATGTTCAAGAACAGTTTCATATTCGGAAATTCTTGATTCAAAATCATCGTCTCCTAAGTCTAGAACATCTTATTATATTCTCTAGCTGAGAAAGTGTAAATGGGAACACAGAAATGAGAAAATTAAGAAAATACTTTTTAAATTCGTTTTAAAATATTTTAAAATCTGTTCTCACAATCTCCACACACTATCTTCCGGGTATAATTTTTTGACAACAAAAAATCGGCTTTAAACAGCTTCTAAGAAAAAAAATATGATATGAAGAAATTATGGTGGAAAAAGTTTAAAATGGAAAATGTATAAGTTTTATTACAGATCAGATTAACTTTTAAGAAAAAATTATTTCTTAAAGAAGAGCCAATTTTGTTAACTAAGCTAGTAAACCCATTTTTGGTGTCAAGAGTCAAATTATTTTTCTGTGAATTAAAATTTGTTATAATAGAAATTATCAAAAATTAACTTACCGGAATACAACTAACTTCATGAGTTACAAATAAAAATATCAAAATTAATAGAGGAGACATTTTGTGCAAGTAATTAAGCAATATTTTAAAAATTGGTTTAAATAGATAAACGTTATCAAAAAATTTCCTTTCGGATTTGATTAATTTTAATCAAAGAAAAAATTTAATAAACAGGTAATTAAAATTTTGTGGATAGATAATTTTATAACCAAAGTTAAAACGAAATTTATATGTTTCAAAACATTAATGAAAATTTGAATAAAAAACTAGGTTATAGCAAATTCTATATACAAGAAAAAATTTGTTTATATTTTATACCTCAAAAAAGTAGTAAAAAAGAAGACTTAATAAATATATTTAGCAACAATTGCAAAAATTTTTAAAAACTGAATCATACTTGAATAAATTTTAAGAAATTGAAAAAAATTGAATAAAATTATATCGCCATCTTATTAACCGATGACGTCAGCACTCGTAGTGTGACCTCCCACCCCGATGCTGTGTAAAGTACACAAAACGGATAGCATGCTATCTGTTTTGTGACTATTTGCAAGAAATTTATTACCCTTGTTATGTATTACTTCGGTTATTAAAATCATAAAAAAAATTGAAATTTTTTTTTGTTTAAAATGACTTTTCTCGACGTTTCGAGCCACCCAGAACACGATTAAGTGAAAAAAATTTTCATGTCTGGATGGATGGATGAATGGATGGATGGATGGATGTGGAGATGGTAACTCAAGAACAAGTTGAAAAATTCTTTCGCCAATCGTTTTCTCGAGCAATCCCATTTTACCTGTAAGAGGGTGGAAACTTTAGGGGGCTGAAATTTAAAAAAAAAATCATATCTCTGCCATTTTTAAAAATATCGAAACGGGTCATAAGACTTTTTTATGTTCTAATTGTTATAAAATTAATTCGCTAATTTTTACGATTTTTTACGAATTTTTACGGATTTTTAAAGAATTAAGAAAGATAGGAAAAAATATGAAAAAAGTCGTAGAAAATTGTAAAAAATCGTAAAAAAGCGTAAAATATCGTAAAAAATTATTCTAAAAACATTGAAATCAGTTTTAATTATAATTAGAAACATAAAAACTAACTTGAACATATTTCTAAATTATTGAAATTTTTTAAAAATTTGGAAATTTTTAAAAATTATTAAAGTTTTGATGTTTCAAATTTTTAATTTTTTGATTATTTTGAACTTTTTAGTTTTGAACTTTTTAAATTTTTTTAAAATCTTTGAAATTTTTTAAACTTCTGTACTTCATTTTACCATTTCAGCTTTATTCATTTTTTGAAATTTTTTAATTTTGTAAAATTGAAATTTTTGCTATTTTTAGAATATGCGTTTTTTTTTTATTTTTTGTAATTTTTCGCCTTTACCTATCCATGTAAAAATATTTATCTTTTACCAGACAAGCCTGTCAATAAAACACTATTTGTCCTTTTTATTAAACCTCTCAATTCAATTAAATTTGCGCCACACTGTATATGATATTTTGGGGTTTATCGCCGGTTTTCCGGTAAAATTATATATTTCCGAGAAACAGGTAACATAGGGAGTTTTTATATAATTAAACCCTCTACAACTTTTGTTTTATGTTCCAATTATTATAAAATGAATTCTCTAATTTTTACGATTTTTTACGATATTTTACGATTTTTACGGACGTTTAAAAACCAACACATATAGGAAAAAATGGAAAAAAGAATATAAAATCGTGAAAAATCGAAAAAATTGCTAAAAAACTGGTAAAAAGTCGTAATATTTCGTAAATAATGTTAAATAATCGTAATCACACTGGACTTGGTGTGTTTCATTACTATTAGTTGACCACATTTGAGACATGGATAACCTGATGAATTTATAAAAAATTGTAAAATTGTAAAAAGTCGTAAAAAAATCGTAAAAAAATCGTAAAAAAATCGTAAAAAAATCGTAAAAAAATCGTAAAAAAATCATTAAAAAATTGTAAAAAAATCGTAAGAAATCATAAAAATTGTAAAAATCGTAAAAAAACCGTGATAAACCGTAAAAAAAATATTTAGGCGCCGCCAAAATAATTATTTTTCAATATTTCATTATATTTTTTGGAATTTTAATTGGGACATTAATAGTTTTTCAAATGGTTCAAGTGTGCCTTATCGTTTTGTATAAACAGACATATAAAGTGCCTTGAGAAAATCAACTAGTACTAAGACGAAACAAAACACATTAAATACAATGTGTTTGGTCTATCTCTCTAAAATTCCTTGAAAAAATAATAATATGATACACCCGGGGTTGATTGGTCATAATGGCAACCACTACCTATTGTCCATTTGATGTCAATCAAATTCTCCGAAAAACAAACTCACCGAAAAAAATTCACTGAAAAAAAATCACCAAAATAAAAACTAATCGAAAAAAAAGCTGCTGAAATACAACCATTTAGTCAAATTCTCCGACAAAACAAACTCACCGAAAAAAATTCACCGGGAAAATCTGCAAAATAAAAACTATCTGAAAAAAAAATCACCGAAATAAAAATTAATCGAAAAAAAACTGCTGAAATACAACTATTGGTCAATTTTTATTAAAAATATATTTTCAGAAAATGATAAGCATTTTGAATATCAACCAGCATCAATAAAAAAATGTAAATATAGACCAGTATCATTTTTTATCCAACAATTCCTGATTTTGGTTGGTCTTTATAATTTTGCCAAATAGCTTTTCGTTAAAAATATAATTTTATCATTGATAATTTTTTATAACCAACCAAACCAACAAATTTTATCTTATTTTTGTATAAATAATAATAAATAGTTTATTTTTAAATTATTTATGCCGTATCCTAATAATCGATAAAATTTGACCGAATCTTGATAAAATAAAAGCAATAACGAACTTTCCGGTACCAGTTTCAATATTTTGTAGATTTGTGTGGTCACTACCGGAAATTGATTAAATTTATTCCAAAAATAATTAAACTGATCTATAAACGGTTAAATAAAGTCAAAAATTAAATAAAGGGTATAATAATAATATCAGTATTTATAGAATACGTTTAATCCATCGTTACCATTAACCAAAACTACTGATTTTTTGCACTGCACATTTTTTGCGTTTAAACTGAATATACTCGATTTTTTATACTTGGTCATTATAGTTGTCATACAGGGTGTCCAGAGATGAAACCGATAAAACTTAGGGGGTTATAGGGACTGCCAATATGATTGCAAAAAGTCATATACAAATATACAAAACCGTTTCGTTACTGATATACAGTGTGATTTGTGAATTTAGACAAAAAATTCAATCCGCCATATTAAATACAGGGATAAACCGATTTGATTTAAATTTGGTACATGAATTAAACTGAATGGCCTTAATAAGTAGCCCTTTGAACGAAACCAATATCAGGACCGGAATATTCTTTTTGTTCCATCTTAAGTTCTTGTAAGAATAACTCACCCTGTATAATGATTATCAAAAATCTGAGCCCAGATTCGAAATCTACGGAAAAATCCTACAGCCACTTGTTAAAAAAGTTTCTGGCACCATTTCAGTTATTCCGTAATAAATTATGATGTTAAATGTTTTTACTCGAGAAATTAATTTTCGGATAAAGTACCATCAAAAATGGGTTAATATAATAAAAAATTACGAAACCAAGACATAAATATTGTTATTTTCTTTAATTAGTTCTTAGTAAAATTTTATAAAATATTCTCATAACCCAAAAAAAATTGAATAAATCCTTATCAGTAGCTTACAATTTTTGTCTAAATACAGTAGGCTTGTGATTACAAAAAATTATTGTGCGTTTTGTTGTACTTTCAAAAATTCAAAATTATTAAGCAAATATAATTTATAAAAAATTCAGTACAGTTCTTTTTGAACAAATTCCTATCCGCTTTTTTTAGTAGATTTTGAATCTGCGATCAGAATATTGATAATTATTATACTAGAACAGTTATTCTTACAAGAAATGACTCATTCCGGTCCTGATACGAATTTATTTTTTCGTCTTTTCTTTGGTTATGAAAGTATTTTATAAAATTTTACTACGAACTAATTAAAGAAAATAATAATATTTATGTCTTGGTTTTGTAATTTTTTATTATAATAACCAATTTTTGATGGTATTTTATCCAAAATTAATTTCTCGAATGAAAAAATTGAAAATAATAATAAACGGAATAACTGAAATGGTGCCAGAAATTTTTTTAACAAGTTCCTGTAGGATTTTTTTCGTAGATTTCGAATCTGAGGTCAGATTTTTGATAATCATTATACAGGGTGAGTTACTCTTATAAGAACTAAAGATGGAAGAAAAAGAATATTCCGGTCCTGATATTGGATTCGTTCAAAGGGCTACTTATTAAGGCAATTAAGTTTAATTCATGTACCAAATTTAAAGCAAATCGGGTTCTCCCTGTTTTTAATGCGGCGGGTTGAATTTTTTGTCTAAATTCACAAATCACACTGTATATCAGTAACGAAGCGGTTTTGGATGACTTTTGCAATCATATTGGCAGTCTCTATAACCCCCTAAGTTTTGTCGTTTTCATCTCTGGACACCCTGTGTATTTCTCTATCTGATATTATCATGATGATAGAAAACTCAAAAAATATTATAGTAATTAATATGAAGCATTATTCTTACGAAATTGACCGTCAAATATAGTTTCACGATTTTTAGGAAAATTATTTAGGTTTCAGCTGCTATAATTCTTTAAATATTAGACTTACAAAATAAAGTGCATTAAGAAAAAATGTTAAAAATGTATTTATGTTAAAGTTTGTTCTAACCATTTTTTCAGTAGGAGCAACCGTTAGCGAATTAGATAGAAAAAACTGTAATCCAAGATGGTATTTGTTTATATTTTCATGCATAATCCAAAATTAAATTTTAAATTTTATAAAAAAAAAATCACTAAATTAAAAATTTTGAACCTTCATAATTTTTTTGTATTTTGTATTGTTACATCTTCATGCTTAGTTCCAAAAAATCTGATGTGGCCAGCACATGACCTCTCGCCATTTTTGAATCAAAAATTTACAGGTGGACACAAAAAAGTATAAAAAAAAATTATTTTTTTGTAAATCTGGCAACAATGGCAAAAGTTTCGAAAATTTTAATGAGATGAATATAAACTATAGGGTATACAAAATATATGTGTAAAACTTTATTGCCGTTTTGTATAATAATGGCGTCATCACCCATAGCAACTGCCACTTCCGGTTGTGCGATTGGCACCAAAATCTAATCAGATCTAATCTAGGGTATCAGAATCCTGTATGCAAAATTTCAAATTTTTTTATTCAGTAGTTTTTGAGTTATCGTTACTACAACATCCATCCTAACACACACACACACACACTAACACACACACACACAGACATCATCGCGAAAATATTAAAATCGTATTCTAGGGACCCCAAAACGTGTTTATCAATTGAAAACTCACTACCCAATTTTTAGCATGATTCCTATACCTCTCTTATCTGAAGGGCGAGAGGTAAAAAGAATCAAAATTTTAAATTTTACCAAAATAAGAAAATTTAAATATTCAAACATTTTTGTCTTAATAGGCCTTTTGTAGTTACAAAATTATTTGTTTATATTTTTATGCATAATCCAAAACTAAATTTTAAATTTTATAGAAGAAAAATCACAAAATTAAAAAGTTTGAACCCTCACAATTTTTTTTTATCTTAATAGGCAAAATTTTTTTGTAGTACAATTTTTTGTTACATACTTAGTTCAAAAATAGAATCATAATTTTAAATTTTACTAAAATAATTAAAAAAATCAGAAAACTTAAATATTCAAACATTTTTGTCTTAATAGGCATAAATTTGTCGTAATAAAATTATTTGTTTACATTTTCATGCATAACCCAAAATTAAATTTTAAATTTTATAGAAAAAAAATAACAAAATTAAAAATTTTGAACCCTCACAATTTTTTTTTATCTTAATAGTCACACTTTTTTTGTAATACAATTTTTTGTTACATACTCAGTTCAAATATAGAATCAAAATTTAAAATTTTACCCAAATAAGAAAAAAAATCATAAAATTTAAATATTCAAACATTTTTGTCTTAATTGACACAAATTTGTTGTAATAAAATTATTTGTTTACATTTTCATGCATAATCCAAAGTTAAATTTCAAATTTTATAAAATAAAATCACAAAATTAAAAATTTTGAACCCTCTCATTTTTTTTTTATCTTAATATGCACAATTTTTTTGTAATAAAATTTTTTGTTACATACTTGGTTTAAATATAGAATCAAAATTTAAAATTTTTCAAAAATAAGAAATAAGCACAAATTTGTCGTAATAAAATTATTTGTTTACATTTTCATGCATTACCGAAAATTAAATTTTAAATTTTATAGAAAAAAAATCACAAAATTAAAAAATTTGAACCCTCATAATTTTTTTTTATCTTAATAGGTACAATTTTTTTTGTAATACAATTTTTTGTTACATACTCAGTTCAAATATAGAATCAAAATTTAAAATTTTTCTGAAATAAGAAAAATAATCAAAAAATTTAAATATTCAAACATTTTTGTCTTAATAGGCATAAAGTCGTAATAAAATTATTTGTTTACATTTTTATGCATAACCGAAAATTAAATTTTAAATTTTATAGAAAAAAATTACAAAATTAAAAATTTTGAACCCTCACAATTTTTTATCTTAATAGGCACAATTTTTTTGTAATACAATTTTTTGTTACATACTCAGTTCAAATATAGAATCAAAATTTAAATTTTTTCTGAAATAAGAAAAATAATCAAAAAATTTAAATATTCAAACATTTTTGTCTTAATAGGCATAAAGTCGTAATAAAATTATTTGTTTACATTTTTATGCATAACCGAAAATTAAATTTTAAATTTTATAGAAAAAAATTACAAAATTAAAAATTTTGAGCCCCCATAATTTTTTATCTTAATAGGCACAATTTTTTGTTACATCTTCATGCTTAGTTCAAATATTGGATCAAAATTTAAAATTTTACCCAAATAAGAAAAAAAATCAAAAAATTTAAATATTCAAACATTTTTGTCTTAATAGGCACAAATTTGTTGTAATAAAATTATTTGTTTACATTTTCATGCATAATCCAAAATTAAATTTTAAATTTTATAAAATAAAATCACAAAATTAAAAATTTTGAACCCTCACAATTTTTTTTTATCTTAATAGGCACAAATTGTTGTAATACAATTTTTTGTTACATTCTTGATTCAAATATAGAATCAAAATTTAACATTTTACCCAAATAAGAAAAAAAATCAGAAAATTTAAATATTCTAACATTTTTGTCTTAATAGGCACAAATTTGTCGTAAAAAAATTATTTCTTTACATTTTCATGTAAAATCCAAAATAAAATTTTAAATTTTATAGAAAAAAATTACAGAATTAAAAATTTTGAACCCTCACATTTCTTTTTTCTTAATAGGCACAATTTTTTTGTAATACAATTTTTTGTTACATACTTAGTTCAAAAATAGAATCATAATTTTAAATTTTACTAAAATAAAAAAAAAATCAGAAAATTTAAATATTCAAACATTTTTGTCTTAATAGGCCTAAAAATTTGTAGTTTTAATTTTTTTTTTTACATTTTGATGGTTAATCTCAATCTAAGTTTACAATTTTTACCTCTTTTTTATGTTCCATTAAATGTATTAATGTGTGAAAAAAATCAGAAATTATTGTAAAAAGAATAAAAAAATAAAAATATAAAATACGAAAAAACGAGGAAATAAATAAAATTGCAAAATAACCAAAAAAAAAAACGCAAAAAGTCAAAAAATGGCAAAAAAAACGCAAATATTTGCAAAAAAAAAATCGCAAAAAATCGAAACAAGATTATAAAAAAAGCAAAAAAAACTCGCAGATAATCGCATAAAATCTAAAAAAAAAAACAAAAGCAAAATATTGCAGAAAATTGCAAAAAATTTCAAAAAATCGCAATAAAAACGAAAAAATAATCCAAATCTACGTTTACAATTTTAACTTCTTTTTTATCCTCCATTAAATGTACTAATTTGTGAGATCAGAATTTTAAATTTTACAAAAATAAGAAAAAAAAATTACAAAATTTATAATTTGAAACCAATTAAAGTAATGGAAACTATATTAGTAGGCTATAATATTTCTATTCATAGCTAATTACTGTTACTGACAAAACTTTGATTTCAACTTCATTTAATAACTCATTCATATAATAGGAAAGTTATAGAACAATGTAGAAAATTTATTAGATTTAGTTTGAAACCTCAACCCCACGTGTAAGAAACTTTTAATTGGCAAACGTAAGTTTTCGTCCGGAAGTTTGATTAAAGTTTTATATTGAAGCAATATTAAAACAATCTTTTAGTTTTACTTTAATACATTTTAGACACTTTTCTCAATAACAATGTATGTTTAAATAAATATATTGAATTGATTTGTGATGTCTTCAATTTTAAAAAGCCCCACGTTGTAAAGTTATTTAAATTGGTATATTCTGTTACCTTTTAATGAAACAATTTCTTTTTTTTAATATTATTTATTTAATTATCTACTATTTACTTTTTCTCAGGGTAAGTTCAATTAAAAGTCTTTAAATAACTAAAGAAAATTAAATATTTTTATCATTCCTTTGATAGCATTCAAAAATAAACAACTTTATTTACTATAGAGTGAAATGATTATACTATAAAATTTTGTGTTAAAATTTTGACAATAAAAATTTCAGATCTGTAATTTTTTGTTTACATAAAATATTTAACAAAAATATAAAAATTATTATATTACTACAATTCCAATTTTAATAAATGTTTTATCTTCAAATTAATTTTTATACAGGGTGTTTCATAGGTAAAGGTACATACGCTAACTGTGGATAAAGGACACTTAGACGAATCCAAAAAACCTATATACGATTGGTCTAGCTCGCTTCATTACAAAGTTACAGGGTGTTTTGTCAATATTACTCATTTCTTTAACCCGCCGTATATTTGGAACCATCCCGTATATTTTTCTGATATTTAGCAAGATTGTTCTACTCTATTAGGACAATCAACAGACATAGTGACCAAATTTTAAATCCAGGTCTGGCTTCAAAAAAAGATATCAAAATAATTTTTCTCTAGAACAACACCCTGTATATCGAAATTTTAAAAATTGGATTGCATATTCGAAAAGAGCGGATAAAGTTGAGTGGGAATACCTATTTCTTGAGACTGCTCATTTCATTTTACTATTAAAATTTTAAAAGCAAACTTAGATTTATTAATTTTCGTGGAATTCGTACATAGTTTGTGTTATTCATTAGAAATTGTTTTTTAGTGATAACGCTCAGTTTTCAATATAATTCTTTTATGGTATCAAAGTAAATTTCTTTTTAGGTTTTTACTTAATAAAATATTGTTTAAATAATACAAGTGCAAAATAATCTTTATTTTCTGATGACAAATATAAGACAAATTTATGATTCACAAAAGCAATCCGTAAAACAGTAGTCTAAATTTTCAAGAAAAAAAAACAAAAAATGTTTAAGTTTGAAGAAATTTATTAATATCAAGTTTCTGACTAAAATATCTCCTTTTGAAATTGGTTTCTAATCCAAGGGAAGCTTTTTTAGTCAGAAAGTGGTAAAATCTTAATTTTGCATAAAACGAAAACAGTAAAGCGTTTTTTTTAACTGAAATTGAAAATCAATAAAAGAAAATACCTAAACAATTAATGGGGTCATGTAATTAATAAAATTTATTATTCAATTAAAAAATACCTAAAGAAGATGTTCAAAATGTGAACCATTTTCTTGAATGCATAGTCTTGCTCTTCAAATAATATTTAGAACTGAGTTTCTAATCATGGCTCCCAAAACTCTAATTATTATAACATTTGTAGTCCAAGAATAGCTCTTTTCAACCAGCCCAAGTTGGTTAAAATCGGCTCAGCCGTTTTGAAGATCCATCCCCACCAGTTTATGTTTAGAGATACAGCAAAAATTGCCAAACAAAAAAGATTCAGATTATCCTCGACTTTAAAGTTCAAGTATTTTTTGTTAGGTTAATATAGCGGATTTCACAGAAACATAACTTTTTTAGATTCAAGATTGCAGTTACGCCCCCTAGCGGCCATTTCAGAAACTTGAAAATATTTTCCAGGTTTTTCTCTTGGCCGCGTTAATCATAACTTTATTTGCCGCAACCCTCTACGATGGCTAGATTCCCAGATACAGTACCTCGCATTCTTAGTTGGCCACCCTGTACTATGAAAAATGCGGTGTAATGTTATTTTAAAAATTGTTTGTTTTAACTTTTTACCAAACATTTTCTGGCAGCGAATATTAGGACTCTTCTTTTAATTTTAATTTGTAATGCGTTTCAAGAACTATTCAAATTCTTTTAGATTTCACTAATTAACTCACCAATAAAAGGTTAGTCTAAGTCTATTTTGGAATCAAAAAACAAATACAGTAAGTTTTTGAAACTGTGCACTCTGACCATTACCATACATGTTTCATCCTTATAGGAATCTTCAGTGGCACTCGGAATGCATAATTTCAAAAACTCACTCTGTCTGAATACCCCAAGTATTTCTATGTATTCTAAAAATAACGCCATCTGCTGGCAACCAAGTTGTACTTGGATAGACCCGTTTACAGGATTGTATTCTGATAAACGGCCTGCCCGGTTGGTACCCATCAACCATACGATAGATGGTCTATTTGGAACTTCATTTTTTATTTTGAAGATTGCTTATTCTATTGAGAATCGCCAATTTTTTAATATTTAGTCAACGTTTTATTAGGAAAAAACCTAAAAAGCAATAAAATCTTAAGTTTGCTTTTAAATTTTTTATAGTAGAATGAAATGTGCAGTCTCAAAAAATATTTATTCAGACTCAACATTTTCCGCTCTTTTCGAATATGCAATCCAAATTTTAAAATTTCGATATACAGGGCGTTGTTCTAGAGAAAAATTATTTTGATAACTTTTTTTGAAGCCGGACCTGCATTTTAAATTTGGTCACTATGTATGTTGATTGTCCTAATAGAGTAGAACAATCTTGCAAAATATCAGAAAAATATACGGGATGGTTCCAAATATACGGCGGGTGAAAGAAATGAGTAATATTGACAAAACACCCTGTAACTTAGTAATGAAGCGAGCTAGACCAATCGTATATAGGTTTTTTGGATTCGTCTAAGTGTCCTTTATCCACAGTTAGCGTATGTACCTTTACCTATGAAACACCCTGTATATCTTCTTTTGTCATAAATATTACGATTCTTGTTACAATTTTTTGTGCCACCCTGTATTTTCATTATTCCTCTACTCAATATATTTTAGTTTCATACTCGCTTGATATCCCCTTCTTATTTACTCGCTTCATGTCCCTGTCTTCTCTTGATATTCCTGTAAAATGTCTTTCCCATGTTAATAATGTTCTTCTTTTTTCCTACTCAGTCAAAATAACTGACTTTATGTCGTTCGTGTCGCTTACTGAAGATTTATTTTTTTCTTCTTGTAGAGGTTTTTTCCTGGGCCAAGAAGTTTTTCCTGGGAAATATTTTTTTCCTCTGGAATTCGGTTTTCCTTTGGACCAAGTTTTTATCTCTGCACTACAGTTTCATCAGTTTTTCTTTTGGGCCAAGTTTTTATCTCTGGATTTCAGCTTCTTCAGTTTCTCCTTTGGACCAAGTCTTGGACTACAGTTTTTTTAAAGGAAAAATATCTCTGGAACCCTATTTTTATGAAATAAGCAAATATAACGTTTAATTTGAGTTTAATTTCTTTAAAAAAAGAAAGGTCAGAGTTTTTTTTGTCAATTGAATTATATAAAAAAATCAATTTGACTGTCGTCCAAAATTTTTTTTTATTTTATATTCTACTTCTGATATATTTCAACTTCTATTCGTGGAACAAACCCATAATAAAAAGATTTGAGCTTAATCACATTAATTATTTATTATCAACAAAATAAAGTATCGTTTCATTCTTTACGTTCTATTTTAAAATTTTCAACCATAGTATTATTTTTTTTTAAAGCGAAACTTTATACATGCATTCTATATAAAATTTTCTTGAATTATTTTTTTGGGTTATTTATTAAATTTCTTAAAAATATTTTTTATTTACTTTTTTCTTAAATTCAAAATTATAAATCTTTTTTTGTCAATAATCAACAGAAGAAAAAAAAACAAACTTTTTACTCCCACTTTCATGTTCATTTAACCATTCGATATACAAAACAGCACTTATAACTATTTTACCTTTTATTGTTTGTCTGTTTTTTCTATTCATTTATGGTTCTTTACTTTATTTTTTCATTTAGAAAGAAATCGACAGAAATTAAAATCAAAAGAAACAGAAAAAAATCGCAAAATCTACAAAAATGGACAAAATTCGAAAAATATCGACAAAAGCCGAAAAAATCAGAAAAAAATCGGTTGTGTCGGCCCAAAACTTTCCCGACGAATATCCACGAACACTTTTTCAGTAATTTAATGTTAAAGTTTCAACTTTTGACATTTTTTTATTTTTGACTGGTGACAGTTGGAGAGATAATTTTGACTGTTCTGAATAGAGTTTTTCAAGGGCTTTCAAATGACATATTTTAAGTCAAATTCAGTGACATATTGCATCTGTCATTTTTTGATAGTGATACTTCCGTTTGACAGATGTACAAAAACTAATGGGTTCTTCCGACGGGTAACCCAAACCCCTATACCAAATTTCAGCTCAATCGGATTAAACGTGTGGCCTCCTATCGTGGAAGAATACACACACACACACACACAGTAACACACACACACACATACACACACATACACACATACACACACAGACAGACAGACAGACTTCCGTCTGGAAATGGTCAGGCGACCCGAAAATGGATATTTCCGTTTTTATCTCGAAATTTTTTTTTATCTCATTCACAATACTTTCCCTTCTAGGAAGTGGTTCGGGAAAGTAAAAAACGAGAAAAAGTTCGAAAATCCTAAAACAACTTGAATAAATCAAACAACATCAAAAAACGAGAAAAAATCGAAAACCCCTCAAAATCGTAAAAAATCAGAAATTATTGTAAAAATAATAAAAAAATAAAATGTAAAATACGGAAAAAACGAGGAAATAAATAAAATTGCAAAATTACGAAAAAATCGCAAAAAAGACCGGAGCAAAAAATTGCAATAAAAAATCGCAAAAAACCGAAACAAAATTATAAAAAGAGCAAAAAAAAATCGCAGATAATTGCATAAAATCTAAAAAAAAACGAAAGCAAAATATTGCAGAAAATTGCAAAAAATTTCAAAAAACTGCAATAAAAACGAAAAAAATCTGATGTGGCCAGCACATGACCTCTCGCCATTTTTGAATCAAAAATTTAGAGGTTGACACAAAAAGTATGAAAAAAAATTACTTTTTTATAAATCTGGCAACAATGGCAAAAGTTTTGAAAATTTTAATGATACGAAAATGAACTATAATGTATACGAAATAAATGTGTAAAATTTTATTGCCATTTTATTTAGTAATGGAGTCATATTTCACAGCAACTGCCACTTGCGGTTGTCCGATTGATACCAAAATTTAATCAGATCTAATTTAGGGTATTAGAATCTTCGGAAAAATATCAAAATTGTATTCTAGTGACCCCAAAACGTGTTTATCCATTGAAAACTCACTACCCAATTTTTGGCATGATTATACCTCTCTTATCTGAAGGGCGAGAGGTAAAAAAGTAGCAAAAAATTGCCAGTGCAAATAATTGCAAAAAAATTTTAAAAAATGAAAAGAAATCGCAGAAAATTGCGAAAGATAGCTAAAAAAACAGAGAACAACCAAAAACCGGAAGCTACTGTATGGCTGGACGGATATTAAATACGACGCCGGTTTTATAATCTAAACATAAGAAAAAATAGGGAAAATAGGACAAAATAGGGAATATTGGGAAAAATTAGGAAAAGTATTGAAAAAAACTTTGGAGAAATAAAGTAAAATAGGGAAAAATACCGTAAAATGGGGAAAAAATAAAGTGAAATAAGGACAAATGGTGAAAATTAAAAGAAAATTGCAGAAAAATAAAAAAATGGGAAAAAAATAGGAAAAAATAATAAAGAGCAGTAAAAATATAGAATAATGCGGAACAATAGTAAAACATAAACAAAAACTCTGATGTGGCCAATACATGACCTCTCGCCATCTTAGAATTAAAAATTTACAAAAAAGTATGAAAAAAATGAACTTTTTGTAAATCTGGCAACAATGGCTAAAGTTTTGAAAATTTTAATGATAAGAAAATAAACTATGGTGTAAAATTTTAGTGCCATTTTGTTTAGTACTGCCACTTCCGGTTGTCCGATTGACACCAAAATATAATTAGATCTAATTTATGGTATCAGAATCTTCTATGAAAAATTTCAATTTTTTTAATTGAGTAGTTTTTAAGTTATAGTTACTACAACATCCATCCTAACAGACACAGACATCATCGCGAAAATATTAAAATCGTATTCTAGAGACCTTGAAACGAATTTATCCATTAAAAAGTCACTACCCAATTTTTAGCATGATTACTATACCTCTCTTATCTGAAGGGCGAAAGGTAAAAAATCCATCAGCAAATCCGTCAAAATCGTCACATTTATAATACAATGCTGTTTGTCCTGTTTAAATCTGGCTACTAATAACGGGGATAGAGACTAATGCCCTTTGGTCTTTGGTGTCTGACAAGATTTTTATTTAAATATATATCCTGCGTCACATTTCAGATATACCGCCTTTTGCCGCGTTAAATTTGGACGAACAATAACGAAGTTTGACCTTAAGGCCCTTTAGTCTTTACTTCTCCGCATGATTTTTGTTTACGTATTTATTCTCCATCACATTTATAACACAGTTCCGTTTGTCCCACCCAAATCCGACTATTAATAACGAAGTGACCTTGTCCGTTGGTGTATGATTCTGTGTCATATTTTAAATATAGCACCGTTTTCCGCGTTCAATTTGAACCAATATTAACCCTAATGCCCTTTTGCCTTTAGGTTTGTGCATTATTTTTGTTTACGTATATATTCTACGTCACATTTATACTACAATGCCGTTTTCCGCGTGTAATTTGGACCAATAGTAACGAAGTTAGGTCCTAATGCCCTTGTGTCTTTTGTTTTGCATATATTTCTTGTTTATGTATTTATTCTACGTTACATTTATAATAAAACGAAGTTTTTTTCATTAAAATCAAACCACCATTTGTGGAGATATACGTTTGTGCCCTTTTGTTTTTCGTTCTGCGCTTTTGTTTTATGTATTTATTCTACGTCCCATTTCAAATATAGCGCCATTTACCGCCTTCAATTTGGACCAATAGCAACGAAGATATTTCGATATAACACTCTCTTGCTCTTGCACACTGAAAGTCTGCATCCTCTCTCTCTAACACATTGAATTCACTATACCTATATCAGTAACGGCCTAGCCTATCTATTAATGACGTGTTACTTTTTGTCGATAAGTAACTTCGACGAGTCTCACCACAATTCTACGTGACAATGACGTCATCTGCCTGGGTCAATATAAAAATAATTTTTTATGATAATATTTTCAAATAATGTTACTCATATACAATAAACATTGCGTAGCATTTTTTATTTTTGTAATTTCCTTATTTTGTACTAAGTAAGTGAAATCGTTTGAACGTCGATCGGGAATTCCTTTCGCGATGATGAGAAATATTGCGATAAATAAATAAGTCGTGGGACCAGTCTGGTCAGTCAGTTATTCTTGCCGCATCGTAGTGATTTGTTGTTGATCTTGAACTCATTTTTGATATCGTGACGGTTGCCCGACCTGTTTTGATTTTTATCTACTTATAATTTAATATCATTATGGTGAGTATTTTTTTATAATCCTATTAAATTTAGGGATTTGAAGCATTAAACACCCACTCGTAATTACAGACAAAAACAAAGAGGAAAACAAAAAAATATTATAAGCATATTATTTTGTACCCTTTTTGGCTAAATTAATACATATTTTTTAATACCGAGTGTCTCAAAAGGTTTCATTAATTATTTTAATTCAATCAATATATTAAGTTAATGAATTAATAAAAATTTGTTACTAATAAAATTAAAAAATAGAACACACTATATGTGGAAAATTTTTAAATTTTAGTTTTAGCGAAAAATATCATTCTTGATAAAAAGTTTTGATTGTTCTGGAAGCTAAAATACCATCATCATATATTAATTTTTTTTAGTAGTATACGAGGTTTGTTAAAAAATATGAATTTTACTCGAGAGCAAAGTACCTTTAAATTTGACAACATCGAAAAATGTTATTTAAAAAAGTTGATCATAACTAAAAGATAAGTTCAAATATGTAATTACATCCAAATAGATTTTGTGCTTGTTTATTATTGTTTCTATTTTGAATAAACATTTATCACTTGCGATTATAAAAGTTATGATAACCTTCTCGTTTCTTAATGTTTTCTAACAATTTTGCATTGTTATTGTATCTAGAAATATATTTCAAAAATGAATACATTTTTTCAATGTAAATGAATGTAATTGCATATTTGAACTTAGTTTTTAGTTTTGATCAATTTTTTTAAATAACTCTTGAGTAAAGTTCATATTTTTTGACAAACCTCGTATACTACTAGAAACAATTGATATCTGATGATTGTATATTAGATTTTAGAACAAGCAAAAATTTTTATAAAAAATGACATTTTTCGGTAAAACTAAAATTTTAGAATTTTTCAAATAATTTGACTCCATATAAAATTTTTCAACTCATTTTTAAGAAAAAATGAGTTGAATGGCCGAAACATGTTGCCTCTCATTTAAGATTAATTATATGATTGTGGTACGACTACGAGTTTTTTATAATTTTTGAAAAACTTTTTTATTATCATAATCAGAAAATTTGTAAAAAATATTATGTGTAAAGTATTATCAAATTTCAGTTCTTTAAAATATACAGGGTGTTGCATTATAACTAGAAATTTTGTATTAAATGGTTGTTAAATATTATGAGATTAAATTGGGTATGTATATTATAAGTGTTCATTTCGCGCTTTTTCCACTGCACTGGTTTAGGTTTATAATGAGTTATTAAATATGTTCACTTGAGGCAACCATAAGAGCTTATGAAAATACGGGAAATTTATTTTATTTGTACAACTAGAACGATTTAAATTTAGATGAATGTATAATAGGATAAAAGGAAATAAAAATTATATATGAGATAAAAATTCTTTTGAGAAATAGGAATTAAAATATTCCTAGAATTAAAATTTGAATACCATTTAATGTTTATCATTGACGAACAAACAGTTTAACCTAGTTTATAATTTTTAAATTTTATATTATTTATTATATACATAATAACTCAATACTAAAAAATAATAAATATATTTGAATCTAAGAATTCACTTTTACTTTCCCGACCCACCTCTTAGAAGGGAAAGTATTGTGAACAAGCTAAAAAAAAATTTCGAGATAAAGATGGAAATATCCATTTTGAGGTCACCTGAGATGATTAAGACAATTTCCAGATGGAAGTCTGTCTGTCTGTGTGTGTGTATTCTTCCACGATAGAGGCCACACGTTTAATCCGATTGAGCTGAAATTTGGTTTATGGCTTTGGGTTACCCGTCGGAAGACCCCATTAGTTTTTGTACGACATCTGTCAAACGGAAGTGTCACTAACAAAACATGACAGATGCAATATGTCACGGAATTTGACTTGCAATATGTCATTTGAAAACTCTTGAAAGACTATTCAGAACAGTCAAAAATAGGTCTCCAATTGTCACCTGTCAAAAATAAAAAGATGTCAAAATTTTAAACTTTAACATTAAATATCTGAAAAAGTATTCGTAGATTTTTTTTCAATTTTTTGCAATTTTTTTACAATATTTTCCAGTTTTTCCCAATTTCTTTTTCTATTTTTCTTTGACTTTTTAATAGTTTTTTGAGTTTTTTTGAAGTTTTTTGAGATTTTTTGGATTCTTGAGATTTTTTGAGGTTTATTGAGGTTTCTTGAGATTATTTGACATATTTTCAGATTTTTAGAGGTTTTTTGAGATTTTTGAGATTCTTTGGGACTTTTTAGATTTTTTAAGGTTTTTTTAATTCTTTTTGAAATTCATTTTAGTTTTTGAGACTCTTTGAATCTTTTGAGATTCTTTGAGAATTTTTAGAGATCTTATGAGATTTTTAAATTTTTTTTTTAATTTTTTAAGTTTTTTGAGATTTTTTTGAGGCTTTTAATGAATTTTTGAGGTTTTTTAAGTTTTTTGAGATTTTTTGAGGTTTTTTGAGATTTTTTGTTGTTTTTTGAGGTTTTTTAAGATTTTTATATTTTTGAACTTTTTTAAAGGTTTTTGAATTTTTGAGATTTTTTGACTTCTTTGAATTTTTAGAGATCTTTTGATTAAATTTTTGAGTTATCCACTATTTTCAATTTTTTGATATTTGACGTTTTAATTTTTTTGAGATTCTGTGAATTTTTAGATTTTTTAGAGATTTTTGAGATGGTTTTGATGCGTCTAAAAAATTTTTGATGATTATTTTTTGATTTTTGAGATTTTTTATGGTTTTGAGGTATTTTACCTCTTTTTAAGATTTTTGATTTTAGAGATTTTTTGAAATTTTTTGAAATTTCAACTTTTTTGACATTTGAGAATTTTTGAGTTTTCACTTTCCCGACACACTTCCAAAAAGGGAAAGTATTGTGAACGAGCCAAAAACAAATTTCGAGATAAAGATGGAAATATCCATTTTGAGGTCACCTGAGATGATAAAGACCATTTCCAGATGAAAGTCTGTCTGTCTGTCTGTCTGTCTGTCTGTCTGTCTGTCTGTCTGTCTGTCTGTCTGTCTGTCTGTCTGTCTGTCTGTCTGTCTGTCTGTCTGTCTGTCTGTCTGTCTGTCTGTCTGTCTGTCTGTCTGTCTGTCTGTCTGTCTGTGTGTATTCTTCCACGATGCAGGCCACACGTTTAAACCGATTGAGCTGAAATTTGGTATATGGGTTTGGGTTACCGGTCGAAAGATTAAAAACTATTTTGGGCTACAACGTTTGTGTGAATATATTTGTACTGTTTTCTACATAAAACATTATGGTGTTTGTACTTTGATGATTGTTGTCTTTAACAATTTACTTGGGTTAAAAATTAAAAAGCTCTGTTGTTGACTAGACTAAAAGTAGCAGTAATGACAAAAAATGTGTGAAATTTTGAGGTCTTCATTTTCTGTTAAGTAATTTTTTTTTGCCAAACCCACAGAAAACGAGATAAAACAAATTCAATTTTTTTTAAGAAACTCCAGCGACGTTACAACCGTTAAGCCAGAAAAATCTGACGCTCAATTTTTTTCCAAGTCAACTGATTTTTTTGGGATAGTTTTATTGTACCATTATGTACAAACTTAACTGATTTTAGTTCATAAATTTTTATTAACTACTAAACTACGCTTATTGTCCAAGAGTACATAAAAAATGTATTCATAAGGTACACGGGTAATTTATATTGAAAAATAAACCTTTGGTGTAGCCGAACATTATATTTTTTTATTTTTTTTATTACCTTTTATGCCTCTTTGAAGCGCTCTACCAGCATGTTAGCCCCTAGCAAACTGTCTGCCAATATCTTTCGGCGTATCTTGAATATGAAAAAATGCTTTTTTCGTATTCAGAATCCATGTACTTTATAAGTTTTTTTGTACCTAAATTTGACATATTTAAGCGCACACTCCAGCCTCGCGATGGCAGACAAGCAAATTTATTTTCGGCTACGCCAAAGGTTTCTTTTTCAATAGAAATTAACCGTGTACCTTACGGATACATTGTTTTCTCCGTCTATTATCAGAAAATTAAAGTGTGAATATTTTTATTTTTTTAAATTTTAATACATTTTTTTAAAACTAATTTTTACTAATTATCATTATAACAAAAAGTAAAAAAATAATATAAATATACTACTAAAATTTCAAATTATTAAAAATTGCTGTTTAATAACATTTAGTTGGTAATATTATTTTCGTTTATTTAAATTTCCTAATAAAGTTTTTGTTTCACAGAAATGTAAAAATTCGTTTATAAATATATACAATATTCTTAATTTTGATTAGATAACCTTTAACCTATACAGAGTATATAAATAAATGCAATAAAATAATATTTTAAGCATTTTTACAAAAATAACTAGATCATTTGCAAAAAATCTACTTATAGTTTCTTCAAATTATTAAAATTTACCTATATTTTTCCTATAGCAACTAGACGCGGGTAAAATTGAAGATTTTGGTCTCGCTGAACAATAATTTCATAACGTGCAGTCAAAAATGGGCGCGTTTTGAGAAATGGACGTATATAAAAAAATGTTGGGATTTTTCGCCGTTTTTAGATTTTTCCAGGAAAAATATGCATTTTAGAGAGAAATATAATATATGGGAATTTTAGATAACTAAATTATCTACGACTTTTAAATTATACTTTTTTTTTTTAATTATGCACGGTTTAGCCGCTAGAGTGCGCGAAATGAAAATTCATGTAGACTATTAGGACTTTTTTCAGTATAAATAATGCATTTTCGAAGTTGTTATAGAGCAAACAATTCCCGGATCTATACAAAATATCCCAAAGTTACATTTTCAAACTGTATTTAACCACTAATTTAAAGTTGTAAAACACAAACTTTGAATTTTTCAAATGGATTCAACTTGAAAAATAACATTTTTTTTAATTTTTGGAATGGGAATCTCTTTTGCGACCTTTCAAAAATAGGTCCAAGAAAAGAAAAAAAAATCAGATTGTTTATTTAATAATTATCGCACTTATAATGTTCATGTTCAAGTAGGAAAAAATTGTTAAATAACTAACGAATAAAAAATAGAAAAATCATGATAAAAATTTTTTTGTTCATAAATCTATCCAGTAGATACCTGAATTTTTTCAATTCTTAATTTTCAAATTTAATAAGTTTAAATAATATTTATTCATTAAAGATCCAGAGTAGGCGGCGCTTACGCAAGCCGGAGTCCTCGTTTTCGGACATATTTTCAACCCTCTGGGAAAATTATAAATATTGGTCCTACAGTTCCGCGAGGATTTTTTTTTTAATAAATTTCCTCCTCTTTTTGAATCTTTTTTTAAATTTCAAAAATGTCAATTAGATTTTGAGATATTTGCAAAAAACCAAACCCTATTTTTTTCAGTTAATTGTTTATAACTTTTGCAATTTTTGCAAGCGGTTCTTGAATTTTTTTAAAAATCATCTACACACTATTCTGAATCGAATGACACCTATTTGACTCAACTATTTGAGAAGTTGATATTTTGAGTGGTAGAGGGAGTCAAAGTGACCAAAAACGGATTTTAACCATTATCCATTATCGCCTTATATAAGTCGCTTTTTCGACAAAGACTATACATAAAAATTGAACATCTTGAAAATAATTATTTGTGTTTGTAGGCCGTGAAATATCAATTTAGCCCAAAAGAAAATTTATCATCGAGACCACTTGCGACCGAGGCAGGATAATCTTGTGATCGATTTTACTGTACTATACATTTCCAAAAATTTAACAAACCGCGTAAATACTCAATCCCTATTAAACTAAATATTCCTTAGTTAGGGAAGAGTATGGTAATTGCAAAAGTGGAATAAAACAAAATCTAATTACCATACGATAAATTTGAAAATAAAATCAAATTATGATAAGAAAACAAAAGTCTTGAGGTCTGGGATTACCCCATAGCGTGTGGTTAGAATTACGCTACGCACGTTGCGAATGCTTGAAAAGTTCTACAGTTAGTTATTTCCCAAAAAAAAGAAAAATCAAATTATTGAAAAATCTTTAATTTAACACAGGTTAGATTTAGATAGTCAAGACATAGAGACTGTTGCTGATTCCTATAGTATAATGTTTAAATGCTTTCGGAATCGACTCACGATTACGTCATTAGAAATATCTTCCATCCTTTCCTAACATAGCTAAACTTGCGCGTCCGGCATTATGTTTGTTCGCGGAGATGATCTGGGACTGATTCTTGATAAGCGCGCATGCGTATTTTGATTATTATCGTTCGCCGTGTAAAAAATATAATGTTCGCTGTGTTGCGTTCATTACCAATCCATAATCAGTCAAAACGATCCCGGGATTATCGTAGGAATTATTTATCCGAGCAAGTGCAATTTGAAATTTGACGGAGAGTAACAGTTTTTTTTTATAAAATAAAGGCATAAACGATTTTTCTTATTTTGGTTTATTTTTGTTAAATAATGCGTTTATCTGAGAAATCTAATCTGAAAAATCTAATGTGAAAAATCTATGAGGTAAAATTCAATATTAAGGATAGTTCACTTATATAAATCATTCTCTTTATTAATAGTTGGAAGAATTACAAATTCAGTTAACTATAAAAATTTTATAACCTCACTGTACAATTTTATTATTTAAACATACCTTCCTGTAACATTGTTTATCATAATATAAAAATACGGTAATGGGGACCATAAAGGTTTAGAATAACATGCCTAAGATCTTCTCCGCGAACAAACCCTTTTTTTTTCTTTTTTTTTGTCATGATAAAATGCCTTTACGCACGCTAGACTGATGGTCTGTCTAGTAGTGTGGGGCTCGAGAATTCCATACCCACTAAAAACCCCTCTTTGTTTTATCTCTGGCCCACGGGTATTACCTTTGGGATGTTCTTCATTGGGGCTAGCCGGCCTTTGTTTTCTCATTTTCTTCTGTCTCCGGACAATTATACTTCTCTCCACGCCTCTCCTTCGCCACGTTCTCTCTAAGAAGCTCTCTATATATAAAGATAAGGTTATGGGGTGACCGGGTGATGGGAGAAATGGAAATCTTTTCATAATACCACGGGATGCGTTCGCGGTGAAGTTCAAGTTACTGATCTGTTTATAGCTGCGCATGCGAACAACGGTTTAGAATAATGTATCTCGTACAGATTAGGAACACAAGATCTCCGCGAACAAGCTTTTTTTTCTCTTTTTTTTTTGAAATAGGGTAAAATGCTTTTACGCACGCCAGGCTAGTGGTCTGTTTGGTAGTGTGGGGCTCGAGAATTCCATACCTACTAAAAACCCCTCTCTGGTTTCCCTCTGGCCCACTGGTATTATCTTCAGTGGGGCCAGCCGTTCATTTTTTTTTCCTCAATTTTCTTCTGTCTGCGGACAATTACTCCCCCACGCCACTCCTCCGCCTCCTTCTCTTTAAGAAGCTCTCTATATATAAAGATAAGGTTATGGGATGATCGGGTGACGTGACAAATGGAAATCTTTTCATAACACCACGGGATGCGTTCGCGATGAATTTCAAGTTCCTGATCTGTTTGTAGCTGCGCATGCGCATAACGGTTTAGAATAATGTATCTCGTACAGATTAGGAACACGCCTAAGATCTCCGCGAATTTTTTTTGAAAGAGGGGAAAATGCTTTTAAGCACGCCAGACTGGTGGTCTGCCTGGTAGTGTAGGGCTCGAATTCCATACCCACTAAAAACGCCTCTCTGGTTTCCCTCTGGCCCACCGGTTTTATTTTTGGAATGTCCTTCAGTGGGGAGAGCCGTCCTTTTTTTTTTGTTTTCTTTTTCTCAATTTTCTTCTGTCTGCGAACAATTATACTCCTCCACGCCTCTCCTCCGCCTCATTCTCTTTAAGAAGCTCTTTTTATATAAATATAAGGTTATGGGGTGACCGGGTGACGTGAGAATTGGAAATATTTACATATCACCCCTGGATGCGTTCGCGGTGAGTTTCAAGTTACTCATCTGTTTATAGCTGCGCATGCGCATAACGGTTTAGAATAATTTATCTCGTACAGATTACAAACCACTCTAGGATCGTCTCCGCGAACAAACCTATTACCCCCCTCTCCTATACTATTTTGAGAAATTTATAATAATAATTTTATTTTACTAATTTATTTTTTCTATTACAGAAAATATTGGTACTACTTGGTTGCTTCGTAGTTTCAGCGATGAGTCAACGACCATCATTCGCAGGCAGCAGTCCAAAAGGTGTTCCAGACCTCCATCCCAGATTTAAACCAAACGATAGCGATGTTATCCAAACAACAGGATCAAATGTAGCTAACAGATTTGGAGAAAATGGCGGTACTACTCAAAGACTACCAGTAGATGCTCGAGGTGATGTTAATCTTGTGAATCGTCTGAACGATTGGCCTAAAGAAAACAGACCATTTTGGTTAACTAACTATGAAATTATTGAGCAACAAAGAGGTCGTCCTGTTGCACATGATACTAATAATCAAAATACTGGAACTCAACAAACTAGTACAAATCAATTATTATCTAATAGATTTGGTGAAGGTAGTAATCAACCAGATGCTAATAATTCATTTTCTGTTGTAATGAATGGCCAATGGAGAACATATGTATATAATTCTCCATCTGATTCATGGATCAGAAAACAATAAATTATGAATTGATTCGATATGTGATATTGACATATTGAAATTGTACTGATAAATTAATTAGATTTAAGTACTAGTTTTTAAATCGCGATATAACCCAGTCTCTTTTTACATGATATTTTAATTTGTCAACCAAAGACTGCATTTTGTAAATAGATTGTTTTAAGTTTAAATAAATGTAATGTTTTAAGATAAATATGTGTTTTTTTGTTGAATTATGCAAAATTACAGCAACGAACTGGACTGCATGACGACTCAAAGAGAAATGATTTTCTCAAGTATTACATTTATTTACTGTAATATAATGTATCTAAGTTAGAAAAGGAACAGAATAGATCTGAATGTATCTATTTTTGTATGTTATTATTAGGCCAGGCTAAATAATTTTTGAGGGCAAAAAAATCTAGAACACCATGATACTCACACTGATCTTTAATTAAAATGGATAAATATTACCCATTACTGTCACTACTACAAATTGTGCCAAATTTAACTGTCTAATATCACAAATACGCATGTGCGTATAACCCATTTTTGACGTTGTCATAAGTCATCGCGTCGCGTTTTGTTTCAATTGAATAGGCGTAGGTGAAGAAAATAAGCTAATTATTAATTAATCTTATGTAACAGAAACATTTGTTACTTTTATTCGCCTTTTTTTTAATTTTTGTTGTGTTGTATTAGCGTGTAATATTAAAATATTAATAGCGTTGCAATAAACTGTTCTGAAAAGATTACATTTCACAAGTAAGTTGGTTTATTTTATCTTAGGAAATATTAACTTAAAATTTTATGCTATAGCAAAAAAATCGGTTGCGTCGCCCCAAAACTTTCCCGACAAGTCCAATTTCGTGACATTTCGTGACATTGCATCTATCATATTTTGATAGTGAGACTTCCGTTTGACAGATGTCGTACAAAAATTAATGAATTCTTCCGACGGGTAACTCAAACCCATATACCAAATTTCAGCTCAATCGGTTTAAACCTGTGGCCTCTATTGTGTAAGAATACACACAGACAGACAGACAGACAGACTTTCATCTGGAAATGGTCTTAAACATTTGAGGGGACCTCAAAATTGATATTTCCATCTTTATCTCGATTTTTTTTTTGAGCTCGTTCACAATACTTTGCCTTCTCGGAGGTGGATCGGGAAAGTAAAAACTCAAAAAATCTCAAATGTCAAAAAATCTCAAATCGAAAAAAATTTCAAAAATAAAAAAAATCTCAAAATAGGTAAAATACCTCAAAACCACAAAAAATTTCAAAAATCAAAAAATCTTCAAAATATTTTCAAAAAAAATCTCAAAAAATTTTTAGACGGTTCAAAAACATTCAAAAATCTCCAAAAATTCTTTAAAAATCTAAAAATTCACAAAGAACCTCAAAAAATTTAAAACGTCAAATTTCAAAAAATTTAAAATAGTAAATGTCTCAAAAACTCACAAATTTGATCAAAAAATCTCAAAGAATTCAAAGAAGTCAAAAAATCTCAAAAGCTCAAAAAACCTTAAAAAATTTCAAAAAAAAATCTGAAAAATCTTACAAAACCTCAAAAAATCAAAAAATATAAAAAAATTATAAAAAACCTAAAAACACAAATTCAACAAATCTCAAAAACTCTTTAAAAATCTCATAAAAGCTCTAAAAAATCAAAAAAGATTCAAAGGGTCTTAAAAAACTCGAATGAATTTCGAAAAAATTTCAAAAAATCTTAAAAAATATTAAAAAATCTGAAAAACCAAAAAATCTCAAAAAATCTTAAAACACTTCAAAACATTCTCAAAAAAATCTATAATTTTTTAAAAAATCTAAAAAGTCCCAAAGAATCTCGAACAATCTCAAAAAATCTCAAAAAACCTCTAAAAATCTAAAAAATCTCAAAAAAACTCAAAAATATCAAAAAACTTGAAAAAAACTTAAAAAACTCAAAAACAAATTAAAAAAAAAATTGACAAAATTGGAAAAGATTGTAAAAAAATTGAAAAAAACCCACGAATTCTTTTTCAGATATTGAATGTTAGAGTTTCAAATTTTGACTTTTTTTTATTTTTGACAGTTGGAGAAAAAATGTTGACTGTCCTCTATAGAGTTTTTTATGGGCTTTCAAATGACATATTGCAAGTCGAATTCCGTGACTTATTGCATCTGTCGTTTTTTGATAGTGACACTTCCGTTTGATACATGTTATACAAAAACTAATGATTTCTTCCAACGGGTAACCCAAAACCCTGTACCAAATTCCAGTCCAATCGGATTAATACTTTTTAAGATATTTAATGCTAAAATTTCAAATTTTGACATTTTATTTATTTTTGACAAGTGACAGTTGGAGAAATAATTTTAACTGTTCTGAATAGTTTTTTAAGTGCTTTTAAATGACATATTGCATGTCCAATTCCGTGATATATTTGATCTGTCATTTTTTGATAGTGATACTTCCGTTTGACAGATATCGTACAAAAACTAATGGGTTCTTCTGAGGGGTAACCCAAACCCCTATACCAAATTTCAGCTCAATCAGATTAATCGTGTGGCCTATATCGTGGAAGAATACACACACACATACACACACACACACAGACCGACAGACAGACTTCCATCTGGAAATGGTCTTAATCGTCCCAGGGCACCCGAAAATGGATATTTCCGTTTTTATCTCGAAATTTTTTTTAGCTCGTTCACAATACTTTCCCTTCTAGGAGGTGGGTCGAGAAAGTAAAAAACAATCTGAAGAAGATAGAGGCTCAATAATTTGTAAACAATAGGCAGGTTCGACATTTTTGTATTTTAACTGAAATCGAGTCTTTGTTATATAAAAACGATCAAAAAAAATTTGAGCCCAAAATATTAATATTCACATCTGCTGTAAGCATTTTAATATAAACGATCGGCGAGAAGCTGGAAAATGGTACCTGTGCGTGAGGCTAGACCGTGTGACGTCAGTAGCCATGAACGGTTCGCCCCGGGCCCGCTGCTGCGCTGTATTCACACACATTTTACAAGGTTACCGTTTTTAATAAATTTCTTACTAAATTAGTAGATTTTTAAGAAAAATGAGGGTGTTTGATAATCACAGAAAAAATATTTTATATCATCCAAAGGTAACACGTGATTCGCTTAAATAATAAGTTTGAACAAACGTAAGTATGAGCTCTAGTAGCAACGTGGAATAGTGCTGGTTAGTTTTGCGATAGGTCAGGGTATCGAATTACGCACACAGCAAATCTTTTTTTTCTTCCTTTTATCGTTATATTTTACTGTTCAACTTTATTAAATATTTTTCAATAAACCGTATAGTACCAACATTTCAATAATAAACTACCAAAATCACGAGTGTCTCATCGCAGTAAAACTATTTTGTACATACTTTTTACGTGTCCGGGGATATGTATTTTTTTTATTAAAAGAAGTCTGAACTACCTAAACTAGCCTGTGTATTAAAAAAAAAATTTAAAAAATATTTAATAACATTTAATCGTAAAATATAACGATAAAATCCAAAACAAAGATATGCTGTGTGCGGGATTCGATGGAAAAAAATGAGATAAATGGGAAAGAAAATTGAAGAAACTAAATAAAATTGAAAACAATTCGAAACAATTTTTAACAATTGAAAAATATTGATAAAAATTTAAAATAAATATATTGGGAACAATTGGAAAAACTTGAAAAATATTGTGCAAAATGAGAAAAAAAATGGAAAAAAATTAGAAAAAAAATTGGAAAAAAGAGAAAAAATTGTAATCAAATTGTAAGAAATTGGAACAAATTTAGCACCAATTAGAAAAAAATTACTAAAAAAAATTGAAATAAACTGGGAACAATTGAAAAAACTGGAAGAAATTTAAAAAAATTAAAAAAAAATGGGATCAATTGGAAAATATTGTACAAAATTGGGAAAAATTGTAAAATTGGAAAAAATAGGTAAAATTGCCAAAAATTGGAACGAGATTGGAAAAATCGGGAAAAAATGGAAAGAATTCATAAAACTACTAAAAAATTCAAAAAAATTGGGAACAAATTGGAAAAAAATTGAAAAAACGAAATAAAATTGAAAACAATTTTTAACAATTCGAAAAAATGGAAAATATTGGAAAGAATTGATAAAAATTAAAAAGAAAGAAAATTAAAAGAAAATATTTTGAACAATTGGAAAAAATTGAAACATATTGAGCAAAATAAGAAAAAATTGGGAAAAAATTGAAAAAACTAGGAGAAATTAGAAAAAATTCTAAAATATTGTTAACAATTGGAAAAAAAATGAAAAAGTGGAAAAACTTGAAAAAAATTGGAAAAAAGAGAAAATATTGTAATCAAATTGTAAAAAATTGGAAAAATTTAGCACCAATTGGAAAAAAATTACTAAAAAAAAATAAGTAAATTGGGAACAATTGAAAAAAACTGGAAGAAATTGGAAAAAACTTGAAAAAATAAAAAAAAAAATTGTACAAAATAAAAAAAAATTATAAAATTGGAAAAAATTGGAACAAAAAAGTGGAAAATTGCCAAAAATTGGAACGAGATTGGAAAACTCGGAAAAAATGGGAAAGAATTGATCAAAATTCTAAAAAATTCAAATAAAATGGGAACAATTTGAAAAAATTGAAAAAATTTTAGCAAAAATTGGAAAAAAATTTTGACTAAAAAGGAAGAAATAAATTGGAAATAATTAAAAAACTGGAAGAAATTGGAAAAAACAAAAAAAAATGGGAACAATTGAAAAATTTGCTAAAATTATTGGTAAAATTGCAAAAAATTGGAACGAGATTGGAAAAAATTCTAATAAAATATAGAAATTCTAAAATATTCAAAAAAATTTGTAACAACTGGTAAAAACTTTGTACAAAATAGGAGAGATTGGGAAAAAAATTGAAAAAACTAAATAAAATTGAAAACAATTCGAAACAATTTTTAATTATTTAAGCGAGTCATGTGTCACTCGTCTTAAATATAGCATAGATAGATAGCGATAAAATATAGTTTTAAATTAAAATCTAAAAAATCTACTGAATTTTACAGAGGACGTAAATATTAAAAAAATATATCGATTTCAGTTAAAAATAAATGTCGTATCTGCCTATTAGCAATTCTATTAAAATTATACTAAACACCCTTATTTTTCTTAAAAATCTACTAACTTAGTAGAAAATTTACCAAAAACGGTAGACCTGTAAAATATGTGTGTATAATGAATACAGCGCAGCAGCGGTCTAGGGGCGAAGCGTTCATGGCTACTGACGTCACATGGTCTAGTCTCGTGCACAGGTACGTTTTCCAGCCTCTCGCCGATCCTTGTTTTTAAAATGCTTACAGCGGACGTAAATATTAATATTTTGAGCTCAAATTTTTTTTGATCGTTTTCAAAAAACAAAACCTGTCGATTTAAGTTACAATAAAAAAATATAACAAAAATGTCGAACCTGCCTATTAGGAAAAATATTTTATTTAAATGTTCAAATATTATACGTAGAGTAAATTATAATTTTTCTACATTTTATCTTTGATGTTAACTTGTATTATGTTTTTTTATTATATCCTTTCCTAAAAACTTCTTGATACGCCCATGTTTTGTTCAATCTTCATATCTTCATAATGCGCATGCGTTGTTGACTCATGCTGTCAAAATTCAATTTTCAATTTGGTACAATTTCACTATATGTGATTGCTTATCCATTTTAATTATAGATCAGGGGATACTCATTGGAAAAGGAAGAAGCAAAAATAACAGAAAAAATATTTAACGAGCGATTTGAAGTAGGGGGGTGAAAGGGGTGGAAAACGATTTATCATGATTTCTGGTATAACTCCTATTCCTTTTGAAAAAAGTTAAATGACAAAGTTGTAGGTAATAAAAAGATATATTTTTACACTTTTTTCACATAACCTCAAAATATCCACGACAAATCGACATAACCTATTTTATGGTTGTTAATTTGTATCTCCCATAAAATTTTTTTTTACGAAATTTGGTGGAAACTTACCATCTTATGTCCCAAATACACTGAACTTTCTTCGATTCAAAATATTTATGTTTACCCTTTATTATGATTTTGATTTCATAATATTATAGCATGTTTTAAAAAATACAGTTGATATTTTAACACCTTTTAGATTATTTTTATTAAAAGAACCAGTGACAAAAATTTAATAAATACCCAATACTGATTTGTATGACAATCAGATCTTCAATATTTTAAGAAAAAAAAAGAAAAATATTATACAATATAGTTTTTTTTGGTTGTAATAAAATATACACAAAAATATTAACGTATTCATGTTTAATTTAAAACAAAATAAATCTTAATAAAAATTGTCATCTTATTTCATCCTACTGTCTTAAAAAGTATATTTTCCATCTTTGTAGTACATATCCTCAGAAATCCAAATGTCAGAAATAATCCCTTGTCGAGCAGTATAATACATCACACATTTTCTTTTTTGTAGTTGACAATAATGTTACTTCAAGAATGAAATGGAAAACTTCAGAGATACATTCCATTACCTAACATACATAATAGGATATCGATTAAAGTAATGTTGTATATACAGTTCTCTATTGTATACGGGAAAATAAATGAAAAATGCTTAGATATCCCGAATTTTATTTTTAATTAAACACAATTTTACAATAAAAAATGTATACTTTACACCTTTCATGAATTGTCATGGCGAAGAATTATCCGGGGGAAGGAATGTCCGGCAAGAATTTTTCGGGAAAGTATTGTCTAGGGAAGGATTGTCGCAGAGAAATATTTTCGCGGGAAAAGATTCATACTGGGAAGAAATTGTCATGAGGAAGATTTATCCAGAAAGGATTGGCTCAAAGGATTGTTCAGGAAGGACTTCCTGAGGAGGAATTGTCCAGGAAAGATTGTACGGAAGAATTGTCCTGGAAGGTTTGTCCGGGGAAGGATTGTCATAGAGAAACTTTTGAGATATAGTGTATAATTTCACAAACTAAAATTCCGAGTACAGGTATAGGAAATTCAATGTGTTAGAGTGAGAGGATGTAGAGGTCCAGGGTGTCAAAGCCGGTATTCAGGTACTTCAGCTTCGTCTGGTCTAGTTTTCAGCTCTGTATCGGACCAGACGGAGATTAGGTACCTGAATACCGGCTCTGACACGCTAAACCTCTGCGGCCTCTCACTCTAACACATTGAATTCCCTTTACCAGTACTCGGAACGATGTAGAGTATCTACTCTTAAATATCTTAAAATAATTGAAGAAACTGAGTACTTGATCGCGGTTTTAGTTATTCTGGTAGACTAGTAGATTTTTAACAGATTTTAACAAATTCTAACAGATTTTAGCATATTATAACAGCTTTTAACAGGTTTTTAACAGATTTTTTTTAAATAGTTTGACACATTTTAACAGATTTTAGCATATTTTAGCCTATTACAACAACTTTTAACATTTTCTAACAGATTTTAGCATATTATAATAACTTTTAGCAGATTTTAACAGATTTAAAAAAAAAATAACACATTTTATTAGAGTTTAACAGATTTTAACATATTATATCAATTTGTAGCAGGTTTTTACCAGATTTAAAGAGATTTTAACAGATTTTAATAGATATTAACATATTTTAACGTATTTTATCATATTTTAGCATATTATAACAGCTTTTAGCAGATTTTTAATAAATTTAATCAGATTTTAAAAGATTTGCAATAGGTTTTATTAGATTTTAACATATTTTAGCATATTTTAACAGATTTTTAACAGGTTTTAGCCTATTTTTAACAGATTTTAGCATATTATATCAACTTTTAGCAAATTTTTAGCAGATTTTATTAAATTTTTAACAGATTATATGTAATTTTAAAATTTTAGTTTTTTTTTAACAGATTTTAGTATATATTGTCACGATGTATATCATGGTGAGGAATAAATATATAATTAATATTAAAATATATTAAGACAATAAGATAAAAAAATAAACACTCTAATAAATACCTAACTAATATATACAAATAAATATTCTTACCATACTACTTAACACTACACTAACGGAGACTCAATTTTGAGCATATTTTTAACAGATTTTATTAAATTTTTAACAGATTATATGTGTTTTTAAAATTTTGGTATTTTTTTAACAGATTTTAGTATATTATATCAACTTTGAGCTTATTTTTGACAGATGTAAACAGATTTTTAACAGATTTGAACAAATTCTAACAGATTTTAATAGATTTTAACAGATTTTAGCCTATTATAACAGCTTTTAACAAGTTTTTAACAGATTTTTTAAACGCCAAGAAAAATTCTCGATTCTCTCTGGAAAAAACGGTCATGGTGAAGGATAATCTAGGAAAGATAATCCGGGAAGTATTGTCCGAATATTAATTGTCACCGAAAAAATTGTCGTAGGAAGGGATTTGGAAGAATTATCATAGGAAAAAATTGACCGGTTAGGATTGTCGTGAGGAAGAATTCTCGTGCGAATAAATTGTCGCAGAGAGGAAATATTGTCGTGGGAAAGGATTGTTGTAAGTACAGATTTTCGTGAGGAAGAATTGCCGCTGGGAAGAATTACCATTCGGAAGGATTGTCGTGGGGAAGGATTGCTGTGAAAACGAATTGTCGCTAAAAAAATTGTCTAGGGGAATAATTGTCCTGGAAGGATTATCCAGAAAGGCTTGTCTAAAGAAAAATGGTTGTACGGAAAGATTCCTGCTGGGAAATATTTTTGCTAAGAAGAATTGACATGGGAAAGAATTATCCAGGAACGATTCTCGTTGGGTAAGAATTTTCACAGTGTCACTGGGATGAACTGTCCGTCCGGGATGGATTGTAGGAGGAAGGTTTGTTGCTGGGAAACAATGTCGTAAAGAAAGATCTTTTCCGGCAAAAAGATGTCCTTGGGAAGAATTAACCATAAGGGATTGTCCAGGATAATTTACTGGGAAAGGATTGTCACAGGAAAAGATTCTCTCTGAGAAGACGGGGAAGAATTGTCGCAGAAAAGAATATTTATATGGAAGAATTGTCGCAGAGAACAATTTTCCTGAGGAAGAATTATTATGGGGAAGAACTGTCCAGGAAGGATTGTCCGGGAAGGATTATCTAAAGAAAGTTAGTTGCGGGGAAAGATCGTCGCTGGAAAGATTGACATCGAGAAGAATTATCCAAAAAAGATTCTCGTTGAAAAAAAATTTCACGGTTAAGAATTATCGTTAGGAAGAGTTTTCATGAGGAAGAATTGTCCGGGAAAAGTTGTCCGGGAAGAATTATCCGGGGAAGGATTGACGCAGGAAAACATTGTCGCGTGGAAAGATTCTCGTTGGATGAATTGTCATGTCAAATAATTATCCCGGAAATATTTTGCGGAAAGATGGGATGGATTATTACGGGGAAAAATTGTTGTGGAAAAGGATTGTCACTTGGAAGAATTACCATGGAGAAGGGAAGCATTGAGACGTGTCTAGAGAAGGGCTGTCATAGGAAATTTGTCGCTGGGAAAGGTTCTCGCTTCTCGCTGGAAAGAATTCTCATAGCGAAGGATTATTTAGGAAAGATAGTCCAGGAAGAATTGTCCAGAGATGGAATGTCACGGGGAAAGATTGTCGTAAGATTTAGAAGATTTGTCATGGGAAAGAATTGTCATGGAGTAGAATTGTCATTATAAAGAACTGTTATGGGAAAGAATTGTCATAGGCATGAATTGTCATGGGAAAGATTCTCATGGGAAGGAATTGCCATGGTAATGAATTGGTATTGGGAAGAATTGGAATGGGGAGGATTGTCCGTTGAGAATTATCTAGGTAAGGATTATCGCCGGAAAAGATTCTCGCTGGAAAGAATTCTCATGGCGAAGGACTATTTAGGAAAGACAGTCCGGGAAGAATTGACCGGAGATGGAATGTCACGGGGAAAGATTGTCGTAAGATTTAGAAGATTTGTTATGGAGAAGAATTTTCATAGGAAAGAATTGTCATGGGAAATAATTGTCATGGAAAAGAATTGTCATTGGAAAGAACTGTTATATGAAAGAATTGTCATAGGCATGAATTGACATGGGAAAGATTCTCATGGGAAAGAATTGCCATGGTAAAGAATTGGTATTGGGAAGAATTAGAATGGGGAGGATTGTCCGTTGAGAATTATCTAGGTAAGGATTATCGCCGGAAAAGATTGTCGCTCTAAAGAATTCTCATGGAGAAGGATTATTTAGGAAAGATAGTCCAGGAAGGATTGTCCGGAGATGGAATGTCACGGGGAAAGATTTAGAAGATTTGTCATGGGGAAGAATTTTCATAGGAAAGAATTCTCATGGGAAAGAATTGTCATGGAAAAGAATTGTCATTGGAAAGAATTGTCATGGGAAAGAATTGTCATAGGCATGGATTATCGCCGGAAAAGATTCTCGCTAGGAAGAACTTATATAAGAAAGAATTGTCAGTGGTAGAATTATTATTAATTATTAATCTTTAAAACAGAACCCGATTGATAAGTCATTTAAAAGCATTTTTAACTCTACATTTCAAGATTAAAATAATAAACTAAAATCCGGAGAGCTTACTCCACCACCTAATATCTATTCCGATTGGTTTTTAATGTCTATTCACGTTTTGTTTTTTCTTTTCGTTGAATATTTGAAAGTGTAAAGCTAAATATACTTTTTTTGGTTTCTTTAAACTAAAAAAAAAATTCTGACCTTTATTAGTATCCTACTAACCTCAATCTAATAAACCTTTAAAAATAAGCTTAATTATTATTTTCTAATAATTTTGTATTTAATTTAATATTTTCTATCTCCGATATAATATACTGTATACATAATATTTTGCCAAAGGGATAGCCCGTCAATGAATAAATAAATAAATTTAATTTTAAAAATTTTTCGAATATAAAATCGATTTTATACCGTTAAACTTGAATAAAATTTACCTACTTCACAGAAGAAGAACGAAATTAAACTTGTTTGTCAACATATGCAAAAATACAGCCACGTTCGTAACCCCAATTGATGGCTCATAAATATTCGGTAGTAAAATTTCTTGGATATATTGAATTACTTTTTTGAGTGTGAAAGTTTCAAATTTTCGTATAATATAAATAATTAATTGGTACCAAAATATTGGTAAATAACAAATTTGTTCACAATAACCCATTAAATTACAGTGAGCAAAATTATTTGTCAAATATTGTAAAACTTCTTTAAACATTAACGAATGTTGATAGACAAATATCAGTTTCGCTCAAGATCATCGAAATTCCAGGACAATTTTTTGCGCATCAGTTAAGCGTAAGTAAAAAAGAAATTTGGATTAGCTAAGATGAATTCAGCCCACAAAAACGACTTCCTGATAATTAATTTTGTATTTCTAAAGAATATTCTTTACACCAACTATATTGGAATATTTTATAACGGAGGCTATGAGTATAATCGTTCAGAGTGGCAGGTTATGTCTCCTAACAATAGTAATGATAAAAATTGGGAAACAAAATCAAAATCAAAACACAAGTTTAAGCTCAGATTTCAAGGAAATGATACATGGTGACAAATATCAAGTCCCTTAGACAAAATTTATTTAAGTGAACAACCACAAATAAGGAACAGCCAAAAAAAATGTATTTTTAGTGCTTTATCTGATATTATCGACAATTTATATTGTAGTTTTAAAAATTATTAAGTACCTACCAAGGGACTAAAGTACCACTTTTAATCTAGTTAGAGAATATTATTGCCTGAGTGGAGCGGAAGTAAACAATCACTCGCGGAATTGAAACGTACTTTTATCTTATTAATTTTTATGAATTGCATTAAGAAAACAGTTGACTATAAATAAATAACACAGTCCCACAAAAAAAAAGTTCATACACAAGAGAGTGACATATGTATTCCCATGTATTTTTCGACACTGAATCCGATCCCGAGCTCAGAATTGGGCCTACACGTCTGGAATTGGCCCCAGGAGCCGAAAATGACCTAAAATGCGGTTCCCGGTATAAGGCGAAGTCGACGTTGAATTTTGGAGCTAAAAGCCGGATTTGTACTCGAAAAGTTTATGGTCAACTGAAATTCCGGGTTTGGGTCCGGGAAAATGACACCTTGGGGCGGGAAAATCATATTTCGGGCGTACCAGTCGCAAAAGTGGGATTTTAATATATTTTTCAATCCTGGTTCTTGGAGTATGCTCAAAAAGTTTTTGGACAGCTGAAATTCCCAGTTTGGGTCTGGGAAAATAGCCCATTGGGGCCGAAAAATCATATTTTGGACATAGCAGTCCCAACAGTGGTATTTTCGTGTGTTTTTCAATTCTGGACCTGAGGGACCCGAACAGGGAATTTCACATGGCCATAAACCTGTCAAGCACAGTCTAAGCTACAGGAATTAGTACATAAAAATCCCACTGTTGCAACTGCTACAATTAAAATTAAAATTTTGAAGAAACTAAAATAAATCGTCAATTTAGAGCTTTATATTATCTTTTGAATGGTATAAGTCCAATTTTAATATATATGATTAATTCAAATTCAAATTAATTCCAAAATTCGAAAAATTTTTATTTAAAATTTTGAAGATAATCACACTTATAGAATATTTTAATTCAAATTTAGTGATATTTATTTCAAATTGTTAGTATTAATATTTACCATTAAAAAAATTAATTTAGCCATACCCTTTAAAATTTCCAAACTTTTTTCATTTTCCAAACTTCTATAAATATTGGTTTAAAATTATGAAATAATTCACATACATAGTTCTTTTTAATCTCTTTCGAACAGTCAAATTATTTTTTTCATTGATTTTATATTTTTCATTAAAATGTAATGTTTTTAAATCTTAAGTATTGAGCTTTGAATGGTACAAACTTCATGTAAATCGGCCAGAGAAAATGTGTCCACAGACAAATGAACAGATATACAGACGGGATGGTGATCTCTTTAACTATCTTTTTACTCCGTACTTAGGGATTTATTTATAATTGCAAGTAAATAATGGAGATTGATGCTTGAAAAAACGTAGAAAAAATATTGTACAGAACTCGTCAAAGTTTTTGTTGCCCTCGACATGTTTACAAAAAAAAATTAATTCGTATGAATTTTAGGAAAATATAGAAAAATTTAGATATCTAGAATATTTAGAATTTTTTGATGATTTCCATAATATTTACGTTTTTTTAATGTAGTAAATTCCCAGATTTAGGAAATTTTTTAAAACATGGCAATGCCATTTAAAATAGTAGATTTTTTTATTAATCTCAGAATTTCATTAATAATTTTAAGTAAAATTAAAAACATTGCTTTTTCTAAATCTGGAATATATTTTTAAGTATTTTTTTTAAACGTTGCCAGATTTTCTAAAATATTTCTAAATTTAAACATATTTTTAAAAAGTTGCCGAAATTTCAACAATTTCATTGAATCCGAAGATTTCTTGAGATGTGACCAAATTTTAGAAAAAATGCATTGTTTCACACGACATTGTCATATTTGCACAAACAAATTTTAAAACTAGTAAAAATGAAGAAAAATCAGAAACTTAGAGAATTTAGAACGAATTTTTGTAAAATTTTACTAGTGTTTTTAACAATATTCTGTGTATTTTTAGTCTCATAAAATTTTTCAAATTTAGGGAAATTTTTGGAACCAAGACAATGTCACTTCAATATACTAGAATCTTTAAAATCTGACGAAAAAAAAATATTTCTAACTAAATATTATTAATTTTGTTGTCATATTTTTATAAAGGACCACTCACCGCTTCAATGGGAAATTGATTTTTGATGAATTTGCTCGATTTTATTATATATATGGAGATTTGTTTGAATTTTATAAACATAGTTTATTATTAAAATAAGTTTGAGTTTCAAGACTTTATTGATAGTAATTGATATAAGTTATTCTAAATCAGCAATTGTGAATATAGAGTCTTATTTTTATTTTTTTGAACATATCATTATGTCATTATTATTATTATGAAAATAAATTTTGGAAATGATATAATAGCTATTTATGCAACCAGTTACGAAAAGCCTATTTTTGTGTAACTCACAAGTTACACAAAATTGCATTTCGTAACGTATTGCATACAAGATTTTTTCTAATTTTGAAGTAATAAAAAAAAATAACATAATATAATTGATAAAAATTGTGAAAACATAAATCTAGTCTATTTGCTGCCGTCACTTCATTTCAGTTGTCAGTTTGACATTTTGTAAATAAGCCTGAAATATTTGGTGAAACATCTAATGCAATATGCGCCGTCTCCCAAATAACAGCAAGTATCAGCAAGTACCAGCAATAAAACAAGTATGTTCTCGGAAATTAATTTAAATAATTGCAATAATTATGTTATCAATATTTATAATAATTAATTAATTTATAAGTTATATCCTTATCTTGTGTTATAACAGTTAAATTAATAAAATTCTTTTTGTCACTAATTTTGAAATCCATTTTTTGTTACCAGTTACATAATATTCTACATTATGTAATTAGTTACATAAAGTAAGACGTTTGATAACGTCTGTCAGTTTTAAAAAGTGTCACTTTATATGTCAAACTTAGAAAAAAAAAATTTAAGTAATAATGTTAAGGGGAAGATTTAATTTTTTTTTTAATTAATCTAGTAAGAAAAAATTTAATTTGAGAGAAATAAAAAACAGATAAAACGGAATAATAAACAAACGTCAAAAAAAATTTAGATTGTCATTGTATTTTATATATAAAAAAAAGATAATTTTGAGTATTGCAATTATTATTTACAAAAAAAATATATAAACAGGAAGAATAGAAGAATGAATAAATTTATATACCAATAAATTAAGTATATAATTAAAAAAATCAAGATACAAGAAGGTCAATTTGTATCAAAAAGTAAGTGCAATTAAGGAAGATTAAAGAGCTAATAGAAGTCCACTATGGAAAGCAGTGGATCAAGTTAAAAGATGGTATGAAGAAATAGCAGATCAAGATCAAGAAGTGAAAGTGGTACAGGAGTTGGAAGAGAAACATTGAAATAGCAGGATACTAAAATTTTATAAATAATTTGTAATGTTTATTATTTTTTTTCTTAATTTTATAGAACCCTAATCTAAGATGATTGCTTAAAATTAAGTAAGTCATAACAATATATATTGTAGGACTTATTGCGCCAAAATTCTAAATTTAACAATTTAGAATATACGGGGTGCTGAAGTTAACTTTTCCCCAATTTCAAATGGTCATTGTGAAGATACTTTTTCGATTATACAAACAAAATTAACTATGCGTCGATTATTTATATAGCCAATACAAATACAATATAGAGTATAATAATTCCTGCATACACTAACCGTATAGTGATATATCCAAATGCCTGAAATTCCGAATAATTCGGTGATAATTCATTATGAAAGTTCACTTTGCAGATACATAGAATATACAGAGTCTATCAGACAAATAGTGGCTTTTGCTTGAAAATTACTAAAAAACTTCCTATCTTTGGACTCACCCCATATACCGTTGGTGTGTGCAGGAATTAATATAATTTATAGTGTATTTGAATTAACTACATAAATAATCAACGTATAGATAGTTTGGTTTGTATATTCGAAAAAGTTCGAAATTTTGGAAAAGTTAACTTCAGCACCCTGCATAATCTAAACTGTTGAATTTAGAGCGTTAGCGCAATGAAGACATGTGATCATCATCCTGAGTTTTACAATATATAAAATATTTGAGCAAATTCACCGAAAGCCAATTTCCTATTGATGCGGTGCATGCTCCTTTGGGAAATTTTGCTAATATTTTCTTAAAGTAGTATTTTTGCAGGTTTGCACATTTCCAAAAATATTAATAAAGTATTTTTAAGACGTTCCACAATTTACTAAAATTTCTGACCAAATTTTAGAAAAAATTGCAACGTTGCACAAGAAAAGTTTAAAATGGGACATACTAAAATTCCTAAACTTATAAATTAATAGAAATATAAACAAAACTAAAATTGAGTGACTTTTACAAAATTTTCATGTATTTTCCTTAAACCTTTCCCAGATTTATGGATTTTTTTTGAAACATGATATTGTTTCAAAACTTAACAATACTAGAACCTTAAAAATTCTCACATTTTTTTTTAAATCGCATAGATTTCTAAAAAAATATATTTAAAACTCGATTATAAATTATTTTTTTATCTAATTTTTTAATATTCATTTTATGTTTTCACAATTTCACATCTCGTGCAATAAACACTTATTTTTTGCATGTGTTTCACAAATAACTGTCTCTATGCTGAGATGGTAATTATTTTTTCGCCGTTTCCAATAAAACACTAAGTATGCGTTATTTACATAAAAGTAACTAAAATTTCAAGAGTATACTAATAATAACCCTATAACCATTTGTGTCCATCTCGCCAGTCAGATGATTGATGGTTAGGCTGCACTTGCACGAAATAGGTGCAGGTCAACACGAGCAGTTAAGATCGAGCCCTTTGAAGGTTATCTTTATGGAAAAAAATTAGTCGATAACGTGTGGCAATGTTCGTTTTTCCTCGGCCTTTGACTCATTAGTCGACCTTCAATTTTGTTTTATCGTATTTCGTGTGAATGGACAACACAGCACGTTATAACAGCGTCGATTTCAAAATTAAACAGTAATTATTTTTTTTGGTTCCAGGTAAACGTTACAATTAAACAAAAAAGTAATAAAAAATATTAAATGTTTGTTAATAAAATTAAACAGTAATAGTTTTATTTACTGCCTGGTCATTTCTTTAAGAGTTTTTTCCCCAGTGTGTCGCTAAGAAATAAACGTATTTTTAATATAAAATTTACAATTTTCAAAATAGGTTTTTTTTATACCAAAAGTGTAGGGGGGTCGTTTCCGACGCCAAATTCTGCTTTAGCGACCCAAAAAACCCCCCTTAACGATTTTCGGTTCGTCTTTTTAGAATGTGTCTGGAAAATCCTCGGAGAAAACGTCCAGGTCCAGGTTCCGATGCACCAGGTGCTCGGGGGATCGTTTTCGACGTCAAATTCTGCTTTAGCGACCCATAAAACGCCCCCACAATGATTCTTGGGTTGCTTTTGACACTCTTGTCAAGAAAATTTTCGGAGAGGACGTTTACGTCCAGGTTGGGGTACACCAGGTGTCTGGGGGGTGTTCGCCGATGCTATATTTGAATTCAGCGACCCAAAAAACCCCCGGGCGCCAAGTGTTTTTCCTTCCCCGCATAATTTCTGGAAGAGTTCCACGGAGATGACGTTCGTCGGTGTTCCTGAGCCCCAGGTGGTCAGGGTGTCAATTTGAACATCATAATCGTAATCAGCGACCTCAAAAACCCCAGGTCACCCGTTCTGGGCCAGTTCTGACTCTTTTTACCTCTCGCCCTTCAGTTAAGAGAGGTATAGGAATCATGCTAAAAATTGGGTAGTGAGTTTTCAATGGATAAACACGTTTTGGGGTCCCTAGAATACGATTTTGATATTTTCCCGATGATGTCTGTGTGTGTGTGTGTGTTTGGATGGATGTTGTAGTAACGATAACTCAAAAACTACAGATGAAAAAAATTTGAAATTTTGCATACAGGATTCTGATACCCTAGATTAGATCTGATTAGATTTTGGTGCCAATCGCACAACCAGAAGTGGCAGTTGCTATGAGTGATGACGCCATTACTAAACAAAATGGCAATAAGGTTTTACACATATATTTTGTATACACCATAGTTTATTTTCGTATCATTAAAATTTTCAAAAATTTTGCCATTGTTGCCAGATTTTAAAAAAAGTAAATTTTTTTCAAACTTTTTTGTGCCAACGTGTAAATTTTTGATTCAAAAATGGCGAGAGGTCATGTGCTGGCCACATCAGATTTTTTACAAAGTTATTAAGTTGTCCGAAGGGCGTCTCAAAAAATGCATTTTTCGAATGCATTTTTGGCTACAGCAATTCAATTTCCGATTTTAGCTAAATGAAAATTAGGTAACTTTTTACAAATAATTTTTGGAAGCGAATGCAAAAAACCGCATTCCGATCCATGCTGCCCGAAAAATTTTCCTTTTTATTACGTTCTTCCGCGTATATTGCCTCGACTACTAATTTTAAACAAATTTATGTATAAATTATTTAAAAAATAAAAAATAAAATTTTAAATTCATTGAACAATAAGTGCCTATCGTTTAAAATAAGAACCGCGAAATCATCATTTTTAAAAGCTAATAATTTTTTTTTCTAGAACATGTTGAGGTTATTTGTTCATATTTTATTGTTGTCAGGTAGTACTTAAAACACACTTTTAGTATAAAAAAAAACCCGTCAAAAGTTTTCGGTATTTTTACTTGACTCATCGGGGCAATAGCTCTTAAGTTCATATTTTACTTAACAAAAAATATGTTTATAAGAAAATACTCGACAATATTTCATAGAAAAATATTGTACTTGAATTATGCCCTTTTTCCACTAAATTATAAATTATATAATTGCAGATCAGAAGTTTTTTTTTTTTTTAATGGTGAGAGCGCAAGTTCTACATATTTTGCAAAAATGTTTGAATGAATAAAAAAAAAATTTCGACAAATTTTTATTGAAATTTGATTTTCTTAATTATTTTTTTTAAATTTTGACTCAACTTTAAAATGTAAAAAAAAACAAGATCTCGAAATTGATTTTTTACCCAATTGTAAATATTTTCCTTTATATGTGGTAGCGGAAAAGTAAAAATGGTACAGGTTAGAAAAATCTATGTATAAATAAAGAAATTTTGAAACGGGTACTGAACTTATTTTCAAATTTATTAAATTTCAGGCTCTTTTAAAAAATTGGGTATTGGTCACTTGGTCTTAGCGGTCAATTTTGTCAACGGAATTCCGTAATCCCACCGGTCACTTGGTCCTAAGTTTAAAAATTAGGTAAGCCTCTTGGTTATTATCAATAAAGTATCTCTTTATATATAAAAATATTATTTAATCTTTAAATATTTCTATTTCATTTTCCTTTCACGACCAAAAAGGTTACATCTTTAGAAGCGACAAATGATTAAGTTGGAAATGGGCTTCAACCAAAAAATTGATTTGTTGTAGAGCTTAAAATAATATGCAGATATAAAAAATTCCAATTTGTAACATTTACGATATTTATCGTTTCAAAACTGACCGGATTTAAGTTTTGTACTACTAGATTAAATTTTTGACCACAATTCCGTTGGTTGATCGTTATATTAAAAATTTCAAGAGGTTTTTTATTCCTTAAATAATTTAGAAGTTGCTAACACTCGAAAGACTAACAATTTTATGCTTCCTGAAGATTTTTTAATACACAGGGAAATACGTTTGATATGATTGAAAGTATTTTACAAATTTTTAAATTTTCTTTTAACCAAGTTTATTTTGTTAGGTCAAAGTGATACCAGTAACTAGTTTAAATATATTTGTTAATTAAAAAAAATAGAAATCCAGTTAGTTATTATGAACATTGTTTTTGTTTATTATAAACTTTCTTTTATTAAATTTATTACCGTTTGTATGTTAATTATTTATTCTAATTTAATCTTAAATTTTGTTATATTAATGTCATATAATTCGTATTTAACAGTTATAAAATTTTTATGTGCTATTTTTCCGTAATATGAATAGTTGGCGCCCTTTTCCTTTAAAAATAATATATTATTTTGAATTATATTTTCGTACTGTGGGTTCGGTCGAATTTAAACACTCCGTCGAATTATAACTAATTTATTTAAGTAATACAACTTTTAATTTATATAAAATACGACTAACAAAATGTATTAATTTATCTAACACGACATACAGAAATCAACTGATCCTTATCGGTCCTTTTCGCCCTATTTATATCCATTTCGCTTGTTCTAGTATTTTCGCGCCGTTTTTAGAACAATCAAGAGTAGCCAAGATTCTGTGTACATTCCATTAGACAGGGCCGGCCTCGTTACATGCCCCATCCTTAAGATCATTTTATCTCGAAATGTTCCAGGACCTACTTGGTTATGGCAATATCTGCAGGACTCTCCATTCTGGCACCAAAAAGTATGTTGATGCCACTGAGTCGAAAGCTAGTTTCCATCATACTCCTCATAACTCTACAATTCAATCATTCAATACAGACAACTAGGCTATTTTAAGAGAAAAGAGGGGAATTTTTGATAGAAAAGAGGGTTTTAATTTGAGACGAAAAAGTGATAAATTACAACAGGGGATATTTTGTAGAGATGAGAATCAACAAAAGTCTCTTTTTTGAGAGAAATGTGGCAAATTTTTTAAGAGAAAAGAAGGGGACATTTTTGAGAGAAAAGGGGTAATTTGAGAAAGGAAATTGACAAATTAAACGAGAAAAGACGAGAAATATTGTAGAGAAGAAAGCTACAAAAAAATGACTTTTGTGTATATTTTTTCTCAAAAATTTCCAATACTTGTTTTCAAAAAGGTCACTGTTTTGTAGCTTTTTTCTCTACTAAGTTTTCCTTCTTTTGTCTACAAATTTGTCACTTTCTCGTGTCAAATTACCACTATTTTCTCGCAAAAATGTTCCCTCTTTTTCTCCAAAATTTCTCCTAGTTTCTTTTTTATTTTATTACTTTTTCGCCTGAAATATTTTCTCTAAAAAATTTACCCTCTTTTCTCTCAAACAATTTCTCCTCTTTTCTTTCTTTATTTTGTCACTTTTTCATTTCAAATTTTCCTCCTTTTCTCTCAAAAATTTCCCTTTTTTTTCAATTTCCATTATTATTATTATATTTTGTTCCAATTATGTCACTTTTCTCAAAAAATTTTTTCCCCAAAAATTTCCCATTTTCTCTTTCAAAGTTCACTCTTTTCTCTTTAATTACCACTTTTTCAGAATAATTGGGGAAAAGGTGGTAATTTAAGGTGAAAAAAGGGAAAAAGAGGAGAAACAAATGTAGGGGGTGGAATTACACTAAAACTTGACAATTTTGAGTGGAAAGAGGGAAAATTTGCGAAGAGAAAGATGAGAAATTTTGGAAAAAAAAGTGATAAATTTGGAAAAAAAAGATAATTATGAAAATTGAAGAAAAAAAGGGTAATTTACTGAAAAAGGGGGGATTTTTTGATAAAATGGAAAACTTTGAGAGAAAAGAGGGAAAATTAGTGAGAGAAGCAAAAAGAAAATTTGAGACAAAAAAGTGATAAAAAAACTACAAAGGACTTGACTTTTTTTGGGAGAAGAGGAGAATTTTTGAAAGAAAAGAGTGGAACTTTTTGAGAGGAAATAGGAGAAATTTTTGAGAAAATAGAGGGGAAATTTGAGACAAAAAAGTCACAAATTAAACAGAAAATGGGAAATTTTGTAGAGAAGAAAAAAGTGACATTATGTACGTTTTTTTCTTTACAAAATTTGTCTCTTTTCTCTGTTATTTTTTTGTATTAAAAAGTTTTCCTCTTTTGTCTTTAAAAATTTCTCTTCTTTTCTTTCCTTATTTAGTCTCAAATTTCCCTCCTTTTCTCTCAAAAATTTCCCTTTTTTTTCAATTTCCATTATTATTATTACATTTTTTTTTAATTATGTCACTTTTCTCCAAAATCATTTTCCCCAAAAATTTCCCCTCTTCTCTTTCAAATTTGTTCACCCCTTTCTCTTTGGTAACCCCTTTTAATTTAAGGTGAAACAGGGGTAAAGGGGAAAAAGAGGAGAAATGTTCTTAACAAGTGTAGCGGGATGGAATTACACTAAAACGTGACAATTTTGAGTGGAAAGAGGGGAATACCAAATAGAAGCTTCTTGGTTCGGCAAGGAGTAAACTTCAGCTTACTTACTAAGTAGTCCATCACCACCAGATTGTACTTATTTCCAGAGTCAGATTCAAGGAATGGTCCTGCAACATCGATTGCAATTCTCTCAAATGGACTGCCCAAGTTATATTGCTTCTTGCGAGCTTTTGATCGCCTCTGAGGATCATTTTTTGCTGCACAACCTGTACATTTCTGGAACCAATCCTTCAGTTATGCTTCTAAATTTGCCTAGTAGAATTACTCATAACTCCAAGATGTCCTCCAGTTATACCAATATATATATTTACCGTAAACTTACAATCTTCTACTTCCGGGAATTACAATCTGTTTCCTGTCCTCTTCTACCTCTGGTGTTCAGCACGCACTTCAGAATTACTTTATCTAGAATGAGATAAATCCATTAAATTTTCTGCCACATAGGTCTACTGGAAAAAATAATTTCACAGAATAATCTTTCTCGCCTCCAGATCTAATTTTTGGCCTTTTGGATCTCCCCAGATTGCCAGTGATCGTCGATTGCAGTAATCCTACAAAAAAACGGCCTCTTTTTCCTCTTCTCTCTGACAGTGATTACAGTCATAACGACATGGTTTGACTTATAAGGCATCAGCATTCTTGTGACTTGTTCCGGCATGATATTCCGACGACAAAGCCCTGCTCTACTTGCAACGACTTCAAATATATCCTACTTTCCCGTACTTCCGATATTTAAATTATATTTTTTCGGTAAGGATTTCCTCTACTATCTTCCTTACAGTCGCTCTATCGTTTCCGGTTTCTTCTGATTAGCCCTGAATTGTTCAGACTCTACATATATTTTTGCAGCCTCAAATTTAAGAGTACGAGCCAGTGCATCAACTAAAGGTACGGTTGCGTCCATGCGTTGGTCACATGCGACCACCTTGGTTCGGTGGCCTCAACTTATCGACGTTTAGTTTTTAAATGAATTCGTTTCCTTCCATGCAGCAGCTGCACACTGCTGTCTCGTGCGGCTGCGACCTCAACGACACCACCGCTGTAGGAGCAGTGGTAGCTGCAGTGGCAAAGATTTCTTTATCATTTTTTTTTATGAAAAACATGATTTTGAAGGTATATAATATTTAATGCAGTGGAGAAAGGATTATTGGCGGAATTGGTGGCGAAGCATTCTTCCTTGTATGACTTAGGAAGTGAACTGTACAAAGACCAAATTAATGCTTAAATAGAAATTCCTGAAGATGTACATCCGCATTGTTCTCTTTCACACACAGTAACTGTACTATTTCGTGTTCATCTACTTCTTCTAAGAACAAATACTGCGCAATAAGTGGCCAATTTAAAAAAAGAAGTATCAGAAGCAGAAACTATTTGCAATTGTCGACGTTGAATCGTTTGAAAGAAGCCAGATACTACGGATGCAGTCGCATGCGGCCAACATTGATACGGCGGCCACATGCGACCGACGTATGGAAGCAACCGTACCTTAATTGAGTCGGACGAGCTACTATCAATGCTTGTTTTACTTCCTGATCTCGAAGTCTATATAAAAATAGATAAACTACTAACCTAACTTTTATATCACGTTTTCTGGCGTTACTGGAAAGGCAATTCGAACCAAACAGGAAGGATCATCTTAAAACACTTGTATCGATTCAATTAATTTTTGGTAGCGATTTTTTCCTTCCTTTGCTCATTATGGTATTTTCAAGTCGTTTTCAGAACAATCGCGAAATATACCGTTGCTTCTATAGGTTTCTCGCGCGCTAGTCGCTAACTGTTCCGATGAGTCACCAAGATTCCTGTGTACATTCCATCAGACAGAGCCGGCCTTATTACATTAATTATATTTAATGTAATCAAATTTCGTTGCGGCAGAAGGAACAAAAAAACTTGAGCTTAAACATTTCAATATTTAATTTAAAAAAATAAACAACGAATATAAATTTTGTTTGTTTTTGTTAAAAATTTTGTATTCTTAGCTACTCATGAATTTCATTTAATCTGTATTTAAAAGCGATTGTATTTGGTTCACAAAAATCACTTAAATAGTGATAAGTATCATCAAAAAGTAAGAGAAGATGAAATCTGATTTGGATATATTTTTCCAGGTCAGATCCAACCAATATTTTATTTTGCTGTCTTCCATTTCTATACTCCAAAAAATCTCGTATTGCGGTAATGTTTTTATTATTATGTACATATGAACTTTTTAGAAAAGCAATTTTCTTTAGTCAGTCAATTAAATATTGGATTATTTTATGCATTAAAGAGGTACCACGATTTTTCCTTTTTACTTATAATTTTACTGTACACGATGTCCCAAAAGCAGTTAAGTAACGATAGCCTAATTAAATTTTTAGTAGCTCCTTGCATTTGGAAGATACAGGGCGATTTTTAAAAACTGTTGAAAACTACAACGTTCTATAACTTCTTAATTAAGAAACATATAAAAAAACGTTATAAAAACCTTTGATAGATATAATTTTGAAGAGTTCAGTGTCGTACAAAAAATTTTTTTATGAGGTCTCACTAAGAAAATGTAATGCAAACTTATATATTTTTTTTAATTAGAAACCCTACATATTTTGACGCCTTTTTGTTTCTTTTTTTAATTCTTATTCTTATGACATAATATATATATATCTATTTTCAGTGGTGGGAGCTCCAGTACAAATAAACCATTTATCAATGTTATCAGGTGAAAGACCCTTAAAAAATTGAATATTCAGTAACAAAATTTAACATTTTATTATAAGGATACGGATGTGTGACACAAAAAAAGAAGTCATAACATCTTAACTGCATTTTTCTATCTCTTCTGGTTTACAAGATACCCTCGAAATACACTAATTCTGGACACTTGCGTGCTTATTTTAATATAAAAAAATAAGAAATTTATTGATATTATCACTCTTTTGTTCGTTACCGATTGTTTTAATTTTTAAGTGATGTATAATTAAATTACATATTTTAAAAGCAAATAACCAGCGATAGCGGAAACCTTTTCTAGAAAATTTTATATTTTTGTTTAGCTATAATGTAAATATTGACCATAGTGTAGTAGAGAGGTAATTGTACCACACCTGAAAAGTGGACAAGCAAACGAATGATAATACCGTTTCCAGACTTTGCCACCTGCTTCACTAGTGAATTCCCCATTATTTATTATAACAAAAACATTCTCACGCGCTTACAGAGCAAACAAAAGAGGATAAGTCTTTGTGGTTTTCCTGTAATGATTAATTCGGTTTTTGCACGAAAAATATTATCAGTTTAATTAATAAAAATATAATTTAATTAATAATTTTATTGAAAAAGTTTTTTATATACTTAATCTTCATCTATTACACTTCAAATGCGGTCATTTATCACTTCTTTTTCCAAGAAAAATATCACGTACATCCATCGTTAATCTCTTGTTTCAACCAAAAATCATGTATCATTTTTATTGTAGTTTGAAAAGTTTCCAGCAAAAATATTTCACATTAACTTCATTTACGATCGGGCTATTTCCAACACTTAACTTAAACAAATGATGATACGCCGGAGACCGTAAATTTTCAAAATTAGAAACGAGTTGTAAAACTTGGACGAGAGTTGCAGGTGCATATGTATACTTTTTATAAGAAAAAAATTATCAAAAGTTTTAAGTTAGTTTGCAAGTCAAGTAAGTAAATAAAAGAAGTTTGAACTGTCAATATCAAATAATTTAAAGTTCTCTATCATCGTTATTATTTATATAATTAAATCTTTTTTTAATTGTGTTGCTGCCACAAATAGTTCTCGAAATGACTTAAATATTTCAATTGATTAAGTTTATATTTATCATGTTTGAGTAAGGCCATATTTAAATAATAAAAAACATATGCGGCATTGACCCGGCACGTACGAAGGTAACATGGTAACCGTTAGCCAAAGTGTGAACAATTGTTTACTGTTAAATTAATAAATAAGCGAATTATCTCGAGAGAGGGGCTTCTTCATGATTCATGAGTTGAATCTTGAAGATTAAAGAGTTGGTTCTTGATTATGATATAATAGTAATGTAAGAATAGTAGATTCTGTAACAAGGTTAGAATGAAAAATTCGAAACGAGTGGAAAATTCCGAACACGAGCGAATGCGAGTGTGAGGAACCACGAGTGTCGAATTTTTTCATTCTGACCGAGTAACAGACTATATTTTCTCCACGATCAAAAAGTATCAATCAAAATTAAATTAAATCTGAACACAAGTTATTTGTTGACATATTTGTATTACATTGTATTAATATTTATAGTGCTGTGCTACACTTACCGATATTAAAATCTGGTGCATTGGTGTTTTTTCATAATTTGCAATTTCAGATATTATTAAATTCTATATCTACTTCACTTGATTTTTCACTCATTATTTTGTTTAAATTAAAACTTGTTTGAAAATAATTATTACCGTCGCCATTTTATATCTGACACTGACACTTTTGAAGTCCACGGCAATCGATATTGTTTAATTCGATTACAGAAAATCCATTCTTTACCTTGATAAAGAATGATAATACATGCAAAATGCATAAGAGGCAAGTATTATAGAATAAATATTCAGACTCTAGAGTGTGAATGTTTACATTCTATTATTAAAAATGATTTCAGAATTCATAGATTCAGTAATGGTCGTGGAGAAAATATATTATGTGTTTGGGATAAAAATTGAATCAGCAAGCAAGTAATAAATTAGTTAATATAACCCTCTAACCATTCTACCCCTAAAAAAGCGGCTTCATCCATACAATTTAAAGAAACTAAGAAAATTTTTGTATTGATATGAAAATTTAAATATAAAGACGTCAGATGTTATATCTAAGATGATCAGTACTGGTTCAATTATTATTTGGCAATTAAAAAAAAATATTAATCAAGTGTGATAAAAAAATGGTAGACAGAGATAGAAACGATAGAAGAAACATAAACAAAAGAGCAAGATCCAAGAAAGTGAAGAGGGGATAAGACAAATTGAAATTAAAGAATTGTTAATTTTTTTTATAATTTTTAATATTTATTTAAGAGTGAACCCGGATTGAGAATCGTAGATAGGACATCTGGAATACCGGGTGCTTCATATCAGTACGTAATGAACGTCATCTTTAAAATACATTATCATTTGTCCCGTTCCAATTGAACCAATAATAACGGAAATAAACCTTAGTGTTCTTTTGACACATCTACTGCCCATGAATTCTTTATATTCAAAAAAAGTTTATCTTCTAACAGACTTTACATTTTGTCAAAATCGATAATTTAAATTTCTTTGGGATCAAAAGTCAGTTGCTTACATTAATATACAGGGTGTTTCTAAATAACTGCCAAAGTTTTTATGTGATGATTTTCTAACAGACTTTGCGTTTTGTCAAAATCAATAATTTTAATTACTTAATCGTTAATGGAATAAAAGTTAGCTGCTTACATTAATATACAGGGTGTTTCCAATTGCGAAAGATTTTAGGGGATGTCCTTGAAAAGTTAGATCCTTCTAATAATGAGGAAAAAATTAGTATTGAAGAGTTAAAGAAATGGTATTCAGTGGGCATGTTCTACCACTAAAAAGGTTACCTATGAATATTTTTTTTTATTATGATCTTTTAAATGGGTGAAATTCTAATTTTTAACTTTTCAAGGACAATCCTAGAAGATTTTGTTTATATGAATGACCCCTTTTAATTTTCGTTAAGAAACCATTCCCTAAAAACTTTACCACTTATTTGGAAACCCTCTGTTTATTCAAATGTTACAACAAAGATAATGTTTTTTTTCTACATATGGCAAGGAACGAAACATCTCTTAGTGCATTGGAGAAATTTTTATTATATAAAAATGATACAATTTTTTCTTTAAATTTGAAAATAAATATAGAGATTATTTTCTAAATATTACAGTATATTTTTTTCACCTAATTTTCTTTTATAAATTTAAACATAATATCGAATATCATATACCTAGGAATATTTACCTGGCCATAAAATCTAGATCTTTAGATATTCAAAAATATAAAATAGCAAAAAGCCCATGGTTCACTCATCTTATGATGGAAGAAAATAAATAACGATTTACGCAGATATAAATAGTTATGCGATTAAATGAAAAAATCTGATGTGGCCAGCACATGACCTCTCGCCATTTTTGAATCAAAAATTTATAGGTTGACACAAAAAAGTAGGAAAAAAAATTATATTTTTGTAAATCTGGCAACAATGGCAAATGTTTAGAAAATTTTAATGAGATGAAAATAAACTGTAGGGTATACAAAATATATGTGTAAAACTTTATTGCCGTTTTCTATAATAATGGCGTCATCACCCATAGGAACTGCTACTTCCGGTTGTGCGATTGGCACCAAAATCTAATCAGATCTAATCTATGGTATCAGAATCCTGTATGCAAAATTTCAAATTTTTTTATTGAGTAGTTTTTGAGTTATCGTTACTACAACATCCATCCAAACACACACACACTAACACACACACACACACTAACACACACACACTAACACACACACACACACACACACAGACATCATCGCGAAAATATCAAAATCGTATTCTAGGGACCCCAAAACGTGTTTATCCATTGAAAACTCACTACCCAATTTTTAGCATGATTCCTATACCTCTCTTATCTGAAGGGCGAGAGGTAACAAAAACAAAAAATATATTACTCAATGCAAACCGACATTAAAAAGTGAAAATGGTGAATTTTTTTACATTTATTTCTAAAAAAAAAATCCCGTGTGTATAAGGATCGAACCCCAGAATTTTATTATCTCTTAAAATGAGTTACGAAACTCACGCTAGATACTACTTAACCAATAAAGTAGGTCACCATAGTTTTCACTAATTTTTTGGTTTCAAATTTTTTCTATTTTTTTTCTTTTTTTTTTCCCACCCTTCTTTTCCTACTTTTTTACTGTTTTGTTTATGATTCATATTTTTTTAAATTTTTTTTTCTACTTTTTTTTTACCTTTTTTTCTACCTTTTTTTTGAATTCCTTTTTTTATGACTTTTTACTGTTTTCTTTATGTTTTTAAATTTTATTGCCCACTTTCGTCTTACTGTCTTCTTTGTTTCATATTTTCGCAAGCTATTTGTCTCTCTTATCATTCACTACTTTTTTACTAATTGCTTTGTTTTAAATTTTTTTCTCTTTTTCCACCACTTCCTTATTTTCCCTACTTTTTTACTGTTTTCTTTACGATTCAAAGTTTTATTATCCACTTTTTCGCTACTCTTTTACTATTTTCTTTATTTAAATTTTTTTTCTTGTCTAATTGTTTTTTTCCCACTTTCCCACTTTTCTCAATTTCTTTGTTTCAAAGTTTCCTCCAACTTTTGTTTCCCTTTTTTCCGACACTTTCTTTTTTCCCCACTTTTTTACTGTTTTCTTTACGTTTTATTCCCCACTTTTCTCCCTCATTTTTTTGTTACTTTTTTACAGTTTTCTGTGTTTAAATTTTTTCCCACTTTTCCCTCACCTTTTTTAACCCTATTTGTTTTCTACTCTTTTCTTTGTTTCAAACTTTTGTATTCCATTTATTTTTCTCTTTAATCGTTGTTCCATATTAGTTTCTAAACTTTATTTCAAACTTTCCTCCAATTTTTGTTTCTCTTTTTTGCTTTAGTTTTTCCCCTAATTTTTTAGGTACTGTTTTCTTTACGTTTCAAAGTTTTATTCCCCTCTTTTATTTACCTTATTTTTTTTTCTTTAATTTTTTACAATATTCTTTGTTCCAATTTTTTGTCCACTTTTTTCCCTCACTATTTTTCCCCTATTTCGTTTACTACTCTTTTCTTTATTTCACCCTTTTCTTTGTTCCACTTATTTTTCTTTCTACTCTTTGTTCTCATACTTGTTACTAAATTTTGTTTCAAACTGTTCTTCAACTTTTTCTCTTTTTCCACCACTCTCTTCTTTTCCCTACTTTTTACTGTTTTATTTACGTTTCACAGTTTTATTCCTCACTTTTCGCTACTCTTTTGCTATTGTCTTTGTTAAAAATTATTTTCTTTTCCAATTGTTTTTTTTTCTCACTTCTCCACTTTTCCCAATTTCTCTGTTTCAAAGTTTCCTCCAACTTTTGTTTCCATTTTTTCCGACACCTTCTTTTTTCCCTACTTTTACTTTCCCCACCAACCTCCTAGAAGGGAAAGTATTGTGAACGAGTTAAAAAAAAAATTTGAGATAAAAAGAGAAATATCCATTTTCTGGTCCCCTGAGACGATTAAGACCATTTCGAGATGGAAGTCTGTCTGTCGGTCTGTATGTGTGTAAGTGTGTGTGTGTGTGTGTGTGTGTGTGTGTGTGTGTGTGTGTGTGTGTGTGTGTGTGTGTGTGTGTGTGTGTGTGTGTGTGTGTGTGTGTGTGTGTGTGTGTGTGTGTGTGTGTGTGTGTGTGTGTGTGTGTGTGTGTGTGTGTGTGTGTGTGTGTGTGTGTGTGTGTGTGTGTGTGTGTGTGTGTGTGTGTGTGTGTGTGTGTGTGTGTGTGTGTGTGTGTGTGTGTGTGTGTGTGTGTGTGTGTGTGTGTGTGTGTGTGTGTGTGTGTGTGTGTGTGTGTGTGTGTGTGTGTGTGTGTGTGTGTGTGTGTGTGTGTGTGTGTGTGTGTGTGTGTGTGTGTGTGTGTGTGTGTGTGTGTGTGTGTGTGTGTGTGTGTGTGTGTGTGTGTGTGTGTGTGTGTGTGTGTGTGTGTGTGTGTGTGTGTGTGTGTGTGTGTGTGTGTGTGTGTGTGTGTGTGTGTGTGTGTGTGTGTGTGTGTGTGTGTGTGTGTGTGTGTGTGTGTGTGTGTGTGTGTGTGTGTGTGTGTGTGTGTGTGTGTGTGTGTGTGTGTGTGTGTGTGTGTGTGTGTGTGTGTGTGTGTGTGTGTGTGTGTGTGTGTGTGTGTGTGTGTGTGTGTGTGTGTGTGTGTGTGTGTGTGTGTGTGTGTGTGTGTGTGTGTATTCTTCCACGATAGAGGCCACACGTTTAATCCGATTGAGCTGAAATTGGGTATAGGGGTTTGGGTTACCCGTAGGAATAACCCATTAGTTTTTGTACGATATCTGTCAAACGGAAGTAGCACTATCAAAAAATGACAGATGCAATATGTCACGGAATTGGACATGCTATATGTCATTTGAACGCCCTAGAAAAACTCTATTCAGTACAGTTAACATTATTTCTCCAACTGTCACCTGTCAAAAATAAAAAAAATGTCAAAATTTGAAACTTCAGCATTAAATATCTGAAGAAGTATTAATCCGATTGAGCTGAAATTTGGTATATGGGTTTGGGCTATCGGTCGGAAGAATGAATTAGTTTTGTACGAGATCTGTCAAACGGAAGTATCACTATCAAAAAATGACAGATGCAATATGTCACGGAATTGGACATGCAATATGTCGTTTGAAAGCCCTTAAAAACTCTATTCAGAACAGTCAAAATTTTTTCTCCAACTGTCACCTGTCAAAAATTAAAAAATGTCAAAAGTTGAAACTTTAACATTAAATATCTGATAAAGTATTCGTGGATACTCGTCGGTAAACTTTTGGGGCGGAACAACCGATTTTTTTACTGTTTTCTTTACTTTTTATTTCCCACTTTTCCCCGCCATTTTTCTTTTCTTACTTTTTTAAGGTTTTTTGAGTTTAAAATTTTTTTCCCACTTTCTCCCCCACCTTTTTTCCAATATTTGTTTACTAGTCTTTTTTTTGATTTAAACTTTTTTTATTCCACTTATTTTTCTCTCTACTCTTTGTTTCATACTAGTTACTAAACTTTGTTTCAAACTTCTCTCCAATTTTTGTTTCCCTTTTTTGCTTCACCTTTTTTCCCTAATTTTTTAGCTACTGCTTTCTATGCGTTGATGTTTATTCCCCTCTTTTTTTTTAGTTTTTACAACATTCTTTGTTTCAATTTTTTTTTTCACTTTTTTTCCTCACTATTTTTCCCCTATTTGTTTATTTCATCCTTTTTTTCTTTTTTCCAACCTTTGTTTTCCTTTTTTTCGGACTCTTTTCCCCCCTACTTTTTTTCTGTTTTTGTTTAGGTTTCAAAGTTTTATTCCCCACTTTTTGACCTCTCACTTTTTTCCTTTTTGAGGCAAAAATATTCTCACTTGTTTTACTGTTTTCTTTGTTACAACTTTTTTTACCCACATTTTTTCCTACACTTTTTCCTCTATTTGTTTACTACTCCTTTCTTTGTTTCAATTTTTTATGAGAAACCCTGTTTTTTAATGAATTTAAACTATCATTTTTGAAATTTTTTGACGCGATTTCCGCTATGAAGGAGGCTATTTTTCAAAATGTTTTACTCAATAAAATTTTCTTTATTTATCCAAATCTTTTAAATGAGCTGTCAAATACTTCGATCAGGTTAGTAGTTTTCGAGATATTGGGAGTAGGAGTAAATTCACAAAAGTGGGAGTTGCGCCTTTACTATCAGATATATAGAGAAATAATTACTTAATCTTGACAACCCCGTTTTACTCTAACGCCACGGGTTATAAATTTTACATGAAAATTAAAAAGTGATTTTTGAGTAGAAATTATTAAAAATAAAATTTATTAAAATAACATTTAAGATCAGTAGCGTAAACGATAGTAAAATAATTAAGTGCATTTACGTGTATTTTCAAATAATACACCCTGTATCTCAAAGAAAAAGCACACCCTGTGTCTCAGAGAACAAGCGCATTTTATATAAATATTTCTCATTAAATTTTTATATTTCAGATCAAAGATTCTCCAGTTTTTCGTTACTTATTATTAAAAAAACACCATGATTAAAAAGTGAAAGCAAAAAACAGGATTAGATGTACTTATGATATATATTTTAGTAGATCATAAAAAATGGTTCACAAAAATAATGGTACCCACCGTCAATTAAACCTAAAATTATTGTCTACTCTCAAAGAGATAACAACCTATATATGCAAATTCAGCAACAAGCATTTTCTGACCTGGGCAACGGCCGGCATTCAACCTGTCGGCGTTACCTTGCTTTATCACGTTTACGCATAACTCACATCTCAACCTTTATATTTTTTAAATTATAATTAGTTTAATGAACTACGATATTTTATTATTTAAGGTTATTCTATGTGGTCCAAAAGGCATCATAATAAAAACAACACAATACATAAATTATTTTTAATTAAATTAATTTATTCTGTTATTAGTTCCATAATGCACAATTTCATTATAAACTTATGGTAAATTATTTTAAAATTGTGACAATATGACACAATAAATTTTAAAAATATCTTTAAAATTGAATTAAATTAAAAAATATTAAAAAGTTATTGAAAATTAAGTAAAAAATCAAAAAATATTATATAAAGAAAAATATACATGTGCATCTTAAATCTAACATACCAACACTTTAATTTAAAATTAAGTAATAAATTAGAAAATCATCTGGAATACTGTCAGATCTTTTAGCTTTTAAAAACAATCATCAGATTACTGACTTCTTACCCACATATCAGTTCTACTATCATAAACAAACGTTCTTCTTTGACCATTTAATACAGTAGTAAATGTATTTCTGTTTCCAGACATATTATCTAAACCATCATATCTATCATCGAGTGTAGGTTGTACTGGCATTGTTCCACGATTACCAAAATTTTGTCCTCGTCCTTGGTCCTGTCTTTGTCCTTGTCCTCTATTATTATTTCCAGAAAAATATCCACGTTGTTCTTCAAGTATTTTATGATTGGTCAACCAGTATGGCCTGTTTTCTTTAGGCCATTCGTTTAATCGATTAACGAGATTAATATCACCTCTGGCATCAAGTGGTAAATTAGGATCAGTTTCTCCAAGTCTAGTTCCAAGATTAGTCGAAGAAAGCGGGTTTATACCATTGGTATTACTAGTATCATCTGTTTTAAATCTTGGATGCAAACTTGGAGTGCCCTTTGCGCTAGATCCAGCGTATGTTGATCTTTGGGCTAAGGTTGTAGCGGCTAAGCAAGAAAGAACTATGAGGAATTTCTGAAAAAATAAAATTTGCTTATTATTTCATTACTTTCTATTCTATATAAGTATACCAAGTCAACAAAGATGATATTTGGGAAAACAATCCGATTTGTTACGCTATAACCCTTGCGATGTGCTAGATAAAAAGGGCATAAATTTCCCATTAAACTCTTCCCAGTAGATGGTAGTTTTACATATAAACAGAATTCCCAAACAGTAATAACCGTTTAATTAATTAATTATACCAGCACCCTCGCTCGTATTATTTAACGGTGTGTAATTTATATTTTCCAAATAATTTTGATTTGATTACCAAGTTGTTAAAAATAACATTTTATTTCGTAAACAACAGTCTTATCGCCTTGACATTTATTGTGTTTTAATAAGGTTAAATATTATCTCAGTTTAAGGAAGGACATTGGTTTTTGTGGCATATGTTGTTATATTTTATAATATTAAATGATCAACAAGTATATTTATATTTGAATTTTTATTACTAGAAGAGCTTAATATACTAATAGAAATTAAAAACAAGCTTTTATCAACGTTAAAATCTTAAGTTGTTTTATTATACATTTTGCTGTAAAAATTATAAATAAAGTCGTCCAGTAACTGAGGCATGAATATTTTTTTATTAAAATTCCATTGAAATTAAGATTAAAATCACGTTTATGGGGTTAAAAATCTCAAAAAAAAATCTCCCAGACTCCCTTGTATTGCCTAGTGAAAATCCCTTAAAATATGCACTGAAATATTTTTTTAAAAGAATTATTCGACTTTATACATATACATTTTTTCTACAATAAATAATTTTTTGAGACGTAGATGAACAACTGAAATACATATTATTAATTTTCTGTTATTAATACTAGAAAAAAAAAGAAAAAAAATAGTCTAATTAATTGCTCTTTGCCAATGCCATAAACCTATATAAAAAAAAGTCTGTTATGTTAGGATAAATTAAAGATTAAAATCTAGAACAAACTGGAAAAAAATAGAAAAGAAAATCTTAATGACTTATATTTTTTAATTTTTTTTTCCATTTTTTTAATAAAATTATTTATAATAGCCGTAGAAATTGGTTCTCACTCCATTTCGTTAAAAACAAGAAAAGCCCTTTTTATTATATATTTTTTGGTAGTGAATAGAGCACAGCTTTAAGATTTTTCTGGTTTTTCCGATTTTTTACGGTTTTTTCAATTTTTATCCGATTTTTCCAACTTTTGCATTTTTTTTTCTAATTTTTTCGGTTTTTTTTTGTTCTTTCTGATTTTTCTTAAATTATTCTAATTTTTCTGATTGTTTCCGGTTTTCCTTATTTTTTTCAATTTTATCCAATTTTTCCAGTGATTTCTAGTTATATCCATATATAGTTTTTTTTTAAATTTTTATCGATTTTTCAATTTCTTTTCAATTTTTATCCGATTTATTCCAATTTTTGCATTGTTTTTAATTTATTTACGATTTTTTTGGTTTTTTCTATTTTTTTTTGTTTTCTCTGGTTTTACTTATTTTTTTTTAATTTTTCCATTTTCCTAAATTTTTTTCAAATATTTCCAATTTTCCTAATAGTTTTCCAGTTTGTTTTCGATTTTTTAGAATTATTACAGATTTTTTAATGTTTGTTTCCAGAAAAGTTACCAGCAAAAATTAATCTAAAATTAGAGGTTAAAATTTTTTTAAATTTAACACTTTTTCTATTCCATTTTCAATTTTTTTTTTTTTTTTTTCTTTTTTTCAGAAAAGTTAGAAGCAAAAATAAATCTGAAATTAAGGGTTAAATATTTTTAAAATTTAACATTTTTTCTATTCCAATTTCAAATTTTTCCATTTTTTTTCTATTTATTCGGATTTATTTCAGTTTGTTATTGTTTTTTCTGATTTTTCTAATTGTTTCCAATTTTCCCGTTGTATTCTAGTTTTTTCAGTTTTATCCGATTTTTATCGATTTTTTCAGTCTTTTTCGATTCTTTCCAGTGTTTTCAATTTTTATCCGATTTTTTCCAATTTTTGTTATTTTTTTTAAATCTATATATTTTTTTGTTTTTTCTGATTTTTCCTAATTTTCTTTAATTTTTTTAACTGTTTCAAATTATTTTCAGTTTTTTCCAATTCTTTCTGGTGCTTTCAATTTTTAACCGGTTTTTTTCCAATTTTTTTATTTTTTTTGACTGTTTTAAATTTTTTTCAAGTTTTTCCAATTTTTTCTAGTTTTCCTAATGTTTTCTAATAGGTCTAATAGGAAAAAATAAGAAAAAATAGAGATATATAGGTATAAATTAGGAAAATATAGGTATAAGTAGAAAAAAAAATATGGAAATATAGCCAAAAATGGGAAAATTGGGGAAAAAGGAGAAAAAGAATAAAAAATAAGAAAAAATAAAGCAAAAGGGAAAGTTAAAAAAAATAGGCAATAGTAGAAAAAACAGTAAATATGATTTAAAATGTGAAAAGTGCGAAAAAATGGAGAAAAAGAATAAAAAAATAGTAAAAAATAAGAAAAATGGAGAAAAAAGGAAATTTTAATAAAAATAGGCTAAGTAGAAAAAAACAGGAAATAATAGGGAAAAATATTGAAAAATATGATTTAAAATAGGAAAAAAGGGGAAAAATAGAGAAAAAGAATAAAAAATAGTAAAATAATAAGAAAAAAAAGAAAAAAGGAAAATTGAAAAAAAAATTACCAATGGTAGAAAAAAACAGGAAATAATAGGAAAAAATAGGAAAAACTCGGAAAAACAGGAACAGACAGAAAAAATATTAAAAACGGAAAAGTAACAAAAATAGTAAAATGAAAATGAAATAGGGGAAAAGAAGAAAAAATCAGGAATTAATAGGGATAACAGGAAAAAATAGAAAAAAAACAAGAAAGAAAAAATTAGAGAAAATAGAAAAATTTGAAAAATATAGGCATAAGTAGAAAAAAGAAGGAAAGAAATAGGAAAAAAATTTGAACAAATAGGAACAAAATAACGAAAAATAAGCAAAAATGGGAAATATGGCGAAAAATTGAAAAAATAGGGAAAAATAAAGAAAAGTAGTAAAAATATGAAAAAATAGGTATAAACTTTAAATTTTATTGAATTACAGTCGAATTTCGACCACTGTGCTACTACTAGTATTTATAAATATTCAGTTTTTTGTTTATTCATTCAATTATTTTTATTATTCGATTTTTCTATTTTTTAATTCAGGAGTAAAAATTTTATAACTATCCCAGTTTTTGTCATTTTTTTATAAATAAGTGTGTGGCGCCCAGTTAACTAACATGATAAAAATTTAACTAACGCTATTTAATGATAATAATATTTTATTTATTTATTTTTATTTTTATTACTCTTACAAATTTTAAATTCTAAAAATTTATTGTAGATCTTTTATATTTTATAATTAGAAAAAAAAAAGTTATACGAATTTTTCATTTTGTGTTATTGTTTTATTATATTAAACGGTCTACTAAAAACAGATTTATTAAAGATAAATAAAATTGACCATATCGATTAATAAAAGAATATGTAAAAATAAATAACAAATTTAATTTTAATGGTAACTTTTTTTATCATAAAAGTAACAACAAAAAGTTATAAATAAAAGTAGTAGATAATGTTAGTATCTACGTAAACGCTTTATATAAAATTTTTGATGGTGGCTGAATAGTGGTGTTTCCTACCCCGAAAACGTAAACTTAGTATTAATCATTTTGTTTCAGTAAAAGTTTTTGTCTTTAAATTGGATTTTAAAAAGCTTTTAATGTAATGCACTTCGACGTATTTTTAATTGGAATCGTGTAGTTAAAATTTGGTTTTTCCGTATATATAATTTTATTTATTTAATTAGGTTCCTAATTAGGTTTTATTTTTGTCTCCTTAAATAAATAATATACCACATGGTATTAAATTAATGCTTTTAATAACCCTGATTTTTAATAGATATGAAAAAAAATATACAAGAAGTGAATTTTTAAAAATATTTAAAAAATTAAATATTTTTGAGCATTAGTAATAAGGATTTTTAACTGTTCTTTAATAAATACTTCAACCTATTTATTCAGAACAAACAAAATTTCAATAAAAAAAATATAAATAAAAATCTACTTACCATTATAGTTAAATTAAGTAAAAACTGATTAAAAACCGGAACAACTAGTGACCACAAATTAGTTCGACGTCTGAAGAATCACTAAGTGATACCAGCCTGACCACCCGAATTATATATTTACTAAAATAATCAGAGTCCATTAAAGTTGACTTAATTGAAAATGCGGTGTCGACAGAAAGGGATTTCCAACGACGTTGGCCATCATTGACCGCCAAGAACATTTGGGATAACCACAGAAAGAAAAATGCAACGTAACTTCTGACTAATGCGGGTAGTTTGTTGATGACCTAGGAAATTTGTAACGGCGACATGAGAAAGGTTGAAGGTTTGTTGTGTTTATTTTAGGAAAGTTTCGGTTAATCGAACATACATGTTCAATTGGGATGGGCTTGTATATGGTTAAGTTGTCAAAAGTTAGTTTTATATTTGTATATACTTAGAATTTATGTTGCTTTGGGTTGGATATTTTGTGGGAAACTTTCAGAAAACGGGTGTATGTCAACTGGGCCACACTTACCTGAAAATTATCTTTTTTGAAGGTTTGGGGATTATCTCACCCCCGTGGCCTATTCATCTAAAATTTTGAAAAAATTCGTTAAAATAGAATATTGCTTTCTCTTTCTATCAACAGTCAGCACATTTTAATAACGACGATAGTTTATTATGTTACAAGGGTTAAACGATATGAAAACTAAAAATTTAAAGACAAAAATGCGTTTTATATCCCATAACAAAAATAAATAAATAATATATTAAAATAAAATTATTACTACTAAAAATGGAATAAAAAGCACTATAAATGAGAATTTTTTCAAAATTGTTCAGCCCAAATTGTAACCTTAAGAAAAGGGAGAAACCAAAAGAGGAAAAACTGAAAATCGTTATAGTTGTGGTCTCTCCCTATTCTCACAACCACAATTTTTTATATAAAATTTTGAAAAAACTCTTAAATATAGAATACAGTTTTCTCTTTCTATCAACAATCGGCAAGTTTTAATAACATTGATATTTTTTTTGTTACAGGGGTTAAACAATATGAAAATTAAAAATTTAAAGACAAAAATACATTTTATATCTCATAACAAAAATAAATAAATAATATATTAAAATGAAATTTATACCATTGAAAGGGGAATAAAAATAAAATAAATAAAAATTTTTTCAAAATTTTTTAGCAAGAATTGTGACCTTGCGAAAAGGGATAGACCAAAGGAGGGAAAATTAAAAAATCCTTGGAGTTATGGTCTCGCCCTACTTCAGGGCCACAATTTTTTAACTAGAAGTTTGAAAAAATTCCTAAATATAGAATGTGGTTTTCTCTTTCTATCAACAGTGGGCAAGTTTTAATAACGTTTATAGTTTTTATGTTACAGGGGTTAGACGATATGAAAATTAAAAGTTTAAAGACAAAAATACATTTTATATCTCATAACGAAAATAAATAAATATTATATTAAAATGAAATTTATACCATTGAAAAAGGAATAAAAATAATATAAGTAAGAATTTTTTCAAAAGTTTTTGACATGAATTGTGACCTTGAGAAAAGGCAGAGACCAAAGGAGGGAAAATTAAAAAATCCTTGGAGTTATGGTCTCTCCCTATTTTCACGGCCATAATTTTTTATCTAAAATTTTGAAAAAATTCGTAAATATATAATATTGCTTTCTCTTTCTACCAACAGTCAGCACATTTTAATGGTGACGATAGTTTTTATGTTACAGGGGTTAAACGATGTGAAAACTATAAATTTAAAGACAAAATGCATTTTATATCCCATAACAAAAATAAATATATAATATATTAAAATGAAATTAAAACCACTGAAAAGGGAATAAAAAATACTGTAAATGAAATTTTTTTCAAAATTTTTCAGCCCAAATTGTAACCTTAACAAAAGGGAGAAACCAAAAGAGGGGAAACTAAAAAATCGTTATAGTTGTGGTCTTTCCCTATTTTCACAACCACAATTTTTTATCTAAAATTTTGAAAAAATTCTTAAATATAGAATACAGTTTTCTCTTTCTATCGACAATCGGCAAGTTTTAAAAACGTTGATAGTTTTTTTGTTACAGGGGTTAAACAATATTAAAACTAAAAAATTTAAAAACAAAAATACATTTTATATCTCATAACAAAAATAAATAAATAATATATTAAAATCAAATTTATACCATTGACAGAGGAATAATAAAAATAAGAATTTTTTGCAAAATTTTTTAGCAAGAATTGTGACCTTGAGAAAAGGGAGAGACCAAAGAAGGGAAAATTAAAAAATCCTTGGAGTTATGGTCTCGCCCTATTTTCACGGCCACAATTTTTTATCTAAAATTTAAAAAAAATTCGTAAATATAGAATAATGCTTTCTCTTTCTATCGGCTGTCAGCACATTTTAATTACAACGATTATGTTACAAGGGTTAAACGATATGAAAACAAAAATTTAAAGACAAAAATGCCTTTTATATCCCATAACAAAAATAAATAAATAATATATTAAAATGAAATTAATACCATTGAAAAGGTAATAAAAAATAATATGAATAAAATTTTTTGCAAAATTTTTTAGCAAGAATTGTGGCCTTGAGAAAGGGAGAGACCAAAGGAGGGAAAATTAAAAAATCCTTGGAGTTATGGTCTCACCCTATGTTCACGGCCTCAATTTTTTATCTAGAATTTGAAAAAAATCGTAAATAGAGAATATTGCTTTCTCTTTCCATCAACAATCAACAAGTTTTAATAACGATGATAGTTTATTATGTTACAAGGGTTAAACGATATGAAAACTAAAAATTTAAAGCCAAAAATGCATTTTATATCCCATAACAAAAATAAATAAATATTATATTAAAATAAAATTAATACAACTGAAAAGGGAATAAAAAACACTCTAATGAGAATTTTTCCAAATTTGTCAGCAAAAATTGTGACCTTAAGAAAAGGAAGAACCGAAAAGAGGGGAAACTAAAAAATCGTTATAGTTGTGGTCTCTCCCTATTCTCACAACCACAATTTTTGATCTAAAATTTTGAATAAATTCCTAAATATAGAATATGCTTTTCTCTTTCTATCAACAGTTGGCAAGTTTTAATAACGTTTATAGTTTTTATGTTATAGGGGTTAAACGATATGAAAACTAAAAATTTAAAGACAAAAATGCATTTTATATCTCATATCAAAAATCAGAATAATATATTAAAATGAAATTTATATCATTGAAAGGGGAATAAAAAATTATATAAATAAGAATTTTTTCAAAATTTTTTAGCAAGAATTGTGACCTTGAGAAAAGGGAGAGACCAAAAGAGGGAAAATTAAAAAATCGTTGGAGTTATGGTCTCGCCCTATTTCAGGGCCACAATTTTTTAACTAAAAGTTTGAAAAAATTCATAAACACAGAATATTGCTTTCTCTTTCTATCAACAGTCAGTACATTTTAATAACAATGATAGTTTATTATGTTACGAGGGTTAAACGATATGAAAACTAAAAATTTAAAGACAAAAATGCATTTTATATCCCATAACAAAAATAAATAAATAATATATTAAAATGAAATTAATACCACTCAAATGGAAATAAAAACACAATAAATGAGATTTTTTTCAAAATTTTTCAGCAAAAATTGTAACCTTGAGAAAAGGGAGAAACCAAAAGAGGGGAAATTAAAAAATCTTTATAGTTGTGGTCTCTCCCTTTTCTTAAAACCACATTTTTTTATCTAAAATTTTTAAAAATTTCCTAAATATAGAATATGATTTTCTTTTTTAATAGTTTTTTATGTCACAGGGGGTTAAACGATTTGAATCCTAAAAATTTAAAGAAAAAAATCCATTTTATATCTCATAACAAAAATAAATAAATAATATATTAAAATGAAATTAATACCATTGAAAAGGAACTAAAAAATAATATAACTAACATTGTTTTCAAACTTCTTTAGTAAGAATTGTGGCCTTAAGAAAAAGGAGAGACCAAAAGAGGGAAAATTAAAAAATTCTTGGAGTTATGGTCTCACCCTATTTTCACGGCCACAATTTTTTATCTAAAATTTTGAAAAGGATTTTAAAAGAGATCAAATGATATATGATCCGGAAATATTTTCATTTTTATTTACGCCATGTTACGTTTTTTTTCCTGTGTCATCCTATATTTTCATAATTCCACTGCTCAGTATATTTTAATTTCAGACTCGCTTGATATTCATTCTCAAGATCCCCCTCTCTTCTAGGTATTAATATAAAATATCTTTCCCATGTTAACAATTCTCTCTCTTTGCCTCTTCAGTCAAAACAATTGACTTCTATATCGTCTGTGTCACTTATTGAAAATTTCTTTTCTACCCCTCGTAAGTTGTATTTAAAGTATATTATATTTTCACTTAGGTCCCCCGTTATCATTATTAATTATTTCAACGCTTTAACGTTTATTATTTTTTTATTTTTTCTGGAAAACATCCAACATTATCCTGATTTCAAAACCCCACAAAGACCCCATACCCAGAAATTCCTACAGGCTTTTATCCTTGTCGAATGTTCCGGTTAAGCTTTTTAAGAATTTAATCAAAGATCGTATCTGGAGCTTTCTGGATGAAACGGGACCAATCCCGAACTCCAACATAGATTTAGGCCTGAAAATTCCACCCAAGATGCACTAGTGAGACTCCACATCGAAAAGCTTCCAAAGCCCTCAGCCTTGGTCACTTTCTAATGTGCAAAAAGCATTTGATCAAATCTGGCATGCATCACTTATTCGAAAACTTTCAAACATCGAACTTTCTATCCCCCTAATAAAACTCACTTACTCCTACCTTAAAAACAGATCCATTCACGTCAAAGTTGGAAAATCCATCTCAGGTTTCTTCGCTCTGCAAGCCGGAGTCCACCAAGGATCTGTGTTAAACTTAGTGCTGTATATTATATGCACGTATGACATCATCCTTGTCCCTCACCAAGGTATTCAGCTCTATGGTGATGACACCGCTCTCTCTCTCTCTCTCTCTGCAACAGCCTCATCCACAACTTCTAAATTACTTCTCCCAATATTGTTGTAAGTGGAGAGTTACCAGTTACTTTAAACTCCAAAAACCTTTCAAACCACACCGTAAAAGTCAATCAATCTCTCAATAAAATCAACCATTGGGCTCTGTGGAGAGACAAAATATAACCCCATACAAATTAAATTATGACAGTTATATTATTTATATACAGCTGCCACAATTTAATTTGTCTTGTTTTGCTTTTATAAAAAATCGTAATATTTGATTCCCACTTATATCTCAAATGTGACATGTATTTATCTATTTTCACTATATATTTTTTCTTACTTCCGGGCTACCAAAGTTAATTTAGTAATCAAATCAATTTTAGAAAATTTAACCTCACACAAATTAAATTATGACAGTTAAAGCTTTTTATTTAATTTGTGTAGCTTCAATTTATAAAAAAATGTAATATGACGCTTTATGTTCCAAGTATGACATGCTTTTATTTATTTTTATTATAAATTGTTTTGTTTTCGAACTACCACAAATAATTTAGTATTAAAATAAATTCTAGAAAATTTGACTTCACACAAATTAAATCATGACATTTATACGATTACGGGGTCGACATTTATATTATATATCAGTTATTCTCATGGAACACCATTTATCGGTTTATAATACAATTAGATGGTAACGAACTCACTTGCGCTTAATATCTTATTAATATTTTGGTAAACATTTTCAATAACTATTCATCCTACTAAACCTTAATGTTATGAAAATGATTACTAACTTCGAAGAGACGAAGCCGCAAACTTCCCACTCTAGAGAATTTAAATCCCTGAGATATTAGTAAGATGACGAAGGATTTTGATGATTCATGTAGTTGGAAGTTTAGTTGACTTTGAAAAGCTAACGCGCTATATGATGCCGTTGATATACAATCGGATGTAGACAAATGGGTACTTTCATATGGAAGATTATGTAATTAATTTTAATATAATTAAATTATTTATTGAATTTATAAATATTAAGAATAACGCATTGGTTTCAATGATGTGGAAGTCATGAGTAAAAGACAGTTTTAGCGAGACTCTCATGTTAAATCCCATAAGAAATAGCGAAATTGTCTCATTCAAGGTCATTCGTCGGCTCGCGGATTACTTGGGGTCCCTCAGATGCGTCAGGTATGACAGCTCCACGAAAGACCTGAAGACCGGTTCCAACTTAAGCCAACGGTCTTCAGGTCCCTCAAATGCGTCAGCTCTGACAGTACCCTCTGGTGGAGCTGTCAGACCTGACGCATCTGATGGACCTCAAGTATACCGCGAGCCGGCAAGCTATGACTAATGACCTTGAACTGTCTTATCTCCTTTACTGTCAAGATAAATCCTACTACTACTAAAAAGGTTTAGTCCTATTGTAGAACAAAGTTTGGATTTATATAAAACCATTTCACATTTGATCAGGTATATATAATTATAAAGAAATATTGAATCGATGAGGCTTTTACTGATGAAGATCCATACTACACGATGAAATAAAACAATCTAATTTGTTTAAATCTTCATTCGAACTAAGTTCAATACAGATTTGTGACGCGTTTCGCTAACACAGTAGCTTTCTCAAACGGGTGAAGGTATAATGAACAAATTTTTAATTTATACAGTGCATTAATAGGGAATTTTACGGTTATTGATAAAAGAATTATAATCTAATTCACATGGAAAAAATATGAAACAAAATTTTTTACTTGGAAATTCAATCAAAGGTATTATAATATAATTTATTTACAACCATATATGTAATGTTGTCATTCCTAACTTCATTGAAGGTTGGGAAGTGTCACATTACACACCTCTACTTCCCGCCCTCACTTCCCGCCCTCATATGAATATTTTTTATATTTAAATACATAACACATGTACCGATGCCTACTTTTCTCTGGCACCAAACCCTGGGCTGCTGCTTCAGCAGCCTGTCGTACCTCTGGTGGTGTACAATCCATTAATTCTTCGTCGTAAGACATTTTTTGTTCAATATATTACTTTCGAATTTAATATTCGACCTTATCTGACATTTATTTATATTGATAATAATTCTTTACCCCGTAGTCACGGTAACAATATATTTACTTGATTATTCTTAGAAAACCGCATGCGTGGTAATTTGTCGTTAAATATAATATTGTAATTATGTTCAGAACGAAACAGAAATTTATTAATTTTGATCGAAATATGATGGTTGTAAATAAAATAGTAAACAAACCTCGGTAGGAGGCTTAATTCCTGTCTCGAGATTATAGCTAACCTCGACGCTACGCGTCTCGGTTAACTAACTAAGGTTTAATAATGGGGAATTATTGATATCTCTTTGGTCGTTAAGAAGATTATCTGAATATTTGTTTTTGTTAATTTCGAAATTAACAAAATATTCACCTTTTTACCTAGAAAGGACCCGGTAAGATTGTTGTGAATGGATTTCCCAAGTTTAGTTAATTGCCATGTAAATTATATTATAATACCTTTGATTGAATTTCTAAGTAAAAAATTTTGTTTCATATTTTTTCCATGTGAAATAGATTATAATTCTTTTATCAATAACCGTAAAATTTCCTATTAATGTATAAATTAAAAATTTGTTCAGTATACCTTCACAAGAGAAAACTACTATGTTAGCGAAACGCGTCACAAATCTGTATTAAACTTAGTTCGAATGAAGATTTAAATAAATTTGATTGTTTTATTTCATCGTGTATAAAGAAAGAAACAAAGTACAATCTTTTGAGAACTATATTCCAAGATTTCGACCATAATTATGCCCATCTTCAGGAAAGCTACAATGTGATAAAATGATAGAAAAGTTACAGTAAATGAAAACTTTTCTATCATTTTATTACTTTTTAGCTTCCATGTTCGAAAGCTTAGAATACAGTCCTTAAAAAGGTACTCTTTGTTTCAAAATAAATTTCTAGGTTTACTTCCTAACTAGTTAATAAAGACTACCAAATCTCTATAATTATAAATGTAGAATTATAGTATTATATCAAGCACTCAACACGTGCTTGTGGGAAATATAGATTTAAAAATTTATTAAGAAAAACAGAGATAAACTCAACCGATTTTTGAATTTGGGCTATCCTGTTCTTGACTAGAAAAATTGCTATATAAATTATTAATGTGGATATAGCTTTTGACCAAGTAAATCAAGACATTCTTTTGCAAAAATACTCCAATTATGGAATGACTAGTAACTCCCTGCAATTACTAATATATTACCTACCTTTTTTTATTGTAAAACACAATAGCGAGAAGTGTGGTAAGTTTCACGTTAATTCAGGGTACTTCAAGGGTCTAACTTGGGACCTCTTTTATTCATAATATTTAGTATTAGTAATGATTTGCCATCAATTGTCTGAGAGTCTACTTCATGCGGATGATCTTAACAACGCATTTTAAACAATTTAAACAAAAAGGGAAGAATGAAATTTTCCATATCCAAATTTAAACAAAACAAAAATCAAAAACGCATTCTTTTATACAAGAATTTGAAGAAAAAAAAAAAAAAAAAAAAAAAAAAAAAAAAAAAAAAAAAAAAAAAAAAAAAAAAAAAAAAAAAAAAAAAAAAAAAAAAAACTGAAGCTAGGCACGAATTTAAAAAAAAAAGAAATGAGAACGTATTTTTTCACTTAATAATTTGAAAATAGAAGAAGCAAGTGTGCATGTTTTTCAATCTCGAATTTTTAAATAAAGCAAAAATGCATTTTTCTACAAACGAATTTGAAAAAAACAAAGCCAGGAATACATTTTTCTATACAGTAATTTGAGAAAAAAACCACAAGCAAAAGTGCATTTTTCTACAGACGGATTTAAAAAAAAGAAGCTAGAACGTATTTTTCCACATACTAATTTGAAAAAAGAAGAAGTGTGCATTTTTTTCAATCTCGAATTTGGAAATAAATTAAAAATGCATTTTTCTACACACGAATTAGAAAAAAAGCAGAAATGCTTGTTCTTGTACTTTAATTTAAAAAAATAGAATCAATAATGCATTTTTCCACAGACGAATTTGAAAAAAAAGCAAAACCAGGAATACATTTTTCTATACAGTAATTTGAGAAAAAAAAACACAAACAAAATACATTTTTCTACAAACGAATTTAAAAAAAAGGAGCATGAAAGTATTTTTCCACATACGAATTTGAAAAAGAAGAAGTAAGTGTGCATTTTTTCAATCTCGAATTTGGAAATAAATCAAAAATGCATTTTTCTTCACACGAATTTAAAAATAAGCAGGAATGCTTCTTCTCGCACTTGATTTTAAAAAAATAGAATTAATAATGCAATTTTCCACACACGAATTTGAAAAAAAAGCAAAACCAGGAATACATGTTTCTTTACAGTAATTTGAGGAAAAAAAATGCAAGCAAAAATGCATTTTTCTACAGGCGAATTTAAAAAAAAGAAACAAGAACGTATTTTTCCATATACGAATTTGAAAAAAGAAGAAGCAATGCATTTTTCTACAAACGAATTTGAAAAAAAAGCAGAAATGCTTGTTCTCACACTTTAATTAAAAAAAATAGAATCAATAATGCATTTTTCCACACGAATTTGAAAAAATAACAAAACCAGGAATGCATGTTTCTACAGACTAATTTGAGAAAAAAAACACACACACAAACATGCAATTTTCTACACACGAATATGAGCAAGATCGTATTTTTCCACATATGAATTTGAAAAAAGAAGAAACAAGTATGCATTTTTTTCAAACTCCAATTTGGAAATAAATCAAAAATGCATTTTTCTACACATAAATTTATAAAAAAAGCAGAAATGCTTGTTCTCGTACTTTAATTTATAAAAATAGAATCAAAAATGCATTTTTCCACACACGAATTTGAAAAAAAAACAAAAACAGGAATACATTTTTCGATACAGTAATTTGAGAAAAAAAAACACAAGCAAAAATGCATTTTTCTACAGACGAATTAAAAAAAAAGGAGCTAGAACGTATTTTTGCACATACGAATTTGAAAAAAAAACAAAACCAGGAATACATTTTCCTATACAGTAATTTGAGAAAAAAACACAAGTAAAAATGCATTTTTCTGCAGACGAATTTCAAGAAAAAAGGAGCAAGAACGTACTTTTCCACATAGGAATTTGAAAAAAGAAGAAGCAAGTGTGCATTTTTTTCTCGAATTTTAAAATAAAGCAAAAATGCAGTTTTCTACGAACGAATTTGAAAAAAAAGCAGAAATGCTTGTTTTCACAATTTAATTTAAAAAAAGAATCAAAAATACATTTTTCCACACATGAATTTGAAAAAAAAAAGAAAACCAGGAAATGCATATTTCTACACACTAATTTGAGAAAAAAACACAAAAATGCAATTTTTTACACACCAATTTGAAAAACGAAGCAAGATCGTATTTTTCCACGTATGAATTTGAAAAAAGAAGAAGAAAGAAGAAAGTGTGCATTTTTTTCAATCTCGAATTTGGAAATAAGTCAAAAATGCCTTTTTCTACACACGAATTTAAAAAAAACAGCAGGAATGCTTGTTCTCGCACTTTAATTTAAAAAAATAGAATCAAAAATGCACTTTTCCACACAAGAATTTGAAAAACAAACAAAACCAGGAATACATCTTTCTGTACAGTTTTTTGAGAAAAAAAAACACAAGCAACAGTGCATTTTTCTACAGACGAATTTAAAAAAAAAGTAGCAAAAACGTATTTTTCCACATACGAATACACTTTGATTTAAAAAAATAGAATGAATAATGCATTTTTCCACACACGAATTTGAAAAAAAGACAAAACCAAGAATGCATGTTTCTACACATTCATTTGAGAAAAAAACACAAACAAAAATGCAATTTTCTACACACGAATTTGAAAAAAGAAGCAAGATCGTATTTTTCTACATATGAATTTGAAAAAAGAAGAAACAAGTATGCAAAAATGCATTTTTCTACATCCGAATTTAGAAAAAAAGCAGGAATTTAATTTAAAAAAATAGAAAAAATAACGCATTTTTACACACCCAAATTTGAATAAAAAATTTTACATAATAATTTGTTTTTTACACTCAAATTTAAACAAAAAGGGACAGAAAAATAAAAACAAGAAAGCAATTTTAAACACCCGAATAATTTAAACAAAAAGAAGCAGAAGAAAACAGAAAAAAGAATGCAATTTTTCATACCCGAATTTAAACAAGAATTAAGACACAAAAAATTTGGAAAAAAAACATTATCGAGATCACGTTTTTCCACACAGGAATTAAAAAAAATAAGCATGAATGAATTTTTGTACACATGAGTTTGAAAATAAAACAGAATCAAAAATGCATTTTTCCACACCAGAATTTAAACAAAAAGAAGTAGGAGAAAACAGATGCAATAATGCAATTTTTCTACAAGCGAATTTAAAGAAAAAACAAAAATGTACTTTTTTACACACTAATTTGAAAAATAACACAAGCTAGAATGCATTTTTCTACACACTTATTTGAAAAAAGGCAGAATACATTTTTCCACACGAAATTGAAAAAAGAATAACCAAGTATGCATTTTTTACACTCAAATTCTAAAAAGCAAAATTACATATTTTCACATAAGAATTTGAAAAAATAAACAAGAATGCATTTTTCCAGATATTAAAAAAAAAAACAGAATGAAGAATGCATTTTTTCATACAAGAATTTGAAAAAATAAGCAAGGATGCATTTTTTCAGATATTAAAAAAAAAACAGAATGAAAAATGCATTTTTTCATACACGAATTTGAAAAAAAAACAAGAATTCATTTTTCCTTACCCGAATTTAAACAAAAACGAACAGAAAAATACAGTGACAAGAATGCAATTTTTCCACACACGAATTTGAAAAATAAGCAAAAATGCACTTTGCAAACACTAAAAGGAAGAAAGACTGCATTTTTCTACACACGGATTAGAAAAAAAAAGAAGAAAGGGTCCATTTTTTCACGAATTTGGAAATATGAGCAAAAATACAAGTTTCCATACACTAATTAAAAAAAAAGGTTTTTTTAGCCTTTAAATTCTAGATTGTTGACTGCAATTTTTCCACACACGAATTTGAAAAATAAGCAAAAATGCACTTTCCAAACACTCAAAGGAAGAAAGACTGTATTTTTCTACACACTGATGAGAAAAAAAGAAGAAAGTGTCCATTTTTTCACGAATTTGGAAGTATGAGCAAAAATACAAGTTTCCATACACTAATTAAAAAAAAAGGTTTTTTTAGCCTTTAAATTCTAGATTGTTGACTGTGGCTTTTTTAATAATAAACGAATAACGAATAAATAATTATAAAAAAAGTTGTCTTGATCAATTAACAAAATATATTAATTTATGTAATGATATACAACATTCAACTGGTCCAAAACAGTCGAGGGATATCACGTTGGCAGCAGTTTCGATAAGTCACCAAGATTCTGTACACATTCCAGCAAACAGGACCGGCCTCGTTACACTATGATGCAGTTTGAGCTATTGCACTTGTGATTATTTCCAATCGAGTTAGAACAATTTGAAATCGCTTTTCACTTTAAAATGACTTTGAGAGTTTAGTTATAAAGCTGTAGGAAGTTTTCTATACCATGGTAAACATTAAGTGAAATTGAAATTAACGAATCGTAAATTGTAATTTCGGATCAGGGTTATTTTTTATTGGTTCAAAACGATTTATATGTGGATTGGAGTTGATATAGTGTATCTCTGTATATATAAAGAGACCTTCTGAGTTAAAAAAATCGGCTGTGTCACCCCAGAACTTTCCCAGCTCGACCTTAGAGAATATGTTATTTATTATTATTATTTTTTATTAAAGTTTGATAACATAATCTGCGCATGCGCACGTTGTATATCACACTGCTACAATTAGGATCTCCTAAAATCATGTGTGAAAACTATTGGGAATTCGGGAAAAATTTTCATACAATAGTTGTAGGGAATTTTATGCTTTACAACTTGTACTGAAAGATTTTGCACTAAAGAGCATAATTTACCTTCAATTTTAAAAAAATGGAAAATCCTAAATGTGTATTTTTCTCGCCATCTAGCGGCGAAACTTTAAGGAATTCGATAAAAGGTTAAATATAAAAGTTAAAGAAAATTTGATGCTTTACAACTTTGCCCAAGAAAATTTAGCACTAAAATGCATTGTTTGTCCTCAAAATCAAGAAAAACTAGAGAAAACATACATGCACATATTTACGCGCCCTCTAGTGGCGCAACCATTGGAAATTCTGGAAAAAGCTTAAGACAAAAGTTATAGGGAATTTTATGCTCTAAAATTTTGTTCTACAATATTTTGCACTAAAGTGTATTGTTTGTCCTTAATATTTAAAAAAGTAAAAAATTGTTACATGTGTATTTAATCAATGTCGGTCTTGAGGACCTTCTACTGTACCAATTTTAACCAAAATCTAATGGTCGCATTCTAGGCACACACCAACCCTCCATACCAAATTTCAGCTTGATTGGTGAAACGGTTCGGCAATTATCGTGGAAGATTACACACAGACACACAGACACACAGACACACAGACACACAGACACACAGACACACAGACACACAGACACACAGACACACACACACAGACACACAGACACACAGACACACAGACACACAGACACACAGACACACAGACACACAGACACACAGACACACAGACACACAGACACGCAGACACACAGACACACAGACAAACCATGAGCTTAAAATGGTTTCAATCTTCTTGGGGGACCTTATTTCCATCGATATCTCGATTTTTTTTGCTCGTTCACCTTTCTTTCCCTTTAATGGGTCCGGGAAAGTAAAAATTGAAAATAAAAGAAAAAAACAGAAAAAACAAAAAAAATAGAAAAATGAGAAAAAAAACGAAAAAATTAGAAGAATCGAAAAATCTGAAAAAAGAGAAACATTGGAAAAAAATTGAAAAACAGAAAAATTTAGAACAAAAATAAAAAATAAAATTGTAAAATACTAAATAAACCAAAAAAGGAAAACAATAGAATTAAAAAAAAATCAACAAAAATGGACAAAAATCGGAAGAATAAAAAAAAATTCGAAAAAGTTACAAAAAACCTGAAAGAACTTGAAAAAATCAAAAACCTACAGAAAAAAAGAAAAATGAGAAAAAAATCGAGAAGAACGAAAAAAATTTAAGGCATTAGAAAAAAATTGAAAATAAAAGAAAAAAAAACAGAAAAATAAAAACAAATGAAAAATTAGAAAAATGACAAAACAACGAAAAAATTATAAGAATCGGAGAAATCAGAAAAAATCGGAAATAAAGAGAAACATCTGAAAAAAATTAAAAAAATTAGAAAATATAAAAAAAATGAAAAATAAAATTGTAAATTACTAAATAAACCAAAAAACAAAATCTATAGAAATAAAAAAATCGGCTGTGTCACCCCAGAACTTTCCCGGCTCGACCGTATAGAATATGTTATTTATTATTATTATTTTAATTACAAAATACTGCATTACATTGATTTATGGAACACATTAAAAATAGCGAGCTGATGGTGAATTAATATTTCAATGTTGGTAATGACATAAGCTGCGCATGCGTACGTTATATATCACACTGCTACAATTATCATGTGTGAAAACTATTGGGAATTCAGGGAAATTTTTCTTTTAATAGTTGTAGGGAATTTTAAATGTGTATTTTTCTCGCCATCTAGCGGCGAAACTATGAGGAATTCGATAAAAGTTAAACATAAAAGTTAAAGAAAATTTGATGCTTTACAACTTTGCACAAGAAAATTTTGCACTAAATACATTGCTTGTCCTCAAAATCAAGAAAAATTAGAGAAAACACACTTTCACATTTTTTACGCGCCCTCTAGTGGCGCAACTATTGGAGATTTTAGAAAAAGTTTGAGACAAAAGTTATAGAAAATTTTATGCTCTAAAACTTTGTACTACAAAATTTTGCACTAAAATATATTGTTTGTCCTCAAAATCAAGAAAAACTAGAGAAAACCTACAAGCACATTTTTTACGCGCCCTCTAGTGGCGCAACTATTGAAAATTCTGGAAAAAGTTTAAAACAAAAGTTACAGATAATTTTATGCTCTAAAACTTTGTACTACAACATTTTGCACTAAAATGTATTGTTTATCCTTAAACTTTAAATAAAACAAAAAATTGTTACATGTATATTTAACCAATGTCGGTCTTGATGACCCTCTACTGTACCAATTTAAACCAAAAACTAATGGTCGCATTCTAGGCACACACCGACCCTCCATACCAAATTTCAGCTTGATTGGTCAAACGGTTCGGCAGTTATCGTGGAAGATTACACACAGACACACAGACACACAGACAGACCATACGCTGAAAATGGTTTCAATCTTCTTGGGGGACCTCAAAATGGATAAATCCGTCGATATCTCGATTTTTTTTTTGCTAGTTCACCTTACTTTCCCTTTGATGGGTCCGGGAAAGTAAAAATACATTAAACATTTTTTTTTATATAGAATATTTTTATAAATATTATATTTATTTACTAAAAGGATCATGTATAATTCCCCTCAGAATAAGATTGATATATATTATTTTAATATTAATGATTTGGATTGCCATTTTGCGTCTTCTCTTTTATCTACCTGTTATCTTGTCTTTCATTATTCATCTCTAATGTAATTAATTTTATGTTATCCGATTCTTTTAAGAACGACATTTCATTTACTTTTCAATCCATTTTATAATGTCAATCGGAAGGCTATTCAAGAAAATGCTACATTTTATTTTACTGCATCAGCTCGAACACCGTGAAACTAATGTTCGACGCTTCTGTAGCGACTTTATTTATTGTTTTTCTCCGAATGAGATTATCTTATCTTCAAAAGCTTCCTTTCCTTAACCTTTTTTTTTTCGTTAGTAAATTGGTTTTTCGGTGATGGAAAGCCGCGACGACGGTAAATTAAATCTCGGTTTCCATTAGGAAATGCAGTTAATTTTATTTGGAATACAATAAGAGAAAATATTGTTGTGGAAAATAAGTAGAAAAGAACGAGTCTTATCAGTGCTTCCAGAAATAAAATAAAATAAGAACATTGTGAGTAATTTTTATTCTGGTTTATTGCCTGTAAATAAATCTTCTATTCTTTAGAAGAAACGGAAAATCCGATTTATATCTCCTTATTAATTATAATAAAAGAACGTGAACTTTTATAGGTATGATAATTTATTTGCCTTATAGTGAACATGGAACAGGGATGTACTTAGAAAAGTTGCTAAAGTACAGTCCATTGTCAAAACCTAATAAAAAAATCGGCTGTGTCACTCTAGAACTTTCCCGGCTCGGTTAAGTTGAAGACGATTATTTTAATTATAAAATTTCTAACTAGGAAAGCAAAATGAAGTAAATTTCTCAAAAAATTGATGAGCATTGTAAAAATTAGAATTAAATTGGAAAACAACAAAAATTAATAAAAATGGCAAAAAGTTATTATTAATAGCAACAGGTTAGCACATTAATTAAAAAAAAAAATTGTTAAAAAGCAAAAATTAAAATTAATAAAAAAAGAGTGAAAATTGGCAAAAAAAGGCAGAAATAGGAAAAATAGCAAACAAAAAAGAGGAAAAGGCAAAACAAAGGGAAAAGGTAAAAAAAATCAACAAAAAGTAAAAAAATTCCAAATAAGACAAAGTAAAGGGAAAGAAGCAAAAAACGCCAAAAAAGTTAAAGAAAAGTTTTAAAAAAAGGCAAAAAAATGTTTAAAAAAAACATTCAAAAGGTAAAAAAAAATCAAAAAAAAAATGTTAAAAAGATAGAAGAATTGTTAAATTTGAACAAAAATTGAAACTAATAAAAAAAGAGTGAAAAATTAACAAAAAACGGCAAAAGTAGCAAAAAAGTAAAAAGGTAAAATAAAGCAAAAAAAAAAAGGAAAAAGGCAAAAAATCGGTAAGCCAAATACGACAAAGCAAAAGGAAAAAAGCAAAAAAAAAACACCAAAAAAGTAAAAAAAGAAGTTTGAAAAAAGAAAAAAGGGTAAAAAGTAGCAAAAAAGCAAAACAGAAGCAAAAAAAGTTGAAAAAAAAAATTTAAAAAGTTTAAAAAAATCGAAAAGGAAATAATTGACAAAGATTTGTTAAATTTTTGCGAAAAAAAGACATAAATAGCACAAAAGGAAAAAATGTAAAATAAAGCAAAAAAAGGAAAAAAGAAAAAAAAATAAAAAAGGGTAAAAAAAATCAATAAAAAGTTCAAAAAAAAGGCCAAATACGACAAAGTAAAGCAAAAAACGCCAGAAAAAGAAGAAAAAAGCAAAAATTGTAAAAAAGCAAAAAAGGCAAAAAAAAACATTGAAAAAATTAAGAAAATCAAGAAAAGGAATGAAATTTAAAAAAATGCCGAAAAGGCTAAAAACAAGAAAAAAGGGCTTAGTAAAGGCCAAAAAAGAAATAAGGGTAAAAAACAAAAAAAGCCCTAAAAAATCAAAATAAATGTAGGTAAGGCAAAAAAAACGAAAAAAGGTAAAAACAAATAATCGGCTGTCTTACCCCAGAACTTTTCCGGCTCGGCTGTGGAGAATAGGATTAAAAAATGAATTCAACATTAAAAGGGTTAAAAAAAAGCAAAACAAAAAACAAATAAGGACAAAAAGGCCAAAAAATCTAAAATAGCAAAAAAAAGGCAAAATAGAAGCAAAAAAGCCAAAGTAAGTTGGAACAAAAACCATTAAAAAAGTTAAAAGATCGAGTATACACGGATACTTTTTCAGATATTTAATGTTAAAGTTTCCAATTTTGATATTTTTTTTATTTTTGACAGGTGATAGTTGGAGAAATAATTTTAAGTTGTCTGAATACAGTTTTTCGGGGGCTTTCAAATGACATATTGCAAGTCAAATTCCGTGACATATTGCATCTGTCATTTTTTGATAGTGACACTTCCGTTTGACAGATGTCGTACAAAAACTAATGGGTTCTTTCGACGGATAACCCAAACTGATATACCAAATTTCAGCTCAATTGGATTAAACGCGTGGCCTCTATCGTGGAAGAATACACGCAGACAGACAGACAGACAGACATACTTCCATCTGGAAATGGTCTTAATCATCTCAGGTGACCTCTAAATGGACTTTTCCATCTTTGTCTCGAATTTTTTTTTTAGCTCGTTCACAATACTTCCCCTTCTCGTAGGTGGTCGGGAAAGAAAAAATTAAGATGGATAGAGAAAAAAATTGTGATTTCAAAGATAAAATAAAAAGGGTCCGTATTTAATAAAAATACTTCAGGGTGGGCCTTCAAAAACGAAACGTAGTTTTAAAAAATTGGAAACTCTGTATTAAGCGATATTTGGCCTTTAGTAAAAAAGTTTTATAAATCTTTAACAATTAAATAAAACAAAAATCGTTAATTTCGGTTTTCCCAAATATCTTAGTAATCGAAACTGATATTTTAATTTTGAAAAATCAATCAATTCCTCTTGAACTTTTTTCCTTTAACCAACTTTTTACTAAATCCCAATAGTATTGTAATGCTCTTTGCGCCTTTAAGCGCTCTTTTGACTCCTTAGTCCAGCGATTGCCTCGGGTGCCACCTTCCGTTTATACTGAGAAGGCCACTTGCACGGGCAGTGTCAGTAGAAAAGAAATAGTCCAGGGGTCGTTATGGTATTCCGCTGCTGGGATGTTAACTCACAATCAAAAACAAAAATCACCGTGTAAATAAAAACCATTTATTTCTTTATCACTTTACCCAAATCCGGAAGAAGTAAAGGTGTATAACTTAAATTTTAGCATCGGTGTCAGTCGATCCTTCTGGTCAAGCCTCTCTGGTACACGGCATCCGTTCAACTTCGGTTTCGATTCCTTCAGACTGTAGCATGACGGACTGCCACTAGAACTCCAAGTGTGACTGCCATAGCAACTGCCGATAACGGATTGAATTGTCCTAATCGATAAGAATGTATCTCCATCATTCAGGCTTAGGTTCAACCGGTACGACTCACCTTATATTTGAGGCTCCTCTCATAATTTAAAGTTAATTCCAATCCAGTGCCGTAATTTAAATATTTAAAATTACGAAAATAAAAGTAATTTCGTTACAGTGTTCAACTAAATTGACGCTAAATGGCCCAAAAGTTGCAAAACCGCGCCACTTTACTAATTTTTTTTAACTTTGTTGCTTATTATTAGCAATAAATATTTTTTTCAATAATATTGACTACATAAAGATTGTAGAAAATTAATTGATTACAAATTTGTTACTTACCAAATCGACAAAAACACAAAATTCAAGATGGCGGACAGTCCTATAATAGGCATGAATGTGATTTTTTCATCTACTTTTTGGGGTACACTTAATTGCGTTAAAAAAACTGATCTGTAAATTTTTTTGTTAAAAAAATATAAAATGATCTGTGTTAAAAACTTTATTTATTCATTAAAATATTTCTAAAAGTCTCCTACAACTCAAAGTAATTTTTGGAGCAACATTCAACCAAATTATTCGGACGTTATGAGGGAATATTTGTGGTGGAAAGACCGTTTAAAAGGACAAACTAATAAAATTTCAAATAAACTTTTAGGTGATATAAAACATGTTTGTGGTAAAAGGTCCTTACTAATTATTTCGGATAAAAAGAGAACATGAAATTTTTTTTTAATTAGAAATATTTAACAAAAATTATTTAATTTTTCACCATATAAATATTAAGTGCATTTTGAACATAGCAAAGTACTTTGCGAAAAGTGTTGACTGTTGATAATTTTACTAGAAATAAATTAAAAATCACAACAGAGGAGAATGGAATTTGAAAAATGGCGGGAAAAAACAACTTAAAAAAGATGCAAAATATTATTAGTCTTAAGATAACAGAGAGCGCCAAAATTGTGAAACATTAATTTTAATTTTTTGATAATTAGTAATAAATGTGATTTAAGCTCAATTCCACCCTCAACTTGAATTTTTTAAATACGGTTCTAGATTTTTATATGAGTTTGGCAGATTTTATTGATCATTATAAAATTGTAATTTTAGTATTTTATCAAATTTTAAATGAAATTATTTTCTTATGTGTTAGTTATTTTATGAATATTCCACATTTCACTTCATACACTTGAAATATATTTGTTTGAAATTTCACAAAGTGGATATTTAATTTAATTTATGAACCAATAAATTAACTTAAATACGTTGTTCTTGCTCTAAATCATCTTATAATGATTTACGAGTTGCAAGATTCGAAATGGCGCTTAAACACAATCGCCCTAATATTTTAGAAAAATAAGTGTCTGCTACCTCAGAAATGTACTTATCAGTAAAAGTACAGAACTGGGAATCGATTTATATGAGAAAAGAAGTATAAGTTACAATTTTTTTAATCTGTTATCGTTGGGAGTTTTCATTGGTGGTGAAGAAATCGCGTATAGCTCGACAATTAGGTTTAGAAACATGCAATTGATTAAACAGGAAATATTTTTATCCATGGACTATTTAATAATAAGCTGATTATTACTACATTTTTAGTGGAATAATGACATACGTACAATCTTCCACTAGTTGAAGAATAAATTTAAGAATCCACGCTAATTAGCCAATCACATCCTTGGATTTCTAGAAATTACATTAATATCAACACAATTCACATTGCTTTGAAAATAACTGACCAATCGCATCTCAGCACCCTCCTAATAAGTCGCCATTTTATTTGAAATGTCAAATACACAAACGTCAAAATTTAATATTTTAAGTGTCAATTAAAAGTTTGTGATAAAAACTGTGATTTTAGGTATGTAATTTCTTGCATGGTCGTGGAGAAAGTATAGTCTTCAACTCGCATATAATTGTGGCTATTATTCACTCGTGTCGGAATACTAATTCTCGTGAATAACATCCTTCATTATATGCTTGTTGAAGAATATACTATTAAATAATATATACTATGGTCTATTTAATAATCAGGAGGAGCGATTTGAATTTAAGTTGGCAATTCTGTAGGCTTCTCATTGGTCAGTTTGCAGTCGGTTTCACACAGCAAATTTTAGCATTAACATCAGATGATAATTGACATTGACAGTTCCCATACAGCACACATAGTTTCAGAAATATTTCAAATGTCTCAAACAACTAACATTTCAAATGAAAATTTCTGAAATATTTCTGAAAGATTTTATTGTAATATTTCATCCAAATGTTTCCGAAATAATATATAAATGTTGCACAGAAATGTAGGCTAGGATATGAAAGGTTATGCTGCAACAATCCAGCCATGCGACTTGGAAGGAAGATGAATAAATTAGGTTAGGTTATGTTAGTAATGTGACTTCGTGACTTCTGAAACAGTTGTGTGTGACTTGTGGTGAAATCGCGAATTTCTGCAGAATGTGGTTGGAAATTGAGGTATGATCAAATTTATTTATTCCTTTATATTTTTTGCACAATTAGTGATTGCTTTTGGTGTGCTAAAGTAGTATATATACTTGGAAAAAAGGTTTTCGAATCGAGCTTATTTTGCACTAGTGTTTCAGTTATAGTTATGAATAAACCACGCTGTGAAAAATATTATAGCGAAAGACATAGAAGGCGTTTAATTAATGCAGAAACCAAATCGGAGTTAGACCTAATTTATAATTTTGAAAAAGTTAATTCATACTTGTTATAATAATATACTGTTATAACCTTTCATGTTATTTTTTTGTTTCAGGTTAATGCATTGAAAGGAATAGGTGGAAATGATTTAAAGAATACTACAGTAAATATTTTAAAAAAGGTTTTAAGTAACAAAGTTGGCTCTGAATTTAGTTTAAAAGGTCAAAAAAATAAAGAAAAATTTCTTGGTTGTAAAAATGTTTACAGAGCTTTATTAGAATCAATAAGACACAAATATCCCACATCTTCAGAGCAGGAAATACAAAAACTTATTGCATTGTGGCTAACCCAATACAAGTTACGTTTATCACGTGAAACGCCCATATAAAATAAAAATAATAGTTTTGTAATTTTTCTGTAAAAACCAATATTTTATTTTTTAGTTTTTTATGTTTCTGTGTTTATATATTTTTTTAGAATATGTTTGAATGAATAAACATATAACATACGTATTAAAGTTTTTTTTCGCTGGTCATGCCCCACATTCGAGTCCAATTGACAGGAAGAACAATAAATGACAGAAATGACTAATTATACTGTAATTGTAAATAATTTCTTGATCATAGCAGCACCAACCATGTGCAGCGAAAGTGTGCAGTCATATGAATATTTAGGTTTTACGTTTTCGTCAATGTATAGTTGTATTCATAAAAAATGATATGAAAGTAAGATTTGTCATATAAACGCCATGATAATAAGTATACTTTGTACCCTTTTTTGTGAATATCACTGTACAACCACGACAAAATATGTCTTCACACTTTTAAGATAAAAAATATATATTCATAACATTCTAATATATAAGAAATCTTAAGTGTAATATTACAGAAAAATTTCGGAAATGTTTCTACTACGTTTCGTAATATTTATAAAACAAATCCTAAATAAATTTCTGAAATATCACAAAGTAATATTTCTGAAATATATCAAATTTATATTTTAGAAATATTACTGTAAAATATTACATTTAGAGGACATTTTTATATTTAGAGGACATTTCAGAAATGTTTGTGCAATGTCTCGTAATATTAATGAAACATTACAAACCTTGCAGTGTAACAAATTTGAAATATTTCAGAAACATATTTGTGCTGTGTGGGTTTTGACATTTTATAATTTATTATTTTTAGTTCTATTATTGCTTTTGTCCTCTTGTTATTTCATCAGTTTTAGTTAGTTTTCCAGTAAGCAATTTCTGCGATTATGGATCATTATCCCTCTACTCCTACTGGTAGCAGTCACTCGCGTAGTCCACCAAAACAACAAAAACAGCTAAGTTTAGGTCATTTAACTCAGTCAGAAAAACAGTGCATACTAAATATGTACAAACAAGTATTGGATGATAAACCAAAAACCAAAATTGTTGATGTTGTATCAAAAATTTCTAAGGTTGCCTATAAGTTATATTTATTACTTAGTCACTTCAAATTAGATGAAAAAATACCGACTGAAGGTCCCGGTCTCCTGTAGTCAATTGTGAGAAAAATACATGAATATTTAAAATTATGGAGTTTTTCCAATTTTCCGGAAAAATGTGTATAACATAACATTCAAACACAAAACTGTCATCAAATGACACATCAATTAAAATGGTGTCAAACTAGACACCTCAAAATTTGAAAATTAAATTGCTTCGCAAAAACACTATAACCAATTTTAAGCGAATAACAAAAGCGTCTAATATTTACCACTTGAGATCGGTAATTACCACAACATTCAAACGGCTTCAGTTATTAATTTGGTCATATATCAGTGACGTCATTAATCAGGTATTTTCCGTCAAAGTTATAACCAAAATTTTGTGGTATTTACCTATCTGTGGAGCTGTTTTTACTTCTTGGTTGAAGTTGACAGTTATAAAACTACAAAATGAATGTTTCGTTGTTAAAAGTATAGAATAATATTAAAAAGTTCATACAGTATAAATGAAAATCGATAAACAAACGTTAAACACAGTAAAAAAGAGAGGTTAAATCGATTGACCTTTGAAAATGAACAAATTTATAACGACGGTAAATACCACTTCATTCAAGTGATTAGCACTTATGACGTCAGTATGCTAATCCCTTCCATATTCGCACGGAATAATCAAGAAATTGTGTGATAAATACCAAAAAATATTGGTAGTTCGCTTAAAATTGCTTAATGTGGTTGTGACTCAAATCAGAGCACCACAGGCTGTTCTGCTATTTTGTACATTGGACATGAATATTTGAAGAAAATTTTATGGGATAAAGTTGTAGAGCATAAAATTCCCTACAACTCTTTAATATAACTTTTTTTCGAATTCCCCATAGTTTCGCCTAAGAGGGCTTATAAAATATACATGTAAGATTTTTTCTCTTTTTTTGAAATCTTGAGAAAAACAATGCATTTTATTGAAAAATGTTCAAGTGCAAAGTTGTAGAGCATCAAAGGACCCCGCACAAAAAGATAGGAAATGGCCGCTCGGTCAAATTGTCTGAATTTTTGGTATGTTATAGATTTCGGCATTCTGAACAAAAGTCTCAATGGGCACTAAGCCCCAAATTCCATGGTTTGGCCGCTATCGAGCTCCGAAGGTCCGCGACTACACCATATTATAGAAACCTGTGAGACGCATATCACCTCTTTAAAAATCATATTTCCATTATTTGAACGTATGCCCTTGAGTTTTTGAGGATGCTGGATTCAAATGTGGTGTTGAATACATGGTATGGACAGTTGACAGCTGTCAAATAGCTGTCAAATAGCTGTCAAATGCTCTGAAAAGAAATAAATCCTACTTTGAGCAATGAGAACTTTTGTTTTTGGGGACGCTGAATTCAAATGTGATATCAAATCGATGACATTGATAGTTGATAGCTGTCAATATTATGCATTTGACATCACATTTGAATCCAGCGTCCTCAAAAACAAAAGTTCTCATTACTCAAAGTAGGATTTATTTCTTTTCAGAGCATTTGACAGCTATTTGACAGCTGTCAACTGTCCATACCATGTATTCAACACCACATTTGAATCCAGCATCCTCAAGAACTCAAGGGCATACGTTCAAATAATGGAAATATGATTTTTAAAGAGGTGATATGCGTCTCACAGGTTTCTATAATATGGTGTAGTCGCGGACCTTCGGAGCTCGATAGCGGCCAAACCATGGAATTTGGGGCTTAGTGCCCATTGAGACTTTTGTTCAGAATGCCGAAATCTATAACATACCAAAAATTCAGACAATTTGACCGAGCGGCCATTTCCTATCTTTTTGTGCGGTTTTCTAAAACGTTTGTATCACAAATCTTGTAGAGAATTTGATGGTTTACAACTTTTCACTGGACCATTTTACACAAAGTGCATTGTTTGTGATCAAAATCTGGAAAAAAACTCTGAAAAATATACATGCACATTAAATATATAATAAGAGAAAAATAACATGTACTATTAAACAACTTGTCAATAAGGGGATTATTACTTGAGAGGATAAATAATAATAATTGCAGACGGACAGATGCTCAGACTAACGAACGAACGCTCAGAAGGACAGACGAACAAACGAACGCTCACATAGACAGACAAACAAACAAGCGAACGCTCAGACACACAGACGAATGAACGAATATACGGACAGACGTACAAACGAAGAGAGCCGTACAGACGAACTAACGAACGCATAGATGTAGAGACAGATAGATGCATAGACGGATAGATGGAGAACGAACGCATAGACAGATAGACAAATGAACGCATAGACGGCCAGACGGATAAACGAACGAACGAACGTAAAGACGCATTGACAAACGAACGAACGAACGCATAGACGGGTCGACGTACACACGAATGTATAGACCTAATTGTTGTTTTTCCATTGTGCCTGTCATTTGTCCAGTCATCTGTGGTTCTTCTTTTATTCATTCTGATTTAATTTTTAGTGTTTTATTATAACTTTTCTCCAATAATTATTTTTCTCTTATTTATTGACTACATTTAATAGTAACTATTATTTACTTTGAATATTTTTATTTTTGCTAATTGTTTTCCCATTATGTCTGTCATGTGACCCGTCATCTGTCGTTCTTATTGTCCCAATAAATGTAGCCAACAACTATCCGGCTAATATAGTTGTCAGGAGGATAAGTGCGCGAACCGTATTACAACCGGTAGTTGATCCTGGGATTACTATCGGTAGAATAAAACTAAGTTGGCAATAATGTTCCCCTTGATCTAGTGACTAAAACACAGTTGTTATTAGGATTTCCCCATTAGTAATATTAAGATCCCTGGCCTATCAATTTCTTGACATTTCACTATAAAACCCAACCTACAGAAATGTTCGTTTTCGTATTAATGAGCTGTGATTTATTTAAAAATTGCTTTTAAATATACAGGGTGAGTCATGAGGAACTGTATATACTCCTTCCTCGTATTGAGGCCCCTATGACAAATATCAAATGACTATTAAAAGATGTCTGCTCCCATTGTTTAATAATATAGTTGTGAATTTTTACTAATATTTGTTTTGCTCCGAACTTTTGAACGGTAAGTTCTATTTGTCTCATATTTCGGTAAAACGTTACAGTACTACCACCTAATTAACTGAATTATTCACGCTAGAAAAAAATCATGTCCGGTCTTAAAAAATTAGTTCGTTTTTTTCTATAAAAAATTTCAAATTTCACCATGTTCATAGTTTTTAAAAACTGTAATAAGTATTTTACAAAGTACACAAATAGACAACAAAAACGGCTTATTTATTTTTTCCCCACACGATTACTCAATTTCTAATAAAAACATCAAATTTGACAATATTAATATTAACCATTTGATGTATTAGGTAACATATGTTTGTAGGTGGAAATCAAGCAGAAAAGTTTCGCAATAAAAAAGGATATTACGCTTTTAATGTACAAAAGATTTGTGATGCCGATTTGTACATAAGTGACATAGTGGCGAGCTGACCTGGATCTACCTATGATGAAACTATTTTTAATGCGTCTACAATAAAAGCAAGATTTGATAAAGGTGATATAAATTTTTACTTGGTGACAGTGGATATGGTTTACCACAATATTTGGTTACACCCTTGCCAAACCCTATACTGCAAAAATAAATAGGTTATGTTCTCGCTCTTCTTCTTCTCTTATTTTTTTTTTGGGCCAAGTTCCAGTGGACTATTTACCTAGCGTAGATTGTTCTAGTTCGCATTTATCTTACCAATAATGAATTATCGGCCGCTTCGAGTACCCGACAGGTTATTCCGATGATAAAGTGACCAACAAAATTATCCGTACATTGTAATACATCAAAGAAAGACTTATCGGTAAGATAACACTATCGGGTAGAACATATTGTACAACCGGCCCTTAGTGTTTCATTAGTAATTATTTTTCTCCTATTTATTGACTATTTATTAGTAATTGTTATTGACTTTGATTATTTTTATTTTGATTTTATCATAGTATTGTTTTTCAACGTGCCTGTCATTTGTCCAGTCATCTGTCATTCTTCTTTTCCATTCTGATTAATAGTGGTTTATTATATATTATAACTTTCCACTTATTTAATTATTGTTAACCTCCCCTATAACCCTTCTCTTCCACCTCTCTTAGCTACTCCCTCTCTATCCCCATCTCAACCCACGTCTTACAGCTTCCCCCTCTGTCAGTGTCCCCCTCTGCATACGAATCTCTTCTAGTTTCCCGCCATTCGCCACTATTTTGAAAAAAGTGGGCTAAACGGTACTTACACTATTAATATAAGATGTTTACATTTTAAAATTATAAACTTAATGGAGCATTTAGATTGATACTCGTATGTAAATGTGTTTGACAAATTTTAACCCGTGGACCAAACATTTATATCATTATTCCTGTAAATAAATTAATTATATTTTCATTCGTAAAAAATAGTTATTCATTCAATGCAAATGGCAGAATACACCAAATAATTAAAGTCAAAGGAAAAAATTACAGATTTCAATCAAAATTTAATGGTTTATTGGTTCACGTTCACTTTAATTACGCGTTAGATCCAAAGGCGTATATATGAGGGTTAAAGGGGGTAATTAACCCCCAGGATACCAAAAAATAGTACGAGAAGAAGAAACAAAATATATGAAATAAAGAAACGGACAAACATAGTTGTCTAAAAGTTTGATTACCCGCCATAGGAAAAAAAGTACCCCCCCAGGAAAAAAAGTTATTTACGCCATTGGCTAGTTCAATTAGGGTTTAGTCAAAATTAACTAATATTTAGAAAATTTGATACTAAACTTCAATTATTTTTTTATTAACTTTCTGTATAACCAGTTATTTTTATTATGTATTGACTAATATCATTAAAATGTAATTAGGCATTTTTTCCATTATACAATTTAAAATTAGATATTTACTATTAGGTACACAAAATTAAAGAAAAAATATATTACTAGTTATCTTTCTGTAGAAACACTTACTTTGATTAAACTTTCGTATCGACGCTCTTGCTGTTTTATTTCAGATCACAAATTAAAGCAATAATTGAAAGATATTTTCGAACAGATAAAAGAAAAGGATAATTAAAAATGCATTGGTTTATCAGTAAAAGTGGGTCGTCAAGTAAGAGAAACAACTCTAGAGGTGCATCCAGGACCGGGGCAAGTTCATATCGATTGAATTCTCGCAGCGGGTCAACAACTGTAGCTTCTAGACCGTATGCCAGTTAACACGAAACCGGATATTTTACCAAAACTTTTTTGGTAAATGGAAAAATTTGGAAATTTTAATTTGTTCTTGTATTAAATTTAATTAAAGTTGATGGTGAAAAATATATGTGAAAAAATTCTATAAAATTACTAGAAGAATTTTATTCTTAAAAAAAAAACAGTAAAAAAATACCAAATATTAAAAAATTCTTGAAAATAATTAAAAATCCTTAACAAAATTTTTTTGATAATCTTTAAAAGTTAAAATTTGTTGAAAAAAAAAACGTTTGAACAAAAAATTGCTTGAAATCCTTATAAATGAAAAATCAAGGAAAAATCCTGAAAAAATTCTTCAAAATTACTTAAAGAATTTTATTGTTAAAAAAAAATGGTAAAAAATTCTAAATTTTTTAAAATTCTTGAAAATATTTAAAGATCCTTAAAAAATCTTTTAAAAATCTTTAGAAGTTCAAATTTGTTGAAAAATCTTGAAAAACTTTTGAAAAAAATTCCTTAAAAAACTCATAAAAGAAAAATCCTGGAAAAATTCTTCAAAATTACTTGAAGAATTTTATTTAAAACAAAAAATACTAAAACAAAAAATACTAAAAAATTTTTTTTCAAAATCTTTAAAAGTTGAAATTTGTTAAAAAATCTTGAAAAACTGATAAATGAAAAATCAATAAAAAATCCTGAAAAAAGTCTTCAAAATTTATTTCAATAATTTTATTCTTAAAAAAAAACTGGTAAAAAATACTAAATTTTGTAAAATTCTTGATACTATTTAAAAATCCTTGAAAAATCATTTGAAAATCCTTAAAAGTTCAGATTTGTTAAAAAATCTTGAAAAACTTTGAAAATAACTACATGAAATACTCATAAATGAAAAATTCTGAAAAAATTCTTCAAAATTACTTGAAGAATTTTATTTAAAACAAAAAATACTAAAACAAAAAATACTAAAAAATTTTTTTTCAAAATCTTTAAAAGTTGAAATTTGTTAAAAAATCTTGAAAAACTGATAAATGAAAAATCAATAAAAAATCCTGAAAAAAGTCTTCAAAATTTACTTCAATAATTTTATTCTTAAAAAAAAATGGTAAAAAATACTAAATTTTGTAAAATTCATGAAAATTTTTAAAAATCCATAAAAAAATCTTTTGAAAATTTGTTAAAAAATCTTGAAAAACGTTTGAAAAAAAATTCCTTGAAAAACTCATAAATGAAAAATTCTGAAAAAATTCTTCAAAATTACTTGAAGAATTTTATTCTTAAAAAAATGGTAAAAAAATACTAAATATTAAAAATTTCTTGAAAATATTTAAAAATGCTTTAAAAATCCTTAAAAGTTCAAATTTGCTGAAAATTTTTGATAATATTAAAAAATCGTTAAAAAAATCTTTTAAAAATCCTTAAAAGTTTAAATTTGTTGAAAAATCTTAAAAAACTTTTGAGAAAACTTCCTTAAAAAACTCATAAATAAAAAATCCTTAATATTCCTGAAAAAATTCTTCAAAATTACGGAAAGAATTTTATTAAAAAAAAAAACCAGAAAAAAAATAATAGGTTTTAAAAAATTCTTGAATATTTAAAGATTCTTAAAAAAAATTGTTTTTGATAATCTTTAAAAGTTAAAATTTATAGAAAAATCTTGAAAAACTTTTGAAAAAAACTTCCTTTATAAACTCATAAATGAAAAATCTTAAAAAATGGTAAAAAAATATTAAATCTTGAAAAATTTTTGATAATATTAAAAAATCATTAAAAAAATCTATTAAAAATCCTTAAAAGTTTAAATTTGTTGAAAAATCTTGAAAAACTTTTAAAAAAACTTCCTTAAAAAACTCATAAATGAAAAATCTTTCAAAAATCGTGAAAAAATTCTTCAAAATTACTTGAAGAATTTTATTTAAGAAAAAATAGAAAAAAATACTAAATTTTGAAAAAATCTTGTAAATATTTATAAATCCATAAAAAATTTTTTTTTCAAAATCCTTTAAAGTTAAAATTTATTGAAAAATCTTGACAAACGTTAAAAAAAATTCCTTGAAATACTCATGAATGAAAAATCCAGAAAAAATTCTTCTAAATAACTCTTAGAATTTTATTCTTAAAAAAAAAACTAGTAAAAAATACTAAATCTTGTAAAATTCTTGATAATATTTTAAAATTCTTAAAAATTTTTTTTGAACATTTTTAAAATATAAAATTTATAGAAAAATCTTGAAAGACTTTTGAAAAAAATTTCCTTGATAAACTCGTAAATGAAAAATCCTTGAAAAATCCTGAAAAATTTTTTCAAAATTACTTGAAGAATATTCGTAAATAAAATAGAAAAAAAATACTAAATTTTGAAAAATTCTTCAAAAACGTTTGAAAAAAAATTTCTTGAAATAAATGAAAAATCAAAGAAAAATCCTTAAAAAATTCTTCAAAATTACTTGAAGAATTTTATTCTGAAAAAAAAATTGTAAAAAATTTTAAATCTTGTAAAATTCTTGATAATATTTAAAAATCCTTAAAAAAAATCTTTTGAAATTCCTTAAAAGTTAAAATTTATTGAAAAATCTTGAAAAACTTTTGAAAAGAACTAAAAAATTCATCAATGAAAAATTCTTCAAAAATTCTTTAAAATTACTTGAAGAATTTTATGAATGAAAAAGAATAGAAAAAAATTCTAAATCTTAAAAAATTCTTGAAAATATTTAAAAAAAATCTTTTGAAAATCCTTAAAAGTTAAAATTTATAAAAAAATCTTGAAAACCGTTTGGAAAAAAATTTCTTGAAATACTCATAAATGAAAAATCCTCGAAGAATCCTGAAAAAATCTTCAAAATTTCTTGAAGGGTTTTATTCTAAAAAAAATATTAAAAAAAAATACTAAATTTTAAAAAACTCTTGAAACTATTTAAAAATCCTTAAAAATAATTTATTCTTAATTAAAAAAAATAGTAAAAAATACTAAATCCTGAAAAGTCCGGAAAATTGTAATGCACTTGCGCAACTGTGTTAACTACAAACAGTGTGATATAGAGAACAATTTAATCAGTTTATTTTTTTTATTTTCGTTTTTTTTTTATATTTGGAGGGACGACCGCCTCCACCGCCCCCTCTTAAATCGGTGCTTGAAAGTTATAAGGTCGGATTACAACGTATAATTAATTTTTTATGAAAAAAAGTCAGGTACCACAGGAATTTAATGTTATACGTACAAACAGACAACTAGTTTCGGTCAATGACCATCATCAGGCTATTATTAAATACTTTACGAGGAGAAACGTTCACATAATGTGAACCCCAAAATTTATAAAATTAAAAACATTGACACGGTACTTGAAAAAATTAAGAGAATAAAAAATATTAATTGTAAAATACAACACAGGTTGCTCCATAGGGACTGGCAGTAAATACCAGCACCTAAAGAGAGCAGCTCTTAGGGGGATCAGTATCCTGGAAAAAAATTTATAGTTTGTGGTTCTACGCAAATTTTTTAATTCTTTTTAAGTACGACGACCACCATGTGGCCATCTTCTTCATTCCCCCCCCCCCCCCCTCAGTAAGGTGCTTTGTTTTTCGATTTTTTTTTTGGGGATACTGATCCCCCAAGAGGTGCTATTATTAGGTGCTGGTATTTACTGCCCAATTAATTTCTTTCGCGACCTCTATCGATGAAACTACGGAGAATTCTGAAAAAAAATGACAAAGAAGTTGTCGGGAATTTCATGCTTTATAACTTTGCACTTGAATAATTTGCGCTAAAGTACACTGCTGATTCAGTTTTACGCCCATTAGCGGCAAAACTAAGAGGAGAATTTGAAACAAAAATTATGAAAGTTGTAGGGAATTTGATGCACTACAACTTTTCCCCAAATTTTTTGAGCAAAATTGCATTGTTTGTCCTTAAATTCTGGAAAAAATCGGGAAACCTACATGCACATTTTTTCGGGGAATTCTAGAAAAAAATTCATACAAAAGTTGTGGGGAATTTTTTGTTCTACAATCATTTACGGCAAAAGTGCATTGTTTGTTGTCAAAATCTGGAAAAAATCTGGAAAACCAAAAAGCACATTTATGCAAATTTTAATGTTTTTAGTGGTCTCTAGCGGCGAAAAATTGTCACGAAACTTGTAGGGATTTTAATGCTCTCCAACTTTGCATAAGAATATTTTAAACAAAAATGCATCGTTTGTCCTCGAAATCTGAAAAAATTCGGAAAAAACTACAAGTCTATTTTTTTTCGCGAATGTTAATTTTTGTCGCTGCCTCTATCGACAAAACAACGGAGAAATTAAAAGAAAGTTTAGAGAAACGTTTTAGGGAATTTTGTAATAGAATATTTTGAGAAAAAGTGCATTATTTGTCCTCAAATCGGGAAAACCTACATGCAGATTTTTTTCGCCAACGTTAATTTTTTTGCGCCTAAACTACAGATAATTTTGAAAAAAATTGATACAAAAGTTTTAGGGAATTTAATGCTCTATTACTTTGCCCTTGAATATTTTTAGCAAATGTTCTTTGTTTCTCTTCAATCTGGAAAAAATAGAAAAATCCTTCATGCACATTTCTTTTCGCGAATATTAATTTTTTTCATGCCCTCTAGCAACGAAACTACGAAGAATTTTGTCCTCAAGATCTGGAGAAAGTCGGGAAAACCCACGTTCACAATTTTTTGGCGCCCCCTGGCGACGAAACTATTGTTTGTCCTCAAAAATTTTAAAAAAGGCAAAAAATAGTGTATTGTTGCTGTAGGGAAAATGTCGGTAAATTTTCCTAATTTGAAGGGACTACTAGCTTCAATTGTATATGCAATAAAGGAAAAATCATTTTTTTTTTGGTATTTTGCTTCCATGTAATAAATCTGCTCTTGCTTACAAATATTCGTCTTTAACCTATCTTACAAATAAAGAAAATATGGAAATTCTGCTTGAGTAATTATCAATAGCAACTGATTGACTCTATATTATTTATCAGGCACATAGACTAGATGAACCTAGCCTAGTGCAGACGCATTCGTTCCCATTTTTATCAGTGCTCTACTTTTTATTTATTTTGCCGCCTTTGGAAAATTTTCCAAGTCACAGTGATGACAAGACTGATAAAAATAAGCTAGTAGCAATAGGATAAAAGCCTTTTACAAAAATTGACGTGATATTCATTTATTAATCGGAGGATTTTTTTTAGTAAAATCAATGAAATTAAATTTAGTTGAAAAAGATTTTTATCAAATATATACCTGAAATGCATTTAATCTCACAAATAGTTTTTATTCAAGAAATTTTAGATTCATTATAAAATTGTCTGTACAATAATTTAATTTTCAAGGCAGAATTGTAACCAGCCAAAACTAAATTTTTACTCCTCATAGACACAACAATCTTGGACTCAATATCACTTAAACCAATCGTGGTTACTTTTATTTATTATGTACTCTGTCTTTAGACTGTATCTGGCTCTTTTTCCAATAGCTGTGAACCCCCTTTTAAGCATTTAGCACCCAAGATGTGTTTAGTAATAATAATAGTAAGCTTAAAGAGTTTAGTGACAGGTAAATAAAATTTAAAATAAAAAATAATATTTATTCGTAAAGAAAAATTACTGTCCTACAGATAAATGATGAAGCATATTTGGCATAAAGGTATATGAAAACTGGGAAAACCCGAAAAACCCAACCACCAACATATTGACGTTACGTTTTTTTTTCTGTGCCACCCTGTATTTTCATTATTCTTCTGCTCAGTATATCTTAATTTCAGACTCGCTTGATATCCCTTCTTAATACTCTCGCGTCGTGTCCCTTCTCAAGTTCTCCCTCTTCTCTTGGTATGACTATAAAATGTCTTTCCCATGTTAACAATTTTCTCTATTTGCCTCTTCAGTCAGAACAATTGATTTTTAATTTTCACTTATGTCCTCTATTATCATTATTAATTATTTTGACGCTGTAACTTTTATTTACTGTTATTTTTAATTCTTTTTTTATGCCGGTATATATACAGGGTGTGTACAAATTAGCGGATAAGCTACACGTGGCGACATTCTTCAATCGTTTCTGAATCGAAAATCTTAATGCGAAAATGTTCTAGTATGCTTCATACGTCTTCAGGAGATGCTTGAAGTTCAGATTTTTAGTATAAAAATAAGAGTCTCTATTCGATATTTCTCAATAGATATATGCCATTTCGAATAGGGACGAATTTCAATCATATTTTTTCAAACATGTTACGTTTTTTATTTATTTTTTTATTTTAAATTCTAGTTTTTTAAATTTTTTCATAAAACCCTCCCACGAAAAACCCATTTGGCAACGTGGGAGGAAAATAAGTTTGTATTCGAATGTGGTTTCTATTCGAACCATCTACTAAGTCCAGTATTATGAAATTACAGTGTTGCCAAATGTATGTCTCTTTTAAATGGTTCCTGAAGGTAAATTCGCGTTAAGATTTTCGATTCAGAAACGATATAAGAATGTCGCCACGTGTAGCTTATCAGCTAATTTGTACATACCCTGTATATATATTTTTTATATGTACTTAAAAGTTCATATCTTATCTTTTATAATAATATAAATTATCTGATGATTGTGGTGCTCTTTTAGTCTCGATTACAAAAAGAGAATCTATTTTTAATTTATTTCCACAGATTGCCTTACAATTTAATTCACTTTTGTGGGTAGTTTCCTGGTTTATCCGAAATTAATCTGAAAGAAGGAGTGTTCGCTGGATCTAATATCAGGAAACTCATGAGGAATCCCAACTTTGACAAAAAAATGGTTACAGGAGAACATGCTGAACAACATCAAGAAGCTGGGTTGTAATATGAACATAAAAGTCCATTTTCTCGTATCACAACTTAACTACTGACCTTTAAATGTTGGTAGAGTCGGCCCGTTTAGAGAAGAACCCATTGCGTCACGATGATCACTGACAAAATTCGAAATTAGAGTGTGTTCAGTTGACATTAATAAATAATTTAATACAGGATTTAATTTTAATCTAAAACGTACACGCCACTAGTTTATAGTATCGCCTCCTTCCTGCCATGAAGAGTGGCGTTGTCGTTGCGTAAAGTGTGACGTAATAGGTTCTTCTCTAAACGGGCTAACTCTACTGTCACTTCCATCAAGACATAAACTAAATAAAAATAAGGTACCGGATTGCTGCTGAATATTAAAAAGAACGATTTTCAACGTGTCTACAGCAGGAAAGTATCGATGGTAAATGAAAACGCTTCTATAAGAACTTTTGATTCATGAACACATTTTTAAATCTCTTATCTGTTTAATAAAATTTAGAACATTAAGAACAAATGCAAAACTTGCGTTAATTTATCTGAAGTACATACCTGAAAAAATAAATAATTCTTAATTATAGCAAAGCAGTTATCACATCAGACGTTTAGACCGTAGCGTTAAAAACTTGTAAAAAATCCTGCTAAAGTTTTTTAAAATAAAACGTTTAGACTGTAACTTTAAAAACTTATAAAAAAATCCTTATACATCTCTTAAAAAATATAGTAACGTGAAGTTGCAGGAGTTCCAATTATTTTTAAAATACACCTAAATAAAATTACAATTAAGTTTAGACTGTGATTTTCAAAAAATAATTAAATTGTCAGGAAAAATAAATCAATCTTAATTATAGCAACTCATTTATTAACTACAACGTTGCAGGAGTGCCAATTATTTTTAAAATACACCTAAATAAAATTGCAATTAGGTTTAGACTGTGATTTTCTAAAAGTAATTAAATTGTCAGGAAAAATAAATAAATCTTAATTATAGCAACTCAGTTATCAAATAAAACGTTTAGACTGTAACTTTAAAAACTTATTAAAAAATCGTAATAAATTTCTTGATAAATATAGTAACCTGAGGTTGCAGGAGTGCCAATTATTTTTAAAATACACCTAAATAAAATTACAATTAAATTTGGACTGTAATTTTCTAAAATTAATTAACTTGTCAGGAAAAATAAATAAATCTTAATTATAGCAACTCAGTTATCAAATAAAACGTTTAGACTGTAACTTTAACAACTTATAAAAAATCCTAATACATTTCTTGATAAATATAGTAACGTGACGTTGCAGGAGTGTAAATTATTTTTAAAGTACACCTAAATAAAATTGCAATTACGTTTAGACTGTGATTTTCGAAAAATAATTAAATTGTCAGGAAAAATAAATAAATCTTAATTATAGCAACTCAGTTATCAAATAAAACGTTTAGACTGTAACTTTAACAACTTATAAAAAATCCTAATACATTTCTTGATAAATACAGTAACGTGAGGTTGCAGGAGTGCCAATTATTTTTAAAATACACTTAAATAAAATTACAATTACGTTTAGATTGTGATTTTCGAAAAATAATTAAATTGTCAGGAAAAATAAATAAATCTTAATTATAGCAACTCAGTTATCAAATAAAACGTTTAGACTGTAACTTTAAAAACTTATTAAAAAATCCTAATACATTTCTTGATAAATACAGTAACGTGAGGTTGCAGGAGTGCCAATTATTTTTAAAATATACCTAAATAAAAGTACAGTTAAGTTTGGACTGTGATTTTCGAAAAATTCGAAAAATAATTAAATTGTCCTAATACAGTTCTTGATAATATTGTAACGTACGGTTACAAGAGTGCTGATTATTTTTAAAACACACTTTGTGAAAATTAAATTACAATTACGGTTAGACTGTGATTTTTATGAAATAAAAAAAATCTATTAATTCTAGTGGTTATACAACACATTTTACTTCAGTACCTACACATACATTAATCTATTTCCCAACAGATGATGCTTAGCTTCTACCAACTTAAATCAATATTTTACAGTCCTCATTTATTACAGATTTCTCTTATTTTTTGTTTACTCCCGATAGATTACTTCTTTGTTGATTAATTTGTTAGAAGTAATTATCGTTACGCCTCCCTCTTTTTCCTGATGTAACCATAAAGCAAATCACCCAATATTTAATCACCACCAGGGATTTCTAAAAAATATTCCAACCCTAAGAGAAAGAATCGTTATCAGCAAAACTAATTTTAACCCATTCTAACTTGATTAGAGATTTAATTAATTATTAATGAAAGGGGTTTATTTTTATTCGTATTTAATTCCGGTTGAAAAAAACGTTCATTAACGCTAATTATACGATAATCACGGTTAGATTGAGATGATTGTTAAATTAATGACATTTCATTTTTAATTTTGATATTTGAATACCAACCAAATAATTGATTAATAAAAATAATGAATTATTATGATTAATTAGTGAAATAATCCTATAAGAAATCTATAAAAATACTATAAAACAGAATTATTTTAAGTATTATATTATATATTTACTAGAAATTTATGAATTTAAATTAAATTTTTAAAAAATAATCGAATATTCTACTAAATTTGTGATCCGCTCTTGAAGCGGCTTAAGGGATATATAAAATCGCTTTGTTATAGTTTAGTTCACGAATTCAAAAACGTGTTCACTAATTATACTTAAAGGGAATTAAAATATGGTCGATGGTTTATTCAATTATGAAATATTTCTGGAAAAATGAGCACCAAAAAAAAGTGGTCTCTTTTTTTATAAATATCTCTAAAACTAAAGCGTCTGGGAAAAATTTATAACAAGATTTCTAAGTATAAATTTTCAGAAAAAAAAATTAAACTATCTCAATTAACCGGCAGTGGTAAATAAAAAGTTTAGTCCTATTTCAATAATTTAATGTTTTTGAGTATATAATTTATAATAAATTCCTTTTTGTTCTAAAAGCTCTTTATGACTTCCTGATTCCGCTACTATTCCCTCATTTATTACACATATCAAATCAGCATCTTGTATCGTTGTTAATCTATGTGCGATAGTAATACAAGTTCGTCCTTTTTTGGCTTGATCCAGAGCTTCTTGTACAACCTTAAAAAAAATTATTAAAATATATTTTTACTTTTATTGATTATAATTTAATAACCTTTTCACTTTCAGTATCTAAAGCTGATGTTGCCTCATCTAGTAAAAGAACTTTGGGATTCCTTACTAAAGCTCTGGCAATGGCAATTCTTTGTTTTTGACCACCTGATAATTGTACTGCTTTTTCTCCAAGTTTTGTTTCATAGCCCTTAAAATAAGTTAGTTATTATTAATTTTTGGTTGTTTAACAGTGTATAAATCTCGTTGGAAAACAAATTTTTGACATTCAAAAAAATTCGTTTCAAATAAAAAAAAATAACAAATCTTTTTAGGAAAAAAATGTGCCTTTAATAACAAAATTCCCTAAAGAAGAAAACTAAAACTACCCTGGAAAAAATATTAAACCAAAAAAAAATTTGGACCTTCAACAAAATATTTTCTTTATAATTCATTATTTTTAAATACAAAATTGTGCTCTAAAAGAAGATGAAATTTGTAGGAAAAATAAATAAAATAACAATAAAAAAGTAGAACAAAAAATAGCTTATAAAAAAAATTGTTGGCCCAAAAAAAATTTTTATAAGTTTCCAAAAAAAGTCTGAAAAGAAATAACACCAAAGAAAAAAATAAAAACTCTTGGAATAAAATTATTAAATTTTTTTTTAATCTCGTTGAAAAACAAATTTTGGGCTATAAAAAAAATTTGTTTTAAATAAAAAAAAACAAATCTTTTTAGGAAAAAATGTGCCTTTAATAATAAAATTCCCTAAAAAAGAAAACTTAAACTACTCTGAAAAAATACAAAAAAAAACAAAATGTTTGACCTTCAACAAAATATTTTCTTTATAATTCATTATTTTTAAATACAAAATTGTGATCTAAAAGAAGATGAAATTTGTAGGAAAAATAAATAAAATACCGAAATAAATTTTAGGCTTTTAAAAATAACAATATAAAAGTAGAACAAAACAATTGCTTAAAAAAAAAATTGTTGGCCCAAAAAAATTTTAAAAGTTTCTAAAAAAAGTCTGAAAAGAAATAACACCAAAGAAAAAATAAAAACCCTTGAAATAAAATTAGTAAAATTTTTTTTTTAATCTCGTTAAAAAACAAATTTTGGGCTATCAAAAAAATTAGTTTTAAATAAAAAAAATGACAAATCTTTTTAGGCAAAAATGTGTCTTTAATGACAAAATTCCCTAAAGAAGAAAACTAAAAGTGAAAAAAATAAAAAACCGAAAAAAAAATTTAGACCTTCAACAAAATATTTTCTTTATAATTCATTATTTTTAAAAACAAAATTTTGCTCTAAAACAAAATGAAATTTGTAGGAAAAATAAATATAAAATAGAAAAAAATTTTAGGCTTTTAAAAATTACAATAAAAAAGTAGAACAAAACAATTGCGCTTAAAAAAATTGTTGGCCATAAAAAAAATTTAAAAGTTCCCAAAAAAAGTCTGAAAAGAAATAACACCACAGAAAAAAATAAAAACTCTTGGAATAAAATTAATAAATTTTTTTTTTAATCTCGTTGAAAAACAAATTTTGGGCTATCAAAAAAATTTGTTTTAAATAAAAAAAAAACAAATCTTTTTAGGAAAAAAATTTGCCTTTAATAATAAAATTCCCTGAAGAAGAAAACTAAAACGAAAAATACAAAAAGGAAAAAAATTTTTTGACCTTCAACAAAATATTTTCTTTATAATTCATTATTTTTAAATACAAAATTGTGCTCTAATAGAAGATGAAATTTGTAGGAAAAATAAATATAATATCGAAATAAATTTTAGGTTTTTAAAAATAACAATAAAAATATTAAAACAAAACAATTGTTCTTAAAAAAAAGTGTGAACCTAAAAAAAAGTTTAAAAGTCTGAAAAGAAATAAAATTAGTAAAAAAAATGTGTTTTAATCTCGTTGAAAAACAAATTTTGGGCCATCAAAAAAATTTCCTTTAAAACAAAAAAAATACAGTCGGTGTTACATTTAAATTTCCAAACAAACTCGTATATGGACGCAAATATAACAGCTCCATAAGGATCCCAGTTTTTTCGCTAGTTCAGCAATAAACCAAACCTTATAGCGAAATGCCCCAACATTGAGTCTAACTTTGTAACAAACGTACTAAGCAATTTTGGTTTTTGGATTTAAGAGTTACGTTATATCCAAGCATATACTGTATTTATCTAACTTTTGTGTGAGCGTTATTTAATCAATATTTGACGTAGATAACATCTAAACTCTGTTTTATATTTTATATTTTTGTGAGCCAGTGGACTGTTTTTTTAGTGATAAATATTTAATGTTAGTTAAGTCTAGATTCTGCTTATTAATTTTTGTGCGTTAATAAGCTGTATTTTGGGAAAAATATTTGTTGTAGGTAACGTCTGGACATTGTTTTTTCTTCCCTTTTGGAGATATATCAGTAGACGTCATCTGTTATTATGAATCTTTAGTCAGGTTCCCAGTATATGAATTATTTTTTCTGGCAACTGGTCCTATTAACAGCGTCACTTCAGCCTCTTGAGGTTTTTATGCATTTTGACATTAACTATTAATTAGTATTGGACATAATTGGACTCTCCGGTATACACAAAAAATTTGAAACTAAATAAAATAATCTTTTGTCGTTGATAGATCCAAACCATATTGGAAATTCTATGATGAATATAATCAACGACAATCAAGGTAATTGCATTTGTTTCTGAATAAATTTAGGAATGTTTTTGAGAAGAAAATTTGCTTCTATACTGATAAGTGGTCCACTCAAATTAGACCATCTTTCATCAAATAAACACGGTAAAGATCTGAATTTGCGTATACATGTTTAGTAGGAACTCCCATTGAACATACTAAAAGTATCTGTCAAAATCTATTGCGTTCAAGCAGCCATCTTGGAAAAATATACACTTTTTCAATTTTTTGCTGTATCTCGGCAACTACAATTGATAAAAAAAATTGTTTAGATAAAAAATATGGTTTATTAAATTGCCTATAAAAATAACATAGTAATATTTTTTTTGTATCTAAAATAATTCAGCTATAATCCGACATTGAAGAGCAAAATTATTTATATTTTTGGCATATGACATATAATCAATTTTTATGGCTACACCAACTGGTCTAGCATTATAACGATGACATAATCTCCGATAATATTATGACTACTACAGTAACATATAATAACCTATTGATTGACTTCAATATTATCGGTGAGATTTCCAAATGAAGGGGCTAAGGTCAGAAAAGCTCAAGACAATGCTGACAAGACATCAATTAATTTAACTCAGTCTACAAATGTCGTCATATTAGTGAAGATATTGATCTCTTCGTACTACTAACTGCATAAGCCCCGCAGGAAAGAAACTACTTGGCGTATCTTGCAATAACATGAAGGGATTCAGGATTATATTTTGTTTGCATATACCTTCACTAGGTGAGACACCACATCATGTCATTTCCAAAAAGCTGACCGAAAATGTTTAAACTTGATAATGCCAGTCACGATGAAATTGCTCATGGTACAGAAATTTATTTCTTAACTGTACATAAAACACCTGCTAGTGAGAAATCTTTAAACATCGTTATAACATCTTCAGAAAATTTGCGTACAAGAGTAAGCCAAACTTAGCATTGTTACTACCTACGGCTGCAGCTGTCCAGAGACACTCGGTATATGTCGAAAAATGGCGTGGATATGAGAAATCTCCAGAACCATAGGATTGGACGAAAGTTCACGATTTTCCTGACCCTGTTCGGGCACTGAAGGCCCCTTCTCCATAATCCATGCTCTCATTACTCTTATCCAACTGTAAAAAGAGACATACCTCATCTTGTGGATACCGAAAAGCCGGACTAAAATGAGCAGCAATTTGTGGATACGATATCGCATGTTTGAACTCGAACAGAAATATCGATATTGAATACAATTCTATTGAGAGAGACTTTTATAAAGGACCTTTCAAAGTGCCTCACAGCCAACTTGCCGATGCCAATCTTATAGGGGACCTGAATGCAAAATCACCCAGGAAATCTAGATTTCAGACCCGATGTACTGGACATATCGTGAAGGATACCAGTTTCCCTTACGAAATTTCTACCCTTCACGAAACCGGAGAAGAACACCTGCCGTCTTTTTCGAAGTAAGAGAAAGAGACCATACTCACACATACGTATCCAAAACCACCAACTGGCTTGCCTTTAGACGTGGCATAGGCCCGGAACTAGGACCAACACCTCGTATAGAATGTCCGGAGAGACAGAAATCCTGAGATTCCACAAAGCGACAGGACATAACATATAGACAATTGGGATAGAGGCTCCGGTCGTCCTGTAAAAACAAAGTGAAGATAAGCCAGGAATCCACCAATGCCCATTGGGGCAAAATACGGTCATACCATAGCAAAGCGAGGATCGTGTGACCCAGGGGACTTCGGTCAGAAAAACAAACCCCCGATATGTCCACAGTGGCGGGCATTTCGGGGTAAAATCCTGGGGGAGGTGGCAAGGGACTTAGGGATCAAGTGCTGATTAGGTGCAATATCCCTTGGCTCGGACTGACGAAGTAGATGGATGGATGGATGACGCCAATGCCGATGAACCACCAGACGATTGGGCTTTAGACAATATTACACCTAGTATGAGTGGCGTGCAGCGCTTTTAAATGGTAAGAAATACTAGAATACTTTTCAATGAATATAATTAAGCATGAAGCTGAACTAAACCATTTACACAACAGTTTCAAGAATGTAGGAAGCTCTTCTCTATTCGATAACTGAATTAGTAAAGATAAAAAAAATGTTACACTTCTATTTTATAGGCAATTTAGTAGATTACATTTTTTATCTAAAAAATTTTTTCGTATCAATTATAGATACAGGTAAAAAACTGAAGAATTATACCTTTTCTCCAAGATGGCAGCTCGAACGCAACAGATTTTCACGGGTACTTTTAGTATGTTCAATAGGAAGCCCTAATAAGTATGAATACCAAAATTCCGAAATTTACCGGTTAATGCTTTTTTATTATTCTAATTTAACTGAACTAAAACTTACCCAAAAATTTAGCAGACAGATGAATTCAGATCGAATATTTTTTAAAATCAAAACACCTGCGAATCAATTAAATACGTATACCGAGAGAAGAGTTATTTTTGGACAAATAAACTGATTTATTTGGACCCCACTTGTTTAATAATAACATTGTTTATTCATATTAAGGAGCCGAAATAACATGGAACTATTCAACAAGTTTATTATTAAGAAATCATTTTTTTCCTGAATCGGGCGTTGGAGATCCCACCTGCACTGAGGCTCTGGGCCTATTTATTTAAGTGTGATTCTTTTAATATAAATAAATTAGTTATACCCAAATTACATCCTTTGGAAATTTATTTCTTCACAACTATAACAATTTAAGAAGCAAAAAATATAATTTCTTAAATAGAACTTTCTCTCGGTCTAGATAATGGCCGGGGTGGTAATAAATTGTTGAATTGTATTCCAATTTAACAAACATTATTATTTAACTATGTAACGTTAATCAGGTTACTGATATTCTAAGTTTCCTCTTGTACGTAGCGTCCTTCCAATAAAAATTGTTACCTGTTAAGTAATACTCCACTTATCTTTGGTTCCAGTTTTCGGTTAAACTCATGATAATAAAGTTAAATACGAAATATGTAAAAGTCTAAATTAATTTCTATTAAAGAATTGTTTACGAACCTGCGGCAATCCAGCAATGAAATTGTGAATATTAGCATCTTTAGCAACTTGTATAATTTCATCTATTGGTACATTTCTGGAATTATCTCCATAAGCTATATTTTCAGCGATCGTTTTATTAAATAAATTCGGTTCTTGGGAAACAATACCTAAATGCGATCTTAATGAGGATAAAGAAATATTTTTTATATTATCATTGTCCAAAGTAACTTCTCCAGAATTAGGATCGTAAAATCTTTCAATCATTTGAATTATTGTTGATTTACCACAACCACTTTCTCCAACAAGTGCAACGGTTTTTCCATTTAAAACGTTTAAATTAAGACCTTTAAGAATCTGTGTATCTGGTCTGGTTGGATAACTAAATTCTATACCTGAGTAACTAATATCTCCATTTACCTTAAATTATTACATTTTTATAAAGGAATAAAAATCATATTAATCTATACCTCTTGTACATTTTTTGCATCAGGATGGTCTCGAATTAATGGAAGTTTAGATAAAAAAGTTTTTACTTTCTTTGCAGAAGATATTCCTCTAGATAAATTTGGAGAAAAGGCTAGAGAATTAGCTATTGAAACAACACCCATCATTTGTGCTTGAGCTACCCTAAAACAAAACTTAATTATCTAATATACAATTTTTTATAATTTCTTACTTAAACATTCTATCATAATACATTCCATCTCGCACAAGAAAACCTCCATAATACATCGCTGTGGCATAAGCAAAGAACGTTAAACTTCTTGATAGTCCAAATACTATTGCTCTTCCATGTACAAGCTTTAAAGAAGATTTATAATGTGGTATAAGTTCTGCAGTATAACTATTTAAAAATGTTTCTTCCAAAACCAATCCTGCAACAGTTCTAATATTTCCTACAGCTTCAACAGCTATCTGAAAAGAAATACCATGGAATTATATTTAGATCATTATCGTGTAAGGAAAATATCGTTGGACAATTTTTAAATGTATCAAGAAAATTATCAGCACCAACTTGAACTGGAAAATTTTGGTACATGGTTTTGAATACACTCCAGAAATAATTCGATAAATAGCTGTAGAAACTTCTTTATCCACATCATATTTATTTAGTCGTGCTATTTTTTGTATAAATTATAAAGGGTGTCCCAAGATAATGTAACACATTTTAACGCTTATAACTGTAGCTTAGGGCCAATTCGACTTATTGAGACCAAAACACCAAAAATTCTCTACAGGATACCCCAAAATCGTTGCTTAAAATTATTACAAAAAGAGAAAAAATGCACCCTTGCACATGTAGCGATTTCGAAGAGGACAGAATTTTAAGGGTTTTTTTTTTCAATCAAAAAATAGTCTATAGTAAAGTTGTAGTTGTAGTTGTTAATCTACAATTTTGTTTCAGGCCATTTTTCAACATTCACCTAAAATTTTCAGAAATATTGCTGAATTTGAATTTTTGAGTCTTTTATAGCGAAAAAAAATTAATATACTTGAAATTTTGATGAAATGTATGTTTTGAAGTCCTTTACCGATTTGTACGGAATTCGAATAATATATATCTGTCGGTGTTTATTAGTTTTCTACAAACATTTTCCATTCCTTTTTATTTTATGCTAACTATTTGGCTTGTGTTATTGTTTTGACCCTTTCTCAATAACATTTTAGCTATTGTGTTGTCCCAAGTTCCTTTTTGGCTTCCTCGGTCTCTCCTGGTAACTATTTTGGCCTCTCATTTTTTTTTTAGCTGAATCGGGCATCCCACCTGCACTGAGGCTCTATGCCTATTATGAACCCCCAGGTTTTCACATCAGACAAGGACATCTATTCTGTATTGATGTGAAAGTTCGTTCTCATGAGAAAGTGGGCGGAGTTCTCTTAAAAAACCTAAATAGTGTATTCTCTGTTTATTCGAGCCAGTGTTGCCAGAGTGGTACTATAGTACCACATGTGCTCCTCTTGATCTTCAAAAAGTACGGTTGTACTCCTTTGATAAATGTGGTACCTAAATTAGTTTATAAATACAATGAAAAATATCAACTTTTTTTATACAATGAAAAATAACAACTTATCAACTCGATTTTTTCGAGCGAGAAATAAAAATAGCCATAGCAGATGACTATGAAAAGAAACACAATCATGCTTCTAGGTTTAGATTCTCTATGTTGTCGACCAACTAAATTACGCGTCACGGTACCTCTAGCGGTTGATCTTGAAACTGAATGCACTAAAAGTTCTCTGTCTTTCTCAAGTTATTTGATTTTTGCTTCTATTCGGCGCATTTAGCCAAAGAACTGAAAGTTATTATATTTGAGATTCGAATAGTTTTTTTCTAATTGGCTAGTTAATGAGAGTTCTCACTCAGCATCCAATCATTCTGAACCTTGGGCACATAGCAAATATATCGAAATAAAGTGTTTTTTTATCTCATATGGAATGGAATATTAAACAGTGGTACGCTGAGATAAAATTTAGTACATTTTCATCGGGTTTGTGGTACTGAAAAGTTTTCTCACCTGGCAACACTGATTCGAGCGCTCACTTCACGCGAAATTTTAGGGAACTTGCTTCTCTTGGTAAATTGCAGGAGAAGTGGATCAGTTTGTGCATGTCAAATCGTCGTCATTTAATTGGTTGTGTTTTTACCTCTCGCCCTTCAGATAATAGAGGTATAGGAATCATGCTAAAAATTGGGTAGTGAGTTTTCAATGGATAAACACGTTTTGGGGTCCCTAGAATACGATTTTAATATTTTCGCGATGATGTCTGTGTGTGTGTTAGTGTGTGTGTGTTAGTGTGTGTGTGTGTTAGTGTGTGTGTGTGTGTGTTTGGATGGATGTTGTAGTAACGATAACTCAAAAACTACTGAATTAAAAAACCTGAAATTTTGCATACAGGATTCTGATACCCTAGATTAGATCTGATTAGATTTTGGTGTCAATCGGACAACCGGAAGAGGCACTTGCTATGGGTGATGACGCCATTATTATAGAAAACGGCAATAAAGTTTTACACATATATTTTGTATACCCTATAGTTTATTTTCATCGCATTAAAATTTTCGAAACTTTTGCCATTGTTGCCAGATTTACAAAAAAGTAAATTTCTTCATACTTTTTTGTGCCACCGTGTAAATTTTTGATTCAAACATGGCGAGAGGTCATGTGGTGGCCACATCAGATTTTTTAGTTTAAGATTTAATTTTGTACTTTTTGCAAAATAAAGAAATTAATATTGCCGATCTATTAATTATTAATGAGGTAGTAAGAGAACTTTGGGAAACTGATCAAAAAGATCAACTGTTACCTAGGGGCGTATCCGAGTTCTTCCCGGTGGTCATTCAAATAATTAAAACTAAGGACAATAAAATATAGATTATCAATAACGTATGTATTTGTATTTTGTAAATCAGTTCACATTACTCTACTAAATTATAATAACTAATTCTTTACATGTATCACTAGAGGCACATATTGGCCATTTTTTTACCCAGGGATACTATGCAATTGAAAAAAAACTTTGTGCAATATTAAAATGTACGATCTATATAAAGAACATCTACATAACATAAAAAATGTAAATTGATAAAACAGGAAAATATAATTATGTTCGTGTAAAAGAACACTTAAAACTGACAAGAATTATTTTTATGATTTTTTAAGAATTGTCTTCAGGGACGGACGCCAATTGAGCACTTTATTACCCTCAGGTAAAATTGATACCGTAGCCGGACACGCCAATTGAGCACCAAGGACCAAACAGAGACCGGCCAATTGAGCAGTTTATGACTAGCCAATTGCGCACTTTATTACCCTCAGGTAAAATTGATACCGTAGCCGGACACGCCAATTGAGCACCAAGGACCAAACAGAGACCGGCCAATTGAGCACTTTATGACTAGCCAATTGCGCACTTTATTACTAGTTTGTTCATTAATGAATTATCAGGTACCTACTGAATTAATGCAAACAGTTATTTTTCTCGGTTAAATAAAAATCAGAATATGGTAGTTGGCATTTATTTATAAAAAAAAATCATGGGGTCAAAACAATTTTTAAGAAGTATTTTTTTAAAAACTCTCAAAAACCCTTGAAAAATCGTTGAATTGAAAAATTTTTGAAAAATTCATGAAAAATCCTTGAAATATCATTGAAATATCATTGAAAAAATGCTGAAAAATCCTTGAATAATCCTCATCTTTGATTTTTAGGGATTTTTCAAGGATTATTCAAGGAGTTTTTATTGGTTTTTCGAGGAATTTTGGAGTATTTTTCAAAGATTGTTCAATGATTCTTGTAGTATTTTTCAAGAACTTTTCATGCATTTTTCAACAATTTTTCAAAGATTATTTAACGGGGTTTCAAGGATTTTTTTAATTCTTTTTTAGTAGGTAGGTACAAGTATTTTTTTAAGATTTTTTAAAAAAGCTTTTTAATGATTTTTCATGGATTTTTGAAGGATTTTTAAGGATGTTTCATGGATTTTTCAAGGATTGAAAAAACGTTAAAAAATCATTGAAAAATGCTTGAAAAATTCTCGAAAAATCTTTGAGAAGTACTTGAAAAATCCTGTAAAAATCTTTGAATAATTCTAAAAAATGTATTAAAAACAAGAAATTGTTAAATTGAAAACAATTTTTTAAGCAGTTTTGAAGTATGTTTCAAACATTCTTGTAGGATATTTAAGGATTTTTCCAAAATTTTTTAATGATTTTTCAAGGATTGTTTAAGGATTTTTCAATTTAATGTTTTTTTTAAGGAATTTGGAGTATTTTTTAAAAATTCTTGTAGGATTATTCACGTACTTTTCAAGGGCTTTTCGAGAATTTTTAATGATTTTTTAAGGATTGATCAAGGATTTTTCAACAATTTTTTCATGGATTTTTTAATTTATCGATTTTTTAAGGAATTTTGGACTATTTTCAAAGATTCTTTTAGGATATTTCAAGTACTTTTGAAGGATTTTTCCAGGATTTTTTAATGATTTTTCAATGACTTTTCAAGGATTGTTTAAGGATTTTTCAATTTATTGTTTTTTTTTTAAGGAATTTGGAGTATTTTTCAAAAATTCTTGTAGGATTTTTCACGTAATTTTCAAGGACTTTTCGAGAATTTTTAATGATTTTTTAAGGATTTTTCAAGGATTTTTCAACAATTTTTTCATGGATTTTTTAATTTATCGATTTTTTAAAGAATTTTGGACTATTTTCAAAGATTCTTGTAGGATTTTTCAAGTACTTTTGAAGGATTTTTCCAGGATTTTTTAATGATTTTTCAATGACTTTTCAAGGATTGTTTAAGGATTTTTCAATGATTTTTCAATTTAATGTTTTTACCTCTCGCCCTTCAGATAAGAGAGGTATAGGAATCATGCTAAAAATTGGGTAGTGAGTTTTCAATGAATAAACACGTTTTAGGGTCCCTAGAATACGATTATAATATTTTCGCGATGATGTCTGTGTGTGTGTGTGTTAGTGTGTGTGTGTGTGTTAGTGTGTGTGTGTGTGTGTTAGTGTGTGTGTGTGTGTGTTAGTGTGTGTGTGTGTGTGTTTGGATGGATGTTGTAGTAACGATAACTCAAAAACTACTGAATGAAAAAATTTGAAATTTTGCATACAGGATTCTGATACCCTAGATTAGATCTGATTAGATTTTGGTGCCAATCGCACAACCGGAAGTGGCAGTTGCTATGGGTTATGACGCCATTATTATACAAAACGGCAATAAAGTTTTACACATCTATTTTGTATACCCTATAGTTTATTTTCATCTCATTAAAATTTTCGAAACTTTTGAAATTGTTGCCAGATTTACAAAAATATAATTTTTTTTCATATTTTTTTTGTCAACCTGTAAATTTTTGATTCCAAAATGGCGAGAGGTCATGTGCTGGCCACATCAGATTTTTTTTTAAGGAATTTGGAGTAATTTTCAAAAATTCTTCTAGAATTTTTCACGTACTTTTCAAGGATTTTTGAGAATTTCTAATGATTTTTTAAGGATTGTTCAAGGATTTTTCAACAATTTTTCAAGGATTTTTCAATTTATCGATTTTTTAAAGAATTTTGGACTATTAAGGGATTATTATTACAAAGTGGATCCAGGTCAAAGTGCTGAATTGGCCTGTCTCAAAAGGGTCGCTTTGAAAAGGTACCTGCCTGCCTGGTGCTCAGTTGGCCTGTCTACATTTATTACATCTAGAGCTTGGTGCTCAATTGGCTCATACCCGTCTTCAGTCTTCTCTTAAGCTTTTAAGATTTTTTTAAATTTTCTTAATTACACACGATAATCCTCTACCATTGATTACCTGCTATACCGTATTCAAATTTTTGACCGCCGGGAGGAACTCGTCTGCACCCTTACCTAGAACCAATCCCTTCAATTTATCTAATTTACCATTTATAAAAAGATTTTAAGGTTGCTCGATACGTTATTAATCATTCACTCCATTTATGCGAGCTCCACAAAAGTCTGGAATAACAATTAAGGATAAGGTAAATGCATGCTTTACTGGCATCTTTTTTTATAATTTTTTGTGTTAATTTCCCACTTAAAAGTAGTGACAGTTTGTGCGTATATCGCGTTAATAGGTTTTTTGTGCTCTGTTCATTGGATTCGATATCAATTTCAAAACAATTCTCTCTATTCTAAAATGATTTGTTCAGAACTAAAAAGTTACGCCTAGATTGACATTAGATATTTTATGTTGACCTAAGATCTATCTACCTTTTGTGACTCTTCTATTGGTTGAAATATAGGAATAAACATTGGCAACTTGACGAAGATCATATCACATCACTGCAGGTTCACTATGATTGTAGAATGGCATTTTTACATTACCTGAGAAGGGAATGTGATGTGAGCGAATTCCTCTCAATGCAAATGTTCACATTCACTGAAATTGCAAGAATAGTTCTGATTTTAGCTTTCGCTGTCTCTTCGGGTTCAGGATACTGTACCTAAAAGTGTCATTCCTTTAACCTGTTCAGGTCCCGGCAATAGCATAACACATGAAGAGGAGTTTCATTCTCTTCCTCATATTTCCTACATAGGGAAACTTCCGATACTCCTTTGAGGTTCAGGTATCTTCTGATCCTATCAGGACACCTAGTGCAGTTTTGAGCTACCGTCTTTTTAGGCATAACAGCAGATTGTCTCTGCTCTTAGGTGGACCTTCTATAAGTGCTTTTAACTGTCTTAATCCCGGAAGTTCTATCCCGTATTGCCTGTGTTTGTCCCTTAATTATTTTTCCAGCATACACTTTACATATTGATAGTAAATACCACATAATGGTTGCGATCCAATTAAAGTTTTTTCGGCTCCTTTACAAGCCTAACATTTTCTCATCTTCAAGGCTATTCTTAACAATGTTATGCCCTATAATTATTACATTCTCTTATATCCCTTGTTTTGCGTATGGGTAATATTATTCCTCATTGCCAATTTTCTGGTATTTTATTTTATTTCCAAGCTCTATTGTATACTTTCAGCAATAATTTTGTTGCCCTTTGTTCCATGTTTTTCATCATTTTTAACATGTACAAGGGCTTTATGATTATTTAGCGATGTTATTGCTTCTAATAGATCGTTTATTGTAAAAGTTTCATCAGGGTCCTGGTTCTCATCTAGATATTCTATTTATTCGACATTTTCTTCATTATAAGTTATATCCAGTAAATTTTGAAAATATTCTTTCTATCTTTGCATTAGTTCGCTATCATCTGTTAGTATTTCTCCTGATTCGTTTTTTACTGCTGCAGTGTCTGTTGCTTTTCGTCCTCTAAGATTTTTGATTTTTTTGTAAAATAATTTTTGATTGTTTGCTATTTTCTTTTAATTTTTCAGCAAATTTTTCTCAGCTCTTTTGTTTTTCTCCTTTAACTTTATTTTGTACTATCGGCCTTTTAAACAACTTACAATCCAAATAGATTTAAATATTATGGAACCTTGGTCGAAATTTTAAAATTTGGCAATAACCGTTAATTTCATTAATTTTTAACTAAATAATGATCAGTCAGATGTGTCGTGCAGTATTTATGTCTGTAGGCGCTCGGTCCATAGCGACATTCGACGCCAAAAGATCGATCCTTTTATATTTAGGTATAAAAAAATTATCTTTCTTGGTGGTCCATAACATTTAAAATTTGTTTAGAAACAACAAAGAAATGTATTCAAAGCTGCGCGCCTTTTTAATTGTTATGCTTTAGAAAAAGATGGTTTTAGACGATGCTATAGAACCTATTGAGGTAATATCAAAAAAAAAAGAAGTACTATAGAGTCAAATATGACGTGTGAAATACTTCACAATAAAACATTGAATGCGATTTTATCAGATAAATTATCAGTAGGTATAATAGTTGATACTCATTAAAGACTTGCCAGTAAAATTTCGATTAGAAATCATTTCCAAATAAATTTCTTGCTTGATTAGAGTTATTACCTATAGGACCATTCACCAGAACCGTATCAGTTAATTCAATTTTAGAAAATATTTTATCAGACAATAAAATCGCACTTCAAAAACACTTTACAATTAACAATTTTAGAACACCGTTTGAATGTCAACTGATCGACGTAAATTTATAACCGATTGTTCAAAAAATACAGTCAGTCAATCAGTCAGGACTTTGCTGCTATATATATTATAGATGAAAATAGTAGGAAGATAAGATAGAAGAGGAGAAGTAAGTTTTTTAACTCACCTTTGTAGATTTTTGTAACGATTTATCCCTAATATCATTTCGTCCTGTTGAATTACGACGCTCGATAAATATAGCAGTAATAATTAGCGGCGCGAAAGCTGCTGTTACAAGTCCCAATTTCCATTGGTAATATAAGGAAAGCCCTATTGCTAAACCAAACGTTGCCATATTTTGTAATATCGCACCAACACGTTGTCCTGTAGCCTAAAAAAAATAAGTTTTTACCTTAATTTACCATCATAACAAGGATAATACTTACTCCTTGAATACTAGCTGCATCGCCTGAAAGTTTAGCACAAAGAGCTCCAACCCCATTTGCTTTTTTATCAAAAAAACTTATTTCTTGTGATACTAGAGCTGTAAATAATTGAGTACGGACACGTTCTGTTAGTTTCTCTCCAGCTATTCCTAATAGATAGTTCTAAAAGTTATTACACTATTAGAATAAACATATAAAATAAGATAAATTTAACAGCTTCACAAATGCTCCACAATTTTAGGTCCAAAAAACAATACGATGAAATTACAAAAAAATCGTCTTACTAACTGGGCTTTGTTACATATTAGACAATTCCCTCAATGTTGCCAACCTAGAAAAAGGTCTACCAACGGGGAAGGATTATTTTTGGTAAAATATGCATACAAAATTCTATTCAGCTTTCCAGAATATATCGTTAGCGGAATATAATGATTTTAATAAAATCTTACTTTTGATTGGTTGAAATTTCGTTGTCAAATGTCATTCGTGATAGAGTAAGTACATGGTGTCCCAAATAAGAGTGATCGATTTTAAATGTAAATGCATAACGTATTAATTGCTCTAAATAAATCGGGTTTTCACTAATTGTTTTCGTTTACCCAAAAGTTTTTTATGAAGTTTGTTTACATTTTATCCCGTCAATACAGGGTGATCTACTAATTTTAATCAAAATAAATGGGAAAATTATGTGTTATTTTAAATGGAACACTCTGTATATTTTGATGGCATTTAAAAGAGCGATTCATCATCGTTTAAACTATGTATAGTTTGATATTTTTTTTAATCCTATCAACAAAGATATTCGAAATTTCAAGAAACACTGCATTTTTAATTTTGGAAAAGGATGTTAAATAAAAATTTTACAAAAAATTTATTCAGAAACAAAAAAATAACATTAGGGACATTATCGAAAACATTCTGACTGGTATATTAGAAAAATCGTTTAAAAATTTTAAATTAAAAAATCGCACAAAATGTCAACAATTCGCAAAAACTCACAAAAAATATCAAAAAACCCCAAAAAAATCTCAAAAAATAGCAAATAATCGGAGGAGAAAAAAACAGGAAACATTTGAAAATTATTAAAAAATGGCAAAAAATGAGAAAAAAATAGAGAAGAAAAACAAAAAGATAAGAAAAATTTGCAAAATATCGCAAAAAACCGCAAAAAACTGCAAAAAAACCCAAAAAAAATGGCAGAAAATCGAACATAATCGGAGAAATAAAAAAAACGGGAAACATTTGAAAATTATTAAAAAATGGCAAAAAATCAGAAAAAAATAGAGAAGAAAAACAAAAAGGTAAGAAAAAATTGCAAAATATCGCAAAAATGTCAATAAACCGCAAATATGGCTAAAAACTGAAAAAAAAGCCAAAAAAAATCTCAAAAAATGGCAAATAATCGCAAAAAATGGCAGAAAATCGCAAATAATCGGAGAAATAAAATAAAACAGGAAACATTTGAAAATAATTAAAAAATGGCAAAAAGCATGGTAAAATTAGAGAAGAAAAACGAAAAGATAAGACAAATTGCAAAGTATCGCAAAAATGTCAAAAACCCGCAAAAACTCGCGAAAACCGCAAAAAATCGCGAAAAATCGAAAACAATTAGAAAACAAAAAACAATCGGAAAAAATTAAGATATACAGAAACAACGAAAAAATTGCTAAAAACTGCAAAAAAATTAAAAAAAAAACCGAAAAAGTAGGAAAACATTAGAAAAAACAATTGAAAGAAAACATTGGGCAAAATTGAAAAACCAAAAACACAAAAAATTGCAAAAAACACAAAAAATCTTACAAAATGTCAAAAACTGCAAAGAATCGAAAATAATTGTGAAACAAAAAACAATCGAAAAAAATTAAACTACACAGAAACAACGAAAAAATCGCAAAAAATTGCAAAGAAATTACGCAAAAAAACCGAAAAAATGGAAGTATCAGAAAAAAATTTGAAAAAAAAATCATGAAACATTGGGAAAAATCGAAAACACAAAAAACGGCAAAAAATTTTGCAAAAAAATTGAAAAATCAAAAACACAAAAAATGGCAAAAATATTGCCAAAAAGTCACAAAACTTTTTTCAAAATGTCAATGATTGCAAAGAATTGAAAATAATAGGGAAAAAAATAAAATATACAGAACCAACGAAAAAATCGCAAAAAATTGCAAAAAAACGCAAAAAAAAAGAGAAGTAAAATGGAAAGTATCAGAAAAAAAAATTGAAAGAAAAAAATTAAAAGAAATCGAAAACACAAAAAATGGCAAAAAATATTGCAAAAATTCACAAAAGAATCTTACAAAATAAAGTGGCAAAAATTGCAAAAAAAATCGCAAAAAATACAAAAAAGATAGTAGGCACATACATCATTTTTATAACTTTTACATTATTTATTACTATTAATTACATTATTAGTTTTATTAAATGTTTGTGATGTTTAGTTGCTGAATAAATTATTTGTCCGATTTGTTAATTTTTATTTACTGTTAGGTTTTCCGTAACGAAAAAAAGCGGTGGTTCTTGAAATCTCAAATATCTTTGCTGTTAGGAAAGCAGAAGATATCAAACTATACATTTCTTAAAAGAAGATAAAAAAATCTTTATTAATAAATTGTACAAAGAGTTGTTCCATTTAAAATAATACATATTTTTTCCATTTAATTTGAAAAAAATTAGTAGATCACCCTGTATTGACGGGATAAAATGTAAACAAACTTCATAAAAAACTTTTGGGTAAACGAAAACAATTAGTGAAAACCCGATTTATTTAGAGCAATTAATACGTTGTGCATTTACATTTAAAATCGATCACTCTTATTTGGGACACTCTGTATAATAGGATGAGATGTTTCATTTTCAGATTATATAATATTCAAACTACTTGCCAAATTCAGTTTAGTTACACCAATTCTCCAAGGCTGTAGGTTAATCGCTGAAAATGAAACATGTCGCTCTGTTATACTTACTCTATGATGAATGACATTTGACAACGACATTTCAACCAATCAGAAGTAAGATTTTATTAAAATCATTATATTTTGTTAACGATATATTCTGGAAAGCTCAATAGAATTTTGTAGACATATTTTATCATTGCGAAAATAATGAAGTAGATTTTGACCAAAAATAATCCTTCCTCGTTGGTAGACTTTTTTCTAGGTTGGCAACATTGAGGGAACTCTCCCATTGAAGTTATGTTTGACTAACTGTAATGTCGATAAGACAGAAAACTGTTTTGGATACTACCAATTACAGTGTTCTGTTGCATGTGAATTATTCTGAGAATGGTTTTATTGAATGGTTTTTTTTATTTTTGGTCATTTACTAAGCTATAAATTTTTTCATTTACCTGTAGAAACACTGAGATCATACAAATAGCACCTGCAACTACGAAGGCTACACAATAAAAATTAGTTTGAGATCTAATGTAGTCTTCATCACCATCAGCTAAAGTCTGGAAAACAAAATATTATAAACAGACTTGATAGATTGAAAGCTCATTAATTAATAATTCATTAAGCTATTTAAAATAATACATACTCCTAAAATACTACCAAATATCACAGCAAATATAGGCAAACCACAACCAACCACCACAGACCCTATACTTGCTATACATATATAAGGCCATTCTGGACTATTCATTTTCATAATGGCAAATATTGATACATTTTTATCAGATTTAAAATCATCAGTCTCTTTATCTTCTTCCTAAAAAAAAAATTGTAAAAATCGGTTGAGTCGCCCCAAAACATTCCCGACGAGCATCCAGGAATACTTCAGATATTTAACGTTAATATTTTGAATTTTGACATTTTTTTAATTTTGACAGGTGACAGTTGGAGAAATAATTTTGACTGTTCTGAATAGAGTTTTTTAAGGGATTTTAAATGACATACTGCAAGTCAAATTCCGTGACATATTGCATCTGTCATTTTTGGATAGTGACACTTCCGTTTGACAGATGTCAAACAAAATCTAATCAGTTCTGCCGACGGGTATCACAAACCCATACACCAAATTTCAGATCAATCGGATTAAACGTGCGGCCTCTATCGTGGATGAATACGCACAGACAGACAGACAGATAGACAGACAGGCAGGCAGACAAATAAACAGACAGACGGGAAAGTAAAAATGACAAAAACTGGGATAATTATGAAACTTTCACTCCTCACCTAATAAATAAAAAAATCATATAATAAAAATAATTTAATGAATAAACAAAAGAAACGAATATATATATAAATAATAGAAGTCGCAGTGTGGTCGAAATTCGATCGTAATTCATTAAAATTTAAAGTTTATACCTATTCTTTTCATATTTTTCTCTTTTTCTTTATTTTTTACTATTTTTCCGTGGTATATCCTATTTTGTACAATTTTTTTCTCCATTTTTCACAATTTTCCCCCATTTTCCAAATTTTTCCCCATTTTTCCTGTTTTTTTTTCTATTTGTTCCTATTTTTTCCTTTTTTTTTTACTTATGTCCATATTTTCCAAATTTTTCTATTCTCGATAATTTTTTTTTCCTATTTCTTTAAATTTTTTTCCTATTATCAATATTAATTTCTAATTTTTTCCTCTTTTCCCCTAATTTATTTTCCTATTTTTCTTATTTTTCTTACTGTTATTACAGTTTTATCCGATTTTTATCGATTTTTTCATTTTTTCTAATTCTTTCCAGTGTTTCCATTTTTTAACCGATTTTTTCCAATTCTTGTAGTTTTTTTAATTTGTATATTTCAGATTTTTTTTGTTTTTTCTTAATTTTTTTTAGTTTTTCCGACTGTTTCAAATTTTCCCAATTTTTTCTAGTTTCCCAATTTTTTCTAGTTTTCCCAATGTTTTCTAATAGGTCTTATAGGAAAAAATAAGAAAAAATAGAGAAAAATAGGAAAATTGTGAATAAGTACAAAAAAGAAGAAAAACAGGGAAATATAGCCAAAAATAGGAAAAATTGAGAGAAACTGTTTTTAATATTTTTTCTGTTTATTCAGGCTTTTCCGAGTTTTTTTTATATTTTTTCATTTTCATATTCTTCCCTATTATTTTCCGTTATTTTCTACTACTGCTTATTTTTTTTTCAAAATTCCTTTTTTCTCTATTTTTTTACCATTTTTTTATTCTTTTTCTCTATTTTTCCTATTTTAAATCATAATTTTCCTTATTTTCCCCATTTATGGCCTGTTTTTGTCTACTATTGCCTATTTTTTCAAATTTTCTTTTTTCTCTATTTTTCTTATTTTTACTATTTTTTTATTCTTTTCTCGATTTTTCCTATTCTTGGCTATATTTCCCTACTTTTTCTTTTTTTTTCTACTTATTTCCGATTTTCCTATATTTCTCTATTTTTTCTTATTTTTTCCTATTAGGAAAAATTGGGAAAACTAGAAAAAATTGGGAAAACTAGAAAAAAAAGAAAAACTTGAAAAAACTTGAAACAGTCAGAAAAATTAAAAAAAAATAAAAACAATCTGAAAAACAAAAAAATTGTGAAATATGAATATTTGAAAAAATGCAAAAATTGAAAAAATCGGTTAAAAATTGAAAACAATGGAAATAATTAGAAAAAACTGAAAAAATCGATAAAAACCGGATAAAACTGGCAAACCTAGAGTACATTGGGAAAATTGGAACAATTAGAAAAATCAGAAAAAAACAATAACAAACTGAAATAAATTGGAAAAAATCGCAAAAAAATGGAAAATTTGGAAATTAGAATAGAAAAAATGTTGAATTTTATAAGTATTCAATCCTTAATTTTTTAATTTTAGATTTATTTTTGCTTGTAACTATTCTGGTATTATATCAATCTAGGTAAAAACCTAAAAAAATCTGTAAAAATCGGAAAACATTGGAAAACAATTGAAAAAATCAAAAAATTGATGAAAATCTAAAACAAACTGGGAAAAGTTAAAAAAACATTGGGAAAATTGGAAGAAAAAGACAAAATTTTGAACAAATTGAAAGAAAATAGAAACATTAAAAAAAATCGGAAAAATTAAAAAAAAAAACTATAAAAAATCGGAGGAACCAAAAGAAAAACTGAAGTAAATCAGAAAACTCGAAAATAATTTAAAAACTATTCAAATATTCAAATAAATCGGATAAAAATTGAAAAAAATCAGGAATACTTTTTCAGATATTTAATGATAATGTTTCAAATTTTGACATTTTTTTCTTTTTGACAAGTGACAGTTCGAGAAATAATTTTGACTGTTCTGAATAGAATTTTTCAAGGGCTTTCAAATGATATAGTGCATGTCAAATGCCGTGACATATTGCATCTGTCATTTATTGATAGTAACACTTCTGTTTAATAGATGTCGTAGAAAAACTAAAGGATTCTTCCGACTGGTAACCCAAACCCATATACCAAATTTCAGTTCAATCGGATTAAACGTGTAGCCTCTATCGTGGAAGAATACACACAGACAGACAGAAAGACAGACAAACAGACAGACTTCCATCTATAAATGGTCTTAATCATCTCAAGTGACCTCAAAATGTATATTTCCATTTTTATCTTGAAAATTTTTTTTAGCTCGTGGGTGGGTCGGGAAAGTAAGTAATAATAAATACACCTTTATAAATCCAATTAACCTACATCTAAGTCATCGTTATCTACAATTACTTCTTCGATCTCATCTTTGGCAATACTAATTTTTTTAATGCGTTCTACATCTTCGCTATATGTAACTTGAGCAGTAACAAGTTTAAAATATTCGTTTTTTAATTCCATTAATTTCTCGTGAGTTCCTTCTTCTACAACTACTCCTTCAGATAAAACAATAATTTTATTAGCACCTCGAATAGTTGATAAGCGATGTGCAACTATTATAGTTGTACATTCTACACTAGCCTATAAATAAATAAAAATTACTATAAATATTGGTAAAAATCATACTATTTTTACCAAATCTAATGCTTCTTGTACTTTAGCTTCACTTGCATTATCTAACGCTGAAGTAGCTTCATCTAGTAGCATCAAAATTGGTTTTCTAACCAAAGCTCTAGCTATAGCTATTCTTTGTTTTTGACCACCGGATAATTGAGTTCCTCGTTCACCCACTAAAGTATTGTAACCATTTGGTAAGCTTTTAATAAAATTATGAGCATTGGCTTTTCTTGCTGCTTCTATAACTTCATTTTCAGTAACATCATATTTTCCATATTTGATATTTTCCATTATAGAAGTTCCAAATAGAACAGGTTCTTGACCTACTACACCTATTTTACTTCTATACCATGTTAAATTTAAATCTTTAATATTTGTACTATCTAGAAGAACTTCTCCAGATATTGTATCATAAAATCTCTGTATTAATTGAATTACTGTAGATTTTCCACATCCGGAACTTCCTACAAGTGCTACTGTATCTCCAGGTTTAATTTCAATATTTAATCCTTGTAGAATCTTTAAAAAATATGTTTATTATTTAATATTTTATTTATTTTAATACATACTGGCACATCTGGTCTTGAAGGATAATGAAACTTAACATTTTTAAATTCTACTTTTCCTTTAAAACTATCAAGTTTATCCCCACAATCTTTAGATAAATTTATTATTGGTTCATTTTCAATGACACTAAAAATTTTTTGAGCAGCTGCTTTAGCAATTCCAAAAACTTCTAAGAAAGGAGATGCCGAACCGAAATTCATAGATGCCTGCATTACACTAAAAAATACCTAAAAATTAAATATTTAGAAAATAAAACACTATGTAATTAAAATTTACTTACTGTAACCATATTTCCTGGTGTATACGTAGCATTAGGATCATCTCTTTCTTTTAAAACCAATTTTACACCATACCAAAATGCAAGTCCGTAACTACTATAAATTAGCAAATATAGTAGCCCAAATCCAATACCATTTAGTAATGATCTTTTTATATTATTATTTTTTGCAACAATTAAATTCTTCTTGTATCTTTCAATTTCTTTTTGTTGACCACCAAAAGCTGTTACGGTTCTTATTAAAGAAAATACTTCTTCCGCTATAGATCCAGAAAGTCCGTACGCTTCCATTTCGTTTTTAGCAAGTCTCGTCGTTAACTACAATAGGCAGGTTCGACATTTTTCTTATTTTAACTTAAATCAAGAGATTTTGTTATTTAAAAACTATCGAAAAAAATTTGAGCGCAAAATATTAATATTTACGTCCGCTGCAAGCATTTTAAAATCAAGAATCGGCGAGAGGCTGGAAAACGTACATGTGCGCAAGACTAGACCGTGTGACGTCACTAGCCATGAACGGTCCGCCCGTGGCCCGCTGCTGCGCTGTATCCACGATGTATGTGTATTGTAAATACAGCGCAGCAGCGGGCCCGGGGCGAAGTGTTCTTGACTACTGACGTCACACGGTCTAGTCTCGCGCACAGGTGCCGTTTTCCAGCCGGACGTAAATATTAATATTTTGCGCTCAAATTTTTTTGATAGTTTTTAAATAACAAAATCTCTCGATTTCAGTTAAAAAATATCAAACCTGCTTATTCAACAAAATATTCTAATACAAGTTTAAAAATAAATTATTGTTTTACCAAATTAATGATTGTAAAGGATATAACTGATGCTGGTACAGATACTAAAGATATTAAAGCAAGTTCCCATCCCTTCACAAGAGCTATAATTATAGCTGTAACGAATAGTACTTGAAGATGTAGAAACATCGGCACTTTTTCTCCTATTCCATCTTCAAGCTTATAAAGATCACTGTAAAAAATTGTGTAAGTTAAAACAGTTTTTAGAAAATTTTAAACTTACTCTGACATTCGACTAGCAAAATCACCCGTTTGGTTTTGATCGTACCAAGAAATATCTTGGTTTAGAATGGCTTTAAGATAATTAGATCTTATTTTAAATATCTAAAAACCAAAATAAAATAAAATTTTACCAGAACTCACATGTGCCTTACTCGACCTAACATAAAGTGATTATAATTTATAATAAGTAAGAAACAGAACTTTTGAAATATTATGAGACTAGTAACAAATGTTGTAATTGTAATTGTAATCATAAAACCAAAAAGCATAATAATAATATTAATTAAACCAAAGTAAAGATAAAATAAGATTTGTTTTATTTATAGACATTTTATTATTTTCTTGATTGTTACTATTTTTAACCTTTAAATCATTTAGAAGATAAATAAAAATATAAGTACTCACTTGTTTCATAGCAGTATAATTAAAAGTAACAGTAGAAAAATAACTAAAAATTAACATTCCTATTCCAATAAGAGTATTCATTAAAGCAAAATGGCGAATTCCATGAAAAAATGTTTCATCGGCATCACTGCGTTCTTTTTGTGTCATATTACTATTACTCGAAATAGACTGAGCATATTGAATAGCATCACCAGCAAGTCCACCAAAAAGTACTGTATTTAATGGTTGTATTATACCCGTTGCAATAGAGAAAAATATTCCGATGAAAATTAGAAATTTGTCTGATTTTGTAGAGTATTTGAACTAAAATATATAAAAAGTTAATTTTTCGACAATATTCAAAATTATTACAATTAATTTTAACTATTAAAGCTAAAATTTTGGTTCAAAAACGCGGATTCGACCTTATGTGACGATTATTTTGTCGACTCTGTATAAATAATCACCTCATGATAGTGATAGGGTAAATGAGCTGCTAAGAGATATGGCCATCTCTAGTCTCTGGACTGAGAAATATTGATTTTTCTATAGTACAAATCATCATGGCTATGTGGAGATCAAAGCATTAATCCGGAGTAATCAACTCCCCCGATCCGATATCCGGAGTGAGCGCTTTTGAACACAAACATGAACAATAACAAGATCAACACAAACCAAATTAAGAATATGCATAGGAAATGCTAAAACAATATTTCAAGCTGAAAAAACTCAATGTACGCTAAAAAAAATAGAACGTATGAAACTTAACATAACTTCCCAAACAGCACAAGTACGTCCCCCGGACATCCTCGGGACGTCCGTTTTCGGATGCTCGTACGTCCCGGGTACGTCCAATTCAGGACTTTGGACGTCCCCAGGACGTCCTCGGGACAGATTTAGTTAATAATCAAGGAGTCCCGAGGACGTTCGATATTGGTCCCAAATTAGAACAAAATTTCCTTCCTAGGACAGATATAGGACATTTATAGAACCAATTTAGGATCCTTTTAGAACCAATATAAAACCTTTTTGGGACCACTAAAAAGCCTCTTTAGACCTGTATGGGATCTTTCTGGGACCGTTATGGTCAAATAAATATTAATACAGTATTATTAACGAGTTTATTGTAAAAACAGTAATAACATTTTTTTTTATTGTTTTTTCTCGTTCTGTAGGTACTCAGTTTCAACCAGTATTTTATTGACAATTCAGTCTGTGCCTCATTATTGGTTAAACTTGCTCTATCATCTGCAACAAAAAATAATAAAAGTCATTCGAAATTTTAATATGTTAGAGAGGAGTTATGAATATAATTTGTTTTTATTAGACATTATATATCATAAAAACACTTATATAATTCTCCTTACCTTTTGGCAGCAAACGGCACACCCAAAACAACTTTTAAACACTTCTTTTTTCTTATTATTATTATTATATTTTTAAATTATTCTTTGACGTTGCCTCTTGCTTAGAAGTGTAATAACTGTAATGGCGGACTGCTCGGGGAACGATGAAAGATGTCAAAGCGGTGTTGCCAAGAGGAAAGATTTACGTTCTGTATAACTTATGTACAACATTTATTATAATCCAAGGAAAAATAATAGCGAAATTAGCTTTTAATGAAAATTCATTTATTGACATAATAAGAATAAAAACACCCACACGGTCAAATAGTATTTATTCTTAAATTGTGAAATTCTACTTCACCTGGCAACACTACACTAGTCTGCTTGCAACGAATCTCGAGCACCTCGAGACTCGTACCGCGTGCGCGATGAACCGACCTTTGGATATATCTTTGTTATACTTTTTATATCAACCACTCGACTTTGGTATTGACTTTTTTTTAAATAATATTTTTAGTTTTTTACAAATTATGTTAAAATGGAATATTAATGGGTTAGTTCAACTTTAAGACATTTTACTTATAAAATATTTTTTTCCAATACAACCTATCAGCGGCATCAGTTTACGCAGTTACTTTTAATTATTTGATGAAAAATATAAAAAATCAAAATCACTGGAATGCTCAACAGTGGACCTAAATCGGACGTCCTGGAGACGTACAAGAAAGATGTCCCAGGGAAGTCCAAAATCAGTCGTCCCGAGGACGTCCTGAAAAAGGTCTGGGACCTTCAGACCTGAATCGGATCTAAATCGGAGGTCCTCGGGACGGTCTGTGCTGTTTGGGTTACAATCCAAATAGATTTAAATATTATGGAACCGCAGTCGAAATTTTAAAATAAGGATCAGTCAGATGTGTCTGGCAGTCTTTATGTCTGTAGGCGATCGATCCATAGCGACATTCGACGCCAAAAAGTTTTTGTTTACAAAAACCTATGAACACTGAAGGACGATCGATCCTTTTATATTTGGGTATAAAAAATCTATCTTTTTTTTGATTCGTGTAGTGCCTAAAGGCATTAGGTTAGGTTATATCGTTATTTATCAGTTATTAAATGGTCCATAATATTTAAAATTGGGTTAGAAAGACCAACGAAATATATTTAAAGCGACAAATTTTTGGTTAGTTTTTTGGAAGATATTAAATATATTGTAGTTAGTACTGTAAAGTTAGCTGTGTTTTAGTGTATATTATAGTCTTATCCATATATCCTAATTTATATGCATTCATAATTTATATTTTAGGAGACCGACTGCTGATAGTGAGAGGTGGGTTCTCCTTTTCCCTTTCCTTTTCCTTTTCCTTTTCCCATTTTTTTTCATTTTCATTTTCCTTTTCATTGTCTCAAATATCACATGCGAAATACTGCATAATAAAGCATTAAATTCGAGTTTGTATGATAAATTTTCAATCGGTATAATATTTGATACTCATTAAAGACTTACCAGTAAAATTGGGATTAAGAAATCATTTCCGATATAAATTTCTTGCTTAATTAGATTTTTCACCAGCAGCTCTATACACCAGAACCATATCAGTTAATTCAGTGTTAGAAAACATTTTATCAGACAGTAAAATCGCACTTCAAAAGCGCTTTACAATTAACAATCTCACAATACCGCTTAAATGTCAACTGATTGATGTAAATTTATAACCGATTCTTCAAAAAAAAACTCAAACGTATAAACTCACATTCCGAGATATGAAATTCACTTTATTCGGATCAAATGTAGTACAGTGACGTCAAGGAACTTTCAAAACACTGTTGTTTTTCCTAGCGCTTTTAAATACAATTGTGAACCATAACAAGATCAATACAAACCAAATTAAGAATATGCATGGGAAATGCTAAAACAATGGTTCAAGCTGAAAAAATTCAATGTACGCTAAAGAAAATGAAACGTATGAAAATATGAAAACTAGCATAATTATTGTAAGTGAAACGCGTACCCCCATCCCATATCTCGGAGTACAGACATGTACGATATTTTTCTTAGGAGCCAAATTTTAAGAAAATCCCTAGAGCCGTTTTTGAAATCGCGTAAACAAAAACGAACAAAACTGTATTTATATTTGAGATCAGATGGCCAGATTCTAGTTACTGCTACGTAGATCAACACAGAGTATATTATAAAGGATCCATAGATGGCAAATACAAACAGAAGGGTAGTAAAACACGTACGCAATTTTGTTCTAGTAAAAGATAGAATCCTGCTCATATAACAGCAGTGAACACTAACATCATTCAAATCTATGCACCTACGAGTGATCATAGTGATGAAGAAATACAAGAATTCTACCACCAGATTCACAGTACCAAAAGAAACCTACCGAAACATGAACTTCTTATATTCATGGAAGGTTTCAACGCAAAAATAGGTAAAGTAAGCGAAGAACATCATATTAGACCACACGGTCTCGGAGAAAGAAACGACAGAGGAGAGCCTGTGAGTATATTTGAAATGGAACATAATTTAATTACCTACCAGTTAGATGCCTGCATATAGATTACGTCCTATAAACACAAGATATAGAAATAGCTTCACAATTGTAAAACATATCCAAGCGCTCACGTTCAGTCCGATTTCAACCCTCTAATGGTAGAAAACAGAACCAGGTATAAGAAAGTATAACGAAAAACTCCTAAGAAATATGATATCAGAAAATTTAAATACAGAATACTGAAAGATAGAATAAGTAAATCTCTAAATAAAAACTAGAAAAATCTAGGAAAAAACAGGAAAAAGTGAAATACCTTCATTTACATAAAGCAATAGAGGCTCAAACACAAATTTTTGAAGACAAAACAAGACAAGGATGACATGAGAAAATACTACTGATGCTGAAAGAGAGCAGAATACACAAGAATAATATTACAAAGGAGGATCAGAGAAGCCAATCAGAACAAAATGGGAGAAAAATTCCATGAAATAGATGACTTTAATGAGATTTAGAGAAATAATTGGCAAGTACAAAAGTAGGAAAAGTCATTAATGACAAAGGAGAGCTTATTTTGGATCAAGGAAGTATTAGAGCGACTGATGGTCAGCGCCCAAGGTCTGCATATATTTTCACAAAAAAGAGGACTGTCATATACATCTCTCTTGTTCCACTAATCCACTAAACTAATTAATATCTGGGTGTCGATTCTAAAATGGCTGGACAACCTATTTCAAACTCATACAACTATACAGAAAATTAAAACAGTAAGTAAAATGCGCAACATTGCCTATCATATGTCAATACACATGTGAAAATGCTCATGGCTCGAACTGATGCCTATCGTACTCATCTGCAAGGGATAGGCGGATGCTCCAATGGACCAATCAGTCGACTTGTAGAAACATAAATGGAATCAATGGGGCCAACTGATGATCAGTAGTGACAATCAGTCGCATATATAACGGGTCTTAAAGAGACATGGAATCCTGGACATTGACCTAAGCAACACAAAAAAAATTCGAGGATTTTGAGACGTGGCTCTAGAAAAGGATCCTTAGAATATCAGGGTGACCAACGAAACAGTATTGGAAAGAATGAAGCAGAAAAAAGAAGTAGTGGACACGATTAAGAGAAGAATACTCGGGCATTTAATGAGAAATGACACCAAGTACAAACTCTTATAATCTATCCTCCATGGAAAAGAAGTAAAAGTGTTGGAAGAAGGATTCATGGCTAAAGAATCTAAGGATATGGTATTAAAAAACAACACAAAAATGTTTAGAGCAGCAGTCAACAGGTCGTCAATATTCGAAACGAATAGGCACTTGAAGAAGAAGATTAAATTTATTGACAAACTTTTTAAAAAGTTTATTACTGAATTCTATAAGTCTCTTTGTCTGTCTGTATCCCATGTAAATTTAAAGATCTGATTCCAGAAATTAAACAAAAAAGTGTATTACGAAAAATAAAAAAGTTAGAGAATTTTTTTTGTTCCTGTAATATTTAAAATTCTGATTTCAGATTTCTTGAAACCTCTGATCATATTTTATTTCGTAGAATCACGATTAAATAGGTTTTTTTTTAAGATCTGAAAACGCGTATTATTAGGTAGATTTCCATATATGGAACCTACCTATTGTAATCGATTCAATCACGGGACCCAGAACTGGGAATAGGGGCGCTACGCCGTTTGTGACCTTCTGAATAAGAATCAGTAAAAAAAAAATTTTATCGGTATATACCTATATGTATGTATGAATGTATGTGTAGACATTCCGTTCCGGCACGATAGAGGTCGCAATTTTGGTCCAATCGACACCAAATTTGGTACAAAAATTCTTTGGGGCAGTAATTCGTTGCGTATTGCAAATGGGCATTCTACCTTCTACATTAGACTTTTTTATGCTCTGATTACTATAAAACTAATTTGAAACTTTTTTTTATCCGACCCACGAGGATGGAACTGAAGGGGGTTGAAATTTCAAAAAATTTATATCTCCGCTATTTTCAAAAATATTGAAACAGTTCATAAAACTTTTTTAATGTTCCAATTATTATAAAATTAATTTGTCTGAAACTTTTTTTAATCGGACCTAAGGGGATGGACCTGGAGGGGGTTGAAATTTCAAAAAATTTATATCTCCGCCATTTTCAAAAATATTGAAACAAGTCACAAGACTTTTTTTGTGTTCAAATTATTATAAAATTAATTTGCCTGAAACTTTTTTTCATCCGACCCACGGGGATGGAACTGAAGGAGGTTGAAATTTCAAAAAAATTATATCTCCGCTATTTTCAAAAATATTGAAACAGTTCATGAAACTTTTTTTATGTTCTAATTATTATAAAATTAATTTGTCTGAAACTTTTTTTAATCGGACCTAAGGGGATGGAACTGGATGGGGTTGAAATTTCAAAAAATTCATATCTCCGCTATTTTTAAAAATATTGAAACATTTCATTAGACTTTTTTCATGTCCTAATTATTATAAAATTTATTTGTTTGAAACTTTTTTCGATCTGACCATATCGTGGAGTGGGGAAGGATGCTCAAATTTAGACAATTGAAATCTGCGTCCCCTGTCGACCCTACCGACAGGATTTTTTTTTACTTTTCGTTATAATAAAATGTATTAATTCATGATAAAATAAAAAAAATGTTATACATACCATTTGAAAAAACGACACAGGTTTTGCTTTTGGTTTAGTATTTTCATTTTTAACGAATTCTCTAAAAATTTAACAGACTTTATTAAGATATTTATTAATATTATAATATATATAGTTACGCATCTAATGGACTGTTCTTCTTTTTGCTCAAATCATATTGTTTTTTCCCCATTTTTTACTAAAAATTAGGTACAAAAACAATAGATAATAACCAAAAAGTAAATAAAAAAATAAACATATCTCTATCTCTAATACCTTGACTTGGATTTTCTAATAAAAATAACTTAATTTTTTACTAATTATTTAAAAATAATAATTCACATTTCATTTCTAAGAGAACCAAAAAAAAAATAAAAATGTACTGATACGAAACTTTTTTTAATAAAATATTTAATATCAATTTTTCAAATACTTTATCTACATCCAAATAAACGACATCAACTTGGTCTCTTTTATCTAAATACATTTTTCGATCTTTTTTACATGAAATAACGCACTAAAAACTTGATAGTTTCATATAAATGTTACCTATGATCCAATAAATTTTTAGTAATTGCATTTATTTTTTATTGAAATCTTTAATTCTTAAGCTCTCGGACTAAATTAATTCCCCTTCGCGCCGCTTCTTACTGGTCTTATATGGTTTACACAACCAAAATTTGTGAAGCAAGATTTATTATTTTTTGGTTATTTATTTACTATAAAAATTTGTCAAAATTATATAACTCAAGAGATTGTGAAAATGTGAAATACATAGAATTAGATGAATATTATATAAATATAATATTTTAACTCTAATATACAGGGTGTAATACAGACAGGATTGTTATTGACCTGTTGCCAAAGCTTAAAAAAAATATAATCATAAATGAAAAACCCTAAAATCATGTACCACAATAACATTTATTAAAAAAAATAATTTTTTTCTTTAAAGGCAATTAGTTTTGGTTAAATAACCATCTTCATGCAAAGGGATTACAAGAAAGTAAATGTTAAATAAAATTAAGCATATTAAGCTAAGGTGTGCTGATACTAATTTAAGGAGAAGGTAGGGTAGTGATGAGGGAAAGCGGGGTACATGAAAAGAAAATAATTAAACCTAGTGGGTAAAAACACTAATTTTAAAAAATGATTAATATAAAAATTAAAAGTTAAACAGGGTTGTGAACTAATCACAATGGGACCCCTTTTAGGGCGTTTACCGTTTTTCCTGTTTTTTCTAAACGCCCTAAAAGGCATCCCATTGTAATTAGTTCATAACCCCCTTTTACCTTTTAATTTTTATATTAATCATTTTTTTAAATTAGTGTTTTTACCCACTCGGTTTAATTATTTTCTTTTAATGTACCCCTTTCCCTCATCACTACACTACCTTCTCCTTAAATTAGTAGCAGCACACCTTAGCTTAATATGCTTAATTTTATTTAACATTTACTTTCTTGTAATCTCTTGGCCTGAAGATGGTTATTTAACCAAAACTAATTGCCTTTTAAGAAAAAATTATTTTTTTTTAATAAATGTTATTGTGGTACATGATTTTGCGGTTTTTCATTTATGATTAACATTTGACCACATTTGAGTTATGGATAACTTATTTGATTTAAAAAAAATATATTGATTTTCAAAATCGAATAGAAATTGCATTCTTTGTTCAAATTTTAGTGGAAAAAATTCTTTCTTACTTTTTTTGGTCAAAATCGATTATGAAAAAATGCATTATTGCTCCTTTTTTTCTAAATTTAGGCATGAAAAATGCACAATAGCTTCTTTTTTTTTAATTAAGACAAAAAAAAACATTCTTGCTTGTTTTTATTCTTGTGTGGAAAAACTGATTTTTGCTGATTTTTTTCCAAATCCGACAGTTGAAAAATGTATTATTCCCTTTGGGTTTCTTTTTTTTTCAAATCAAGTGTAAAAAAATGTATTCTTGTTCCACTTTTTTCAAGTTTGTGAATGGGTTTTTGCCTCTTTTTTTCCAAATTTAGCTTCTTTCGTTTTAATTAAGATATGAAAAAATTTATTTTTGCTTTTTTAAATTCTTGTGTGGACAAATTGATTCTTTCTTATGTTTTTCCAAATTCGAGTGAAGAAAAATGTATTCTTCCTTCTTTTTTCAAAATAGCATAAAAATGCATTAGGTTTCTTTTTGCTCCATTTTTTTCAAATCTATGAAAAAATGCGTTCTGATTTCTTTTTGTTAAAATGGAATATGGAAAATGCATTTTTGCTCCTTTTTTGACAGATATAGATCTAAAAAAACGCACTCTAGCTTCTTTTCCCTTAATTCAGTTATGAAAAAATGAATTCTTGCTTTTTTTTAATCTTTTGCTTCATAATTGACTTTTGCTGACGTTTTTCCTTAAAAAATGTATTATTTCTCTTTTTTCAAAATCGCATAAAAAGGTATTAGGTTTCTTTTTTTTTAATTCGAGTGTAAAAAAATGTATTCTTGTTCCATTTTTTTCAAATGTGTGATGAATGGGTTCTTGCTTCTTTTTGTTAAAATCGAGTATAGAAAAAGGCATTTTTCCTACTTTTATCCAAATTTAAATTATTGTGTGAAACAAATTGATTCTTCCAAATTTAAATATGGAAAAATGTATTCTCGCTTCTATTTTTTTAAATCGAATAAAAATGCATCGAGTGTGAAAAATGCATTCCTGCTCCTTTTTTTCTTTTCAAGTATGTGGAAAAATGCATTTTGCTTCTTTTTGTAAAAATCGAGTACGAAAAAGTGCATATTTGCTCCTTTTTTTAAATTTAGGGCGTGAAAAAAATCACTCTAACTTCTTTTCTTTCAATTAAGATGTGAAAAAATACACTAATGCTTTTTTTATTAGTGTGTACAAAAATTGATTCTTGTTTATGTTTTTCCAATTTTAAATGTAGAAAAATATATTTTTGCTCCTCTTTTTAACAAAATCGAGCAAGGAAAAATGCATCTTTGTCCCTTTTTTCTAAATTTGGGTGTGGAAAAATGCACTCTAATTAAATTCTTGTATGGAAAAGTTGATTCTTGCTTCTGTTTTCTAAGTATGTAATTTAAATCAGTATTTACATGTTATATTTCTACTATCGTGACAGGCAATTGATGCTGATAAATGTCGTTTATTGAGTAAATTTCTTGGCAATTTTGTTGGATTTAAGACTATTCCAATAATTTAAATTTAAGAATTTCATTATAAAATCAGTAATAATCGTCTTTAAACCAGTTTTAATATGTACGTGTATTTCAATAACACTTTGTATACAATGCTCAGCTGTTAAAATCCCACCCAACATATCTCAGCGAAGACTAATTTGGTTCCCATATTTAAATCTGATAACAAATACTACTGACCCATCTCAAATTGTGGGTTTTAGCAAAATAGTTTAAGTCTATTATTTGTGAATATTTATCACCAAATGTTAAGCATATTATAAATAATATATAGCATGGTTTTATGAATAATGATCTTCAAATATATGCCATATGCACCGACTTTAACAAGATATTCGTTAGTATAGATCATGGTGTTTTATTAGCGAGATCGTAAATACAAATAAGAAGATATAAATTAACTATGGTTTAATTTTAATAAAAATTTTTAAAACGTATTGTCTCTCTTTAAGTGGCGCAGTCGGTAGGAAAAATCTATCATTGTACTCCGTGAATTAATTTGGACCCAATTGAGGAAACAATTCCACATAATCTACAGCCAATTCCTAGCAACATGGAAATATTTTCATTTCAAATTTTTTTTATTAGAATTTACAAATAATATAAATAACGAAAAAAAATCAGACTTAATATTAGATTTTAATAATTTAAACAGTTGACAACATGTTTTTTCCTGCTTTGGATATGAAAGAGAATATGAAGAAAATCATAGTGATTATTATTTACAAAAAAAAAGTTTAGAATAATTTTTAGCAGACTTCAAAGAGGAAGTAGATCCTATAGTTTGTCCTATAAGACCCACAACACTCAAAGAAGCAGTTCAATATATTTGAGAAAATATTTTCAAAAACCTCAAAATTTAAAAATAATATTAAAGAAAATCTATAAAATCAGTTCAAAATTTAATTTCATTGATTTTTATTTTATTTTTAATAGTTTTTTGAAGATTAATAATAAATTAATGACTTACCTGTACCTATTGAAGTAATCAAAAATTTGCACGTATCACTGAGAATAATTTAATAATAATAATCAAATAATTCAATAATAACACATGTTTTTTATACATAAATCCTAAAATAATAAGCTACACTTTTTTTAAGTAATTCAACTGGTGACGATTCGTAAAATATAGATAATAATAACAATAATATTTTTAATTATCATTACAGATAATCTTTGTTAAAGATTTTATATTTTAATTAATTTTTTTTCGAAATTAAAATAGATTAGAAACACACATTTATTTTTAATAGTTATTTATCAAAAAATTAATATTTATAATAAAATTTTGTTTTTAATTTTATAACTATTATTAATAAGGTGGCAAATTACTATATATATTAGAATTCTCTGATATAGACAAGTTTCAAAATATTTTAATTTAAATTAAAATATGGTTCAGGATTTATTCAATTTTTAATGTCTAGAAAAATGTGCGAATGTTAAATTGCAAAAATTATTAACAAATGAAGATTCCAAAAAAAATTGTGATAGTGTTACGTTTTTTTTTTTCCTGTGCCACCCTCTGCTCAGTATATCTACATTTCAGACTCGCTTGATATCCCTTCTTAAGATCTTCCTCTCTTATAGGTATTACTATAAAATGTCTTTCCCATATTAACAATTCTCTCTCTTTGCCTCTTCAGTCAATACAATTGACTTTTATTCTCTGTCGCTAATTGAAAATTTCTTTTCTTCCCCTCGTTATATAGGATAAGTTATCAGTATATTATATTATATTTTCTATTAAGGTCCCCTGTTATCATTATTAATTATTTCGACGCTTTAACTTTTATTTTTAATTCTTTTTTTATGCCGGTATATTTTTTTGTTATATTTACTTACAAAAGTTCATATCGTATCTTTTATAATAATATAAACGTTTTTTTTTTTGGGAACAAGTTTTTTGGACAGAACATTTTCCTTTTGGGACTACAAGTTTTTGGAACGAGCAAGTTTTTTTTCCTGGGACCTAACATCTTTACTGCCGGATCCAAGAAATTTTTAGAACAAACTCGAAGACAAGCCAAAAACCAAGTTAAGTCACATTTCCAGGAAAAAAAGAAAAAGTCTCTAAAAGATTTAATCTTTTCGTATAAAATAAAACAAATATAACGTTTATTTTGAGTTTAATTTCCTTAAAACCACAAAAATGAAAGATTGGATGGATTTTGAAATATATCATAGTTTTTTTGTCAATTGTTTCTAAATACATCAAAAAATCAATTATTGTCAGTAGATAGAACGTCCTTTAACTTTAACGGTTCTGTAACTAACGACAATGACGTTTAGATTGTGACAATTGTACAAGAAATCAACTTGTTAAATTTTATTCTAAACGTCATCACCTTTAGTTATTGAATCTTTAAAGTTAAAGGACGTTCTATCTACTGACAATTAGACTGGCGTCCAAATTTGTTTTGTTTAATATTTTACTTTTTGATATATTTCAAATTCTATTCGTGGAACGAACCCATAATAAAAAGAATTGAGCTTAGATCACATGTATTACTATTTATCAACAAGTTAAAATAACGTTTCAATAGGTAGTTTGTTCCTGCTATTTTGTTTTTTATATTAATATATTATCACGAATGCACGAAGGAGACAACATTTTTAACAACTTTTGATGAACTCACCAAGCACAGGGGGCCACCGAACGAGGGGGCTTTGCTTTCAATTGAAAATGATAGAGCTCAAGAAATCAACTATGACAAAATAATCAATGTCTTTGTTCTAAAAAAGTTAGGGAACAGAAGTTCATATAAATTAAACCCCAAGTTTTCACTGAAAACTTTTAAGCTAAAACTCACCTTGTGCAGTTATTTATAAATTGTTACATTTTTAAACAAATTTATTTTTTCTCTTTAAAATTAAAGTCGGTAGGAAAAGTCAAGGTGTGCTTTGTCTGTTTTAAATGGCCTTTCTTTTCAATTTACAAGAAAAAAAAACAAATAGCAACGCTATTAAAAAAATGATTACTAAATGAAAGCGGTGTAGAGGTAAGGGATAGATAACGGGGTCCCATATTCACCTGCTGCCCCGGGGCCCCCAAGCATCTAGCTACGGCACTGGCTTTTAAGACCTACTACTAGACATACTCAATATTATGTTTATTGTGATTTAATTTTTAGTAATTTTGCGTCGGTTTTTTAAATTTTAATTATTTTTCCTTGGTTTTGCTTTAATTTCTGGTGATTGTAAGTGGCAGTAATTACGCCTTTTATTACCCCATATCTACGCCATTGATTGAATTAATTTAAGCTAGTTTTTTAAAAAATAAATATATATTTAAATAAATTACATAATAAAATATATTTGTTGATTCTATAAAAAAAATAATTACCTACAATAAATTTATTCTGTATGTGTTAACTTTTTTGGGTATATAATTTATGATAAAATCCATTCTTTTCTAATAATTCTTTATGGGTTCCAGCTTCCGCAACTACTCCTCTATTTATGACACATATTAAATCCGCGTCTTGAATGGTTGTTAATCTGTGCGCTATAGTAATACAAGTTCGTCCTTTCTTAGCTTGATCTAACGCTTCTTGTACAACCTAGAAAATAGATATAATTATATGAACACTTTATAAATAAATTTTACCTTTTCGCTTTCTGTGTCCAATGCAGATGTTGCTTCATCAAGCAATAAAACTTTTGGATTTCTGACTAGTGCTCTAGCAATAGCAATTCTTTGTTTTTGACCTCCCGATAATTGTACTGCTTTTTCACCTAATTTAGTATCATAACCCTGAAAATAAATTTGTTTTAAAAATATCTTTTAACATTCATGCTGATTTATAAGAAAAATTTGTTTTTGCGTTTTCTCAAAACTTGGTCAACTGTCACTTTATTCCCTTTTATCCTGAAACGACAAATGTATTAGTACCAGTAGGTCAATCTGATTTATTGAGGCAAAGACACCGAAAAGTTCTCTACTGTAAAACTGACACTTTACTCCCTTTTATACTGACACCACAAATTTATTAGTACCAGTAGGCCAATCCGATTTTTTGAGGCAAAGACACCAAAATAGTAGTTTACCTAACAAGTGCGGAAAGTGATACTTTTCCGCACGCGATTGCAGATGGCCGAACGACGCGTAGCGGAGTTCGGCCAGCAATCGCGTGCGGAAAAGTCACTTTACGCACGTGTTAGGTACACTATTTTTTCTACTAGCGTGCGGAAAAAACACAAAAGCTAACATCAAGAAACATTTATTATTAAATACATCAACAAATTAATTATTATTAATATTAATATTAAATGTGCAATTTGTGGCATTTTGCAAATTAATTGCAGAGGCTAAAATGTTTTCTAACGAAGTCAGATTTCGGTTTGTTGCAACTGTGGCCATGGGAACTTGGCTGGAAGAGGTCATTCTAGAAGGCTTTTACAAATATGTATTTAAATATTTAAATGTTAGTATACTCCCCAAAAACTTAACAAATTTACTTTTCCGCACTAGTGCGGAAAAAACTTTTTTCCGCACTAGTGCGGAAAAGTACAACTTTCCGGACTCAAATGCGTGCGGAAAAGTATACTTTTCCGCACGCTTGTAGGAAAAAGTTTTTACAAGATAGCAATAGCGAGAATCATTGCTAAAATTGATTACAAAAAGAAAGAAAAAAATGCATCCCTGCATATTTAGCAGTTTCTAACGAGGTCAATTTTAAGGGTTGGGAATCGTTTTTTGCAATTTCCGGCGAAATGTGATTTCCAATCAAAAAATGGTTTACAGTACCTAACTTCAAATTGTTCGAGATAATGGCGAAAAACCGTTTTTTGAATTTTTAAGCTTTTAATGTCGATAAAAATTTTAATTAAATCAGGCGTGGATTCTCTTGATCAAAAATGTGCTACTTATTCTTGTCTCTAGCAGTGCCAAGGGTAAATTCTTATGTTTTTTTCTTTGATAATATTGATAACAACATATCGAGAAGAAATTTTACAACATCATCAGGTAAAGATTTTATAAAACCGCAACTTGAAAGAAGAAAATACACAAAAACACTTTCCAAAGAACTAAAAAGCATTATTTAAGATACTTGGTGAAAATCTCACTGAAAATAGCACTTCAAGAAACACCGATTTAGCAGGAGCTGCACCAAAGAAAAAGTCGTAGTTTTTGTTAAAAAGATGACTTATTGCCAAGAATGCCTACTAGAAAGCAATTTCAAAGGACCATTCGGAACGAAAAAATGGTAACGAATTATTTCCAAAAAAATCCAGGATAAAAGCAACTTAATTTTAAAGGAGAGGGTAAGTAGAACCTAAATCCAAATTTTTATGAAACTCGGTGCTATTTGGTAACATTATAAGGGACTGGACTATATTATCAATTCATCTAATTTATAGCTAATAAATTTGATACAACTTATTCTCAATAACTAATAAATAATTAATCACTTTATAGTCAAATTATATTAACGAACCTTTGGTAATCCAGCTATAAAATTATGAATATTAGCATTCTTAGCGGCCTGTATAATTTCATCCATTGATACATCTCTCGAATTATCCCCATAAGCTATATTTTCAGCTATAGATTTATTAAACAAATTCGGTTCCTGAGATACGATACCTAAATGCGATCTAAGCGAATTTAGAGATATATTTTTAATATTTTCACCATCTAAACTTATATCTCCTGATTGAGGATCATAGAATCTTTCGATCATTTGTATTACAGTGGATTTTCCACATCCACTTTCGCCTACAAGCGCTAATGTTTTTCCTTGTATAATATTTAGATCAAGTCCTTTTAATATCGGTATATCTGGTCTTGTAGGGTATGAAAATTCTATATTTGAATAGTTTATAACTCCATTGGCCTGAAAATTAAATTATATATATCAATATGTAATAGTTATTTTCCTAACAAGTGCAGAAAGTTATACTTTTCCGCACGCAATTGCAGTTGCCCGAACGACGCGAAGCGGAGTTCGGGCATGCAATTAAGTGGCGAAAAGATACTTTACGCAAGTGTTAGGAACAATATTTTTTCTACAAGCGCCTAGAATTAAAAAAAAAATTTAGCAAAAAGTATTTTTTCTACAAGCGCCTAGAATTAAAAAAAAAATTAGCAAAAAGGATTTTTTCTACAAGCGTGCGGAAAGTTACAATTTTCCGCACTAGTGCGGAAAAGTACAACTTTCCGCACGTTTGTAGAAAAAACAAATTTACTTAACTTACATTTTCCATATTTTTAGCATTTATACCATCTCGAACTAACGGAACTCTGGTTAGAAAACTTTTTATTTTTCTAGCTGCATCTAATCCTTTTTGGAAATTTGGAGCAAATGCTAGTGAATTTGCTATCGATACAGTTCCCATGATTTGTGCTTGGGAAACTCTAAAAATAAAGATTTTTGTTTACTTTGTAAAGAATAATAATAAACTTTAAAGTTTGTAAAAGTATTTGGTAACAATGTGATTGTAAACATTTTTGGCACTAAAAGAATAATGAAAAAAAAGTATTTTATTATTATTGTTATTATGGTGGTATACCGAGTGTAAATGGGTTCATGGGTAAATAGATATATACGCAACTTTGGTTAGGTTAGGCGACAAAACAAAGAACCCGCACACATTGTTAAGAAATTGGCCCTCGGTGTAAGTTAATGAAAATTTTATGTTGTTTGTGTTACTAAAAGTAAAAAAAAATTGTCAAGTTTAAATTTCTGCTATGACGTTTTCTTTAGAAAGTGGACAATATTTCTTAAAGAGAATTTTTTAGTTCATGTGTATTATTAATTCTTATTTTGTTGAAAGTATAAGTAATTTTTATTGAAAAAAAAAATCAGTTGCTGAATAATTTTCGTTAGATAACAAATTATAAAAGTTAAATAATTTTGACAAATTTTATAGTTACCAAAAATTCAAATTGTTGATCATAAATGCATTCACACATAGACATATTTAACTGTTAAATAATCACAAGAACTTGGTACTAGAAAAGTAAAATATGAATGGGAATTCAACTTGGGTTAGTGTCCTTCAAAGTTTACTATAAATCATGAAATTTGGAAGTTATATAAAAAAATGTAGGCGGAAGTGTTTTATTTTTGATCACTCAGTCTTACTTAAAATTAATACTTTTTTGGTAACTCGAACGATACTAAGTTTATACATGTTTTTTCAATAAAAAGATCTGCACCACAGTTATATTATTTTAAATGGAACACTCCATCCCTCTCTTTCTCTTATTCTCTGTCTTTTTCTACAGTATGAATTATTTCTTATTTAGAATTTTTTTATATATATCATTTTATTGAGAGGTTTTTTTATTTGTTCCAGTTTTTTCTCATTTTTCTGATTTTCGATTTTTTTCTACTTTTTGTTGTTTTTCTGTTTTTTTTTTGTGATTTTTTCGATTTTATTTAATTTTTCATCTTTGCTCTGTTTTTCTTTCTCTATTTTTTCTTTTGTTTTTAATTTTTTCTTATTCTTCTGATTTTTTGGAATTTCTTTCCGGTTTTTTGGTTGTTCTTTGGTTTTTGCGATGTTTATCGATTTTTTCTCATTTTTCTTTTTTTTTTCAATTTTTTCTAATTTTTCCTCATTTTTTTCTCATTGTTCTGTTTTTTTTATACTTTTCGTTTTCTAATTTTTCTTATTCCTTTAATTTTTTATGATAATTTGCGATTTTTTTGTGATTTTGTTGCGGTTTATTTGCGACTGTTTTACGATTTTTTGTGATATTTTTCGATTTCTTGCTTTTGTTCCGTATTGTACAATTTTATTTTTCATTTTTTCCCAATATTTTCTAATTTCTTTCTCCATTTTGTTCTTTTTTTTAAGTTTTTTGTTTTTTTATTATTTGTTCCGATTTTTTTTCGGATTGTTTGTTTTTGCTCGCTTTTTTTTATTTCATTAATTTTTGAGATAATGTCGTTTTTTTATCATTTTTTTTTGTGATTTGGTTGCGTTTCTTTTGCAATTGTTTTTTGTCATTTTTATGTGATTTTGTTGCGGTTTATTTGCCATTGTTTTTTGTGATTTTGTTGCGGTTTATTTGCGATAGTTTTACGATATTTTGTGATATTTTTCGATTTATTGCGTATTTTAAGGTTTTTTTTTGATTTTTTATGCGATTCTTGGCGTTTTTCAGCATTTTTTTTTCGGTTTTTGATTTCTTCATTTTTTCCGTATTTTACAATTTTATTTTTCATTTTTTTCCCAGTATTTCTCTCTCAATTTTTTTTCTTTTTTTTGTTTCACAATTTTTTCTGTTTTTTTTTCAATTTTTTTTGGTTCTCTTAATTTAAAAAAACAAATTAAAAATAGCGTCCCGAATTTCGAACTTTGAAATCTGGTTACCATAATTTTAATTCTAAAAGAAACCTAGTTTTCATTAGGTATTATACTAAAATAGTAATTTTAGCAGCACTTTAAAAATATTGGAACAAAGATATAAATTTTCTATTAAAATATCGAATTTCCTTTCTTAAAAAATCGGAAATTATCACAAAAAAAACAATGAAATAAAAAAAAATGAGAAAAAAAAGAAAGAATCGAAACAATCTAAAAAAAGAAAAAATCTGAACAAATAATAAAAAAACAAAAAACTTAAAAAAACAAAATCACAAAAAAATCGCAAATTATCATAAAAAATTAAAAAATGAGAAAAAATTAGAAATCGAAATATGTAAAAAAAATAGAACAATGAGAAAAAATGAGGAAAAAATAGAAAGAATTGAAAAAAAAACGGAAAAATGAGAACAAATCGATAAACATTGTAAAAACCAAAGAACAACCAAAAAACCGGAAAGAAATTCCAAAAAAATTGTAAAAAATCAGAAGAATAAGAAAAAATGAGGAAAAAATTAGAAAAAATCAAAAAAAACAAATCAAAAAACAGAAAATCAGAAAAATGAGAAAACCCATAACAAATAAAAAAACCTCTCTATAAAATGATATATATAAAAAAATTCTAAATAAGAAAAAAATCATACTGTAGAAAAAAACAGATTAAGAGAAAGAGAGGGATGGAAAAATACAGAGTGATGCATTTAAAAAATACCGAATTTCCTTTTTTCTGCTAATTAAAAATATAACGGCAATATTGCGTTACGTAGACATGAATTATATACCCCAAAATAATTATTTTGCTGGTGGCGCCATCTATAAAAAATACGTGAACTGTAAAATTGAAATATCGGCCTTAATTTCATTATTTCTGTAAAATATAAATGATTGTCCAGTATGAATTATTTCAGATATTTTTTATTTTCACAAAAATTATTAAATTTAAAAAATAGATAAATATCTATCGGTAAGAATTAATTACTTCGACCTGAAAACTTCGCCATAAGTCTAAAAGTAGATCACATAAAACCGCTTATTAAGGGTGCAGCAACCCCTAGAATGGGCTTAACCATTAATGGTTTTTGATGAATATCTTTCGAAAGAGGTACCATACAATATTCAAATTTTAGGTTGGACCTAAGGATACTAAGATACGCCATTTACGTATTTTGTCCTGATTCTTCGAATTCACTAAGGGTAGTTTTCAAGGGGTGAGTTACCCTTTTTTAGACACTTTTTTTGTTACCAACTATTTTGTAAAATGCATATTAAAATAATGTTTTCGGAAGTTTTATTTTGAATCAAGGTACTCTTGATGTATCATCCAAAAATCAATCGTTTTCGTGTAATTTGAGTTCAAAGATATGCGTGTTCATCTTTACAGACTGTAACACCAGTAATAAAATAATTACGGTTTCCTTAGATGCAAAACAAAAAATAAATATTAATAGTATATCGGCTTTGCAAGGAAGACTTAAAATATTTTTCATCTAACTCATTTAATTGAAAATAAAAAAAGTTAAATTGTAATTTTACTGTTTGTTACCGCAGGTCGATATTTGTCCCTAGCATGTTCACAAGTCAAACACGCCCATTATTGAACTCAAATTACACGAAAACGATTAATATTTGGACGATACATCTAGAGTAGCTTTTTTCAAGAAAAACTTCCGAAAATATTATTTCAATATGTATTTTCCAAAACAGTTGATAACAAAAAAAATATGCCTAAAAAAGGGTAACTTACCCCTTAAAAACTACCCTTAGTGAATTCGAAGAATCAAGACAAAATACATAAATAGCGTATCTTAGTATTCTTAGGTACTACCTACAATTTGAATATTGTATAGAACCCCTCTCTAAAGATATTCATGAAAAACCAATTATCGTTAAGCCCTTTCTAGGGGTTGTTACACCCTTAATAAACATTTTTGGACATATGTTCATTAGACAAACATTACTCATTTTTAGGTGTTCTATCACCCCTAGAAGTATTGCTCGACAATTTTGGTCCACCTTGTGTAAAAAAAATAAGATTATAAAAAATATTGTTCTAAAATTTGCAAACAATGAACTTTCATTTGATATAACAACTCCACTGGGAGGGGTAAAAATGGGGATAAAAGTTTGAAAAATCTGGAAAGGAAACGGGTACAGAAAATAAACTTTTATTTAGTCAGACATCAACGCGGCCGAAGTCGCGAGTAAAAGCTATTCATAAAAATAATTAATAAGTTAACTTACTTAAACACTTTATCATAATACAATCCATCTCTTATCAGAAACCCTCCATAATACATGGCTGTTGCATAAGCAAAAAATAACAAACTTCTAGACAGTCCAAATACTATCGCTCTCCAATGTACAGCACGTAAGGATGATTTGTAATGCGGCATAAGCTCAGAAACGTAGATATGATGAAATTTATCTTCCACGCTTAAAGAAGCAGTTGTTCTTACATTCCCAATAGCTTCAACTGCAATCTATAAAGAAATAGTAAAATTAATCACCAGTCTCAATACACCTTTGCAGAGTACGATATCTTGCTTTTCCTTAGTTTGTTATGCCATCTATCGGTTTACATAGCAGGTAATAGAAGCAAACTGTATTTCAAAGAAAACTGTTATTTTTGGTCTGTCTTAGTTTACGTCATCGACATACACGCCTTCTTCTTTTTTTAATCACCTAATTGCCTCGTCGGGTGGGCGAGGACACATTTCTTCTTTATTTGTTATTAGTTCCGCTGTGAAACCCACCTTTATTGACACGAGGGTCTAATATATAAATTGATGGAGTTCGGGTATACAAATCCCTAGTTCAATTGATCGATTCCTTCCTAAAGAAACGATACTTCGGAGTCAAGATGGGACATATCCTATCTGGCTATGGATTAATGGTAGCGGGTGTGCCCCAAGGTGCTGTATTAGTATCCCCCAACTGTATAATATTTACACCGCGGATATACCTCGATCTCCATATACTACGCTCAGCCCACCTTTATTTTGTAAAAACTACATTTTTCATTTTTGTAAAATTTAGTTATTTATTTTTATCTTACATTTATATTGATTGACTATGGAAGAAAGGTAAGTCGTTAACGAAGAAAAATAAAATTGGTAGAATACAATAAGTTTGTTTCAGTTTTTCAAAGGGAGGATGGACGAAAAATTTATCCAAATATCCAAGCCACTTTAAGCAAGAAAATATTTAAATATTTAAAAACAAAAATGAAGATATTAATAGGTCCAATCACTTAGGTTATAAGATGTTTAAAGCGAGTAAAGTACAAAAATGTAAAATAAAAATAGATTTCTGAATTTTACAAAAATGAAAAATGTAATTAGTTTTTACAAAATAGAGGTGGCACACACACACACCTAATGACCCCGAGCCAAGAGGATATTGTACCTAATGGGCACTTGATCCCCATGTCCCCTGCCTCCTCCCGACATGCCCGCTATTGTGAGAATATCGCAGGGTTGCATTTAAGGACCCAAGTCGCCTGGTCGTCATTATCGTCTCTAGTCCTTCATTGCGACATATTCCACCCCATTGGACATTGGTGGATGCCTGGCTTGTCCTCTCAATTTTTTGTCTTAGGGACGACCGAAGCCTTGATCCTTTTTTTTGATGGAGTATACAACTCCGTTTTTGTTTTTATTTTTTTTGTTCGGATTTCTCCATTTTTATTTTTGTTTTTAACACACGGAAGGAAGGAAGAAAGAGTGGTTCAGAAGCCGGGATGTTTGTTGCCGCATATCTATGCGGCGGGATATTTTAATTACGTCAACTTTAGTAGAACCAAACTTATATTCTTGTTAATTGCCTTCTCGGCCTCGCTTGGTTACCGTGGTTATTTGCATCATATTCGAGGAGTTCCCTGAGCTCTAGGTTGGGGTGTGTTCTCAGGTCGCCGAATATATCCGTTCTGCTCGGGCATTCAGAGTGTCTAAAACCCTGTCGAATTTTAGATCCCTAAATATCCAACGGTTGGCCACATACCAAGGTAGGTTTGTGGCCACCCGTAAACAGACATTTTGCTGACTTTGGAGTTTTTTCCTATTTTTCCTGCACGTTTGTCCCCACGCGAGTGAGGAATAGGTAATTAACGGTATGATTACTGAATTTAGTAGTCTTAATTTTGATTTGATGTTTAGTTTGCTTCTCCTCCCTATAAGGGGGGATAGGCGTGCTCGCGCTTGTTTGGTTTTACTAATTATTGTCTTTACGTGGTCGGTGAAAGTTAGACCCACGTTTAAAGTAACCCCTAAATATTTAACTGACCGCTGCCAGTTAATATTTTCCACTTTATAAACCAATCCTCAAGTTCGTCAAGGTGGGTTTGTAAATGATGTAACACAAGGTGAGGCCAAGCGTTGCGTGATGCTATCGTAGTGTAGTCTGCATACAGGCTGAGCGTAGTTTGTGGAAATCGAGGTATATCCGCGGTGTAAATATTATATAGTTGGGGGGATAATACAGCACCTTGGGGCACACCCGCTACCGATAATCCATAGTCAGATAGGATATGTCCCATCTTGACTCTGAAGTATCGTTTCTTTAGGAAGGAATCGATCAATTGAACTAGGGGTTTCGTATACCCGAACTCCATCATTTTATATGTTAGACCCTCGTGCCAATAAAGGTGGGTTTCACAGCGGAATTAATAACAAAAAAAGAAGAAATGTGTCCTCGTCCACTCGACGAGGCAATTAGGTGATTTAAAAAAAAGAAGACGTGTATGTCGATGCTCTAAACTTGGACAGACCAAAAGTTTTCTTTGAAATACAGTTTGCTTCTATTACCTGCTATATGTAAACCGCCAGATGGCACAACCGTAAGATGTCTTACTCTGAAAAGGCGTATACTTATTTGGAATGATACTAACTTTTGTTGATTTTTGTAAGGCTTGAGATCTAGAATCATTTTGTCCGGATGTATTTCGTCTTTCAAAAAACATAGCAATCAAAATAACTGGTGTAAAAGCTGCTGTAACTAAACCCAATCTCCATTCGTAATACATGGAAAGTCCAATTGCTAGACAAAATGTGGCAATAGATTGCATGATGGTACCGACACGTTGTCCTGTTGCCTAAAAATTCGTAGATATAATAATTTAAAACTTAATTATATATTGATTTAACTTACGCCTTGGACGCTAGAAGCGTCCGAAGAAAGTTTTGCGCAAAGCGCCCCTACACTGTTAGATTTCTTATCAAAGAAACCAATTTCTTGGGATATCATTGCTTTAAATAATTGACTACGGATTCTTTCGGTCATTTTTTCTCCGGCGATTCCTAACAGGTACATCTATACAAAAATTAATTGTTGAATAAAACAATTATTGTTTTTTTTTTAATTTTTACCCATTTTCATATTTTTGCGCATATTTCTCTATTTACTGTTTTTTCTATTTTTTTAAATTTTTCCCTATTTTTTTGTTCTTTCATGTTTTTTTACTATTTTTTAATATTTTTTTTCTGTTTTTTCACATTTTTTCTACTTTTGCCTATATTCACCTGTTTTCCTATTTTTGCCCATGTTTTAATACTTTTCTCTACTTTTTCCTATTTTTTCCCTTTTTCTATGTTTTTCTATTACTTCTGTTTTTTTCCTATTTACTAATTCTTTCATGTTATTTTCTATTTTTGCTCTTTTTTCCCATTTTTTCTTATATTTCCTTATTTTCCTATTTTTGCCCATTTCTTCCTATTTTTCTCGATTTTTTCCTATTTTTTCATGTTCGTTTCTATTTTTCCCATTTTTGCCATATTTTATTATTTTCCCTGTTTTTCTAAATTTTTCCCTATTTTTCGTTTTTTCCTATTATTCTCTATTTTTCTTTATTTTAGTAGTAGAAACTAATAGCGAAATAGAAAAAATGGGAAAACATAGCCAAAAGTAGAAAAAATAGGTAAAAAATTAAATTAGAGGAAAAAAACAGGAAAAATTAGAAAAGATTGTTAAAAAAAAATAGGTAAAATGGAGAAAAAATAGGAAAACAAAAATAGGGATAAAATGGGATTAAAGTGACAAAAATAGGAAAAACAGGGAACTCTAGCGAAAAATAGGCAAAATGGTTGAAAATATAAAAAAAATAGTAAATAATATGAAAAAATAGGAACAAATAGGGAAATATAGACAAAATAGAAAATTGGGGAAAAATGGAAAAAAAAACAAAATATAGGAAATAACGGGAAAAAATAAGAAACAATAGAGAAAAATTATAAAATATATGCAAAATAGTAAAAATGGAGGAAAATACAAAAAAAAAAGAAAAAAAAAATGTGGAAAATGGAAAAAATAGGAAAACGTTAAAAAACAGGGAAAATAAGAAAACGTAACAAAAATATCGAAAAATGGGAATAAATAGACAAAAATAGGAAAAAACAGGGAAGTATAAGGAAAAATAAGCAAAATGATTGAAACTAGAAAGTATATAAAAACAATAGAAAATAATAAGAAAAAATAAAAACAAATAGGGAAATATAGGCAAAATAGGAAATTGGGGAGAAATGACAAAAAAACGAAAAAAATACGAAAAAGGATTAGTTTCACTATTATATTTTTTTTTTCTATTTATATTGACGAATCCTATACAATTATTATTATTATAATGGGAAAAATAGAAAAAATATAAAAAAACAGTAAAAAAATGGGGAAAATGAAAAAATAGGAAACGTAAAAAAACAAGGAAATCAAGAAATCATAACAATAATAGGAAAAATAAAAAAAATGGGAATAAATAGACAAAAATATGAAAAAACAAAGAAAGAAGTCTAGGGAAAAATAGGAAAATTTAAAAACAATAGTAAATAATAAGATAAATAGAAACAAATAGGGAAATATAAGCAAAATAGGAAACTGGGTAAAAATGGAAAAACACAAAAAAAATAGGAAAAAACGGGAAAAAATAGAGAAAAAAGAGGAAAAAATAGGTAAAGATGTAAACTTCTCAATTTAATTAATTACAGTCGAATTTCGACCACTCGTCTACTGGTAAAGTTAAAAAACAAACTTCGGGTGAGAATTTAAGCAGTGTTGTCATATTTAAACGATTGCCCTATTACAAAATTTTAGATTCCAACATGGTGTGACATAAAGTGGTAGGAAGCGGGAAGGAATTCGAAGTTGATGACGCGCATCCCATGCCTCTTAATGAACCCCATATGTAACCTAATGACAATAATTTTGAACAAAACTGTGTTAAATTTTATTCAGCATTTATTCTACTGTTTTTTTATAAAGTAAATGTAGGTTTTTAGAAACATGAATACTTAGCCAAAGTGCAGTATCAGCACATAAAGCGTTTTTCTTAAGGGAAAACATTTTTAGGAATTTTAAGACTACTGCGGTAACAATAAAAAATATTAAACAAGTATGCTATAAAAATCAGATAAACTTTTTCCAAAAAAATCTAAAAAAGCACCATAGAAATGCTAGTATTAAAGGTTAAGGATTTTATGAAAATACTGCCTTTTTGCTACTGAACGCAGAATACAATATGTTGGTTATGTCCAAAAATAAATTGAACAAGAAAAATTAAAATGTAAAAAAGTTTTAGAGTTCCTAAGGCCATTTATGTCCTCAACCACTATATTATGTGCATTATTACTTTTTGCTGTAATAAATAATAATAGTAAAAAGATAATGTAAATTGCTTGAAGTTACACTACAAAAACTTACGACACGGTTATTACATTTGTATTGAAAATCAAACTAGAAAAGAAAACACATTTCAATCCTATATGACTTTTGCCCTCAAATATATCTATTTACTTTTAGTATAAAAATAAATAAATAAAACTAACAAATTTTTAAGACCAATTTTCTAACAATTATGTGATATGTTTAATACCTTTAACATACCTTTAAAGATTTACTCAATTTACTCAAAAATAAGAAACATATTTACCTGTAAAAATGTGGAAACCATACTAACCAATCCAGCTATTACATAATACAGACAAAATTTATCGGTTTCAGATTTCACGTAATCAGGTTCACCTGAAGCTAAAGTCTAAAAATTAATTAATTTTGTTGTAGAAAATAAATTTTACATAATTAAAAACTTACACCTAGAATACTACCAAATAATACAGCAAATATCGGCATGCCGCATCCTAAAATTATTGAACCAAGTGCAGCTATAACAATATATGGCCATTCCGGAGCATTCATCTTTAAAATTTCAATTACTGATGTACTGCTATTAATTTCAAAATCATCAGCTTCTAATAGTTTCTATATAAAAAATTAAACATTTAAATTTATATCATTTTAATTAACTTTAACTTACTTCTGAATTAACATCATTATCTTCGCTAGTATCATTATCAACACTAATTTTGGTTTTTAATTTTTGTTTACTAGTCGCTTCTGCTTCTTCTACGGATTTAACTTGAGCTGTTACTAATCGGTAATATTCATTTTTCAATCCCATCAACTCATCATGAGTACCTTCTTCAACAGCGACCCCTTGAGATAAAACAATAATTTTATTTGCTCCTCTAATCGTAGAAAGCCGATGGGCTACAATTATTGTTGTACATTGAACACTAGCCTAGAATTACGAAAAATGCTTTTACGGTAAATTTTAATTAATATGAACTTACTGCATCCAAAGCTGCTTGTACTTTAGCTTCGCTGGTATTATCCAAAGCAGAAGTGGCTTCATCCAATAACAACAAACTGGGATTCCTAACCAATGCTCTGGCTATAGCTATTCGTTGTTTTTGTCCACCAGAAAGTTGTGCTCCTTTTTCACCTACCAAAGTGTGGTAACCGTTGGGTAAAGTTTTGATAAAATTATGAGCATTAGCTTTTTTCGCTGCAGATATAATTTCTTCATCAGTAGATCCATCTTTTCCATATCTTATATTTTCCATTATCGAAGTTCCAAATAAAACTGGCTCTTGTCCAACAACTCCTATGTGATTTCTTAACCACGTTAAATCTATATCTTTAATATTAATACCATCTACAAGGACCTAATAAATAATTAACAATAAAATATTCAATCCATAATAGTTTATGACATAACGTACCTCACCAGATATAGCATCATAAAGTCTTTGAATTAGTTGAATAACTGTAGATTTTCCACAGCCTGAACTGCCAACAAGAGCAACTGTATCACCTAATTTAATATTTATATTTAATCCATTCAAGACCTACAAAGATGATAAAAATAAAGTACAATTCTTCCATATTCCATAGCAAAAAGTAATTATACTCAAAAATAATAATGTACCTGAATTACTTGTATCTTTGAGGCGCCGTTAGCAAATGGAGAAGCATAGGGAAATTTTTTGAACATATAAGACGGACTTTCCAGGCAATAAATATATGCGGATTTGCTTTTTTAATGTTCTAATGGTATTAAATTAGTTCCTGAATATATTGAAAAGTGAAACAAAAATAAGAATTGAGAGAGAAATTAGACAATATTGGTAAAAAATGAAAAATTAAACATGGAAAAATGCAAAAAACCGAAAAATATAACAATAGCAAAACAATCGCAAAAAAAACCGCAACAAAATCACAAAAAAAATACAAAAAAATCGCAAATAAAAAAAAGGGGAAAAAATTAGAAAACGAAAAAAACTGAACAATAAGAAAAAATGAGGAAAAAGTAGAAGAATTTGAAAAAAATCAGAATAACGGGAAAAAAGCGAGGGGAATCGAAAAACATCGGAAAAGCCAAAGAATCAAAAAACCCGAAACACCTGTAACCATAAAAAAATTGAAATAAATTGCAAAAAATCGCAAAAAAGGTCCAAAAAAGTGGCTAATAATTGCAAAAAATTAGAAAAAATGAGAAAAAATTTAAAAAAAAGAAAAAAAATAGAAAAAGAAAAACAGGACAATGATGAAAAATTAGAAAAAATCGAAAAAACCACAAAAAAAACAGAAAAAACAAAAAAAAAACCAAAAAGTAGAAACATCGACAAAACCACAAAAAAACAAAAAATGAGAAAAACTAAAAAAAAAATAAAAAAACCTCTTCTTAAAATAATTACAACTGATATATAAAAAAAAATCAAAATAAGAAAAAAATCATACCGTAGGAAAAGAGTAAGTTAAAGTGAGGGAATTAAAAATACATAGTGTTCCATTTGAATTAATATAACTATGGTATAGATCTTTTTATTAAGGCAACCTGCATAAATCAAAATAATTTAAAATTGTACCTGCAGTAAACATTTTTACACAATCTTACCGTTTTCCATATACCTATAAAGACCAACGCGACGCATTTATGTTGTTCCACCCTGTATATTTCATTATGAGGTTAACAAAATATAATTTTATGTTGCTCCACCCTGTATATTTCATTATGAGATTAACAAAATATAATTATTTTTTAAACATTTTTCTAATTTTGGTTGGTGTATTTATTGATAAAAAAGTTTAAATATAAATACGTCAGATGTCATATCTAAGATGATCAGTCCTGGTTGAATTATTATTTGGCAATTTAAAAAAAAAATTAAGTGACAAATTAAAATATATTATGAGTTTTGTCTAAGATGTCTAAAAACCCTGGTGTATCCACTGATTAGATTTTGTTTCGAACTTTTTGGGAGTACCACGTTGCGTTCAATAGAACTTATCACAGAATTCTGTAAGATGGCGCTGTTTAGAATTGTTGGAGTCCTCGCTGAGTTTATCCCATTTTGTGTGGACAGTGTAAATACACCCTGTGTGATCTGTGATGAGCGAAAATCAAGTAGGTAGAGATCTCCTAGTTTTGACCCAAACTTTTACAGGGTGGAAACACCATGATCTTGGTTTTGTCAATTTAAAAAAAAATTTTTGAATTGTCAGATATCAAAATTTTGTATGAAAATAGTTATCGAATTATTGAATATTGAAAAATAGAAATTAAAATTAGATAACAAAGTGACAATATTTTCTTTAAGAAAAAAACAGCGGAATTAAATGATATAAAATTAAACTCCAGATTAAATTCAATGGAGCGATAGAAACAGAGCAAAATTGGAAAACAGAAACAGAGGGAAAAATTGGAAAACACATATAGAAACAAAGATAAACTAGAAGATAGTACCAGGAGAGAGCCGAAAAGAAAAAAAATAGAATAATAATTAGTGAAAAGGAAGAATTGAAGGAAGGAAAAGAAGTATCAAGATAAAAAAAAATAAATAAACTGTATTTCTTTTTATAATTTTAAAAAATTAATTAAGAGTGAGCGCAACCCGGACTGGAGAAGGTCCTATCTACAATCTACATCTGAAATACCGGGTGTTTCATATCATTATATATTGATATTGAAGCTCAAAAGTAATCTGTTCTTTCCATATAAATGAGACATCCTGTATAATAGTACTAAACTGTTTTTATTACTAACAATACTAACAAATAATTTCCACAAAAGTAAAGACTTTTGGAACTGAAAAAAATCATTATAATATAAATCAAACCGAGGTTATTTATTTGGAGAAAAATATTAAAAAAAAATTTTTACTATACAAATCAGGTATAGATTTAGATAAAAATATTGAAAAAAAAAACATATTAAAAGATACCTAACATTCACAGGCGAGTTTATATATAAGATTATAGGTCAGTAGTTTCCAAAGTTCACTCAAAATCAAAACCCAGCGGTCGTAACATCTGTCATCGTCATCTATCGAAAATTTAGTTAATTAATGGGTTTTATTATGAAAATCATGTAATTGTAAAATATTTTACTATAGTAAAAATAATAATAATAACAAAAATAAAAGAGTTAATTGGGTTTTGAAATTATCAAATGTGAGTGATATAATTTTTTGTTTGAAAAAAATAAAAACTACAGCATATAACAATTTTTGGTTCCATAATTGCAGCAAATTTTAGATTCGAAATGGAAGAATGATTGTATTATGACTTATGGCGTTTTTGATTGACATGCACTTGCATTGCACAGAGTTCTTGGGTACCCTGTATGAGTGCAACGAAATTTTGCACTCAGTATATGGGCACTATGGAACACGGAAAAGTTGTCATTTGTCATATCTAGTGCTGTTGGAATTTTCAAAATTGTTTGATTAGACTTAAATAATCCAGATTGGACTTATTATAGCATTTTTTTTTCTCCCTGTTTATTAGCAAGTAAGTTATTCTTTTGTAAGATTTCTCTCTTTGTAACTTTTCATTTGTTCTAAAAAACACATTATTATTATATCAGTAGTTTCTGGTAAAAATGTGAAATGATGCTTAAACTAAAAGAAATTAAACAAAGATTTAATTTTGAAGAAAATCACATTTTCTCACCTGCTTTCCTTTTATTTCATTTACGTAATTGTTAATTTTTGGCACACACATGACCGATTTTTTATTGCCCTATCTAAAATATCTAAATCATCATCAGAACAAAATGATAATAAGCTGCTTTTCTTCCAAAGAAAACCGCTGATCATTCGTCGCTATTTTCTATTTTGCACTAAGCTGGACAAGAGCTGGTGCGGAAAAAAACTGCACTCAGTGCAACCAATGGAATACAAATTGTGCACTGAATTCAGTTTCAGTGCACCGTAGTTTTGCCAATGGAAAACGCTATTAACCTCTTAAGGGCGGGGATTTTTACGTAGAAATTGGACTTTTTTTTATACGATATCTGAACATAAAATCGAAAGATTTGACACATCGAGTGCCCGATAAATTTGGTGGTCGAAATTTCGACCAATCCCGTCCGGAATGGTTAAAATTTCATTTGGGGAAAAAACAGTGCATTCCTAAGTAATTGGATGCGCTGAATACGAAAAAGATAATAAAAAATGTCCAGGAGACATCTCTGACCTTCAAAATTGCATTTCAAGGTCAAATCCGTTGTTTTCTCTCCGAAATGATATCTGTAATTGTTTTTACGTTGAATACAGGAAAATAGTAACGTTTTTTTTATGTCATTTGCCATTTTTTCCATCAAATGATGGCCCCTTTTTGAAATTGGGCATTATTTTTCAATTGAAAACCACGAGAAATAGGGACCGAATTTAGAAAAATTTTATTAGAAAAAGCAAAAAAAATTTTTTTTTGCTCTTCCCTCTCGTTCTGGGTGGACATCCTTCCCTCAGAGATCCGGTATTACAGTTTTCGCTCTCAGCATGACCCAGGATCAACAGCGTGGATGTGGCGAAAATTTGATCCCCGACAATTCCCATTCCGGTATTTCCCGAAAAATGACCACGATGGGTGGGGGGTTGAGTTCGAGCGTCCTTCCACTACAATTTTTCCCGACATTTATCTGGATTTGAAACAAATTTTCCGCTAATTTATAAATTTCAGGTGCCAACGGAGGAGCGGGTGGCGAGAAGGGCAGGGTTGAGTTCGACCTCCTTCCACCACAACTCCTTCCGACATTTATCTGCATTTAAAACAATTTTCTAGGAAAATTGGGAATTTCAAGTGGAGGAGGTGGAGGGGGGGGGTCGATGTGGCTCAACAAGTGTACAGCTCTATGGGACCCCGAACTCGATCATTTGGCCAAACTTTAAGGCGATCGGATGCATATTTTTTGAATTACAGTAGGATAGAGGAAATCCCCAAGTGGACCAAGAAGACTTTGCTTCGAAATCACTATTTCAAGGTCAAATATGCATTCTAAAATGGTTATTTTGCTATACGCAGTACTATTGGTTTATTGTTTTCGTGCTACCTAAAATTGTTACACTATATTCAAAACATAATATTATTCCCAAAATCACTCAAAAATATTGTGTTACTTGAGTGGTCGAAATATCGACCAGTCCCGTCCTTAAAAGGTTAATAATGTTGTAAAAACATCAAACATTTAGTATAACATATTGTCACAAATTCTAAATAATAAAATATTTCCAAGTTTCATATTTAATTCTAATATCAAATTTAGCAACAAAGTAGTCCAGATTAAAATTAACTATAAACAATTTTTATTTAGTATTTCATAATTTTATATCCATACTTCCTGTAAGTAATATTAATTCCTTTTAGTTCAGCTGATTTTGAAATTTATTGAAGGTAGAAAATCGCAGTTGAATTAACTTGAAAATTATCCAGATCTTAGCAATAAAGTTGTAAAGATGACGATTCTGACAAAAACATTCATTCACAAAAGTCCTGAGCAATAGCGAAGAGCTGAGCTAAGACCTCCACAGAAAAATGAATTTTAAAAAATAATTTTTATGAGATATATATAATAGAACATAAATATTAAATAATTAAAAAAGAATTTGTGAACGTGCCTCAGCGGTTCGGTTGAACAATGTGATAAGAATAAACCTTTTTTCTCTTTAATCATTTTTTGGTATTTTACTATTTACTTAACTTCATTGGTTTTTTTTATTAATCAAATTTTCTTACAATATAAAAGTTTGTTTTCTGTAAGTGTAAATAAATGTATATTTTTTATTTAGTAATTTTATTTCTTGTTCAAACAACCAGTAATTAACATACAGTGATTAAATAAAATAACCCTCTCCAGGTTGTATTTTGGGTCGGGCGGACTTTATTCAAATCCTGAAGGAGTCCGGACTACTCGAAATACAGCATGGCGTGTTAGAGCTCGTCGTGGTGTAGTCAGATACAAATCTGAGCTACAAAACCCCGAAAAAACTAAACTGACCTCTACGACGTGACATTATCTAACAAATTAGGTATTTTATTAATTAATTTAGTGTTAACTAGTTTATTTTTGACAATTTCCCAAGAGAAATGTTTTACTTACTGGAACATCCGCTCTTGATGGATACTGGAAACTAACATTTTTAAAAACAATGTTAGCTTTAAACGAACTGGGTTTTTGCCCGTTTCCTTTAGATAAATTTATGGTTGGTGCATGATCAATAACACTAAAAACTTTTGAAGCTGCAGCTCTTGATATTCCAAATGCTTCAATATAAGGTGACGCTATACCAAAATTCATAGATCCTGTCATTACACTGAAGAAAACCTATAATTAATTAATTTGAAACTATTGTAGAAAAATTCTATAGATACTTACAGTAACCATATTTGCAGGAGTGTAAATAGGATTTGAGACATCTCTATCTCTAAGAACTAATTTAACACCATACCAAAAAGCAAGTGCATAGCTACAATAAATTAGAAACCATAATATACCAAAACCTAATGCTGACAGCATAGCTCTCCTTATGTTATTGTTTCGAGCATAGAGTAAATTTTTATCATAACGATTTGTTTCTTTTTGTTGACCACCAAATGCTGTGACTGTTCTTATTAAAGATAATGCTTCTTCCGCTATTGAACCTGATCTTCCATAAGCTTCTAATTCATTTTTTGCTAACTTTGTAGTCAGCTGCAATTAAATTTATTTATTTACACGATATATGAAATAATATGCTTCCAAAATCCAATATAGGTACTTAATAGTTTGTAAATTTATAAAATATATATCAAATAATAACCAACAACGATCTGTTCAGTGGTGAATGCTTCCCATAGATTTTTCCATAATAATGAAATGTAAAAATTGTTCTAATTTATAAGTTGACAATTATTAAGATGTAAATAATTTTATCTTAGCAATTCAGAACTACTAACATGTCCTTACAATAGTTTAAAAATAAGACAAAGATAATTTATGGTTCTTTTATCCTTAAATATATTCATGTTCATTGTATAATAATGATGGTTTTTAAAACTGAAGAATTGATTTCATGTTTTTAATACAGTTTTGACTAAACTGTTGAGGTATACTCCAAAATAAATGGAACCAAAGAACACATAAACTTTCCACCATTTCAACCAAAAACACAAATACAGTTGTGAAGAACAAAACAAATTTAAAAACAACAATCTCTTTTAACTCTTTTCTACTCTGATAGGTGCTCAACTGACAAAAAAGCCTATTCTATTAATGATTGAAAGTATTAATCAATTTCCGTAGTTCTACGACATAAGTGTTCATAGATTTTTGATAAAAAAGTGAGGAATATTTAACTAACTTCTTATTTAATTCCTATATTTAGGAGACCAAGCTTTTATGGTCCAGAATTTGAAACATCTTCTAAATTAAGTACCAGTTTAATAAACATTGAAATTATCGAATATTCTTCAATTAAACTGACATTGGTTTTGTTTTATTCTCTCGAAATACATTTTATAATCGTCTATACGTCTTTTAAATGGTTTTATGTTCCCAATTAACAACATTGTGAATAAACTAATTCAACAATAAACTTTTATATTTAAAAACTTAAAATTATTGACATAACCTATAAATTTGACACTGACACTGACAGATACATATAAGGAATGTTCCGAATTTAGTTTCTACTTGACTCATATTTTATGGCCTATTCCAATATAGGCATTCAGATCGCCAGTAATGAAAATCCGATTTATTCCTGAAGTATTAAAACGTTTTTGATTTTATATAATACAAGAATCAATTTAGGCTACCGAAATATACTATATTTGGTAAAGATCACAAAATACGAATGTACTTAGAAGATAGACACCTCGATCGAGGTTTTACCCACAATTCCTTCGTTAATACATTTAAGAGTTTTTAGTACGTTAAACAGATAAAAACTATGGATAAAATATTTATGAACTTACCACTGAAACAATTCCTAATGCTATCAATGTAGCTGGTAAAGATGTTAAACATATAAGGGCTAGTTCCCATCCTTTAACAAGTGCTATTGTAAGAGAAGTAATAAAAACTACTTGAAAACTCAAAAATACTGGTATTTTTTCTCCAATACCATCTTCAAATTTGTATAGATCACTGGAATTTCAAAATGAACACATATTACTTTAATGGTATCCTAATTTTGATGGAAATAAATAGTTGTTAGAGTGAACTCATGCCCTCATGAACGCCGCAACAGCTGCAACACAGCACGTAGATAGATTTAAACGTTTGGACCAGTGTTGCCAATAACAAATCACCAAAATATCAACTTTGCCCCAAAATACCCGATTTTACACGAGTGGAATTCCAAAAACCAGCATTTTACCCACTTACAATTTGAAGTGTTTGTCAGTTAGTTATAACGTTTTTTTAATGTAGTCAACAGATTACAACACAAATTGTAACATGCAAATTCAACACAAACAAGAGCTTAAATGGGAGAGTTTCCTCAATGTTGCCAACCTAGAAAAAGGTCTACCAACGAGGAAGGATTATTTTTGGTCAAAATCTACTTCATTATTTTCGCAATGATAAAATATGTGTACAAAATTCTATTGAGCTTTCCAAAATATATCGTTAGCGAAATATAATGATTTTAATAAAATCTTACTTCTGATTGGTTGGAACTGTACAGCCTTGAAGGATTAGTGAAACTAAACTGAATTTGGCGAGTAAATTGAATATTCTATAATCTGAAAATGAAACATGTCGCTGTTATACTTACTCTATGACGAATGACATTTGACAACGAAATTTCAACCAATCAGAAGTAACATTTTATTAGAATTTTGTATACATATTTTATCATTGCGAAAATAATAATGAAGTAGATTCTGACCAAAAATAATAATTCCCCATTGGTAGACCTTTTTCTAGGTTGGCAACATTGAGGGAACTCCCCATTGCGAATAAATAATCTTCTTTTTTTCCTTCTTGATGCCGCAGGTGCCAGGGCTATTTTCTATTTTACTACTCGACTTTGACACCTGACGTGAATTATGTGGGAGTGTTGCCAAGTGTGTTCAATGGAAAGAAATACCCGAATTTTAACCGCAAAATTGAAATACGCACAAGAATACCTACAAAGCAGAAAAATACTCGAAAATCGGCTAATTACCCGCAGATTGGCAACTCTGGTTTGGACATAAATACGTGTAGTGTTGCAGTGTTCATCTACACCTAACCAAAATTTGTGATAAATCTCATAGTTTATTACGCCGAAAGGTTAAAAATTTTAAAAAATCTTGAAATTATTCATTTTTATAATGTTTTACGGTAGGTAAGTTTTTTTTTTAAATTACAGATATATTTTCAATTTTTAAGGTTAGCACTATAATTAAGTAAATGACATTCAATTTGACAGAATACGCGTTTCGTGTTTTGACTGCCAGAGGTACCAACTTAAATTTTAAACTTAAATATATCTTATTAGTATTACTTTTTTTTAATTACGTTTTTATTTGTATTACTTACTCTGTCATTCTACTCGCAAAATCTCCTGTTTGATTCATATCATACCAAGAAACATCCTGATTTAATATCGCTTTAAAATATGATGATCTGATTCGAAATGTCTAAAAATAATATTGTTAATGCTGTATTTGATTATATGAGCTCGAATTTCTTACCTGTCTCATTGCAGTATAATTAAAGGTAACTGTAGCACCGTAACTAAAAACCATCATTCCCACACCAATAAGGGTATTCATTAAAGCGAAATACCTTATTCCACTAAAAAACTTTTCTTCCGCTTCATTTCGTTGATCTGGAGTCAAATTGGATTCCAAACTTATAGCATATTCTATAATATCTCCTGTAAGACTACCAAAAAGAAGTGTATTTAATGGTTGTAATACACCACTTGCTGTTCCACATATTAGACCGATTGCTATTAGAAATTTATCGATTTTGCTGGCATATCTGAACTGAAAAGAGAAAATCACCAATTTTTTTCAGGCTAATAAAATAGCTGCGAGAGTTCTAGCATAATCCTTATGGAAAATAACATAACAGGTCCATTCTGGTAAATTTTTGAGAGTCTATTGGGAGACAAATATTCCGTATTGAGAGACAAATATATCATATTTTACTAAATAATGAAAAAAAATGCAATTTTTTTATTAACAATTAACCCTGGTTCGATTTGAATAGTAGTTTTATTGTTTTTTTTTCATTTTTATTTTAAATAATCAGAAAAACACTAATCTGATACGAATACGAATGTGCACAATCTGGAATATTTGTCTCCAAATAGACAAAAATTGTATAACTAGGATGTTTGTATTATCTTTGATTTTTAACTCTTTTAAAGACTGTGTTAAAGGTATTAAAAAAGATAGTCTGTTTTAATTTGTATCTTTAGTTGTTATCTAATAAAAAAATCACCAGCAGAGAACGTAACCTCAAATTCTTTGAAATCAGTTTTTGACAAGAATGACATTTGTGGGTCACGTTCCAATCCGCTTCTAGTGACGTCATTGGCCCTCCACTAGATCGCAGTCTCAATCCGCATCTGATCAGGATTGATCAGCTTCTGATCCGCGACCTTACCAGAATAGATCTTAACAATATTATATGTTAATTATTTCCATAAGTATAGCGCTAGGACTTTCATAGCTATTTTACTGAAGTTAAATATGGTTTTGCATATTTTAGAAATGTTAAATTACATTTTTAAAAATCGTACGTAAATAATAGCACATCCGGTATATCGTTAAATTCCATGTTTTAAACATAAAAGACCGAAATACGAGAATCTACACCAAGGTCAAAAATAATAAAATTTAAATCGAGGCGTCCCAATCTGGGTATAGGTTTAAATTTCGTAATTAGCTTATCTTAAGGTATCGCAGCTGATGGGCGTACGCAAAGGGGGTTACGAGTGGAAGACATTTGACACCCCTAAATGTTGAAAATAATTTAGTAATTTATAAACAAAATAATCAATGTTTTTTTTTTAGTTTTGATTTTTTTTGTTTATTTCAATAAATACTTATTTTATTTCTAAGTTTTTACATTCGCTCTCCCCTCTAAATTTGATGCTGCCTACGCCTATGGTCTCAGATCGATTATTAGAGCTTAGATATTTAATTAATCCTTTTTAGTATGTAATTGCGAAACTTATTTTATACAGGGTTATTAGTTCTTTTAATTCTGGAAGCAATTTACCCAATATGATTTTTTTTGCAAAAGGAAAACAACTTTTTTCCTATAAAGGTATAACGTAAATTCAATCCAATCTTCATTGCTTTGTGCCTAATGCCCATTAAAGCTTCGCTATAGCATTCTGTACATTTTGTTTAATTCTTGCGGGAAAAGGCAACGTGAGGTGAGACGCATCAAGAGCTGATACTGAATCAGTAGCGTTCCGTTTTTAAAAGAATTAAATTTTTGGTTTAGTCAGTGTTTATATATATAGTCAAATTTATGTTTAAAAATTTTCAACGAACATTTCCTCATTTAATAATGTGTTCTTAGCTTTCTTTTGACTATTTTTGTCTATTTATTCATTATTAGTTACTTAACAATAAACGGTTCATATATCCTGTTACCCACTTATGAGACACGCCTATGTTTATTTACATGTAGAAGAGATCTGTCAATTCTGTCAAATGTTATTCCCCCTTCATTACCAAACAAACTAATGTAGATGCAGGGTTACTATATAGTAACCCTGTGTAGATGCTACATCTAGTCCTATATATGAGGTGAGTTCGGCTTGTATAATTTGGAGAGTTAGGACTTAGGAGTAAAGTGTGAGTATTTGGAGTAACGTCTAAACCGAATTTTTGTCAGTACCCGAACGGATAGAACAAGAGCGGGGTAGTAAAACGAGTGAAATGAGTAACGAAGCCGATCAATAATCTCGGAAGAGGAATGATTTGGCTGCCAACGTTGCCAAATTTCCACTTATTTGCCGAATTCTGAACAGTGTCAAATGTCAGTGTTCTGCTATTATAATCATATCATAAGTGTCAATTATATTCAGGTTTTTATATCAGTTCAGAATAGATAAAGAATATAAATCTGGTTCAATTCCCTCAAAAAAATTTATTAGTAATTAGTTCGCTGTTTCTTTTTTCTCTAGTTTTTGCAGAAGAAGTTGTTTTCATCTCGTTGTAAACGTTTTTTGTCATTGCCGATGATACAATTAAAATTGCTTTTTTCCTCCCTACCCTACAATATCTAAGACCGTCCCGTGAATTTACCGTCCACATCGTCTAAAATAAGTTTCCCTCACTGCAGTAACATATTTAAGCCCAATAGAAACTTAAAACGTAAAAATCATGACGTAGAGCGTTTGTCAAACAACCCAATCAAGGAAGAGTAGTTTGTTTAACCATCCTCTGCCGTTACCGTCATACATTGTCCAACTTGATCTCTCAATCATGAGATGGATGAGACGGAATTATGACGTCATTAACGTATTTATTAACAAATGTCGACGTAAATGTTATTTATTATTTTTGACAGTTCAATTAATTTTTCATTGTCAAAATGCCTTCCCGGTATACTGAGAAAGAGCAAAGTTTAATTACTTTACAAGAGAAAGAGATGTAGGAATACCAGTTTTACCTTTAAATGCAGTCTACAACGTTTGGGTTCACCCCAAAAATATACATTTTATATAATACATTTTTTTGCCATTTAATCACGATTCGCTCATAAGTAATTTTTTTAATTTAGTCATAAATAATGCTTAGGGACGTTAAACATCCCCAAACTAGAAATTTGAAAAAAATCAGTTAAAAAAACTGAGGTTTCAAGTTAAAAAACATTACTAAATGATGTAAAAAGGTATACAACACATAAAGCAAAATACAATTTTTGGCATTACCAATTTATTTATACAAACATTGAAAACAATCCTTAACATATGTAATTGATTATATTTTAATTTTGAGGTTATGTGTAAAATAACATTCAAATAATATATGACAAACGTAAAACAGCAGAATACGTCACCGATTATGACGTAACGGCAGAGGACGGTTAAACAAACCCTAGGCTAACTCTTGTGTTAAATTATTTTCTTCATAACCTTAGGAAAGCATTTGAAGATTTTTCGTTTGAGTCATGTGAAAAATAAAGACCAGAGTCGGCACAAAGGAATATGACATCATAAAACTTGCCAGGCCTATTTTTTAAATAATTAATTAGAAATAAAACTAGAAAACATCAACAATTCAACTTTGTGGAAAGTACGTTCTGATAGTTACAAACAGTTTCTTTTTGATACTTTTGTCCAATATATTCAGAAATGTGAATTTAGAAAAAGACATTTAAATTTAATTTCCCGCCTGTCGTGATGTTTGTCAGCTGTCAGCCAAATCATTCCTCTTCCGAGACTATTGTAATGCTAGAATTCTTATGTCACACGTCAATTATTTTTTTGATTGGTTGTGATGTCGGTTACATTTATGACATATTTAAGAAGTTGTAATATGACTTTGCTCAACCTTTGATGAAGTTAATACAAATATTTATTTCACGTACATATGTGTTTAAGACTATATATAGTCCATCCAATATTTCTTTTAATTTTTTGACAATCCCCATTTGAGTTGGCGAAAAAAAAACTCACTAATTGTGCACAAATTCTGTTAATAATCCGTCAAAAATGGTAGTGTCTACTGATACCAGTTTAGGTTAGAATAAATAGTTTTCCTGCTTTTTTTCACACTAATAAATATTTAATAATAGGTTAAAGTATGTTAAATTATATTCACTGTAATTATAATTGTTATGCGTATTATGCAATGGCCGAGTAGACACATCCAAACAGATTAGCTTATATATTTTAACACAGAATTACTAGTCGACCTTAAGTGTGTCATTTTAAGAAAAAAGATGTATTGGACAGAGTATACTGATGTTCTTTACGTTAAAAAAAATTCTAGGTATTTTTTTATTACTAATATTACAAAATTTTATTTTCCAATGTTAAATGCACTCAATATTGATGAGCTAGTAATATTTTATGTTACTATGTTGTCTACTCTGAGCAACGTTGCCTTATAATCTCAACTAAAAATAATTATCTAACTCTGGTTTGAATTTTTTGATTTTTTTAGCGTTAGTACATCATTTTTAATAGTAGAACTATGTATATATTATTTTTTACGATGTTTCGTAAGTTTTAATTCTTACTAAATACAGTACATAAATGACCAGAAAAAATTGTTTTTTTGTGTTTCACATAATAAGAAAAGAGAAATACTAACATATAAAATATAATCTAAAAACGAATAAAATATTAATATTAATCATATGAATATAAAGTTATTCTAAAAATTAATAGAAATCGGTAAAAATCTGTATTTATTTATTTTTTTTAACTTGGTACTGGCCCAGTAGACACATCCAAACAAATACACTATATAATATAATACAAAATTGCTAATCAGCTTGACGGCTGTCATTTTAAGAAAAAAGAAATATTGGACAGAGGATACATATGATAAAAATGATAATCGGTTATTATTGATTTTATTTTTCTTTGTAATAACAAAATATGAATTTTAATTGTTTATTAATGCTTGGTGAATTTCGGATGCGATTTTGATTTTAATTTGTTTCATTACTTGATTACTCTCTCATGCATAAATATTATTAAAATAATATCCAGAGGCGGGTAATACAAATTGTGACTTATTAAAATTAATGCTTATTACTGTCAAAGGCGTAGATAACTTTTTTCCTGATGGGGTAATCAAACTTTTAAAAAAATATATTTGTATATTTGTGTTAATTTTAAATATCATAAATACTAATCTAATAAAATAAAACAAAATGCAAAAATGGATTGTAGCCAATACAAAACTTTCCCGACCGTTTCTGCATTTCATATTTTTTCTTTTCGTGCTATTTTTTTGGTATCCTGGGGGATAATTACGTCCCTTGATTACTGGATTATCCGGTATAACATTTATTATTTTATTCAAATAAATAAATTGTTGAGGATTTAAAAATTGTTCTATTTTGAATTAAAATTAATAATAACTTACCATTTGTAAGAACGAGACATTTTTTGGCTTTTCCTGAGGTTCTTCATTGTTATTAACAAATTCACTAAAATAAATAATGTTAAGGATCTAAAAGTATTTAAGAATGTCGATTTAAAATTTACTTACACATCTAGCGGATTCTTTTTTCCTTTTCCATCGAGATTATACTGTTTTCTCTCTTTCATCACAATCTAAAATAATAATAATATTTTTTTATTAATAAAGTAATAACACATGTTTTTTAATAATTATATAAAATCTAATCAAAAAATGTTCTAATTACGATAAGAAAGAATGACCAAACTTGTAAAGTTTATAATTATTAAATTATAGATAAATCTTTCCATTTTTATACAGGGAGTTCAAAAATAACAATTCACATCCACTTACTAATTTAAATTTAATAACAATATTATATTTGTTAAATAATATTATGCAATGCACATTTTAATTGCAATAAGTTTGGCGTTTGAATCGCATTTTAAAACTGACGAGAAATTTTCTACAAGTAGCATGATCTATTTTTAGTTAGATTTTTTTTTAACAATAATATACAACATGTGCTCTTGGCTATTCGATATTATTAATACGTTAATTGATGCAAACTTGAAACATTTTCTATACAGGGTGATTCACTATAGACGCCTTTTAATTACTGAGATTGTTTTCAATAAAATATTTTAAACCATAAACTGATTTAATTAATTTTAGTTAAGTGTACCAAAAGATTTGATTAGATCTCACCTAGTAAGTACCTAGTTTAAAATCAATATCAGTAATTAAACTGTTTTTATATTAATTAATAGACAATTATATTAATTACTACACAATGAAGAGTAATCTGATAGAAACTCACCCAAAAAATTATTTATTAGGCGACATGAACATAGATTTCGTTAAAGAAACTGAATATTGAGAAAATTGTATTAATTTACTAAGTGCATTATGGATTTATTTGGTGTATAAACTAGGACAAATTTCTGGAACATGCGTAGAACATATTTTTCCAAAAACGATAAATTTGATGCAGTTATTTTTCAACAGTAGAATCTTTTGTTACCGGTCAATATACAGGATGGGTCAATTATCTCCCCACGGAGTGTAGCGTCGAAATTAACAAAGATATCTAAGTGAACAAAAACCCGTTTTATTTGGTTCAAAAATCCCTATAACTAGAAAACAGTTTAATTTTTACAGACTGATCCATATCCAAGTGGCAAAAAGTTTGTGATATTTTTTAATGAGCCATCCTATATATTTTTAATTTTTTAGATTCGTAATAAGTTGAATTTTTAAAGATAGAAAAAACTTTATAAAACTTCTTTGATGGCCAAATATTGCTTAACATAACTTTTCCATTTTTACATTTCTGCTTTGAAGGGCCACCCACAACTATTTTTTTAAATACGGACCTGTAAAATTTTACTACGTTTTGAGGTCACCTGAATCCATTTATACCATTTTTAGCATGTTGTCTGTCCGTGTGTGTGTCTGTGTTTGTGTGTGTAAACACCATAACGTCTAAACGGCTAAACCGATTTAGATGAAATTTTATATGTATACATATTTAGGGTCCCAAGGAGACGATCTGTATAAATTTTCGCCCCTAGTTTTATTTTAATTAATTTTAATTTTTAAATAATTGTTAGCTTTATTAGATTATTTTTTTTTAATGTTACAAATTTAAAAAGAATATCAATAAATTTGTAATAAATATATATATTTATAACTGTGATTTTTTTCCAAATATTATTACAAAAATTGAGGAATCTTTAAAAAATTGGTTAAAAAAATTTAAATTTATATTGCGATTTTATATTAAATTGAATAACCTTTAAAATAATAAAAATATTATAATGGGATTTGCACCATTCGAAATATAATATAAAACTATAAATTTTCAGTATATTTTAGTTTCTTTGAATTTAGAATTGTAATTATTATAGCCAAAATAAAGAATTTTTTTAAATTTTTTTATAATTTCGATTCATCAAAAAGTATAAAACAAATGACAAAAGTAAATAGTATGTCCCAAAAATAGCCAAATATACTAGGTGCGTAAATTATTTCATAATTTTAAAATAATATATGTAAAAGCTATAGCCAAAAATGTAAAAAGTTAAATTAATTCATGGCCAAAAATTTGATTTTTTTTAGTTTTCTAAACTAATTTTATTGATAAATTTTGATCCAGAAAACCTAAAAAAATGGCCTGTTTACCATTTTGAACAAAATTGAATGAGATATTAATTATTAATTAATTTTAAAATTATTCAAAAAAAGGATTCAATTTTTTTAAGGTTAACATTAATACTAAAAATTTAAAAAAAATACTGTTAAATTTGTAGTAAAAAACACAATAAATGTGATTTTTTTCAAAATTTTATTCAAAAAATTGTAAAGTTTTTAAAAAATGGCGAAGTTTTTTTGAAATTTAATGTAAAAATTATGAATAACTTTAAAAATTTTAAAAATATTAAAATGGGATTTATACCATTCGAAAGGGAATTTAAAACTCTAAATTTAGAATAGATTGTGGTTTCTTTGAATTTAAAATTGTATTTATTATAATCAAATTAAAGAGATTTTTTAATTTTTTTGTCCTTTCGTTTTATCGAAAATGATAAAACAAATGAAAAAATAAATAGTACATCCGAAAGGGATCAAAAAGTACATTATTTGTGAAATATTTCATAATTTTAAAATAATATTTGTCGAAGTTATAGTAAAAATTATAAAAAGTAAAAAAAAAGTTTTTAATTTTTTTAAACTAACTTTATTACTGTATTTTTATGCAGAAAAACTAAAATAATTGATTAAACAATTACTTTATTAGGAGTAAGTTGGGTGGGATTATCCCACATTTTTTTAGATTTCGAGCCAAAATTATGGATTTTTATGAAAAATTACAAGAAATAGAAATTGTGGAACATAAAATTTCTTACAAATTTTGTTTTACGGTTTTTTTTTCGAATTACGCATGGTTTCGTCACTAGTTTTTATTTTAATTTTTAAACAATTTTTATCTTCTTAAATAATTTTTTTAGTTAAATTTTAATAATAAAATCTTTATAATTTTGATCTTTTCAAAGTTTTATTATAAAAATTGTTGAATTAAAAAAAAATGGTTCAAATAATTTGAAATATTACGATTTTAAACTAAATTGAACAACTTTTAAAATATTAAAGATATTAAAATGAGATTTGCACCATTCGAAAGATAATATATAAATTTTTAAATAGTTTATATAGTACGTAAATTGTGAACAAATGCAGATAGAGATATAGATACAACTGTTATCTACGTATACTTAAAATAGTTTATTACTAAAAAAGCGATGATCAAATTCACTAATGTAAAAAAAAACTAAAAGTAAAAAAATATTGTATAAAAAAACGCTTTAGATTAAGTTTTTTTAAATCCATTTAAATATATAATATTAAATGAAATTTTCGTCAATAATTTAGTGAATTAAAAGAAAAGAGAGACATCATTTTGCTTTTTTACAAAAGAAAATAGGAATTTAAACCCACATTTTTTATTTAAAAAAATTAAATATCTATACATTTAATTCATATTATATTTAGTCAATATGAACCAAATATAAAATTTTCAGTTCCAGTACATTCTATGTTGAAAAAAGTGTACTGGAGATACAATTTAAAACTAATAAAAAAATATCCACTTAAAAAAAATTAATAGAAGATACATAAAATATAATTAAGAATGAAATAATAAGATTTCATAGTTGGAAAAAAGATAGTGAAAGATAAATAATTAGAAAAGAAGAACAAGAATATTTTGATGAATAAAAAAAAGTTACAATCTAGAAACGGAATATTGCTTTACTAGAGGCCCGAGAATATTTTAATAAACTATTTTTCACTAATTATACTTATATGATAGTGATAAAACAAAAACTTACTTTTTTTTAAACACTGCTCCTATTTGTATAAAAAATTTAAAACTAATAAAAAAATATCCACTTAAAAAAAATTAATAGAAGATACATAAAATATAATTAAGAATGAAATAATAAGATTTCATAGTTGGAAAAAAGATAGTGAAAGATAAATAATTAGAAAAGAAGAACAAGAATATTTTGATGAATAAAAAAAAGTTACAATCTAGAAACGGAATATTGCTTTACTAGAGGCCCGAGAATATTTTAATAAACTATTTTTCACTAATTATACTTATATGATAGTGATAAAACAAAAACTTACTTTTTTTTAAACACTGCTCCTATTTGTATAAAAAATTAAACCTGTTTAAACTTAGTTTATTTAAAATACTTCTTACACAAAAATAGATCTTGTTTAATCTTTATTAATTAATTTATCACTGAAACACGTTTTTTAAACGGTATATATGATTGTTTTAATACAATAATTTTGTTATATCTAATTGCTTATCTTTATCTTTTTATCGTTATCATTTAATCATTGTCGATTGTATAATCTATTGTCTCAGCTAATCTAATAGAGAGTAAAAAGTAAATATAGATTAAAAAATAGTTTTTGGGTAATATTAATGTATTTTTTTCTTATAAATATTTTTTAAATAATTAAATCGCAATTAAATCCATCTCTTTATACGAAGATACAACAATAACTATACTATAAAAATAATAAAGATAAAAAATTCAACACATACAAAACGTAATAAAAAAATTATCTTATTATTCTTATTATTTAGGAGGAGTGTAAGATTTTGTATAGTTAAGGCTTATATACAGGAGCAGTGCGAAAAGCTAAAATTAATATACGATAGCCGAATTGGCTAAGGGGCTAATATTAAAATGGTAGACGCTCGAAGGTGTGGGTTGGAATATTAACCATGTCAATTTTTTTTTATTTATTTTTTTTTGTTTTGAAACATGTTTTTACTTTTTTTTATTGCACTTTTATTATTGGCGCGTTGAACAATTTTTGAATAGGAAAAAAATAAGAAAAAACATGAAAATATGGGGAAAAATTGGCAAAATGTATACAAATGGAAAATAACATGAAAAAATAGTAAAAAACAGGAAAAAGTAGAGAAAAATATGAGAAAATAAAAAAAATAGGACAAAATAGGGAAAAATATGAGAATATAGACAAAAATAGGAAAAGTGGGTAAAATGGGAAAAAACATGAACAAATAGGAAGTAGGAAACAAACAGGAAAAAATAGAGAAAAATAGGAAGAAATAGAAAAACAGAAAAAATAGAGGAAAGAGTAAAAAAATTGCAAAAAACGGTAAAAACCGCAAAAAACGAAAAAACCGCTAAAATACACAAGAAATCGAAAAATATCGCAAAAAAAATCGTAAATAAGCACAAAAAATCAAAACAAAAGCCCAAAAAAATTCTCAAAAAAAAAACGCAAGAAGTCGAATAAAATAGATAAAAAAATTCAAAACAATGGGAAAAAAATCACAAAAAATTGCAAATACTAATAATCTCAATTAAATGGCAAAAAATCGAAAAAAACCGCAAAAAACAACCAAAAAACTGAAAATAATTTGAAGGATCTAAAAAATTAAAAAATAATAAAAAACTAGAAAGAATTGAATTAAATCGAAAAAAATTAGAGGAATACTTAAAAAAGTGAGAAAAATTCAGAAAACAAAAAAAGTCGAAAAAAACAGAAAGATGATAAAAAAATGAGGAAAAATTAGAAAAAAAATCAGAAAAAGAAACAAAAAATCATAACAAAACAGAGAAAATAATTTGAGAAATGAGAATAAAAAACAAGAAAAAAGTCGGGAAAAAGAAAACATTGAAAAAAGATGAAAAAATCAGAAAATATTAGAATAAAATGAAAACAAAATTGTATAACACGAAAAAAAAATTAGAAAATGTAAAAAATTGTAAAAAATCGAAGAAAAAAACGGAAAGAAATTTTTTTTAAACAAATCGCAAATTATTCAAAAAAATCTCAAATGAAACCGGTAAAATACAGCGTAAACCGCAGGAAATAGCAAAAAAATTTCCAAAAATTGCAAAAAAATCGGAAAAAAATACAAATAATAGCAAATGCGCAACAAGTCGGAAACAAATGCAAAAAAATCGCTAAAAAAAACCCAAAAAAATTGTAAAAACTCAGAAAACAATAGAAAGAAATAGAGAACAATATAATGAGAAAAATGAAGAAATAAAATTAGAAACAATCGAAAAAATCAGAAAATAACCAAAAATAGGGAAATATAGAAAAAATAGGAAAATTAGAAAAAAACATGAAACAACAGTAAAAATAGGAAAATGAGGAAAAAGTAAAGAAAAATATGAAAATTCGGAAATATGGGCAAAAATAGGAAAATAGGGAAAATAAAAAAAAATCATAAACAATTGCAAAATGTGATAATGCACGTTTAAAATTAAAAATCGATCTGTCTTAGGATTTTTGCAAAGTATTCTTATTTGGGAAAATTAATTTATTTAATACTGAATGTACACCCTGTATAAACATACAATGTTAATAATTAGGAAGCTGCAGTTCTAAAATTAAATGTGCAGTTGTTTTAAATTAGTGTTGCAAATTACGTATTTTATATCAAGTAATATAAAAATAACTCTTAATAAAAATATTTGTATTATATATATATACAGGGTGATACTTATACAGATACATAAGTAAGAGATACAATTTTTAACTTACCAAAGCCATACATGCTGTATATCCCATGATAGTAATTTTTTACTTGTATATATCAAGACAATCAATAGGTTAATGTGTTTCTGTTATAAAAAAAGAGAAAACTAAAATTGATTTTCCTGTTATTTAATATTATATCATTATAAATTAATCATAAGTTACTGTTAAGGTTTAATAATTTCTTAAATTGCAAAATCTTTAATCCATGGGTAACGATCTTATTAATTGATTGTAATTACAAAATTATCGTAATTGTAAGTAATATAACATTTTCCCGCTCTTTTGAAGATTGATTATTAAACAATTGCTTTACATAACTAAGAATTTGTGTTCTAATTTTTTTTTTGCATTTTAGAAAAAAATAAGAAGAAGATTGCAAACCTAATCACAAAAAATAATCATTTGAATATATCAAAAAAATAAGAAGAAATTTAAAACTAATTTAGCAGCAGTGGCGGCTCCTCGAAGGAGGCTAAGGAGGCTCAGCCTCACCAATTTATCCAGCAAATAGCACCAGAAACATTTTGTTGATCATTCTTAATTTTATTTCCTGTTTCTGTAATATTTTTTAAAATTTTACATTTAATTCTCCGTTCTCAGTAATTATTTTTGAATCTGACAACAGTGCCCCGAGGCTAGATTCATCAAACTCTGTGTATATCTTCAACCCTAAACTCGTGTTGCTCAACACAGTTTCCATTTTTCGACCAGTCCAATTGCTAAATACCGTAAAAAAAGCTGAAATGACAACACCCTCGGTAGGCTAGCCTCTAGCCTGTCGCCACAGTACTCTGTCTGCTATCGCCTGCCTTTTTTTCAGTTTAGTACGGACGGTGTAAAGTAGCTGGCTGAAGGGTATATTTTTACAAAAACGTTTGGTGTCCAGCAACCTCTTTTAATAAGTTCACGAGCCGCCACTGTTCAGCAGATATTAGTTAATTTAGTGTTTATTACCCATCAAATATTAAAATTATTAAAAACATGTCGAATTTATGACAATAAAAATAAAACGATAATCATGTTAGATAAACACCAGACCTTGATGATAAATTACTACTTTTATCAGTAAAATATTGACCACATCAAGGGACAGGAGAACAAACATTCTTTTAATTCCAGGAGATAATGGTTAAGAAATGTTTGTGACTTCTTCTTGTCTCTTTTTGGCTATATTTTAGAGTCAATTTATATAGTGGAAAAGATTAAAATGAAAAAAAGAAGAAAATAATACGACATGTTCTATGACGAATAACAAGGTATTTAAGGTTGAACGAAAGTTGAAAGGTTCGTTTAAATCCTAAAAAATATCAACCACCAAGTAATAAAATTATAGCAGCTGCACTGTTATAGTAATTGAAACCCCAAGGTTTGTGCAACATATATAATATTTGTAATAGCTTGCATCTTGCACGTAATATTTTTTAACCTAAAAGTGAAAAGATAAACTAACCTATATAAGACCACATGGGGGACCAAACGGGCGGGCAGGACCCGCCCGAAATCTCTCTGGAGAAAGACCACAACAATGACAAAAACAATGTAAATAATAAGGAAGATCAAGAAAGTACGAAACAAGTAAAAAGACAGTCTGTCTTAGCTAATATTGAGTATTCTATTTACGACAGTGAACCATTTGAAGTAATGATGGAGCATACTGATAAAAATATAGGAAATCTACACCCTGTAGAAGTAGGAAAAATATTACACACCAATCAAATTAAAGGAATAAAAAGTATAGGAAGAAAGGGCAGAAATAGAATCTGTGTGACATTCAGGCTCCCAGGAGACGCAAACAATTTCAGAAAAAACATCACAATAAAGAGCTTGGGATATGAAACTTATATTCCGGCCCCATTAATATCATGTAAAGGAGTTGTTAAGGGCGTAGGAGTGAGTATATCAGAAGAGGAAGTGATAAGAAGAGCAAACGAAGAGGCTGCAGGTATGTTTCAGGTATTAGATATCAAGAGGCTAAATAGAAGAGTAACGGACAACGAAACGAAGGCAGTGTCATATATCCCGACTGGAACATATATTTTTACCTTTAAAGGTAAACTATTCCCAAGGTACGTTTCCATTTACTCCAATAAATTAGAGGTAACATCCTATATTAGACCAACTATTCTATGTTTTAATTGCTATAGATTTAACCACACTGCCAAGCAATGTCGAAGTAAAGAAAGATGTATTAAATGTGGGCAAACAGACCATAAGGCAGAGAACTGTGAAAAATATGTAAATAAAAAGCATTGTTTATATTGTAGGAAAGAACATTTGATATCAGATCACCTACGAAACCCAGAAGAGTGTGAGGAGGTATCTAGACAAAAAAAAATTAATGAAGCAATGTGTTTTCAAAATATTACTTATTACGAGGCAAGTAAAATGATCCCAAGAAAAGGAGAAACCAACAGCAGGCCACAGAACAGCCCAAGAGTGGAGCTCAATGAAAGACAATTCCCCCACCTGCCAAGACACAATGTTCCAGAAAATGAAATGATAAGTATAACACAGAGATCAAACACAATTACTAAATATAACACTAACACTAAAACTTATAACGATGTAGTAGCCAGTGGAAAAAAGAGGAAATGCATGACGAGTCCTGGGTATGATAAGGAGGCTCATAAGGAGTGCCTAATCAGTCCACCTCGTTATCCTAAATCCCCAATTAAACAAATATCAAATATTAACTCTCCAACTCTTGGAAATACAAGAGCTAATGTCCCTGACATGTCACTAAATGAAGCCATAGAAATGTCAGACTACTTAGCGCACCCAGATATACCCACAGAGGAACTTATCTCGATTTTCCAAATTATTCTAACCAACCTCCAAAAGAGAGGGATAGCACAACAAAATCTTGACATACAAAATATGACTAATATAACACAAAGTAGGGCTGGGAGTGACCTGTCACAAGGGAGTGACATGGAACTATTCTGAGTTCTGCTGGGATTAAATAAATAGTTAATTAAAAAAAAAAAAAAAAAAAAAAAAAAAAAAAAAAAAAAAAAATATATATACGCACATTAATTATCTTGTGTAAAACCATAGTTAATCCAGATTAATCATAACCCAATCTCGTTTTTATAATTAGTAAATTCAAAATCCTTCAATGGAATATAAGAAGTATAAACTCTAACTTCACTAACTTAGCATGCATTTTACACAAGGAGAATCCGGATATTGTCATACTGCAGGAAACCTTTTTAAAATCACATATGAAATGTAAAGTTAAAAATTATAATATTTTTCGAATAGATATGATGGAAGGTCGCAATGGCATTGCCATCCTCTCTAAATCTTATATATCAGCCCAAATATATCCTTTAAACCTTAGACATAGAGCATATGGGACATTAACCCAAGCCATTTCAATTGACAAACTCTTGGTAATTAATATATACAATCCTATAGACGTGAAACTAAGTAAAGCATTTCTGATGGACTTGATCAAAGAAAACGACAAATTTGAGTATATAATTATAGGGGGAGACTTTAATTCAAAAAATTTAGTATGGGGTAGTGATATTAATAACCATAACGGTAATCTTATTGTGGAAAATATCTTAGATAATAACTTTATTTGTTTAAATGATGGAAGTCCCACTAGAATCAATTTACCGGGTCAAAAAAAAAGTATAACCGACCTAACCTTTTGTACATCACAGTTAGGCTTAAGTAGCCAATGGAGTACTAAACCACTCGATAAAGGTGAGAGCGATCATTATCCTATCATTATCAATTGTATGACAACTCAGGTACTAAAAGAACCCAGACTAGACAATACTCGAACAACCAATCAATTAGTAACAGATCAAATATTTAATCTCAAAAAAGCTGACTGGGAATTATATAAGCATATTAGTAATAATTTAGGATTGCAAGTAGAGGGACATAATTATTCAGACATTACAAACATTATAAGAGAAGCAACCTCCCTAGCAGTACCTATTAAAAAAGTCCCTGGCATATCTAATAAAAATAACAGAAATCCTACTAGATGGTGGGATAATGAATGCTCTCTACTGGTTCACGAAAGAGGTGAGGCCATTAGAACGTATCTAAATAACAGCAGTACAGAAAATTATATTCTAATGAAAAATGCAGTAGCAAAGACGAAAAAAGTCCTAAAAATAAAAAAGAAAAACAGTTTTAAGGAATTTTGCTCATCTCTCAACAGGGACAGCAGTATTTCTTATGTCTGGAAAGTGATTAAAAGTTTTAAAAATAATTATTGTACCCCTAATAATGAACTCTTTGTAAAAAACAACTTGGATAACTTTATTAACCATATCTCTACTCCCGACCCAATAACAGAACACCATACTATATTATCAGATAATAAAGTCTATCCACCATTCACAATGGATGAATTAAATACTGTATTAGAACAAAGGAAAAAAGACACAGCGCCTGGGGCTGACGGTATTACATACTCCCAATTAAAAAAACTGTCAGATATAGTAAAAAATAAAATTGTAAATGCATTTAATAACATGATAAACGGAGAGCCAATCCCTGACGACTGGAAAGTAAACATAATCTGTCCAATTTTGAAACCTAAAAAAGACCCATTAGAAATAGAAAATTATAGATTTATTACTTTGCAATCGTGTATAATGAAAACTTTTGAAAACTTAATCAAAAATAGATTGGAATATAAAGTAGAGTCAGAAAAAATCTTGAATAATAGACAAGTAGGATTTAGGAAAAGTAAGGGGATTATGGACAATTTGGTTATTTTACAAAACAAAATATTTAATGCTTTTAAAAATCAAAGAAAAGTCCTTGTAGTGTTTTTAGATATTAAGGCAGCATATGACAATGTTCGGATCCCTATATTGTTGGACAAGCTAGCTAGGTTAAACGTATCACAGCAGGTCATCAATCTCATCCAACAACTGTTTTTACAAAGGATAGTAGTTGTAAAAGATTTAATTACCAAATCTCTGTCAAAACAAGGACCATTAAACAAAGGTTTACCGCAAGGTTCTGCACTGAGTCCTCTGTTATACAGTTTATTTATGAATGAAATTTATGACACAGTTGTGGAAGGAGTAGAGATGTTTGCTTATGCAGACGACATTATATTGGCTATTGAGGGTTCAAATTTAATAAATATGACTAGAGCTATGAATGAATCATTAGATAATTTAGCGGATTGGCTTAGAGAACATGAATTAAAATTATCAGTAGACAAATCACGCGCAGTAATTTTTCAAAAAAGAAGGGAAAATATAAGAATACCTGACATTATATTTGAACACGACACTATAACTTACACCTCAGGGATTAAGTATCTAGGAGTCATACTGGATGAAAAAATGAAATTCACTTCCCACATTGACTCTATTTCAGCCAAAGCCCAAAGGGGGGTAGACGTAATGAGATCGGTTTCAAGGGCATGGTGGGGTATGGACCCAAAAATACTTTTAATAATGTATAAGGGACTGGTGAGATCTCATCTTGATTTTGGTATGACTCTAATATTTAACACCTCGCAACAAAACCTATACAAACTAGACAAAGTTCAATACAAAGCCCTAAGAATAATATTAGGTGCCATGAGAAGTACACCAACGGTGTCATTATTAGCAGAAACGGGAGAAATGCCCCTTAAGTGGAGAAGAATATGGCTAGTAGAAAAATATATTCTCAAACAATTATCCCTTGAAAATAGTCCAATAGTTAATAAACTTATTAACTTATATGCAGATCAGGGTCTCATTCAAAATAGTACCAACTCTCCTTTACTAGAGGGACTTGATAGAGCTTTGGCTTATCACCCCATTTTAAAAAAATCTGAAGTGATCCCTTGTTTTTCATTTAGCTTTGAATCCCAAACTACCCAGATTCCAATAATAAATCTAGGCCTTTCTAAATCTAACTTAACTAATCAAATCCAATTTCGTCACATTATAAATGAAAAATTTCCAGAAAGCTTTCTTATCTTTACCGATGGCTCTAAAAGCATTCCTCTAAACAGAACTGGATTTGGTATACATATGCCAAAGAGAAAAGAGAAATTTAGTGTTAGAATAGCAGATGTATCCACTATATGTACCGCAGAAATGCTAGCAATAGCAACTGCTATTAAAAGAGTCATAGAACTAGATATCCCAAAAGTATTAATTCTATCTGACGCAATTAGTGCCTTACAAAAGATAGCCAGAGTAGGAGTAACAGGAACATCGGAATATGCACAACTTATAACCAGAGAATATTTATGGGAAGCCAGGAGAAAAAATATAAATATAGAACTGGGTTGGATACCCAGCCATGCAGGCATCAAAGATAATGAAGAAGCAGATAGACTTGCCAAAGAAGGATTAACAAAGGAATATATTAACTATAAAAGTGTAGATTACAGAGAATTATATCCGATAGTTAAAGCAAAGATCAAGGAGGATTGGGAAGAAGAAAGGAAGGAAATATGCCAAATAAAGGGAAAACATCTATTTAAAATAATGGAAAACATACCTAGCAAGCTATGGTTTTGCGAAGTCAACCTAGACAGACCAAGAATCACGACACTATGTAGACTAAGATCAGGACATTATGGTACCCCAGAACACCTACATAGAATTGGGGTAAATAACACCCCCCAGTGTATATGTGGCCAAATAGGTAATATTAATCACATCTTGCTTGAATGCCCAATTAACAGAAATCTAAGTGATAAACTATATTTTGATTTGCTTAAAACGCTTGCTCCTATAACAACTGCCCTGTGCTTAGTAGACATCCTTAGAAATCCCACATCCCATAGTGCTTCCCTCATATACGCATTTCTAAAAGAAACTAATAACTTGTAGTGCAGTGACAATTAGTGGCTTTATAGGCTAGAATTTGGACCCCAAGGGTGAAAGATTTGTAGTGAACATTTTTTGTTTGTTTTCTGTTTTAGCAACCTGAGAAGAGTATGACTAAGAGTCAGACGTGCGAAGCACAGCTCTTTTCATTTAAAATAATAGAACATTGAAAATTGAACTGGGTAGATAACCTGAAGGTTAAGCCCAAATAAACGTAAAGAAGAAGATGTTCTATGACAGTTTGTTTTTGTGTCTATGAGGTATTTTTGACATTTGACGGGACCAAATTTTAATAAATAAGTTTCAAAAACCTTGCATTGTCACAATCAATTTATCTAGCTTGATTTCTTGTTCGCATAATTTGTTGTAGTACAAGTAAAAGTAAGACACTTTATTTCAGTTTTGTAAAATATGCCTTTTTCTGATATTTTCAATATGTTTTAATTTCCACAGTGCCACAATACTTAAGTATCATTTAAAAATCACGAATTGTATTGAACATTGAGGTCGGTTGGTCAATAATGAATTACTCTAGCATTTTTTGATATATTTAGAAAATATGTAAATTGACAATCCAGCACGAATAATATCTTCCACTAAGATCGATTAACACAACTAAAAAATAGAGTTCACTGTAGTTCAGTCCCGGGATATTATTTTCATATGTAAATTCTTTCTAAAAAAAATTTAATATTTATACTACGCTTCTTTTTATAAATTAACGTATACGAAGTATTTTATAATATTTTTCAATATTTTCCATGGTCTATTTGAGCTTTGACTCAGTTTTATGGCCCTTAAATGATTATGGTGGTTAACTCCCCCATAGATCAGGACCATGTACTGAAAAAGACTAATATCAATCAATCTATACAACTATATGTCATTAGGCCGAACAGCCAAGGCAGCTGAGGCCTTAGAAAACGAAGAAGAGAAAAGTCTATCATTTTGTTATGACTTTGACATTGAAACCGAATACCGTAGTTTTAGTTTAGTTTTAGTGGTTTAAATCGAAAGCAAAAAAGATTAGAAACAAGAAAGAAATGGATATAAAACAAGAATATTCACCAACAAATTCGCTAGAAATTAAACCTGAGTCTTTATCACTCTTTGATTTAAAAGTTAAGAAAGTTGAAACAAATCCTTTGGTTGTTCTAGAAGATAATTATCAAACACAGGAATTTGTGTTTAATGAAGGTAATTTAAAAAATCAATTCCTAGATATCGAAACACTTAAAACCGAGATAAAACAAGAATGTTATTCTACAAGTTTAATAGAAGTTAAACCTGATCCTTTATTACTGTCTGAAATAGAAATCCAGAAAGTTGAAGAAGCTTATTGTTTGATGATCCAGGAAGATAATTGTCAAAAACAGGAATGTAATATCAAAAATGAAATTCTAGATAACAAAACAAATTTGAAAACTAAAAATATAGTTTTCAGGGAACAAAAAATGGTACAGAAAAATAAAATGAAGTATAAATGTCCAGTTTGCCAAAAATGTAAGTTTTGTTTTATTTTTTAAAACATAGTTAACAAAAATTATTTTATTTCTAGATTTTACGTCTTCAAAGTTGAAATTAAAACATTTTGATGAACACTTCAAAAAATGTTTTATAACTTGTGCTTTTTGTGGAAAAGACTTGAATGGAAAATTCGAATTTTGGAATCATTCTGTAGTTCATTTTGTAAAAAATAAATCGAGGAATTTAAGTAGAAAACTATTTCAATGTAAAATTTGTTTAAAACAATTTTCAGTTAGTTTAAAATTAAATAAGCATTTAAAAACTCATACCGAAAAAATAACTAACAATTGCAAAATTAGTTTTAAACAACTTGTTCACACTGGAGACAAATTTTTTAAATGTGAATTTTGCCCCAAGCAATTTCCTCGGAAAGTATATTTGAATCAACATTTAAATATTCATACTGGGGAGAAACCTTTTAAATGTGAAATTTGCTTCAAGAGTTTTGCTTGGAAAGCTAGTTTAAAATTTCATTTAAATATTCACATTAAAGAGAAATCTTTTAAATGTGAATTTTGCCCCAAGCAATTTACTCGGAAAATGTATTTTAATCAACATTTAAATATTCATACTGGTAAGAAACCTTTTAAATGTGAAATTTGCTTCAAGAGTTTCGCCCGGAAAGCAAGTTTAAAAATTCATTTAAATATTCACACTGAAGAGAAATCTTTTAAATGTAAATTTTGCCTTAAGCAATTCACTCGGAAAGTGTATTTGAATCAACATTTAAATATTCATACTGGCGAGAAATCTTTTAAATGTGAAATTTGCTTCAAGAGTTTCAATTGGAAAACTAGTTTAAAAATTCATTTAAATATTCACACTGGACAGAAATCTTTTAAATGTGAATTTTGCCTTAAGTTATTCTCTTATAAAAGTTCTTTGAACAGTCATTTAGAAACTCACACTGCAGAAAAATCTTTTAAATGTGACGTTTGTCTTAAGCAATTTACTACGAAAAACTATTTGAATAAACATTTAAATATTCATATTAGTGAAAAATCTGTTCAATGTAAAATTTGCCTCAAACAATTCACTGGAGTAAGTAGTTTGAAATTTCATTTAAAAATTCACACTGGAGAAAAATGTTTTAAATGTGAATTTTGCCTTAAGTTATTCACTCAGAAAGCTTCTTTAAAATATCATTTAAAACTTCATACTGGAGAAAAACGTTTCAAATGTAAAATTTGTTTCAAAGAGTTTATACAGAGTAATAATTTAAAAAGCCATTTAAAAATTCACACTGGTGAGAAATCTTTTAAATGTGAAATTTGTTCCAAACAATTTACTCAGAAAGTTACTTTAGCAATGCATTTAAAAACTCACGCTAGTGAGAAATCTTTTAAATGTGAAATATGCCTCGAACTATTCACTAATAAATATACTTTGAAAAATCATGTAAAAATTCACACTGAAGAGACATCTTTTAAATGAGAAATTTGTTTCAAACAATTTATTCAAAGTAGTAACGTAAAAAGCCATTTTAAAATTCAAAAATTTGTTTTAAACAATTCACTTCTAGTAAGAATTTAAAAAATTAAAAATGCACACCAGTGAGAAATCTTTTAAGAGTGAAATTTTGTAACATACTTTAAAATTAAATTTGTTAAAGGTTTGCCTCAAATAATTCACCAAAAAATGTTTGATATATTACATAATTATTATAATTTCCAAAAATTCGAAAATTATTTTAAAGTCATAATATATTTTTTTTTGGTCGATTCAGGACTTCATAAAATTTGGACGGGGGTACGTAAATTACCCTTTGCCCGGATCTGTTCTTATAGTTAAAGACCGTTTTGATTAATTATTCACAATAAAAATTAAGCTTTTATCAGTATGTACATTTGTAAAAAAAAATTACTAAGTGCTACTTTACCTTGTAATTTTCATTTTCCTAATGATGAAAATAAAAATGTTTCCAAAGGTTGGAATAAAGTTTTAAAAAGTTCTCTTTAATTTATTTTTGCATTCCCAATATTCCTTAGTTTATCCTATCCAGTCAGTCAAATATATTAAGTTATTTTATGGAATTATATAATTTTTATAAATTAATCTTTTATTCTGTTTTTATTGAAGTAGATTCACAAAATTATAATTAAATTTACATATTAATAGAAAAAAACAAAAATAATTTAAAAGATATTTCCATTGAAATAAAAAAAAATACTTAAAATATAAAAAAAAACTTAATTTTCTTTCCTTAATAAAATATTTATCTCCCAATGAAACCAATCTGAGTTTAACAGTATCTGCTCTGCTAATAAAAAAATCTGATGTCCGCACATGACCTCTCGCCATTTTTAAATCAAAAATTTACGCGTTAACACAAAACAGTATGAAAAAAATTAACATTTTTGTAAATCTGGCAACAATGGCAAAAGTTTTGAAAATTTTAATTTCTCCAAAATAAACTATAGTGTATACAAAATATATGTGGAAATTTTTAGTTATATGGTATCACTCATAGCACCAAAATCTAATCAGATCTAATCTAGACTAACAGAATCTTGTAAGCAAAATTTAAGATTTTTTCTGTAGTTTTTGAGTTGTAAACAAGATCCATCCTAACACACATATCATCGCGAAAATATCAAAATCGTATTCTAAGGGCTTTAAAACGTATTTATCCATTGAAACTCACAACCCATTTTTATCATGATTACTATACCTCTCTCATCTGAAGGACAAGAGGTAAAAATAGATAAATTATATGAGATAAAATTTCAAATTTTTTTCTTTGACTGCAGTAATACTTTACAATATATATTTATGTATCATGAGAAGCCCGGCCGCTATTTTTTTAGTAGAATAGTAATAAATAAAGCTACAATTTTATATATAAAAAAATAAAACAGTATTCAGTAAGGCCACTATAAAAATCAAAAACTGATTTGGTCTCTTTACGGATTTAAATCCCACATGTTTTTGACCCATTTTAACTGCAAATGTCTCGGAACTTTGAGACGATAGGCAGGTGCGGTTTTCGTTGAATAATTTCTTAAACTTAAATAACTAGGAAGACTACAAGACGGTGGAAAGAAGAAAGACAGTTGACAGGCGGAAGAATGAAGATGAAAATACATAATAATTTTTCTTTCCCACTTAAGCTGTTGGTTAAATAATTGTGTTATAAAGTCGAAACTTTCCGTTTTGAAACATTCTGTTATTTTATTCACTTTTAAGATAGTCTGTCCTCTTCTCACTGTTTTAGAATTTGCTGGATATTCTTGCTCCTAGATAAACAATTCTTCCACAATTTTGCATTTTATTTTTCCTTAAGCTTTTTATTCTAATATTCCTTAATTTTTCTCTCTGTCTGATATTATTTTACATTTTCCTTAGTCTCACACTTTCCATGCCTTGTCCACCAAATTTTTGGTAATATCTTTCAGCTTTTTTTGTTCCTTTTGCGTTAATAACTACGTCATGAGCATATTCCATCTCGAAATATTTTTCCCAGAACCGTATTAAATAAAAAAGTTGACAATGGTGTTCTCTGTCTTTTACCCCAATTCAAATATTGAAAGTATTTAATGTTTTTCCTACAATAATTCTGAAATATTTAGAACAATTCTGAAATATTTGGAACAAATCTGAAATATTCAGAAAAATTCTAAAATATCTAGAACAATTCTGAAATATCTAGAACAATTCTGAAATATCTAGAACAATTCTTAATGGTCTAGGACTATTATGAAATATCTAGAATAATTCTTAATGGTCTAGAACAATTTTTTAAGAACTAGAACATTATAGAAGAATTCTTTTTAGAAGAATGTTTTTCCTAGAACAATTCTGAAATATCCGGAACAATTCTGAAATATTTAGAATAATTCTGAAATATCTAGAACAATTCTTAATGGTCTAGGACTATTCTGAAATATCTAGAATAATTCTTAATGGTCTAGAACAATTTTTTAAGAACTAGAACATTATAGAAGAATTCTTTTTAGAAGAATGTTTTTCCTAGAACAATTCTGAAATATCCGGAACAATTCTGAAATATTTAGAACAATTCCGAAATATCTAGAATAATTTTTAAATATCTAGAATAATTCTTAACGATCTAGAACTATTCTTAAAAATTAAAAACAATAATTTATGACATAGAACAATTTTTTAAGAACTAGAACCTTTTTTTAAGATATAGAACAATTCTTAAGGGTTTAGAACCATTTTTAATGAACTAGAATAATTCTGAAATATCTAGAATAATTTTTAAATATCTAGAATAATTCTTAACGATCTAGAACTATTCTTAAATATTAAAAACAATGATTTATGGTATAGAAGAATTTTTTAAGAACTAGAATATTTTTTAAGATATAGAAGAATTCTTAAGAGTTTATAAAAATTTTTAATGAACTATAGAACAGTTCTGAATTATCTAGAACAATTTTTAAATATCTGGAACAATTCTTAATGATCTAGAACTATTCTTGAATATTAAAAACAATGATTTATGGGATAGAACAATTTTTTAAGAACTAGAATATTGTTTTAAGATATAGATAGAAGAATTCTTAAGGGTTTAGAACAATGTTTAATGAACTAGAACAATTCTGATATACCTAGAATAATTCTGAAATATCTAGAACAATTTTTCTCCACGGCCATTACTGAATGTATGAATTCTGAAATCATTTTTAATAATAGAATGTAAACATTCACACTCTAGAGTTTGAATATTTATTCTATAATACTTGCCTCTTATGCATTTTGCATGTATTTTCATTCTTTATCAAGGTAAAGAATGGATTTTCTGTAATCGAATTAAACAATATCGATTGCCATGGACTTCAAAAGTATCAGTGTCAGATATAAAATGGTGACGGTAATAATTATTTTCAAACAAGTTTTAATTTAAACAAAATAATGAGTGAAAAATCAAGTGAAGTAGATATAGAATTTAATAATATCTGAAATTGCAAATTATGAAAAAACACCAATGCACCAGATTTTAATATCGGTAAGTGTACCACAGCACTATAAATATTAATACAAATATGTCAACAAATAACTTGTGTTCAGATTTAATTTAATTTTGATTTATACTTTTTGATCGTGGAGAAAATATAGTCTGTTACTCGGTCAGAATGAAAAAATTCGACACTCGTGGTTCCTCACACTCGCTTTCGCTCGCGTTCGGAATTTTCCACTGGTGTCGAATTTTTCATTCTAACCTTGTTACAGAATCTACTATTAAATATCTAGAATAATTCTTAATGGTTTAGAACAATTTTTAATATCTAGATTAACTCTTATTTTTTATCTTTGATATGTATATGTTTGTTTATTTTTGGTCCATCTTAGCTTCTCTATAGAAGTTTTTTATTCCATTTTTTTTATAATATTCCTCTATTTTTCCCCAATTATTGTACTTTTTATATGTCTTATCATTCCCTTTTGCCTTATAATAGCAGAATAGTAAATATTCGCTTAAGTTTTACAATTTTTTTTTCTTTAAGAATTATTTAAAACCTTGTAAATATTAATTATACAAATTATTTTTTTCTGTTAATTCTGTAATGCTCGTACTAAATACCTATACTCGGAATGTCAAATAGTTTATGTTTTAAATAAGTTACAAAAAAAATCTATTGTTTAAACGACTTCTAACGTAACACCATTTAGAAGTGATTTTATGGAATCGTGCATTTGACTACGAAATGTCATAACATCAATGTTGAAATACTCTTAATGCATTTTAACTCGCGATTAGGTTTGTCTTATTCAGATTCTGTGCGTACTTCCTTCAAGTACAACAGTTCATATGCCAGTATATAAAGTGAACTTAAGGCAAATTAAAATGTGATACTGAAACTGTATCTCCCCATATTGATATATACCGTACCAAATTTTTTTAAATCAACGTTTCGACCTCAAACGACCAGCCTCGACTATTTTTTTCTCTATCTAACTATGTTAAATCTAAATATTTTATTACGTTTCCAGTGGTGTACCTATTGGGACCGGAACAGCGTTCCGGTACCTTTTTTTCAGAACTAGGACACCTTCCGGTTCTTTTTTTTTCATAAAGGACTTAAACGCTGCTTGCGGTAGGAGTTAGCTGGCAGAAAGCGTAACGTAAGAAAAAAGCGTGATGCCCCCTCCAGGCGACTTTAACTCTCTTTATTTTACTCTCTGTCTTTTTCTACAATATGTTTTTTTTATTTTTTTTATATCATTTATAATTATTTTATAGAGATAGTTGGTTTTCCCGTTTTTTCTCATTTTCCTGATTTTTGTTTTTTCTGTTTTTATTTCTGGTTTTTTTCTCATTTTTTCCCATTCTATTTTTTTGTTTCTTATTTTTTTTTCTAATTGTTTCTCATTTTTTCTTATTCCTCTGATTTTTGCGATTTTTTTGCTATCATTTTGGAATTTTCTTGGGATTTTTTTGCGATTTATTTCAATTCTTTTGAATTTTTTCATTTTTTTATGGTTACAATTGTTTTTGGTTTTTTGGTTGTTGTTTGTTTTTTTTTTGCGATTTTTTTCGATTTCTTGCGTTTTTCAACGTCTTTTTCGTTTTAGCTTTTTTTCTTCTTTTTCGGTTTTTTTGAATTATTTTTTCGTTTTTTTTTTGAATTTTACAATTTTATTTTTTATTATTTATTTTTTTTCCAATATTTTTTTTGATCCTTCTAGTTTTTCTCATTTTCCTAAGTTTTTGTTTTTTTCTGTTTTTATTTTTGGTTTTTTCTCATTTTTTCCATTCTATTTTTTTTCTATTTCTTTCTTTTGTTTTCTAATTGTTTCTCACTTTCTCTTATTACGCTGATTTTTGCTACATTTTGCGATTTTTTTGCCCTCATTTTGGAATTTTTTTGCGATTTATTTCAATTCTTTTGATTTTTTTCATTTTTTCATTTTTTTATGGTTACACTTGTATTTGGTTTTTTGGTTGTTTTTTTGCGATTTTTTTCGATTTCTTGCGTTTTTTCAACGTCTTTTTCGTTTTAGCTTTTTTTCTTCTTTTTCGGTTTTTTTGAATTATTTTTTCGTTTTTTTTTTGAATTTTACAATTTCATTTTTTATTATTTATTTTTTTTCCAATATTTTTTTTGATCCTTCTAGTTTTTCTCATTTTCCTAAGTTTTTGTTTTTTTCTGTTTTTATTTTTGGTTTTTTCTCATTTTTTCCATTCTATTTTTTTTCTATTTCTTTCTTTTGTTTTCTAATTGTTTCTCACTTTCTCTTATTACTCTGATTTTTGCTACATTTTGCGATTTTTTTGCCATCAGTTTGGAATTTTTTTGCGATTATTTTGCGATTTATTTCGATTCTTTTGATTTTTTTCATTTTTTCATTTTTTTTATGGTTACACTTGTTCTTGGTTTTTTGGTTGGTTTTTTTTTGGCGATTTTTTTCGATATCTTGCGTTTTTTCAACGTCTTTTTCGTTTTATTTTTGCAGTTTTTAGCGTTTTTTGCTTCTTTTTCGGTTTTTTTTTTAAATAATTTTTTCGTTTTTTCTGAATTGTACAATTTTTTTATTACTTATTTTTTTTCCAATATTTTTTTTGATCCTTCTAGTTTTTCTCTTTTCCCTAATTTTTTTGTTTTTTTCTGTTTTTATTTTTGGTTTTTTCTCATTTTTTCCATTCTATTTTTTTTCTATTTCTTTCTTTTGTTTTCTAATGGTTTCTCACTTTCTCTTAGTCCGCTGATTTTTGCTACATTTTGTGATTTTTTTGCCATCATTTTGGAATTTTTTTGCGATTATTTTGCGAGTTATTTCATTTCTTTTGAATTTATTCATTTTTTCATTTTTTTTATGGTTACACTTGTTTTTGGTTTTTTGGTTGGTCTTTTTGCGATTCTTTTCGATTTCTTGCGTTTTTTCAACGTCTTTTTCGTTTTATTTTTGCTGTTTTTAGCGTTTTTTTGCTTCTTTTTCGGTTTTTTTTTTTAATTATTTTTTCGTTTTTTCTGAATTTTACAATTTTATTTTTTATTATTTATTTTTTTTCCAATAATTTTTTTGATCCTTCCAATTTTTTCTCATTTTCCTGATTTTTTGTTTTGTCTGTTTTTGTTTTTTCTTATTTTTTGCCCATTCTATTTTTTTCTATTTCTTTTTTTTGTTTTCTAATTGTTTCTCAATTTTTCTTATACATCTGATTTTTGCGATTTTTTTGCCATCATTTTGGATTTCTTTGCGATTTATTTCAATTGTTTTGATTTATTCATTTTTTTATGGTTTCAATTGTTTTTGGTTTTTTGGTTGGTTTTTTTTGCCATTTTTTTCGAATTCTTGCGTTTTTTTAACGTCTTTTTCGTTTTATTTTTGCGGTTTTCGGTTTTTTTTCTCTTCTTTTTTCGGTTTTTTTATTTAATTATTTTTTCGTTTTTTCTGAATTTTTCAATTTCATTTTTTATTTTTTCCCAATATTTTTTTTGGTCCTAGTTTTTTCTTATTTTCCTGACTTTTTGTTTTTTTTTGTTTTTATTTTTGGTTTTTTTCTCATTTTTTCCATTCTATTTTTTTCTATTTCTTTCTTCTGTTTTCTAATTGTTTTTAATTTTTTCTTATTCCTCTGATTTTTGCGATAATTTGTGATTTTTTTGCCATCATTTTGGAATTTTCTTGCCAGTTTTTGGTTATTTCAATTCTTTTGAATTTTTTGATTTTTTCATTTTTTATGGTTACAATTGTTTTTGGTTTTTTTTGGTATTTTTTCCAATTTCTTTCAATTTTTTAACGTCGTCATTTTCGTTTTATTTTTGCGGTTTTTTAGGTTTTTTTCTTCTTTTTTCGTTTTTTTTTTAAATTATTTTTTTGTTTTTTCTGAATTTTACAATTTTATTTTTTATTATTTATTTTTTTTCTATTTTTTTTTTGATCCTTCTAGTTTTTTTCTCATTTTTCTGATTTTTGTTTTTTTCCTCATTTTCCTCATTGCTCTGTTTTTTATAATTCTTTCCTTTGTTTTCTTATTCTTCTAATTTTTTCGGTTTTTTCTTTTTTTCCCATTTTTCCGATTTTTTGTTTTGTTTTTTTTGATATTATTCTATTGTTTTTTAATTTTTTCTGTTGTTTTTTAATTTTTTAAAATTCTTTCAGGTTTTTCATTTTGTCTTATTCTTCTGGTTTATTCAATTTTTGTCGTTTTTTGGTGATTTCTTTCAATTTCTTTCGATTGTTTTCGATTTCTACATATGGATTTCTTTCGATCTCTTTCGATTTATTTCAGTTTCTTTCGATTCCATTCGAGTTTTTTCAATTTCTTTCTTTTTTTTCGACATTTCTCGATTTGTATTCTTTTTTTCGATTTTTTTCTCATTTTAAAATTTTCAAAAGTGAAAAAATAACGCAAGGAACTTCATTCCTGACGGGGATCCCCCGACCGGCCCCACCGCACAATTTTTTATTTAACCTTAAATGAAAATTATACGTTAAATTTTCGAATAAAAAAAAGAAATATTTTTTAATGTATTTTTAAGATAATCAGATTTGTCCACTACCCTCCCCCCAGCTATAACCATGTGTTCCGGTACTTTTTATTTTACCATACTGGTTGACATTGAACTGTACTTTTGGAAAATTTCTAAGTACGCTTCTGTTCTATTTTTTTTATAATGATCCCTATTTTAGGAATTTTTTTAAGTTCGGTCCAGTTCCATTTTCACTGTAATTCGAATAAAATTAATTAAAAATTGAATATACCAAGAGCTTAATAGTATAATAATAAACAGGACCGTACTGGCTTTCAATTTCAGTAATTTTAAAAATCTAATAGACGATATATAAAAAATAATATAAATTATTCAAGGAACGTATACATAAGGTATAAAATAAACTTTTCATAAAATCAAAATTCTTCTTGGCATATAGAATACAATTAAGTCGCGTTGTCGAGAGAAGAATAAGAAGTAGCCAAGCGTGATGTCATGCTGTCTTGGGTCGCACTTTACAGAATCACAATTACTATACTTAAAGTCCTTAGTTTGCTTACCAACATGTACCTAAAACAACATACAATGTTTTATATAAATAAAAAAAGGTGCAGTAACGGCTCTTGAAAAAAAAAAAAATAGTGATTCCGTGTTTTGTTTTATAAATAATGATGCTAGCAGCAGCAAGTGTTAGAAAACCTCGTAGAGTTAGTGATAAAGTTGTGAGATTTCCCAAAATTTTAGAGTGCGAAAATATAGACGCTGATTCTTTGGAAAACGAATCTAGTTGCGATGAACGTAACGTAAGTACTACAATATTATATTTTTATTGCTATTTTTATTAAAATACAATATTTGTACATTAATAGAATTAAATTAAAATGCAAAATTTAATTTTAGTTTAAAAATAGAAAGCAAATTTTATTTTGTCTGTTGTAGTGGCATAGTAAAAGATATTTTCAGTGGGGTTAAATAGTTCTGAAAAAACATCTGGTAAAATAACAAAAATCCGCAAAAGTGTTAAAATATCCGATATAATAACAAGTATCTACAAAATTGTTAAAAAATTCTCAAAATTATTAAAAAACCGGTAAACTTATACAAAATCCGCAAAATCACACAAAAATCGGCACTTTGTTAAAAAATACGGTTAAATGGTACAAAAATCTGCAAAATTATTTAATTCCGATAAAATCATTCAAAAATTCCGTAAAAATATACAAAATCCACAAAATTCTTAACAAATCCGATAAAATCATCCAAAATCCGCAAAATTGTTAAAAAATCTTGTAAAAATATACAAAATCCACAAAATTGTTAAAAAATCCGATAAAATTATACAAAATCCGCAAAATTGTTAAAAAATCTGGTAAAAATATACAAAATTGTTAAAAAATCCTATAAAATCATACAAAAATCCGCAAAGTTGTTAAAATATCCGATATAATAACAAATATCCACAAAATTGTTAAAAAATTTGGCAAAATCATATAAAAACGTGCAAAATTGTTAAAAATCTGGTAAACTTATACAAAATCCGCACACTCTAACAAAAATCGGTACTTTGTTAAAAAACACGGTTAAATGGTACAAAAATGTGCAAAATTATTTAATTCCGATAAAATCATTCAAAAATTCCGCAAAATTGTTGAAAAAATCCGGTAAAATCATACAAAAATCTGGTAAAAATATACAAAATCCAAAAAATTGTTAAAAAATCCGATAAAATCATACTAAATCCGCAACATTGTTAAAAAAATCTTGTAGAAATATACAAAATCCATAAAATTGTTAAAAAATCCGATAAAATCATACAAAATTCCGCAAAATTGTTAAAAAATCCGATAAAATCATACAGAAATCCGCAAGAATTTAAAAAATCTGGTAAAAATATACAAAATCCACAAAATTGTTGAAAAATTAGATAAAATCATACAATAATTCGCAAAATTGTTAAAAAATCTGGTAAAAATATACAAAATCCACAACATTGTTAAAAAATCCGATAAACTTATACAAAATCCGCAAAATTGTTAAAAAATCTAGTAAAAATATACAAAATCCACAAAATTGTTAAAAAATCCGATAAAATCATACAATAACTCGCAAAATTGTTAAAAAATCTGGTAAAAATCTACAAAATCCACAAAATTGTTAAAAAATCCGATAAAATCATACAAAAATCCGCAAAAATTTAAAAAATCTGGTAAAAATATACAAAATCCACAAAATTGTTAAAAAATCCGATAAAATCATACAAAAATCCGCAAAATTGTTAAAAAATCTGGTAAAAATATACAAAATCCACAAAATTGTTAAAAAATCCGATAAAATCATACAATAATTCGCAAAATTGTAAAAAAATCTGGTAAAAATATACAAAATCCACAAAATTGTTAAAAAATCCCATAAAATCATACAAAAATCCGCAAAAATTTAAAAAATCTGGTAAAAATATACAAAATCCACAAAATTGTTAAAAAATCCGATAAAATCATACAAAAATCCGCAAAAATTAAAAAAATCTGGTAAAAATACACAAAATCCACAAAATTGTTAAAAAATCCGATAAAATCATACAAAAATCCGCAAAATTGTTAAAAAAATCTGGTAAAAATATACAAAATCCACAAAATCGTTAAGAAATCCGATAAAATTATACAAAATCCGCAAAATTGTTAAAAAATCTGGTAACAATATACAAAATCCAGAAAATTGTTAAAAAATCCGATAAAATCATACAAAAATCCGCAAAAATTTAAAAAATTTGGTAAAAATATACAAAATCCACAAAATTGTTAAAAAATCCGATAAAATTATACAAAATCCGCAAAATTGTTAAAAAATCTGGTAACAATATACAAAATCCACAAAATTGTTAAAAAATCCGATAAAATCATACAAAAATCCGCAAAAATTTAAAAAATCGGGTAAAAATATACAAAATCCACAAAACCGTTAAAAAATCCGATAAAATTATACAAAATCAGCAAAATTGTTAAAAAAATCTGCTAAAAATATACAAAATCCACAAAATCGTTAAGAAATCCGATAAAATTATACAAAATCCGCAAAATTGTTAAAAAATCTGGTAACAATATACGAAATCCACAAAATTGTTAAAAAATCCGATAAAATCATACAAAAATCAGTAAAATAGTTAAAAAATCTGGTAAAAATATACAAAATCCACAAAATTGTTAAAAAATTCGATAAAATCATACAAAAATCCGCAAAAATTTAAAAAATCTCTTAAAAATATACAAAATCCACAAAATCGTTAAAAAATCCGATAAAATCATGCAAAATCGGCAAAATTGTTAAAAAATCTGGTAAAAATATACAAAATCCACAAAATTGTTAAAAAATCCGATAAAATCATACAAAAATCCGCAAAAATTTAAAAAATCTCTTAAAAATATACAAAATCCACAAAATCGTTAAAAAATCCGATAAAATCATGCAAAATCGGCAAAATTGTTAAAAAATCTGGTAAAAATATACAAAATCCACAAAATTGTTAAAAAATCCGATAAAATCATACAAAATCGGCAAAATTGTTAAAAAATCTGGTAAAAACATACAAAATCCACAAAATTGTTAAAAAATCCAATAAAAATATACAAAATCCGCCAAATTGTTAAATAATCTCGTAAAATCATACAATAATCCTCAAAATTCTTTAAAAAAATCCGGTAAAATAATGAAAATCCGCAAAAATATTAAAATATCCAGTATAATAACAAAAATCCGCAAAATTGTTAAAAATTCCGTAAACTCATACAAAAATATGCAAACTTCTTAAAAAATCCGGTAAAATCCGCAAAATTGTTAAAAATCCGGTAAAATCATATAAAAATCGCCAAATTTTGAAAGAATCCTGTAAAATAACAAAAAACCGTAAAATTGTTGAAAGAATCCGGTAAACCCAAACAAAAATCCGCAAAATTATTAAAAGAATCCGGTGAAATAACAATAATCCGCAAAATTGTTAAAATATCCGGTGTAATAAAAAAAATCCGCAAGGTTATTAAAAATTCCTGTAAAATCATACAAAAATCCACAAAATTGTTAAAAAATCCATTAAATTTACAAAATTTCGCAAAATTATTAAAAAAATCCTTGACGCTATTATCTCAGGATTTTTGCGATTCTATGTACGTGCAGTGTCGGGATCGATATCGTGTTACACCCTGTAATTTTGATTTTCTTTAAAACATTGTTGCGGTTTTTGATTTTTCGGTACACAAAAAACACATAATTGGACAATTTTATTTTTCAAATTTTTTTTTTAATCGAGGTTTAGCACATTTCACCTATTTTGTCCTGGAAATCCTACTGTTCGTACGTCACTGGCCACTTGTACTAAAAAATAAAATTATTTTAATAATTTTTTTTTCCTATACAAACAAAAGCTGTTAATAACATTTATTTCAATATTTCAATGCTATTTGTTTAAAAAAAAATGATATAATTTCAAAAAGATACATATTTATTATCACAAATTAGAGAAACATGAAAAATTAAATTAAACTTATATTTTAAGATATTTTTAAATCTTAATACCATTTTTCCCTTTATTAATACTGCCTCTAGTTTCAGTAAAATTGCTACTTATTTTCCCCCATTATGAAGAAAATTTTATACATATTTTTTTTTCAGGAACTTCCAGTTATTACCAACGCGCCTCCATCAGATAACGTGAACGAAAATGCAAATCAGCAACAATCGCTGAAACACTTGAACCTAAACGGTTTATGTAACAAAAAAGAAGAGTGTTATGTAGAAGAAATCGTTCTTCCTGGTGAGTCTATACAGTCCCTATCCGAACTGCAGATCCTCAGTTTACGATCGAACGGAATTCAAAATTTCCCAAGCAGTGTTCTTCAGTTAATTAGTTTGGTGGTTTTGGATCTTTCTGATAATAATTTGTTGACGTTACCACCGGAAATTAGTCAACTAAAACTGTAAGTAACAAATCTTTTTTTAATAACTAGTTAAAATTTTCGGAGTTTCTAGTTGTTATGCATGAAAAAATTGTATCGCCTCATAAATTAAACAAGAGAATTTTTTAATAATATTAAATATTTTTGTATATTTTCAAATTTTAAACTTGATATTTAGTTTTTATTCATGTCGTAAATAAAATTTGAAAAAAATTAAATTATTTGTCGCAAAAATTGTTAATTACGGTTCAGTTCATCTTCTTTGTCTTCTTCTGAATAGTACTAAATTTTTATGACAAGCTAAAGCAACATGTCGATATTTTCTTGTCGCAAAACTAAACGAATTTAACTTCTTTGTTATCGCTATAAAAATATATTTTATTGGTTATTTGTAGTTTTATAAGGGCGCCATTCTTTTGATAATATTTAATGGGAGCGAGCTGGAGACAACCGGAAAGTTAAATAAAAAAAAACAGATTAACTTTCTTAGTAATACTCGATGTTCTTTTTAATTAATAATTAATTATTTAAATTTTACAATGTTCAAAAATTATAAAATAGATTTTAAACAGGAATCTCCCTTGAGTAAATTTGTTATTTAATAATATGACTTATTTTCGAATTGTGTAGTAATTTTAACCCATAACGAAGCACCTGAGGGTGCGGCTTGACTTTATTGGCTTTTAAACTTAACTTCTTTGCTGACTTAGCTTCTGGCCTGACTTTGACTGAAAGTTTGGCTAAATTTTAACACTCTAGCGTAACTTTCAAACTTAAATCAACCAGAAGGTATAAGTTACGGAACATGGAAAATAATCCACCGGACCACGTGTTCTTAAAACTCTTTACAACGATATTAAATGAAATCTTAATATTTATTTAGATCAAACAACTAACAATACAATTAGAAGTAAAAAACATTGTATCATTTTTTTTTAATGGCGTGGACTTTATGTCATTCAGCCAACTGAAATTCGTCTATAAAGACATAAGGGTAGCCCTAAACAACCGAGAAAGAAGAATTCAAAAGGAATTCGAAGAAAAACAACAAGGATAGACGTAAATACACTTAAGTGCACAATGTTTGAATACAAAGTTGTAGAGCATAAAATTCTCTAGAACTTTTGAATTAAACTTTTCCAGAATTTCCAATAGTTACGTCGTTAGAGGTGGCGAAAACATGTACATGTAGGTTATCCCAATTTTTTCCAGATTTTGAAGAGAAACAATACACTTTATTGCGAAATGTTCTAGTGAAAAGTTGTAGGGCATCAAATTCCTCACAATTTTTGTATCAAACTTTTTCCAGAATCCCCAATATTTTCACCGCCAGAGGACGCGAAAACATATTTCCCGACTTTTTCCAGGTTTTGATGACAAATAGTGCGATTTAGTGCAAAATGTTTTGGTGCAAAGTTGTAGAGCATACAATTCTCTACAACTTTTGACTCAAACTTTTTCCTGAATTTTCAGTAGATGGTCGAAAAATGTGCATGTAGGTTTTCCCAATTTTTTTCCAGATTTTAAGGAGAAACAATGCAGTTTAGTGCAAAATGTTCTAGTGCAAAGTTTTGTGTCATAGTTTTTCCAGAATTCTCCGTAGTTTTGGCCTGAAACAAATTAAAATTTCGATTACAGATTTGGATTCAATATAAAAACCAAAAAAAAAATTATATCAATCAAAACGTTATGTCTATTAAGATAAAAGTAATAGAGGTCTGAAATTTATCAATTTTTTTATTTGTGAGAATGTTATAAGATTTATGCAATAATTAAATTAAAAAATAAGCATAAATATTATTAGATTTATACATGGTGTCCCAGAATAAAGGGGACGAACTTCGTCTGTAGAATATTTAATTAATTTTAAGACCAAAAGTCTTTATGAATTCATTTCTAAATTGAGTATTAACAAAGTTACAGGGTGTTAAATTTTCAAAAAAAAAATAACATTTTTTCGTATAACTCCAAAACGGCTTTATATTTTTTTATGAATTTTTTTGTGTCGGTCTTTATTAATCAGTCTAATATGACAATAATAATGACCTGTCTATAACTTCAACCAGGGACGTACGGTAGATAGGGATCCAACTTGTGTACCCCTTAATTTTACGCCACTGGAAAAATTTTGGTTTTGACATATTTTCTAAATTCTATACGTTTCTAATACAAAAGTGCACATGGTTTGTTATGTATATCTCAGCAGTTTTTGAGATTTTTAACATTATATAGGTCAAAATACAGTAATTGTAATAAAAATTGTTTTTTCATTTTTATAAACATAAACATTTTTCTTGGGCATGTAAGTACTGTCTATATCCTCCAGTTATTATTGTGTTTAATTTTCACATTTACATCTTGGCTTCGTATTCAGTATTTCTTAAAATTTATAAAAAAACAGTATTTTTCATTACTAAACAATAGAAAACAATAGAAACAATAACTTATAAATTATTGAATTTTGACCTATTTAATATCGGATATCTTAAAAACTGTTGAGAATATTCATAACAAACCTCATGCATTTTTTGTAGTAGAAAGGTATAGAAAAATATGTCAAAACCAAAATTTTTCCAGTGGCGTAAAAATTAAGGGGTACACAAGTTGGATCCCTATATACTGTACGTCCCGGGTTAAAGTTATAGACAGGTCATTATTACTGTAAAATTAGACTAATGAATATAGACCGACACAAAAAAAATATTAAGCCGTTTTAGAGTTATACGAAAAAATGTTTTTTTCCGAAAATTTATAATCCTGTAACTTCGTTAATACTCAATTTAGAAATGGGTTCATAAAGACTTTTGGTCTTAAAATTAAGTAAATATTCAACCTCCGAAGTTTGTCCCTTTTATTTTGGGACTCCCTATATATCAATAAAATCTTATTGACAATACCAGTTTGCGTATTCTCAACTAGTTTTTCTTTAAGTATTACTTTTTATTTTAAGTGGAACAGCGTAAAAATCTAACCAATAGAAATAGAGATAGACGCAAGTGCCCTTTTAACAACACTACTGTGCATTATTTTTGTTTACGTATAGTACATTTTAAATCTGTTTTATTTTTCAATAAAATCGAAATAATAAACACAACCCGTTATTGAATTGGAGGACACAAATAACATTACAAGATGTAGTGTTGTGTATCTTTAACATATCTAAACATTGCCTTTATTTATACTTGTTAAAAATCTGTTTAAATCAAATCAGTTCATCCAATTAACTTTAATAAAAAAATATAAGTTGTCGCTTTCTAAATCAGAAAATTACAAAATGACATTGAGATATAAAATTCTTATTGACCAACCGTAATAATCGTGTAATCTATTCAAAAGTTAATTTTCTAAAGTAATGAACTTTTACTGCTTCAAGTGAGTGATTCTTTAGTTTTGATAGAAAAATATTTATCAAATATAAACAAGTTAGTTTGTTATATAACCAATCAATATTAATTTAATTGATTTATTTTATAGGTTATTGAATATATCTTTGAGTAAGGACCAATTGCGTTTAGGGGTTTAATATGTTAGTTTCGCTCCTAAATATGATAAAATCAGAAAGTACCCTGTTTTTAATTGACCCTTTTTTGAAATTCAAGATTTTTTCTACAACAGTTTTTTGGCTGAAAAATAGTCAAAATACGTTTTTTATTTTTTTTAACCATTTTTAGTACTAAAAATAATCGAAAAACAGAACTATAAAGTTACGAAAAACACGTTTTCCTTTTTTTACTAATTCGTTTATAACATTTTTTGCGGCATTCTAGGTATATAAAATTGTTCAAAGAAAAGGAAGGTCTTGAAAAAACTAAGAACTTTCTTTTTTTTTTCAGTCTGCGATTGACTATCGCCTTTCAAAATTCTCCATTTTTAACTATTTTTCAACGTATTTGTTCTTAATATTTTTGTTTTTAATTTTCAGCAATAAAAAGCGTCAGTACTAATTTTATGATGGCAAAAACATTTTTTTACCCCAATTTTTCATCACTTTTCTCGACGTTTTCCAACTTCCAGATTCCGAAAATGCATAAAAAATCCGAACATCTCTATGTCTGCCTGTCTGTCTGGATGTAAACACTATAACTTTCAATCGAAAGCTCCGTACGAGTTCCATTACTCTTAAGTTTTATCCAGGGAAAAAACCTATTGAACTAGTGCAGGATTGGGTTGGCACATAATTATTATTGTGACCTAAACCTTTGATCGTTTTTATTTTTTTATATATATTTTTAACATAATTTTAAATCTCTTTTACATATTCACAACGAAATAAAACATGACAGATATTTTCAGAATTTTTTGATTTTTTCTGTTTTTTTTTTAAATTTTTGGAAATTTTCTTCTCTACCTTTTTTAATCTTTTTTGATTGTAAAATTTTTTAAAACCTTTAAAAGTTTTTAATATTTTTGAAATTTTTGTCTTTATAATTTATGATTTTTGTTGTTTTGTATTTTCTTACTGATTTTTCCACATTTATTCTAATTTTTGAAATTTTTATTATTTTTTTTACCATTTTTTGATTTTTCTCTTTTTTTACCATTATTTCTACTTTTTTCCTTGTTCTTTTGATATCTAATTATTTTTTTATATTTTTTGTTTTCTTTCTATTTATCTAATGTTTAAAGTTCTTAAAATTTTTATGACGATTTTTTTGATATTTAAAATTTTTGTAATTTTTGAAATTTTTAACGTCTTTATGAAGATTTCGTCCGATTTTTCATTTATTAATTTTGTTTTTTACAATTTTTAATTTTTCCTGATTTATTACTGATTTTATCTTTTTATACTTTTCAGATTTTTTATTTTTCTATTTATTTTAATTTTTCTTATTCTTTTGTCATTTTCACATTCGTTTTTGTATATTTTTTTATTCTTCTACATTTTTCTAATTTTTATTTATATTCTCATTAAGTTCTATTTTATTTTTATTATGTATTGCTGAGTTTTTCAATCTTTAAATATTGTTCCTATTTTTTTACATAATATTTTTTACATTTTTGATTTTTTCATATTTTATGATTTTAATTCTTTATGTTTTCCTGATTTTACTGAGGTCCAAAAGTAGTATTAATTTCGTGATGGCGAAAAAAAATTCTTACTACAACTTTTTATCACTTTTCGCAACGTTACCGAGTCCGAAAATGCAAAAAAACCTTGTCAGGACGTCTATCCGTCTGTCTGTCTTAAATTTGTAAATTCGCTTTTTGAAATTGTTAAAATTTTCATGAAGATTTCTTTTGATTTTTCTGTTTTTATTTTAATTTTAATTTTTTTATTATTTTTTCTGATTTATTACTCTTTTTACATTTTTCAGATTTTTGTTTTTTTTTTCATATTTTTTAGATTTTAATTTTTGCAGATTTCCTTTTTCTATTTTTTTTTCAATTTTCTTAATTTTTTGTCATTCTCGCATTTTTTTTATGTTTTTTTTTTATTTTTCTACATTTTTCTGATTTTTCTATTATTTTGTTTGATTTATATTAAGCTTTACAGTTCTTCTTTTATTCTTTTTATTTATATTATTTGTTATTTTATTCCTCTGATTTATTACCGATTTTTTCAATCTTTCTGTATTTTTCCTTTATCTTGTTTACATTTTCAAATTTTAATTTTTTTCAAATTATAATTTTTGTTGATTTTTTTGTTTTGCTTAAACCCAAAAGTAGCATTAATTTCGTGATGATAATCTTACTCCCACTTTTCTCGACGTTTCCGAGTTAGTAGAATCCGAAAGTAGAATCCGGAAATACAAAAAATCCTGTCTGGATGTCTGTCTGTTTGTTTAACTGTCCGTCTGTCTGTCTGCCTTAAATTTTCAAATTCGATTTTTAAAATTTTTAAAGTTTTCATGAAGATTTCTTTTGATTTTCTGTTTTTTTTTAATTAATATTAATTTACTTTTTTTATCTTTTTACATTTTGCAAAATTTTATTTTTTTCTCATATTTTTAAGATTTTCATTTTTGCTGGTTTTCTTTTTTCTATTTTTTTTCACTTTTCATATTTTTTGGCCATTTTCACATTTATTTTTATGTTTTTTTTCTATTTTTTCTACATTTTCCTGATTTTTCTATTATTTTGTTTGATTTATATTAAACGTTACACTTTTTATTTTATTCATTTTATTTATATTATATTTTATTTTA